>CM062203.1:17092500-18292500 GCA_031216445.1 Lateolabrax maculatus | reverse complement strand
AAGAGAAACCCTTTTCTTCTGTTCTCACTTTTAATTTAGGGGGAGGGCAAACTATATCAAAAATTAAGTACCCCAAAAAAGATTCAGAATTCAGTGACACAAGATGTTTCACTCACCTGTTCAGTTTTAGTCTGGAACTCTCTCAGCTCATCCTCCGTCAGAGGCAGGAAGTTGTCATCGTTTTCTGGGTACTCCTGCCAGCCCATGGCCTTCAGCAACCTAGAAAAACACGGCAATTTTCTGCTTAGTTGACTGTGTGTGTGTGTGTGTGTGTGTGTGTGTGTGTGTGTGTGTTTGTGTATAAGGCTGTTAGCAGTGACCTACCTGTGCTCTGCCTCCAGGGAGCTGGACAGGTGTTCGGTGTCTGAGTCACTGAGGGAGTAGGACAGACCATTCTCGTGGCAGACTTCCTCGCTGTAGGCTTTGGGCTCTGGGGTGCTGCTTTCACCCTGACAAAATTCACACAGCAAGAAAACACACTTCAAAAATCGTTTTCTCTTTACCTCCCCAATTGCGAACAGTCTGACACTCAACGGTGGAGCATATTACGATTTCAAAAATGGAATTCCACTTGCAGGGAATTAACAGGTCACAGTTTGACAGTAGTCACGCATCACAGTCTTTACCTGTAACTACTGTGCTGTCCCGTGTGACGGGCTACGGAATCAAGCTGCTGCCTACCTCTCCCGATGTTCCTGGGCTGCTGCTTGTCGTCAGCTCTCCAGTGCCCTCGTCCTTCAGAGCTCGCAGGAACTCGCTCTTACGGTCCGGACCGCGGCGCATCAGCTTCAGCCTCGACGGGGCAATGTCTATGGGAGGAGTCGTGCTGGAAGGGTGCTGTAGTTATGACGGCACCACACGAAGGGAGAGAAGGACCGGGAGGAGCCATGAAAAGGAGAAAAGCGAGTTAACATTATTATTTATTTCAGGTCAACAATGACCACCCATTTTAACTGCCTGAAAAGTTGGGGAAAATAGTCTGCCAGATAAAGAAGCAGAGCCAAATGTATTTTAATAAAAAAAAATGTTGATGAAATTGTAGCAGAAAGTTGCAGACTGAATGCTGTTCAATGTTACGGTCTGGTGTTTAAAAATATTAATTTAAAATTAAACTACAGATTAAAACATTTTAAGACAGAGGACAGAGCTCATGTACTGCTGCAAAGGAAAACTTCATGTGCGCATGTGAGTAAGCATCTCAGCCACCCACCACACTAACACATAATTACTATGTTTGGATAAAACCAGTGATTTACTTACACGCGGACAGGCCTGCCACACATGTCACGCATGCAGCCATACGAACAAAGAGTTCAACACAGACTACTACACTGAAATTTTACTTGCTGTGCAGTTTTGCTTATCAGTAGGAAATCTGCGTAAACACGGGGTTAGAAAATCCTTAAATGTCTGTTGTAACGGACATAAAGTTATTTAATCGTCTTTTTCTTATTCTCCTCACCTCTTTTGGGGTGTTGTGCTGTGGTGCACTGACTGGGGTGCTGGGTTTGGCTGCAGAGACGGGGCTGGTGAAGACTGAATCTCGGCCTGGCATGTGAAGGCCAGACTTAGTGATCTCTCTACCACCGGATTTCCACTGGGTGCTCTGGAAGGGAGGACATATAATGAGCCTCTGTCACAAGCAGAGACTGCTTCCATCACAGCGTTGACATACGATATGCAAAGCTCGTTATCTATTGCATACAAATGTGCTTCATTAGTTCTGATGGACTGAATGTGACACATCACAGCAAGTCTTACTTTGGTGGGGGCCACAGCAGGCTTTGGGACCAGGTTCTTGTAGACGCTGGAGCCTGCAATGGGAGCTTTGCTGCCGTTGGTGGGCAAGGCGCTAGCAGTGGCAAACCCCGCAGAGAAGGCTGTGCTGGGGTCCTCCTTGGAAATCTTCTTGATAACCAGCATTTTGGACACCATCTGTTTGCCACTAGGGGGGTTTTCTGGAACATAATCAGTCCGTGATGAAATGTTACAAAAGGTGAGGACCAGAAACGGCAAAACAGCTTAAACTTTTAACCGCCTTGTTTATTCAGAAATTTGAACCCAATGTGGACTGGGAGCTCTTACCCCACACTCCAGCATGGGGAGCCACTGCTCGCATCTGAGTCCCAGGCTTTCCAGTTGTTTCAGGGTTGAGGGAAGGCTAAGAAAGACAAACATTAAGCACCTGCATTAAATACCTTAGCATTCAAATGTTGTATTTTCAGGTTATGTTTACATCCAAAAATCGGAGCACGTTGCTGCTGACAGGATTACACCTAAAAGGGTCAGTGAAAGGAAACTCTTTTTATCACAAGGTAAATATGGGGAGAAAATGTTTCTGACTAAAGTTTTGATTATCTAAGATCAGGTGCAATGTGAACAATATTCATTATTTTCAAAAAGAAAAGTCTTTACTCTGAACCCTCTTTATTTAACAATTCAAATAGCTTTGCCGTTGACTCAAGACATCTTGTATTTCAACACAGCTTTGTCAGTGAAGAACTATGCCAAGGTCAGCGGCATGCTTAGGAAAAATCTGCGAAGCTTATCTACTCACAAAGTCCTCTTCCACGAACTTCAGCTTGTCGTCCTTGCCGTCTTTGCGTTCCTCGTTGGGGAACTTGTCCTGGTACGAGGTGCCCTTGCGGGGATGAAAGTTGCCGTTGCGCTGCCGGTGCCCCCCCTGCCTGTCCCTGTCGCCTCCCACCCGTTTGGGGTGGCGTCCCTGGTGGTGGTGGCCGTCCTGGGCACCCCGCGAAGCTCCATGCCAGCTGGGTGTTTCCTTCCAACACGAGCCCCCTGCCAGCCCACCGTGCCCTCCTTTGGCCACCCCCGAGTCCACCGAGTCGTGCCTCAGAAGCAGAGAGGGCTGCTGCCATCCGTCACCTCAAGAGAGAACAAACATACAGCGTATATAAGAATGATGTTACGATGCTTTATAAGTGCTGAATAAACGTCAAATGTGGCTTCGACAGAGAGCAGTAGTCTCTGAAATAACATGTGAACGCCTTTAATCTTTGTCAGTGGTGAACAGTGTTCATGAACTAATTCTGTCATCAGATAGTTTACTAAATGTTTGATTTGTTACGCTGGTACTCGCAGAAAGGGGTAACATCGAACATCTGCTTCTCCGCTGGCTGTTTGGGCAACTGGCATAATGTTATCTGAGACTCAGTGTTGTTTGCAATGTGGAAAACACAAAGCAGGTGTCGGGATATGGAAAATGTGGGATGGGCCCCATAAGTCAACCTCATGATAAAGCTGATTTGAATCCATTATGTCCATTGAGAGCTGTTTTTATCTTTGGTTAACTAAAAAGGCAGAGTTGCTTAAACTACCCAAACACAGATTACTCAAAACCTGTAGCAACAAACTAAATAAAAGAGATGATCAGCAGAGACATGACATTTTGGTCAAATATTTCTTACTGGTATAAGTCAGCCCTGATGGCTCAAGGCCCAAGCTTTTGGCACAACAAATTTAAGAGCTGGTGTTCCAGTTTGTGAAAGAACCGAAAAGTTCCTTCTGGATGAATGGCAAGATGTCTTAAATTGTTTTAATTTGACTGCTAAGACATTATACGGACTAACTTCTGCACATTTAGCACGATACTGCAGTAATGCAGAAGGCAGAAAGGGAGGTTGCAAACTACAGGAATCATAACCAGGTTTAATCCACATCCCCAACATCCTGCACCTACAGTAGATTGCTTTGTGAAGGACCAAAAGGATCCACAGGAAACTGAAACAGCTACGAAGTGAACGCATCTGGCGAACACACCTCACCGCCAACTTCCTACAATGAAATTACAGCAGCAGCTTGTGTCAAGACTACTAGGACAGACATTTCAGAGAACCAAGCTGATGATTTTACTCAACAAGTCTGACTGGCATGACACACGAAGCATGTAGAGACACATAAAGCTGCCTTTCTGCTTTCCAAAGCTGATGGCAGTGCAAGAGGTGAGCAAAGTGAAGTAAGGGACAATGTGAGACACCTCTGGAACTGTAGGACAAATAGGTGGAAGTGCTTGGACCGCCGATTTAACGTTGCCACTGCACCTGAATGCACCCTGGTGTCACAACTGATCACACTGATCACAACAACATTATTCATCTAAAAGAAGAACATTGCAGAAACTGAGACGAATCATAACTGAATGGTAATTTTTAAGATTTCACAAAAACACAGCAGCTCGGTGGATCTCCAATTTTACAAAAGGAGGATGAACTGGCATTTAAAAACTGGCACATAACTACAACTAATCTTAGTTCAAACAAAGAACTGCAAACCTACAAATCTGCAGAGCACCTCTTATATGCCATATATGTCATGTAAAAGAAAGCCTGAAAAGGGGATAAGACTCCAACGCCACCTGTCTTCTGCTTACAGCGCTGCTACAACACCACTGCCCTCTGAGCAGGTGACCTCAATAATGTCCTTATCCACCACAGGGACCTGAATTATATCTTCTTTCAGCAGAGGTTTGCTTCTTGCCATTATCTTCAACTTCACACAATGAAAATTAAGCGGAATCATTTTACTTGGTATAACTGATTTAATGTTTGAAACATACCCAGCGTTATTCCAATCCTGAAAGCTTCATAAAAACAGCCTGGCATCATCAGACTAATAATTAGTCTGCAACCTCTCAGTTCATTTTCGATTTCCAAGGGGCGTTATCAGCGGGTGCGACAACCAATCAGAGCAATGAAACGCCATCCTGTAGCGACGGTACGTCCTGTCAGAAGTTCGGCAAACACATATTTCTTATCAACATAAAGTTTAAGTGCAGTTGTTTGTTCTTTTAAAGCAAATTTACTGTCCAGTCCGTTTAATACTGCCACTGTAACCAGCCGTAAAATATTCCGCATTGGCGGCAGATGCCTGAATGGCGCTCCTCTGTCAGTCATTGTATCAAACCCCCCTCATACTAGCTAAACAGTTGTGATTGGCTTGGCCAGATACCTGTACCGATGAAATCAGTATGAATGGGAGGGGGGCCAGACGTATCTGACAGAGCAAATAAAACATGATTCACAGGTTTCTCTGGTTCCCAGGCTGTTCATAAAAGGGTCCTTTTAGTAGATAAAAGTAGAGACCGTTCAATTAGTCTCCAAAATCTACCTGTTCATTCTTCAAAAAAACACTCCTGTCAGTGTGTCAACCACTAACCATGACCAGCTTTGAAAAAAACAACAACAGAGAGATCAGCTTTAGCATCTGTCTTTATAATCAACCACATCCGGAGGTGGTTTGTGACACATACTGCCAAATGTTGAAAAGGTGTAAATGCACCCGTCTTTCAAAGAAGCATATGTAGTCTTTACTCCTCCTATAGTGTAACTAAGTCAGTAAGCAGCTGATTTTCTTAATATATCCGTGGTTTGTCTCCTCTGTCCTTGTGAGAATGTCAGCTGAAGTTACACTAAAATTAGTCATTGTTCTCTGACTCATTAAAACAACAAGAAAGAACAACTCCAGCGATTTCTACACACGATATTCAAGGCACACCGAACTGTTGTAGCATTTATCTGATTCCTGATCAATTCAACCACTGAATGGTCTGTGTTGGTGAGAGAGCAGTGAAAAGAATGGCGTGTAGGTGATAAAACATTTGTTCTTCTTCTGCTGCTTTTTGGCAGTTACTAAATGGCTTCAGGTGCATTACCACCAGCCTCTGAACTAGAGGAGGACTGACCCTGATTTACATGTAGCCAGGAAAATAAAGATGGATTGTAATTACTTTTCATTCTTATTAGTCCATGTAGTTTGGTGACACCACACAACTCCCAACAATTCATATTTTCTTTTGCAATTATTTTGTTGCACTACACCAGCACTACAGTGTTACAAGATTCAGTTACTAAACTCATCATGGTTTTTATTCCTGTGTTTCTTGTGCACAGTTAAGCCCTGTTATAACAATAAGAGGGTAACTGTTTAGAGCGGTTACCTGATGGGGCGCGCAGGGAGCCGTTGTTGAAGAAGCCATCAGAGGAGTTGTGGCGGCGGCGACTCACAGCGGTTCTGCTGTCTCTGTGGAGTTGGGGCTCACCTTGTTTATCAAGGTTGGCAGCAGGGGACTGGAGGACAGAAAGAAGGCTAAGTTAGTCAAAGTGGGACAATGAATCACATGCGTCTTGTCCAGGGTAAAGTGACGGCACAAAATAACAGAAAACAACAGAAACAGCAATTATCCATAGACATTGTTTTTTCTCTACTTTATCTTTGTCCTTGTGAAGATACTTATATTAGCATAAATCCTCTCCATTCTCTGAGTTCCTCTCTTACTCCGTCAGAGAACTAAAATAACTTGTGAAAACGTCATTGAGGGATCTATTTTTAGAGAGCAAAAGTGAAGGAAAAAAAAAAAACAGACATCATAGTAACTAAAAACAATCTTGAAATATTTTATCATAAGAAATACGCTGCTATGGAAGCCAAAAGATCAAAAAACACATAACTTTTAGTGGTCAATCTTGAAGTCACTGACACGTGTTTGATAATGCTGACTGCAAATGTTCGCTTCCATCTGAATCATATCCTTGTTGTCAGCTGAGGTTCAAAGTTCAAATTAGACGTTCTTTAGCCTGTCCATGCAAGTGTCACCTCAAGGAAATTTTATAACTTTAACAGACAATAAGCAGCACATTAATGTAGAAAAAACCTAGGAGAATAAACCGCAGCTCCAACCCCGGCAAGCTGTAGACAAATGACATTGAGGTGAAGTCATGTGTCAGCAGGACAGTGACTGCACACTTATTTCTCTGTCTTGACTCTTGATTTCACAGACAGGTCACTTAGCTGGGCAACTTCCTGACTCACAGATTACACTGAGCTCTGCACGGGAGAAACACATTCACAACCTCAGATGGACAGTCAGAATCAGCTCAACACTTCTTTTTAAAAGGGACAAAAATCAATCCAATCGTTCACCTAATACCCACCATTCTGTATTTGCAATTTCCCCCCCCAATTTTACATTCAAGATCCAATAATTTGGATTTGTGTTTGTGTTTTCATACAGTATTTAATCTAAACTAAATGTGGCAGATACAGCGTGGTTCCAGACCCCTAAATTGCAGCCACATCCCACATTGTGCCCAGCAATTAAAATAACTCTGGTGTTGCTTCTGTGAATTGCTGTTTCTCCTGTTGGAGTCAATCCGAGCCTTTGTGGGCAGAATAAAGTTGGGGACATTACTGAGCTGTGTCAGACAGTCTGGGACAACTTAAACATAGGTTAACTGGTCAGTACAGTCAACAGTTTAATCAATGCTCATGATATTTAGACTGCATGTAACTAAAGAATCACAACAAATTAGACATGTTCATGATCTTATTCTTTTCCAAGAGATGTAGCTGTATCGCACAACTTTAACAGGCGAATGCTGATGAAGACGGCCTGGATATGCATTTGCTTGCAGGCTACAATATCTAACATGTTAAACACTTTTACGATCCTTCTCCTGTCAAAATCTGTTTCCTTAAGTCATCATGACCAAACTTTGGTTAAATGTCAATGTGAGAAAACACAAAAAAACATGAGAGAGCCAACTTGGCTACAAATGTTATCCAGTCAGCCTTGCTTGCCTGTTTCAAAACATCTGCTGAATGGATAACAGTAGCTTAGTTGAGCAGTCACAGTCTTCAATAAATCTACTTAACTGGCTCAAATATTTCTTTTGCGTTAATTAACGCAGCCTCGCCTTTGATTGGTGGGTGTCCATGTTCTAAATGTGATAATGCTGCCTGATACAGGAAAACAATGGAAGCAGTGGAGGAACCTCTTATATTATGCTGTCTATATTGTGATCACTCATCATGCATTATGTATTGCAAGATGCAATATTGATTGCTGTTTGTAAATTTACTTTGTAAATTAACTTTGTTCTTTGTTCTTATCAATGTCATAACTGTTAGACACAGCTTTAAAGTTAACTTTTAAAAAAAAGTGATGTTAGAGTGGCCCGACGTACCAGTTAAATAATGATTAGTTAGGGGGAAAATCTGATCCTTGCCCAGCTAAAAATGGCCAAAACAGTCTGAATAATGGAATACCAGAATGATAGACAGATAAACAACTGACAATGCTGATAAGATAGCAGGGTAGGTTGAGAATTTGTTGTCCATTTTACTCAGCTACAGCAGCTAAGTAATTTCACAAAAACTGCATTATTTCGCTATAACGCAGCTTTTGGTGATCAGCATTTAAACGTAGTCATATTAGGAAAATCAAACATCCTAGTCACATATCATGATCTCTAACGTGAGTCCTTCCAGGAATTTAATTTGGGATTTTTTATTGAATCATTGCAAATTCACACAATTTTTACTTTATCTTAAAGAGCCTAAATGATCTCAACCAAAAAACCTACCCTAACACTGCAGATTTAGTAATGCTTGAATAAAAAAAATAAAAAAAAATAAAAAAAAAAATCACAAAAACCCTCCATGAAATCCTCCATTGAGCTGTAATTTGATATTTTTGTCTGTTACCAGTCGTTTTCATGAAGGTACACAATGTCTACATGAGCGTCTGCTGAACCTTGCACTGACAGTCCCTGAGGGCGACTTGTCACCAACTACACTCAAACACTCAGGTGTACACACATGACACGCACTCACCAAAAGGTGTTAGAGCAGTGAGTTATGATTTCAATCATCTTTTTTTTCTGTGGTTACCTAGGCCTCAAATACACACATGCGCGCGCACACACGCACACACACACGCACACACACACACACACACCTTGGCAGGCTGGGGCGTGGAGAAGTTAAGCCAGGCAGGGACAAAGTCATGCTGCGCCATTTAGGTCCAGTGTTTCCGGTCAGTGGATCGAGGCATCAAACCTCATGGCCAGGATCTAACAAAAGAAATGACATTTTTACAATTCAGATTCAGCAATTTCAAGGGCAGCAACATCAAATCTCTGACACTGAATCAAATTCCCTTTTATCGCCATCTATCTTTGATTTCATGTCTCTTTCAAGTGTTTTGTCTACCATCAGTAATTCACAGTGTAAAGGTCTCCCTGAAGACAAGCCAAAGAGTCCTATTCTTAGCAGAAAACAACAAAGCTCGACTTGCTGTGCCTGTGAAGCTGATAACTGGTTGACAGCCTGGATGGAAAATATCTTTTGCAGCATAATACAAGTATGATTTTGCAATTAGGTAGGTGATAAATGTATCATCATGCTTGATTTTGCATAACTTTCTAATTTGACTTTAAATCTATTATGCGTACAAGGTGGAAAATGAACATTGCCATAAAATGTTGACAAATGAGTTGTAAAGGACTGTAATACAGCAATTAATGCAACGGCTATTGAGTACATCCATGCATGTTAGCCCTTGCCAAACTTTATCATTACCCCAGAGTCTGTGGCTCTGAAGTCCTCTGCCTCCTCTCTCGGTCCTGCTGGGCTCGGTTCCTCAGGCCTATTGGCACTGATCACAGAGTGTGTGCACTGACAGACGGGGAGCAGCACACCGACAACCCCCTCTGCACCTCCGCCAGGACAGCACAGCCCCTTTCCCCAGAGGCAGATCCCTTCGTCCAGGGTGAAACACGGGGAGACGGGTCAAAAGGTCGCAGGAATGATCTGGAATGGCAATCCAGAGAACTGGCCAAGCAGGAAGTAGATTTAATGCAGAAGTGCAGGGGTCTATGAGGGACCGGTTTTCCTTCTTGAACCAGATTCCCAAGCAGCTCCTGTGTCGGTCACGTCTCTGATGAATTCTGAGTGCTACTGTTTCCAGTCCGGGTAATTTGCTTCCAGGCAGACTGAATCCTTCACCAATTTATTTGAACCATTTGCTCTTATTGTCGGGGGAAAGACTCAAAGCCTGATTGGACTTAATGCTGATTGGCAAAAATGAATGGATTTGACAGGTGATGTGTCCCAGCGGTGAGGAAGAGCCAGTCTTATTATTATGAGGAAGCAGTCTGTGAAAGTCGTCTGCCCTGGAATATGGACAGCAGTTTGTGTAGCAGTTCCACTTTGACACAGGATGGGAGGAGAGAAACAGGTGCTGTCCTGCCACACTGCGTGCAGTATGTTTTTACGTCGACTCACCTTTTACCGAATCATTTTAAGATCTACTGAAGCGCTTGCAGAAAAAAAAAAATGAGTTCAGAGACAGTCTTTTATTGGCAATGGAGGTCACTGAAGACCACTGCTCACCTCATTAAACTGATGAAAAAGACTGTCTGTATTTGAAGAAAATAATGCTCAAAAGGTTCAAAGTCACATGACAATGAAGGAAGTAAAACCCTATGTTACATTGCCCTCATTTTCAGTTTTGGTTAGTGAAATAGAGATTCTGCTGGATGATGCATTATAATGTCGTTTTTATCTTTATATGTTTTAATATCACATTTGTAAGACGCCCATTTGATTTTCTGGGGTTTTCTGATTGAAGCAGATATAGGGGACAGGTCTGATTTCATAGATATGCAAGCTCAAAAGCTGAACAAAAATCTTCCACAAGTCAGAAGGTCTTCATGTCATATGATGCAAAAGGAGTCCTTTAACAACAATTGAACTTGTCCAAAAGGAAATCATCAAGACAGCTCAATCAACTTCTTTTCTCGGGGGAAAAAATGAAGGTGGGAAAAAAAGCATGCGTCCAAAATTTGTCAAGTGGATCTTTCCTTTACTTCTTGAATGAATTTTGTCTCATACATGAAGTTTCAGTGCGGTTTTCGGTTTCCTTGCTGAGGGTTTCCTGGTAGGTGCACAGGAACAGACTGGACCTGCAGTAAACATAAACAGTGCTGGCCTTAATTTAAACAAATCATCTCAAAGCTCAGAGTACAGAAAATACACATATACTTACACCCATTTGACAATTTATTATTAGGTACACCTAGCTTAACTAATGCCGATAAATACAAAAGTCAGTTTTTGTTTTGGAGAGGTGTTGACTCACCTGTATGTTTATTTTGGTGGCTGTGTTTGTGGTGCTGTGGAATTGAATTGTGAAGTGTAATATTTAGTGAACCCATATTGATATAAATGGGGTGGGACAAAACATTGCTCAAAGTATTAGAACACACATCTCAGTATAACACAATATAATGTAACAGCACCACAAAGTACAGCTTCCAAAATAACCATAAAGTGGAATCAACACCTCTCACTAACACATTCATGTTAGACTGTTCTATAGACTTAGTATTATTCAGGTGTGCACAGGAAACTGGAAACTGAGAAAACAGAGAAATTAAGCTTAAACCAACATTTCCCTTCACAATGCTACACCTGTGTTACTGTAAATATCTAAAAAGTATGTCAAACATTATGAAAAATATCCCTAGTTCACTTAATACACATATCAAACCTCAAAACAACTTCCAATTCAAGAGACAACCAGTGCCTTGAGGGAAATTGCATTTGACACTTCAAATACATTTTGAGAGGTATGAGAGAAAAGTCATGACTCAGTGATCCGGGAACCATTTCACCCTGAAAGCTGGCTCTTTTAGAGAAATGTGTCGGCTTTAGGAAATGAAATATTTATACCAGTGTAAAAATAACTTGAACACTTTCTACCTCGCTACTTCTCCTCAGACTGCTGCGCATCTACACAGGCCTGGCGGTGTGTGTGTGTGTGTGCAATGAAACTGAGGTTTACAATCACAACAGCGATCCTTCAGCCACACACCCCGTCCAAACATGCGCTCTAAAACAACACCCAAGCAAAAATAAACCGTGTGTGCACAAAGTCGGGGCGGCCGTGGACGCGTTCACGTTGTTCCCACTGAACTATTACGTAACAGCTCGACATCAATGAGCGTGCCACGGACACGAGCCACGGTGTGCTGCACGGACATTTACATCAGTGTCAAACAATACGTGAAAAAAAACAACGTGAATGACGGCGACACAAATACTGCCCATTCCGTGAAGCACCCACTCTGACATTAATACACGCTGCTGGGAGACCCACATGTCCACAAACAAACACTGCAGCGGAGCGACTCGACACACAGTAACGTTACATGCACGTTTCCCCATGCTAACTAGCTGAGTAATGTTTTGGATTAACGTGCATGGCGACAAACCAAGACGCAGAGCGGCCGGGGCGTCATCTACCTAGTCAACGTTCATCGTTGACTAATAACGTTGTCAGATGTGCCCCGACTCCGCCGCTAACTAACTCTTCCTAGTTAACCAAGGCTCACGTAAGCGCAGCGTTTGTTAGCAGGTAGCTGCGTCCCCCCCCCAAGCCTGTTCAGCAGCCCGCGGAAACTGGCAGCTGGTTGCAATTAATCGCCGCGGTTCAGGGGGTTTAGCACGATAAAAACGCATTTCGTGCGCGTACAGTGGATAAAACTGTCTATTTAATCAGCTGTCACGAAGATACAATAGAGGTAAACAGACCTGGCTTCGGTGGAACAACACAGTTTCAAAATGGCTACCTTAGCAGCGGCAGCACACATTCATCTGCCTGCTAAGTGCTAGCGAGCTAACTTGCAGTATTTCATGACGCTACGGTGAAGCTCTGTGTTACCTTCTCCTGAGCAACAAGGCCTCCGGTGGAGAGTTATTCAACTGTGTATAATCTGCGAACATTAACGAGATTACACTTTTTCGCAACTATAAACTTCTTTAATAATACGTCTATGGATGTTTGTTTGGGTTTTCGGAGCGCTTACCACTGGCGCTGGCACTGAGGGATTCGAACAGCCTCAATAATGCTGCGTTCAAGATCCGGCGTGATTATGCAACCTAACGAGGTTCCGCGGTGTTTTTAAAGTCGAGCCGCAGCCCCTGTAAATACTTTTCTTTTTAAATAAGACAACGTGTCCATACCTGAGATTTCGACATTATTTTTTTTTAATATTTTTTCTGAATATTCTTTGAACACGGTGTTGGTAGCACGACAATTAGGATTTTGCCACCCTGAATATAACTTAATGTCTCCCCCGCCAACGACAGCCAAACCAATCGATATCAGAGCCAGTCTCATTCAGCTTGAGAAGATCAGAAAACAGGCATTTAATCGAGCCCCGATTGAATGGCACCCAGCGAACGACCTCTAGTTTGGCTTGTTAACGTTTACTTTGTAACTATTAATTCTGTGTAATTGAGCCGGCAGTGGCCTTGGCAAACCATTGAATGACAAACAATTAAAGGATAACGTGTAGGTAACTGCAACGTCTGTGGTTTTTAGGTTGTTACAGTAGGATAGCTCCGTATTGCGTCAGGTAGCTGTTAACAGCAGCAACATTAGCATGGGGTGGTGATATCAACAGAGTTTATGTGCTGTGTGGAGTGTTTGATTACTAATTAATGACGTGTCTTTTTCAGATTGAAAATGATTAGATTTGCATCTGGAAGACGCATATTTTCTGGGGTAAGGCTAAAAGAAACTTTGACTGTTGATCAATTCAGCTTGCTAACTAATAAATACAGAGGTACTGTGTATGCCAGCAATACTAACAATGCAATGTTTATGCACTTCTATTTTTGTTGTGTTCTCAGGTTCCAGTGTGGAGATGTCTTCAGCAGATAACCAGAGCACCAAACAGCACAACAAAAGCTCAGCTGCTGCTTCACACTCAAGCCTCCTCAGTGTTAAAGCCATCCAGACTAACTTCCACCAGCAGGTTGTCGAGCGTCAGGCCCGTGAGCTGGCCCGCCTCACGTCTCTGCCACGGGGATTCAAGGGGCACCTCAGAGAGAGGCGACACCAAAGAGGGTTTCAGTTTGAGGGCCCTCACCCAGGCTCCCAAACCAGCTCTGTACCTCGGTTTCTCTGGGCTCATCCCCTTCCTTTCTGCCCCTCTCCTGATGGCTGCCACACAGACCTTCTACCCTGAACTGGCATACGCTCACGTGGTGTACGGAGCCTCTATAGTATCCTTCCTTGGAGGTGCCCGCTGGGGGTTTGCCATCCCTGCCGGTAGTCCTGCTCAGCCTGACTGGATGAACTTGGGCAACAGTGTGGTGCCTTCGCTTCTGGCCTGGCTGGCACTGCTCTGCAGGGACAATATTGCAGAGGGAGCCCTGGTAGTTATTATGGGTCTGGGTCTCTCTCTGCACTATGACCTGACCCTACTGCCTGGCTACCCGTCCTGGTTCAAAGCCATGCGAACTGTCCTCACTCTGGTCGCCACCTTCTCACTGGTGGCTACCCTGACAATTAAGAAATTCTGCTCTGAGAAGAAGATCAAAGATATTTAGAACTGATTGAAGAGGACAGTTTATCCTTTGAGCCACATGGACTAAATAAAAATGTCAAATTAAGTGCAGATGTGCAGACAGTCTGGTTTGTTCATGCTGTGCACAAACTCACATATAAATGTGGCATATTATCAAATGAACAAGTTTTCTAAATTGAAAAATGGACACATACATTTGTGAGGATTTAGATTAAAATACTCAAATGTATAACAAGACAAACTTTTATAATGTGTTTGAATATATTGATCTTCAATTTGAGATGATGGATATATTGGGACATTTTTTGTATACCTTTCCATTGCTGTGTTACTCCAGACTGATAAGTCAAATCCATGGCAGAAAAAATGCATGGCCAGTAGTTTGTAGGAGTTTCTTAGTTTGATAAAAATTCATTTTACTAGCACATTAAGGAGAGTGAATGAAATGAAATGTTCAGTGTAATACATGAGTGCTGAGTTTTAGTGGCAGAGCTCTCGTCTTGGAAGTGTGCCACATCAATACCAAACAACCTCGAGGGCAGGAGAGAGTTGATGACAACGGACAAACTGTATTTAGGTATACACTATTTCATTTAATGAGGCACCGCAAATCCAGTGAGACGTCAAATGCAATCTTACAGAGCAAGTGTTGCTACTGTTGTTTCCTTGGAGAGTGAAGAAAATCCTCTCTCTTGCAAACATATACAGTCAGCGGAGGATGCGTTTATCATGTACAGATGTTTACAGTGGGGAGGCCTTTATACTGTAATTTTCCAAACAGTACACAGAGTATTTTAGGCAAAGACTGCAATCACACTAGTCTGATTTGTCATAACAGACCTAACACACATCCATACCTTTACTTAGTTCATCAGAAAGGCATTGTAAAAAAAAAAAAAAAGAAAGTTTTTACTATCTTAAATGAAGAAGGAGGGAATGTAGGTTGAGTTAAACCCAGCACGCTCATAACTCTTTTATGAAGTTTATTAAGTCTGAAAAGCAACCAATAAAATGTGTTACTACTGTTTTCTAACATGAATATTCTGTTGTCTGCAAATGAATAACAGTACATGATAGGAAATACTATTAGCTCCACTCAGCTTGCAAATGTGATGATCTCCAACATCCAAAGAGGAAACATAATAACTTAACATACAGAAGGTACATGTGCATTATTTTAAAGTAATTATGTTGTGTGTCTCAACACCAGAAAGATGAAAAGTAAATTGAATGTAAATTCTGGTAATTGCAGGTGCCACTGATGAGCGCGATGATACACTCTTCACTTGCGTGCATCTAAGTGTAAATAGACTAGAGGCACTATAATTTACAGTATCATATATACAAAAATATTCCAGTGAAAATTACTGAGTGATAACTGCACTGATGTGACAACAGTTGTGTGCTGTTCAAGTTTATGTTGGTTTACAGAAATCATTTACCATGGAACTTTGGTTCCATTATTAAATAGGCTCAAGTGGTTTGAAACATCTTCCAAGTAGCAGTGCACTCACCTCAAACATGTATCTGAGGAAAACTAAAGAGAAAACAAACTAAAAAACAGTTCTTTCATATCTTATCCAAGAACAATGGTCACAGTCCCCATTGGACTCTTACACTTGAGAAAAAGAACTCTCTGGTCCATCAAAAATACAACTCTTCCGCTGTGAACAAACATTCCGCTTTGCCTTCAAATATACAAAAGAGGAAAACACGTGTGTTTCCACTCTCCTAGTCTTGTAAAATTATTTAGTGAATTGAAAAGCGTGGAAAGTTTTGGCAGTCTTGCAGTTTTGGATCTGCTGTCATATTTTTATGTTCAATACATTTCAAATGTTGTGGACAAATAAAAAAAAAAAAACTTGACTAATCCATGTATAAATAACATATATGATACCGTGAAAGCCTACTTGAGACAGAAACACTTTAGTGTTACTTAAGGTGCAGCTTTTCTTCAGTTTTGGGATGATTCAGGCGCTGATATGGACGTTCACCATGTAAATATTCCTGGCAATCAGAGCACAGCCAGGCCGCCGTCACAGCGGCTGGTGATCATGTTGCCAACTTCAGTCCAGGTATCCAGGTGAGGGTCATAGATTTCCACAGAGTCCACCGTCACCGGGGCAGAGAAGTCTCTGCTGGCGGCCCTGCCGCCGACGGCGTACAGCAGTCCATTCACTGCTGACACTGACACGCCTGCACGAGCTGTGGACATTGGGGCCACCTCAACCCACTTCTCCTGTGGAAAGACAAGCACAGAAGTAGGAGAATGTTAGAGCACAGATATTATGTCAAATGCCAGTGACATTTGCCACTCTTTCTCCCTCCCACTTTACCTCTTCAGGACAGTACTTCTCTACTGTCTCCAGTGCACCTAGTGCCTCATTCCAGCCGCCCACTGCATAAATACAGTTATTGAGGCAGGCGACGCCCACATAGGCTCGACGTGTGACCATGACAGGCAGGGCGCTCCATCGGCGGGAGATTGGGTCATACACCTCGGCTGAGCGCAGCTCCATTCCTTCGTCACTGATTCCTCCAATCACATAAATAAACCCTGGGAAGAGACAACAGCATTTAGTTCAGAGCTGCTTCACTGGGTGTCATCAAAGAAGAAATAAACTGTAGTAAACCCAAGAGAGCAGGGGTGTTCAGGAGCACTTGTAATTGTGCTTGAAACTGTTTGTGAACACTGATAAAAGCAATTACATGTTGCACATGTAATTATTCAAAAAAAGGGGAGGAAGACACCTTGTAGCTCACAGCAGCCAAAGTAGTAACGAGGAACCGCCATGCTGCCGATGACCTCCCACTTGTTCTCCTCTGGATCATATCGTTCCATGGTCTTTCCAATCTCAGAGCCTATCCAACCACCTATAGAAGCACAGTACAATCATCAGGTTTCCCAGGCTGCTGGTTATGAATTATTGATAAAAATGCAATGACTGTGTTATTTATTATCATTTCACAAAATAATTGTGTTGAACTTATTTAACTTGCTTTTTGTTCTCACATTTTCCATGTTGTTTTGTTCTGATACCAATGAGATCACCCATCCAAGCTCTGTCATTGCTTGTAATTTTTTGTTTCCTTCTTTGAAAGTCTAAAAGCATTACATGTCTACTTCCATTTATTTTTTTGGTTATAGGTATAATGGTTGAAAATAATTTCAGCTTTAGGTTTTAGTGTTTGCTTTAGCTCAGTGTTTCATAGTACATAGAACATCTTAGTTTTCAGTATAATTTGCATTAATAACCTTGTTCTGCTTAAATCAGTAAAATAAAACCTTGGTGTTTTTATCATCATTTTTTATCATGTTTTAAATAAAATATTAAATGTTCTCTCACTGTGCTCAAAGGGGTACTCGAGCAATTTAGTGCTGCAGACAGACAAGAAAAAGAATGGTCAAAATTATAGCCGCAGGCGCTGAAATATCCTGATTTTTAATCTCTAGTACAAGTCAAACTGCTTCACAGGGAGAGTAGCACTAACTGTGACTAGTAAACCCATCTTCATGTGTGACACCGGTGGAGTGTGTCTTTAAAACTACAGTTTGAGCTGTATGTATTTTGGTGATTATGGTGCTAGTATTACTTTGGCATTTACCAAGTGCATATAGAGCTCCGTGACAGGGGCAGACGCCAACTCCACAGCGAGGAAAGTTCAGAGACGCCACAGCCGCCCACTGCTTGGTCACTGGGTCGTATCTCTCTGTGCAGTCAAAAATCATTGAGTCTTTCTCCCCTGGTGAAAAAAAAAAAATTTCTTGTGAGACTGAACATTGTTGAGGTCTGTTTTTTTTGGGGCTTGAACACAAACACAAGACTAAGCTCTCTCACCTCCCACCACATAGATCATGCCCTCCAGTACCGCGACCCCCAACCCGCTGCGGGCCTGGTGCAGGGACGACACGGTGGTCCAGTACTGGTTAAAGGTGTCAAATCGCTCCACACAGCTCAACGCCCGGCTGTCACTCCAGCGGCCGCCCTGCAGCCGAGTGTATCCTCCTGCAACACGGAAACAAGTGAAGGACCAAGATTAATTCTGACATTTCTTATTTGGAGCATCTCAGGTACCGTCCTCATTCAAACTGTCTTCGTTCACCAAAATTCATCAAGTTACGTTTCTATGCTGAAGAAAGTGATTCCAAACAGAACCTTACCTATGCCATAGAGGTATTTTCTGGCTTTTCTTCTGGGTCTCATCTTGGCTGGTTGTAGCTGACTGTACATCTTATTTTCTTTGGGAGACTTTGTGACTTCAGTGTATTCCTTCAGCAGAGTCTGCAGTGCCACCCGCAGGCTGAAGTCTGTAATACCTTTATTGAACAACAAAGATGGCAATACATTTTTAAGCTGTTGTTTACAATGTGTCATCTAATCAATTTTACAGCAATATTGTGAATATAAATCATTAAGTACATAAAATATAAAAGGGGGGTGCTAAATATCAAGTTTTCCTTACCTTCTATGTACTTGAAGAGTCTCTGTGGGGAAAGCAGAGGGAAGCGGACTGGTTCTAACACCTCCACTACATGTTTTTTCCTCTTTGCCACATCTTGGAGAACCCAGTCCATGGCTGCGGTGAATACCTGGTACTCATCCTCAATTCTCAGCTCTTCACTTCTTAGCAGCCTCACCATCTGATCCTTTGACAGGCCCCTGAACTCATCAGTGACACACACCTGAAGGGAGGCAGTTGATAAAGGCAATCTGTAAGTATCAAACTTAATGATAACAGTGTGAGTTGAAGAGCTTTTGGCAACTTAAATGCCTAAAAATGTAATTCTGATAACACGCTGATGGTATTTGACTGTGCTTGTTTTGAATAAAGAGCAGATTGCATGTGCATCCAGCTTTAATTTACCAGGGAAACACTGTTGACAGCAAGGTTGGCCGAGACATAAAATAACATGACTTATTGTTTCATACCTCCAGAAAGTGGACATGGATGTAGTTCTCAGTGAATTCCAGCATGTCCATGCAGGCGATCTGCTCCAGGAACTGAAAGATGCCCACACAGTTGGTCGGGTCCATGTGGCCCTTGAGAAACTCTCCACAGATAGACACCACCTCGTTCAGCTGCAGCATGTCTGCTGCCACCATCAGCTCCTGGACGTTCTCCACAGTCACACTGATCACGCCTGATAGGAACGGGTACACACGTCCATTCAGAAGGCGGTAAACAATGACGCAGATTTTATGGAACAACATAATGGGAATATCAGGATCGATGCAGACCTGTGTATATGAAGTCCAGTAAAACCTCAAAGACTCCAGTCTCCACTCCAAGGATCTGCACCTCCTCTTTGTCCGCCTCCCTCATCCCCCCGGAGAACAGAGCAGAGAAGTAGGGGCTGCTGGCAGCAAGCACCAGCCGGTGGACCCTGAAGACCCGGCCGCCCACCTTCAGCCCCACGTCGCAGAAGTCGGTGCGGAGCCGCATCTTGTTCATCTGGGCCAGGATGAGTCTGGCGTAGCGGTCTGAGGCCAGCAGAGCCTGCTCGGACGCCTGGGTTGCCATGGCAGCCGCAGCATCACCACCACCACCACCACAACAAGTGGATGTTGACACACAGGTGGAGGACATGGCAGCGGGGGCAGGTCTGCCTGAACATGGGGGCCGGTATCCCCAAACCCTCCTCTCGAGCGAGTCCCGGCATGCAACAGGCCTGAAAGACACACGAGCCGACTGCATGAACACCAAAAACACACTTACACACACACACACCGAGTCATCGTTGTGTAACAACGCACAACTGTGGCAATGTCGGCAAAATAATAAGTGATAAACGCCGAAAGACGGACTTTCTTGCCCGGCTCAGGGTGAAGCACGCTGGTGCAGGCGTGGATAAGTTATTGTCTGTTGCTGTGTTTTGGTTATAAACAACACCTGGGGGACGCCGTTAGCCACGCATGCTAACCGACGCAGAGCCCGCCGGGGAGGATTCATTCAACCGTCTGATTCACCTCCCGAAATGAGACAACTTCCCCGCTCGGTCAGTCCCCGCTCAGAGGGGGGCCACGTCGCGGGGGACGGCGGACTTGTGTGGAAAAGAAGTGAACAAAATTCGGCTTGTTTTTAGCCGCGACTTACCCACAAGTTTATTGATGAGGACGCAGGCAACTTCCGTCGCCCCGCAGACTGTCAATCCGCTTTCTCCTGGATCGGCTGCACTGGTCTGGCAGTGGAAATCTCCAGCCGCAACTAATCAATCCCCGAGGACGTTGCATTTTCTGTGAGTTTGTGTCGTCAGCGACCCTCGTTGTCTCTCCTGGGAAACGGAACTGTAGGTTACACGAAGGTACGGCTTATTTAGTTTGGTTCTAATTATTTTTACTCTTTTTTTTTTCTTATTTTTGCTCATTTTACCCAATAATTTACGGCAGGTCTGTTACGACACGCAGCGCCAGGTGGCAGTGTTGCCTTTGAACAAGCAGCTACACCAGTGGCAGCCCTTGACAACAGGCCGCAGAAACCTACCATGTAAATTATCACAGTATTCTTAGCATGTCAGCCCCCAGCAGAATGGCAATTTTAGATGTAGTTATCCTCCACTGTGTTGGCTGTAACCTCTTCCACTGGAGACCTGACCAAGCCTACAACCCAGCCTACTCTTAGACACTGGCAATGGATAGTCCAGTTTGTTTTAATCAGTAGCTTGACATCAAATTAGTTTAAATATTATGTTGGAAACCCGTTATTACATGCAGAACTCTAGCACTGCTTTTGGGCCCATTAGACCTGTCTGGTCCACTGAACTGAGGTGAAAAAACGCCTGTGACAGTTACAGGAAAAAGTCTGCAACTGTCACTCGACTTGTATTTCCTGCTATTTCAATGTGCCTCCAAGAATTAAACAGACAGCGGCGTTCTAGAAAATATGTGGTGGCACCAGTGTTGGCCAATCAAAACTCAAAGGTGATCGTGTTCAACTTGGCCACGCTTTGTGCTGCAGAATTAGTTTGGCTTCCGTCTTGTTAAATGTCCAGTGTGTCCTGTCACCCTAAAGGGCATCTATCATGGCCATTATCTCAGCTGAACAGCTATTGCGTTGTTGGATCCAGCTTAAATAGACTCTTAGTAAGCCAATATAAGGCAAAGCTCACCCTTTGAACTGAGTGAGCCTTGAAAGAAACAAACCACCCCAGGTCACTTTTATGTTCCTCCTCTTTGCAGCCAAATATCTTGGGAGGAATTTGAAAATCTAGACTTAAATTGGTACTTGTCTGCCCTGAGAGCCTACAGTGAGCATCACTGGTTAATCAAAGAATCAATGATGTCAGTCTATCCATGAGTAAACTTGAACCCTACTCAACAATGTTTTGTAATGTGATATATTTTTTAATTCATCCCATTTAAATGCTGATAAAACTGTGTTAACCTGGCTACATGTTTAGCAGAGAACTTATCCTTCACCCTCAAATGAGATAGATGATTTTCTTCTTATAAAGTGGCATGCTTACTGTCGATTTCCACACAAGCCTTAGTTATGTGTTAATTACATTACATCATTTTATCAGTCGTGAGGTGATCAGTGCTGATTCAAGAGGCTCATTAGTTTCCTTGAAGTGTGACAACAGCCTCCTTTGAATCAATGGCTGATACTGGTCAGGGACATACAAATTCTGTCCAATAGAAGTTGATTTAATAACTAGTAAAGATATTTGTTGTTCATAGCTACTGACCTAGCTACCTTACTAGGTCTCTGCTAAATCCTTCAAATTAACCTTAATGACAGAATTGTCATGCATAATCCCTAGTGTTTAAGATTTATGTGTTTCATTTGTATGAAAGTGTTTCTTTTTCTTTGTCTTTTGTTCTTTATGCTGCTGCCAGGGCAGGTGCCTCTCGTAAAACAGGTTTTAATAAGTAGGTGAAGTGCTAAAATGAATTTAAATGTAGGGACACAGACTTCTTTCGGCAGACATGGTTCTGTTACAGTGGGATTATGCTTTTTATGTTCAGAATGGCTGCAGTCTCTCACTTTTTTCTCCTATAGGCAGTGTTTTTCTTTGTCATGAACATGTTCATTATTTTCACTGTTCGTCATGTCTCTCCACTGTGGTGTTGGGAAGCAGAGTGTTTGCCTTGCTCCCAGAATCTCCCATGTAGTGGGAGAAAAAGTAAATAGTGTGAGGGTCATCCTATGGAAAGTGGTCACCATAATTACCATTCTGTTTTAAGTGCAGGGTATGTCTAACTTTTTCATCAGGGCTCCGTCTTCTGGCTTGAGGTTGCTTTCACAAGGAAAGAAAAACATTTTGGGATGAAACTTGACAGCTTGAGGGTTGTTATGTGAGAAGGTAGAGTTCAGAGTTTTCTGAGTCCTTATGGTAGCCTCTAAATCATATCAGATAACACAAAACAAGTAATTACAGCCCTGTGGTTATTATTATTTCCATAATATAACTTATACTATAAGAATCCCTGTTGTATGGTGAATGCATATTGTGTTAATAATACAATTTCTTTCTCGATTTCATACATTGCAGTTGCAAATGTTATCTCGTCTACATGTGTGTTCTGCTATTGCCAGACAAGGCTCCTGTCCTCACCTGACAGGACTTGTGAACCGCATAACCCTTCCTTTATCTTGGCTGATTTCCCGTCTACAGTGTACAGACAGTATTATGCTTTCTGACCAAACTGGATTCTGATTTGTACTCCGAAGCTTCTTCTGCCACCTGCACTGTAGCCAGTGTCTGCCTGTCCTGTGCCACATTGGTTTGCTGGCCATGTGCCTGCTGGTTCTTCTTTAATCTATTTGAGAGCTGAACTCCTGCAATGAGATTGTCCTGAGAGCTTGAAGGACGCTCATGTCCTTCATTTATTACAGCTGAAATCAGTATTGAGGGCTTTTTCTTTGAGAAATAGAAGTACAATGTAATATGTATGTCACAGGTTAAAAAAATGAAATCATGCAAACTGCATTCAACCAAAAGGAAAGTTTTTATTTTAAAGGTGAGTCATTGTCCTGCTCTACCTGTTTCAAGGAGGTGGGATCATATTCCATCCCTGCCTAAGCTGGTCTCTGCAAATCTGATTTGGTGGTGGATCAAGATTGGCATTTCTGGTGAATGGTTTGTCAGCAAGTAGTAGAAGGCTATGTTATCTCCTTGTAAGAGCTGGCTCATTTTCACCTCTCATCTCAGTATGATCTGAGCCCCTTACTCCAATCACTGTTACCAGGGGTCTCTGAGATAATAAATGATCATTGTAGGTTTGGAAGCATTCAGTGAACTAGTATGGAGTGATGCCACACTACAACTACAGTTCTTATCATTAACTTTTGTTAAGTAAAATTGTCCCATTCAATTGAACTTAGTTAAAGTTAAAAGTGCTCTTCATATAACAATTGCACCCTATTCAAAACTGATTCAATGCAGGATTAATGATCTCATAAACATTTATTTATTTTATTTTATTTGAGAAAACAAAACAGTGAAGCATGAGCCCTCAGGCAGGATTGAATTGGGCCACCAGGAGGACATATGGACCAAAAATCCCTGTGTGCTTTATTTTTTTTATATGTACAATATTCACTGCAGCATTCAAGGTCTTGTTTAGCCACTACTCTACTGCACATTGTTGCTTAGTGAAAGTAATCAGACATGTTGCTAATTAGGTTATTCTTTAAAAGGATAGCCCAGATATTTAAGAAAAGAAGGTTATATGCAAACTTTCACAACAAAGTTTTCAGTCCCAAACATTTACCATAATTACCCCAGGGTAGGAAACAACTTTGCAGCTCAATTTTCTAGCTTTTCCATGACCTCAACAACTCCGTGGGTGATAAACCTGTGCACTTACATTTCCTAAATAAATACATTCATACATACATGCATGAGATACATACACAACGTTGTTTGGCTTTTATTCGTGGTGATATTAGAGAGTGGATGTGAAACTGGCATGTTTACTGGATCAGTCCGTAGCCTACACGAAGTTTGGCAGGCAACAGTACTTCTTGCCTTCAGCCTATAAGCCAGCTATAATGTGAGCTAGTAAAAAAAAAAAAAAAAAAAGAGGGAAAAAAAATCCCTCTTATCGATTCTGCCTCCAACATAGCAACTGGTCGCTGATTGGCCGACGCGCGGCACGTTCCCGGCCTCCCATTGGCTGCCCGGGTAGCCTGAAGACGGTGGAATCGGACGGAGACAGAGGGGAGGAGAGACGCCATTGGCTGCGGCCAAACTGAAAGCGAAAACCTCTTTTCCTGAAAGCCTGCGAGACAGTTGATGGTGTGTGTATTTTAGGCGTGACTCCAAAGGTAATTCGTCCTGCCCACGCACCAGCCACGACTTATTTAAATTGAAAACTATAAAGCAAAAAATGACTATGAATTTAAACGAGCGAGTTGTGCGACGGAGACGTGTCGAGGAAGGAGGAGAAAGGGACGAAAGTAGGGACGGCCTGTGATGTATGAGCAGGAAAAAAAGATTACATAGATTAAACTCGGACTCAGGGAGCTGAGGGAAGTAGGACTGAGCAGTGTAAACTAAAGTGCTGTCAAAGCAAATAGCGCTGGGGTAAAGCCAGGTGGGAGTTTCAGGTTAAAGGAAATGAAGCGAAGGCCCCATCTGACCTTTCCAGCCTTCATTTTTATACCATCCTGTTACAGGAGTTAGAGAAATGCACTTTAAGTGAGTACTCTTTCCTGTCCTTCCTCTTCCCCTGTCTGTCTACCACACACACACACACACACACACACACACTTTCTCTACCCACTCTCTCTACCCTGTCTGTCTTTTGGACACTCACGCAGCCTGAGTGTGACTCAGCGCTGGTACAGTCTGTCCTTTACATCTATCTCCCCTGCATCTGGTCCATCGTAGCAGAGCGAGCGTGCTGCCTGTCCAGCGGCTCTCCATGCTGACACAGGTAAGAGGGAGTAATCCGTGGCCTGGAACTGAGGCTCTCCCCCAGTACATCCCCGCCCTCTGCACCTCATTAATCCCTACCTAACACAGACTTTATGTGATGGTTGAAACAGGCCACCTGTTGCTCTGCTCACGGCGGACCAATGGCGGTGTAGCCCAGGGACAGCAGCAGCATCGTCATCATCATCGTCAGTGTATCCTAAGGTTTACACAAGTGTTTCTTTGTAGATGGTACTTAAGTTACGTTTGGAACACATTGAGTTTGTGTAATTATGTGTGATCAAGCTGCTCTCTGGTTACGGTTGAGCTGCATTCCTTTCACAGGAGCTTTGAAAATGCTGTTTCAAAATACAGCATGTTCATAGCGAAGTAAGTTTGATAAATTGTTTTCTAGTGACTCAACAGGAGCCAGACTGAGTAGGGAAAGGGCCAGCATGTATCCTGCTATTGTCTTTATCGCTTCCTTTCTCTTCCATCTGTCCACAGCATGTCCTCCAGTGCCCTCCCTGCCTCCTATCTCTGCTGACCTGAGGATAAGCTCATCGGACGACAATGGCTCCACTAGAGACAGACGGTATATTTTAGATAACTATGTATCTCACTTTAAGTCATTCTATTCATTCTTTTTGGTCACTCTTCTACCCATGTAACATGTAACAATATTTGAAAAATGACAAAAGTAGCTCCTAAAATCTTTTTACACAGTTCCCCTTAAATAATAAAAAAGACTGTAGACCATGAAAAAAAGCAATGGATTACATATATTGACAAAACCCTCATCAGTTTATTGTCTTTCAGCAAGAAAAAGGTCAGGATCTCACATTGCTCAGCTTCACGCGAGGAGTTTCCTCAATCTCCCAGTGGAGTTATATTTTTATAAGAGGCTTAATCACTCTCCTTCCATAAACCAACCTCAGAAGTACATTTTACAGTTTCTCTGTACAGAGTATGTATTGTCCTCAAACTTGAAAAATGTGCCAAGTTCAACATGGATTCCTTTCCTCTTAAGCTATGTAGGCGGCACGTCATGAAAAACATTCTTAGCTTGAGCAATGCCACAGTTCAAGTAATGGAGGCAGGATACTTCCGGACCTCTGGCAGTTCACACAAACATCGGAGGCCACATCACACCGACACCACCAAAGAGAGTGCATTTTTGTGGCAAATGTCAACCTCTCATAACAGCAATACCTTCACCACCATCATCATCATCATACATTGCAACAATAGAAATACTGTTGGATTGCACTTTCTTTAAGCTTTCATCTTGTGGCATGTTTATAGAAAAAATATATATAGAATACAAAAAGCTTATACTTCTTTGAGTAACAGAATATAACATACAGTACTTCAGATTATGTTTTGATCAGCACATCAGCAGGTGTACATAAATTGCCCTCCCCTTGCCCAAATGCAATTACCGGACTTAACAGGGATGTAGTTTTGCTCACTATTAAGTGCTTTGGTCAATGGGTTTAACATTGAGTATGCTCGTACAATGGTATTCTACAGGATGTTAATGCTACATAATTATCCACTGTATATGAATGTCTGTTAAGGATGGGGCAAATTGTCAAGATGCACCACGACTTTTCACATATTCACATGTGGCATTTACCCAAAAATGGTTTGCTCCACCAAACCAATATGACGAAAACAGCCTGTTTACAGCACCATTGTCCCCTCACAAATGCACTACGTAGTAGTAACCTATGGATCATATTTATGCCTAATTTCTGAGTGCGCAATGGGACATTTTGAACCTAGAAAAAGTCAATCACATAATTATATTTTGTAGAGAAATTATCATGCATAGAATAAAGTTGAATTAAATTAATCTATTTTGTGTTCAGTACATTTATTACCGTGTTTCCTATTATCCATATAAGTGCACAATCATTTCACTCAGTTTGACTCATTTCCCCTCTCGATGTCCCTGCTTTGCTCAACTCAACAGTGTTATTACAATGTGCTACGATGCCAGCCAATCAGAAAAGTAGGTAATTTCTGATTGGCTGTTCTGTCTCCGATCTGATTGCCGGCAATATTATCGGTTACTAAGGGAGTAGGGAAGCACTAGAATAATGGTAAGCAGCTCCTCAGCCCCACATAAGTACCTTGTAGGTTGCTAGCTAACATATATATATATATATTTATATATACATACATATATACACAGTAGCTAACTAAGCTAGTTGGCTTCCTAGATGATTGCTGGCTACGCGGCCGAGGCACTATAATCATTAATGAAGTTCCTTCAAAACTGCATGTATCTTAAACTGTGACTCTATTTTTTTCTTTAAGTGTAGAGCCATAAGTTGAGTCTGATATTTATATAGCTAGCTGACTTAATTTACTAATTACTATAAACCACCTTATAAATTCTTATAAAAAGAGATATAGTACCCTCTGTCCAACAAAATGATACGTTAGATTTTGATTTATTTCAATGTACACATTGAGAAAGTGAAATAGGTTGTGCTTGTGTGGATATTAGCAAACAGGTTAATAAATGTATTGAGGACAAAATAGATTTTTTGGTTGTTGCTCAAATTAAAACAATTTTTGCATGATAAATACTTTTTCTGCACTCAAAATGTGCCATTGTGTGCTCAGGCAGGAGGCACAACTACAACTCCATAGTAACCAAATCATTTGCTAACATATTAATTCAAATTTTCAGAACTGAATACATTTCAACTAGGGAAATGAACATCTTTAGCAACATCAACTCTGGTTGTAAAAGTCAACGGTGCAGCACCTGATGTCAGTGAGCAATTTTCTGGTTGTCAACATCCCTACCAAAAAGGTGTCCATTAAACAAATGGCAATAAATGAAGTACAAAAAAAAAATTAAAAGCTTAAACAGTCTCTTTGAAAAACAAAACAAAAACAAAAACAAAGTTCAAGCTGACATTCAAGTTCCGGTCCCACTTCAATCTGTGAAATCCCATTCACAAAAACCGATGGAATCACTGTAGTGCAAAACTTTACACAATGCACCTCGATGCAGTCATTCTCACAGGATACAGTAAACATGTCCTTTTGTCTCTTTCCGTTGGATTACATTTCTGGAGCGGCAGGCGGGAGCCCCGCTGTGTGTTTTGGAGTCTGTAAGAGTTTGTGTTCCTCTGCGTGTTGAGAAGGCATGGCTGCAGCTTTGGCGTGTACTGGATGTGACAGCCGAACATCCAGGGCGTCATTGTGTTGCGCTAAGGAGTGCAGGCGATAGTGCAGGACAAGGTCTTTCAGTGAGCAGTGGACGTCGTAGGGCTCAGCAAAGCCGTATCCGTGTGGTGTGCTGTAGATCATACAATGCTTCACTTCTTCATTCACGCTGTAACAAATGGGAAAAAAAAAAAAAAATAAAAAATCACATCAGCGAGTGTCACACAATTACACCATGCGTGATATTCATTTAAAATTGTATCCGTTCTCCAGATGGTGCTTTCCAAAATGTTATACTCACACAACAGAGCAGGCGTAGCACCCCTGTTTGCTGCTCTCACGGATCAGGAACGTCCCAGGTGCTTTACCCTGAAGCATTTCCTCGGTCTGCGTCCGGCTCAGTTCACCAACAAACCAACTTGTCTCGTCCTGATGCGGCAGATTCTTCTCGTCTCCCTTCAACACGTATGTGCTGAAAAAAAAAAAGAGTCGTACTGTCACACCTCTGTAACGATTCTGTATTTCACTTTTATAAATCGCATTCTTGAATATTATTTCCAGAAAGAATTTGTTGAAACTCACTCATCTAGGCTGTCACTCTGTGTTCCCAGCCAGTCATTTATGCGTTTCTGCCGTACGCCTTTGTGATTAAGCCAGCTGCAAGGACAGGTGTAAAGAAAGGTTTAATTGTTACATAAAATAATTATGCTTCACAGAGGCAGCTACAGAATTGGCTTTTTTATGGGTTGCAGTGATTTAACACAGATACCACAAACAATATTCTGACTTACTTGAGGTACTGGTCTCTGATGTTGCGTAGCTGGATGAGGTCAGGCCGCAAGCTGTTCATCTTCCTGTCCGTCTCTCTGTAGTCCTCCACCTGTGTTCTCAAGTCTTCCTCCAGATGGATTTTGCTGTCATAGATCTCCCCAAGCCGACACTTCAGCTTCTCGTAATTTATCAGAAAGCTAACGAGGGGAAGTAAAGGTCACAGGTCTGAATAGGGTTCAATAAACATGGGCTGAATGCACCACAATTAAACTACATTTGGAGTTTTCTTTTTAACCATGATGCAATGAAGTACCTCTCCAGATCTTTATCGGCTCCCTCAGACTGATTGTTCTCAAACTCCTCTCCATAACGCTCCTGTTCGCGACACTGCTCCTCGAAGATCAGCATTGTCTCATTAAAGGCCTCAATTGCCGTTCGCTTCATCTGTATCTCCTGCATCAAAAAGAATACATCCAATAAGAAAAGACTCTAAGAGACTGGTGAATGTTAATTTCACTGTTACAAAGTATTGATGCTTTGGTCCTTGCACAGACATTGAAGACCATCAGAGTGAAAAGTTAAAGTCAAGTCAAAATTTGGTTTTACCTGTGAGGTCTTTGTGAAAGCTTCATAAAGACGATCAAACTCCTTCGACTTCTCTTGATACTGACTGTGAACCTCTTTGAGCTTTCTTCCAGCAACATCGACACTGTCCTCTTTCACCTGGAGTCAAAAATGACACGTTAATAAGTACAATTCAGAATCCTCTGTATTTAACTAAAATCTCAAAAATCACAATATCAGAAATGAGACTAACATTTTGATCCAAAAACATAAAAGTAATGGTGCTCACTAACCTGCTGGAAGCGGGACACAGGGTGGGTGAGCATGAGGTCCAGTGTGGCGTTGTATTCCACCAACGGATGGTGCTGATAGTGCCAAATGAGCTCCACTACAGAGGTGAAAGTGAGGGGGTCCGAGAAGCCGTACTTCCCATCACGGTGGTAAATCTTGATCAGCTTGTTGTGCCCTTCTTTCCTGAGAAAGTGAAATGGCAAAGAACAAAATTAGATTTACAATGTCAAATAAAATGTAAGCCCTGTTTTGACATTATTTGTGATGGCTCTGCTATGGGAACGATTATATTCTCTTTTTTGTCTGCTTACCTTAATGTCAGCGTAAAGTCTCCTTGCAGCTTGGTGGATGCGTCACGCACCAGAAAGGAGCCATCAGGTGTGTCTCGGAGCTTCTCGTTCACCTCATCCCTGAGGGTAAATCAGTAAATGGTTAACGGATGGAACATACCAATACGTTAAACAATCAAACAACACATACTCAGCAGTCCTTAGTTTGTGTAGGAATGGTGGCATGTTTGCTACAGGACTGTAAATGTAAAGATACTTTACCTGCTTATGTCGCCCCAATACCATTCAGCGTCCTGTAGCGAATACGTAGGTGGCAAAAGGCCGTTGTTGTTCATGGTGGAGGACACTGGCTTTGTTGACCTAGGAGGGAGGGCTACAAGCAGAAGAGAAAGAGGGATAAGAAAAAGAAATGCAAAGGATCAGGCCGACAGTTTCTTAGAAAGAGATCTCTCAGAACTTATTAAGCATTGATCAGTTGTGGGATCAAGTTTAGTGCTGTAAACATGACTCCCTCGATATTATGACTATTGCCATCAAGGACGTATGTGCGTGTGTGTGTGTGTCTTAAGGAAATACAGTGTTGTCAATGTGTACCAAACCCCCCCACCCCCTACCCCCACCAACACACACACACTCCGTCACACCCTTGCTTGATGGATCCTGTCAAGATCTGAGGACAAGCCCAGGCATGTTTCCAAGAGATATCACTCTCCACATCATTACCAAGATCTTAAATGTGGTCAGCGCACAAAAGGAAATGTGGCAGTTAGTTCCCATTTGCGAGCGCTGTCAGCCAACAACTATGAAACATGTTTTCTTTTATTATTCCAGAAATTCTCATAATTAGGCGTTCAATTGCCTCCAACTCTTGCAGAGTCCAACTTAAAGTCCAACTTCTAAAGTTTGCAGTAGCCTCTTGGCCGTCCTGGATTGCATGAAAGGCACTAAATAAACCAGAAGTTATATTTTGGGCCTCTTGGACCACCCCTCCCATTTCATAATGATTGCACGCTTACAGATCCTCTTAAATTTTCCGTCAACCTTGAAGGAATAAAATCTGGTCGAAAGATTAAGCGTTTTCCTAAAAATGAAAAAGGAGGGCAAACCGCATCAAGAGGAGGTGAAGGGCGATATATTTCACTGCAGGACAAAAGTGCCTTTCATGAGGCAGTTAGGGAGAATACAAGAGCACCCTCAGAGAGGAGAAAATGTGGGTTTCTCCCACCATCCGCTCTCCTCTTTTTCTGACCTTAAAATAAACAAAAGGCAGGTGCAGCAGCACAGTGGCAGGCACAAAACGAAAAGCTGCGGCTCCTGAACTCAGCAAAATTAAATCTGCACACCTTCCCCTTTCTGTCTCCTGCCAAGAAACTCTGCTGGCTTCCAAAACCCACATGCACACACCAGTGCAGACAAGAGCCACGTAATTTAAGTATGGAATAATACAATTAAAAAACCAAGTCAGTCTGGCTGCAGCCTTGGGTTTGCATTTGATTGGTGTCCAAACCAGAAAAAGCCTTAATAACCAAACACAGGAATTGTCACTACAATACAGACTTATAGGAACAATACAATGCATCTGTATTGTTCCTGTGGTGTGTCAGTAGTATTCTTTATAAGTGCATCCTCAATATTAATAATAATCTAAGGAGGCTGACGTTTTTAAATAGATCAAGTCAAATTAATATAGCCTGGCAGCTATTTACAATAAGACAATGGAGGACCCAGAAACAAGTGTTATACAAGTGTCAAGACGATGTAATAGCGCCGAGGTCAAATGACAAATGTAAATAAAAAGTGTTCGGGAGTTGCCGGAGTTTAGTCATGAGACGAGCTGTCTCGTCTGCTCGCCTCCAGCCTACTTTCAGAGCGAGCACACAAATTAACCACGGCTGGCTGCAGAGGAGAACAAAGCGGTCGTTTCATGCGGCGCTCATTAACGCACCCGCAACCGTATCCCCTCCAAACTGCACTCCTTACATACACATTTGGTAAAAACAAAACAAAAAAAAAAAACCCTGGTTTACGGGGAGATGCAAAACCGCCACGCGTCTCCGTCCAAGTTTGCCATACGCGCCGGGACAAAAGAAAAAGAGGCAAGCCGCTGCGTCTGGTCCACAGAAAAGGTATTACGTAATTGGCAAGTGAATTGCGCTATGCATGCCTGGGCAATGCCACTGGGGGAGCGCAGCACCGAGGAGCTGGCCATCACAGCGTTTCACCAACACCTGCACTTGCGTTTGCCAGACGTCAACTTCACGGCAGGCGTTAACGCAAGATGATGGAAGCGAAAGGAGAAAGCAGAAAAACGAACAAAACGTCTCCCGACCCCCCGCAGATCAGACAATGGCTGCCTTTAACCCTAACTTACCTGGCGGTGCTTGTTCCATTTCGATGTAGAATAAACCTTCGGGAGGATAAACCATTCCTGTTTCACAAGAGTAGTCCAGGTTGCCGCTGTTGTCCTTGCGCGTAATTTAAAAAGAAAAATGCACGTTTCTATTGCCGCAAATGAACCTGATTTAGGTTACTTCAATGCAGTCGCAGACGCCACGTCCTGCATAGACGTGGACAGAAAGAAAAACTCCTTCGGTTCCGAGTCCATCAAACATCCCAAAGTCCAAATGTGTTGTTTCACCGTAGCCCGTCTAACTGGGGTTTTTTTTTTTCAGACATGCAGATTGTCGGTCCGTGCCGTGTCGCCGTGCGGCGGAGCTCTGCTTTACTTCATCTCGGAAGTGGAGCGGCTTTAAAGGGCTTTTCGTAACATCATCTTGGCGCGGTCCAACCTGCCGCTACAGCGGGGGGAGTCTTTTTCTCGCGTGATTCATTGTCACGTCAAACGCACCCAGTCAAGTTTGCATTACATATTTGTATAAAAACATGAATTTTAAAGTACAATCCGCAAAATGGCAATTCATTTGGTGACTTCCACGTGCAGATATTTAGCGTTTGCCGCATGAGTAACCTCTGAATTGTAATGGTTCATTCCAGACCGTTTCATTCAGCTCTCCTCAGGCTGCACTGTAACAGCTGAAAAATTCCTTTCAGGGCATGAATGGAAAAGAAAAACCTAGTCTATTCGCTTGAACCATTAAAAAAAGGACATGATCTAACTCATAGCTCTCTATGTTTTAATACTTTAAACAACGATGAATTTTAGCCTTTTCTGCCGCTTTTGGTTTGCCCTAATTTACTGGTGAGTGAATAGGTTGCAATGAAATGACATCATGCTATAGGTTTTATGATAATTAAACTGTCTTCAGCTGTGTGGCGTTCAGGGAGCACAAGGCTTAAACCCCTTTGTCTGAGAGGTGACAGAGAAGCCAGTTGGCAAGAGTGTATTATATTCTTGTTGAGCTTGTCAAACATGTTCAGCAGCAAAAAATGGCATCTTGACTGCCACCACTTGTAATTATTGCTGCTCTGAGATCACCCTGTTGAAGACACGATATACGTACACGACGTAATAGCAGGTGTGTTAACACCTGTATACATTAATAACTTGAAAACTAATGTAGAATTGATTATTTTATGATGAGATATTCTGCTGTTTTCTATCGTCATATGCTAAAAATGTCCAGACTATCAGGGTTACTATCTCCTTATGCATTCATGCTGGATGAATACATGCATTGTTGTTCAGAATGACACTGTGCTATAAATTTAAACAACCAGGGCCTCCTCCACCAGCACTAGCGGCAAGGAGAGTGAAACAAGGCCTGTATGGTCAGAGGTCTGTCTCTGTTGGTGTCCAGGCGTTTATGGCCGGTCCCCTTTTGACCCGAGGACCGAGAGTCAGGGAGGTAAATGCCTCCAGCATTCCTTTTTCCCATCAGTAAGACGATTCTTTCCTGTGTTCAGTCAGTGCCCATTAAACCTCCTAAACTAACTGCCATGATGAAGCAAATTATGGCAAGAGAGCACGCATGCATGCTGCATTCACAGACACACATGAAAACACACGTGTGTATGTGGGTGGGTATTTCAGACAAACACATAGAGTTTATTAACATTTTTGGGGAAAAAATATAAATTGTATGTTGTCTGCAAATGCTGTTTAACTTGCTATGGTGACAGGTTTCTTTCAGATATTAGATCCATCATTTGACAGGTATGTAATTGTGTGGGTTGGGTGAATGTGCTCATGTGTCTCTGTGTGTATTTGTGGGTGCAATGTATCAGTGTGTGCTCGTGTCCTTTCCATGCGTTCCTACTTTAAGAAGTAGTGAAGCCTGTCACAGCATGTCACTTGGCTGCTGGCCAACCCCCCCCCCGGTGTCAAAAGACCACGAAATTTGCCCCTTCAACTCTTCGGTCTGACCTCTGTGACACATCTCACTACCACCGTCCTCTTGAGACACAACAGCATCGGGGCTCCAGACATGTAAGTGGAGGACATGTTGGCAGATGCGTAGGCATGATGATCCCCGGTCTCTAGGCCTTGTGTTTAGTATATGTTGCCTTTATAATCACTGATAGAAAAAGCCAAAATATTTGGGGTGTGCTGTGTATTTGTGCGTATGCCCCATGTGTGGTGTGTGCATGTAGTGGCCAGGGTGATGGAGGGCCGACTTGCAGGATAAACCTTTAGGCTTTGCACCCCAGATCCAGGCAGTCCTGATGGGATCAGTGAAGGCTAATCGTAAGATTAACGGGATAGGCTGATACGGCAAGCCTGCCAGCTGCCTACTTGCTGATGTGACTCATCTTGATATCCACTACCACAATATGCCACTGGACTGTGGGAGTGCTGGGAAACGCTGCATGAGTTTCAAATAAATAGACAGATGTTCTTCTGTGCTAAATGTAGATAACAGTTAAACTCTAATTCTGTTAGACTCACATTTTTGACACTGATTTGATGAACAATTTAGAATGACTACTGAGTGACTATTATAGGCAGCAAATATTAAAGAGAGTAGGTGTTTAAGGCATTATAGTCCTGACACAGTAAAGCAGTGTCAGGAAGAGAAATACAAATATATAAGGAGAAAGGCGAACAGGATTATTTTTTGTATCGTAGTGTTTATTAGGTCAGTGTATACTGTAAGCTATACTGTATAGCTTAGTTGTATTTGAACTCTTTCTGCTGAAATCATGGAAAGAGCTTTAATCCCCATATTTAAGAATTTTCAATGTGTACATGCTAGACCTCCTGCTGTCATTCAGTCACAACAACCAGTATTTGTAGAGTCACTTGGATAATCTCCTGGCTTTTTAGAGTAATGTTTGTTTAGACTTAGTTCACTAACTGTGTCAACGACTGTTTTCCATTTCTCCTGTGCAGTGCAATGTTGGACACATTTTTATCAGGATTTGTTTTGTTTGTTGTCGATCAGAAAAGGACTCAAAGACACAACACGGAGAAACCATGTCAGGGATTAGTTTAGTTCACGAATGTTGGTATCTGTGTCATGGTCTCGCATTGTAGCCCTTGGTGAATTGCACATCTATAAAATCTTCTGTACTGTAGTGTGCTGCTATTCACGGCCATTGAAGGGATGCATAATGGTCTTGGCAGGGCGTTCAACATTCACCATGGAGAGACTGTGGGGTTTCCCTGATCGGCGGCCAGAACCAGCACACAAAGCACGCAGTAGTCCTGCCAGAGGCAACTCATCTGTGGGCAGAGTGTAGGGCGGCTATGGTCTGGCCCCCAGGACCCTGCCATTGTGGAAATGTAAGTGGGGACAGTGTCTGAACGGCTTGAGCTGGAACAGAAAACTTTGGATGACCAAAACTATGAGCTTCAAATAGCTGGGCCCTGGGAAACATAGCTTGTTCTTTTAAGGAGGTCAAAGAGAAGCCAAAAAGAGGAAAAAAAACTGAAAACCAATGTTTGGTGGAGGGAATGTCAAATTGGAGGCTACTGTTACTATAGACATCAGCAAAACTGACATACCGTTTTTCCAAATGCTCCTGTGTCTGTCTGCCTCTCTGTCTGTCAAGTCCAGCCCTCTCTTTCTCTGTCCTCTGAGTTAGCACCCGGTGGTCATATCCAACACTCATCATCTGTCACTCTGTTCGAGCCTAATCTTACTAACAGAGGTGACAACTGAGGTACTCGTGGCATGCCACCACATAACGTTTACCAGCTGAGTGTCTGAGTTATGCCGAGGATGATGATCCTGTGGTATCAGTGGCCTCTGTCTCTCCAGAGGCCTTCCTCACCTCTCTGCTTAAGTGGAGCACCAAATAAAGGCCTGACCATGAAGAGTGTAAGCAGAATATATCCACGAGATGCTGTCAGTTTTTCAGCCATTGTATCATTATGTATGGGTCAAAGTAGGTTATAGGGCTGCAACTAAGGATTATTTTCACAGGGAAATTAACTGTTGGTCATTTTTTCTATATCGTTTTGTTTTAAATATCAGAAATAATAAAAAAGGCCCAGCACAGTTTCCCAAAGCCAAAATGGCAATCTTATTAAAACGTAATGACATTCAGATTATAATGATACAAAATAGAAAAAAATTGATGATTGAGATGAAATGTATTGTTTCATGACTTATTATAACTAAATGCTGAAATTCCCAATTGTTCTAAAAAGTTCGAGAAAGACTATACGAAAGATTACTAACTATGACTAAAGATTATTTCGGATTCAGTCAGCCTACCTGCACATTGAAATCAGCAGAACTTCTGCGATAAATCTTCAGCTATGAGTCACTTTCCCTTTTCCACCATGGAGGGCCGGTTCTGTGCCGGTGCCTAATCTCAACCCAGTTCTTTGGTTTCCTCAGCAGAAGAATCGTCTCTCGGCCAGGAACACTGTTTCCAGAGCGGTACCAACTCTTAGCTGGTTTAGAACCAAGAACCGCTTAGTTCAGGGGCAAGGGGTGGGATTATTGTGACCAACGTTTGGGGTTAATAAGAATTAAAATGTGTTTGGTCCTTTCTTCTTGAACATAATCGCCGTCCATAGCAATTGCGACAAGGTGGACAAACATTGAAGACCCGTCGTGTTTGGATGCCAATGTAACACTTGTAAAGAGACAATGTAATCTGCCGTTGTTGCTGTGCTTGAAGTTGGTGCTAGTGCTCTCTGGGGAAGCAGAGACGTGTACAGTGACATAATGACTCTGCTATACACCCCGTGGAAAAGCAAACCGGTTTCTACAACTGTGAACCAGCACTAGCACCAGTCGGAAACCAGAACTAGGTTTACCTTGGTGAAATGTAACAGTCAGTGAGTAAAGGATTCATGGCTAGAAAAAGGGGTGAAGTTAAGTTAGTAACTTCTCTCTCTCTCTCTCACTTACTCACTCACTCACTCACTCACACACACACACACACACACACACACACACAGACACAAATGCACGCACACAATCCCAGGCTTTCATGCAAAGCAAAATTGAGAAGCCGAGACCTCTTTCATGCTCCTCGGCAGTTGCCCCCCTTTATATAAAAGGACACTACTCTCCTCAGCTACAGAGCCATCACATCAGCACTATAACTCTATTAGGCACAGCTCCAGGACACACTAAGCAACCCATAGCCCACAATGGCATCATTGTCAGTGGGGATTGCAGCCATTGTCATCCATCCTACAGGATTTATTCCCCTCCTCCCATATTGTGACCTTCACCTCTGACCCCTCTGCTTCCATCTCACATGCTCTGGGACTGAGAGCTTGTGAGGCTTTATGCCTTCTCCGTCTTAAATGCCCCTTTACAACGACCCAAGCCTGCTAAGTGGCTTCTCTCCAAAGCACTAGTGTTGAGAGGATTCAGGTTAGTGTCAGTAAGGAGAGAGAGAGGGGAGGCGGTCAGGGTACGGAGTTGTGGTTGGACTGATTGACCCTTAGAAAAGGTCAGTTGGAAGGCATGAGAGGAGAGGAGCTGCCTAAATGGCTCTTTTCTCTTCTTTTTCTCCCCCTGGCCAGGGCAGAGACTCTGTATGGTTATTTATGAGCGTGTGGGAGAGTGAGAGGGGCTGCAGTGAAACCCACCAGCCCTCTTTGTTGCGAGGGCTGGGCTCGGCTGAGGTGCCTGTCATTGGTTCGGTTCTGTCATATATACATGCACATGCACGCACACGCAAGCGCTTACACACTATTAAGAACCCCTCCCAGAGCTGCAAGGACAGAGGAGAGGACTCTGTTGCGAGGCAGATTTGGAAAATGAGGTGTGCTTCACACAATAGCTGTCAGCAGTTTGATAGATGCCTCTTAGGCATCTAAACCCCACAAAATGTAAAGAAACTGGAGGTCATTGACATTATTCTGAGCTAAAGCTGGCACATATGTTAGTATAATGTCCATGTGACATAAGTCAAGATATCATCTGGAATGTTTTGTTGTGTTACAGTTGAAGTATATAATTATTTAATTTTGTGTCACTGACTGTTTAAGTGCCTCTAAGTGACAATATTGTTATGTTATCTGTGCTGATATAAAAAGTCAACATTCATGAACACACACAAGCCCAGTCGAACCACTTCCTACAGTAAATACATGATGTGTGAGATTGTCATGAGTCACATATTCCCCATGAATTTGATATTCTAGAGAATAAATTAGCTGTGCCTTTCCCAGAATTGCATAAAGTTACTGTTCACACCACTGCAGCGCTCTGCCAGTGTAACACACACCACTTTTTTTCCCCTGACAAAGTTAAATTAAGCTTGAATTTCACGCTGAAGTCAAATGGTCATGATGTCATGGTTTGAGGACAGAATGACTCGGTTTGTCTGTTGACTGAGAAGGCCTATTCTTGCATGTTTGGGTGGGAGCATAGCATATAATTGCAGAGCGGGATAGCATGAGGGGATGGGGGAGGGAGAGAGTTAGCACGCAACATGAGTTTTGGCCCACAGTTGCTGGTGTGGGTGCCAAATTTGTCCAGAGGGCTGCTGTGTATATCTGTGCGCGAGGCTAGTTTCTGCTCTGCCTAGAGGCTTGCACTGTTCCAAGACACATCTTTCATTTGCACACGCTGAATAGCTTAGGGGAGCCCAAGGCAGTTTGGACTGGAGACGGATCTGCCTTTTTGGACTTTTTAGGGGATGTTGGGTGGTTGCCTGGCTGTGTGCGAGAGAGAAAGAGAGTGTGTGTGTGTGTGTGTGCGCGTGTGTGTGTGTGAGTCCGGATCTTTTCTGGACGTGTAAAATTGTGTGTGCAAAATTGAGTGTCCCTTTTCAGTAAGAACCATTGCATTGTTTAGTTGTCAAGTTAGTTGTTAGGGAGCAACCAAACCGCTGTACACGTGTTGCAGCCATTTGAGGATTACACTGATCCAAAAATCTGACAGTAAAAGAAGAGAATGGAAAGCTTTGTCGGCCTTTTCATATCCTCTCAGTGGGAGGTAGAAAGGCAAGACCTCCAGACCTGGGCTAGCGGTGGTGGGTGTTAATGGGGGGGTGTGAGCCCTCAACTGCCAACCAGATGGACAACCAAGCCCTGTGTATTTAGGGAGATCATATGGGATAACCTTGCAAAGACAGATTGACATTTTGCTGACAAAACAAACCACCCTGTCCCACACGCAAGAAGCCCCCTTCCCTCTCTGCCCGAACACATGCGCGTGCACTCTCGTGTACGGGCATACCAACACTTAAAGTAGTATTTGCTTACATAGGTCTTAAGGAAGTTATTTCAGCATATGTTAAGCACTGTGAGGAGCCATAGCATTAAGAGGTGAGCACAAAAGAATCTAGGATTATACACCTCCTGCACGAACAATAGCAGCGCCGGTGACCTGTGTAAATGAGACAACCTTGAGCCATGGGGCGAGCAAGTAAACTCTTGTCTTGGGATTTACCTTGATGCTTTAAGGCCTTACAGTAGGCTGGGATGTATGTCCCAGAAGGTTAAGAACGTTGTCATCTGTTTGACTATGTTTAAGTAGGTTTTCATAAGTGTATTTCACTCTATTCATCCATTATGTTAAATTTATATTACTGTGTATAAGTTATCAGATTTAAGTATGTGACCCTTCTTTTCTCCTCCTCTCCAGTCAAAATAGTTTTGTCCTCGTGTCACAAGTACAAAACATTCTCTGACATGGAAGAACAGAATAAACGCAACTGAAATGATCAGGAGTCACTCTGCTCTGTTCCCTCAAATCTGTAATCCTCTCTGCAACAATCTGAATACACTCTGCATGATTTATGGCACACAAACTCCCTCCCACACACACCACTAACTTACATTACTAATACAGCTCTTACCAACGCTTTGTGTTTCAAAATACTCGTCACATTAAACATAAATAACTGTTTTCTTTCCAATTCACACCTGCACCCTGTGGCCTTTTCACCACATGGTGAATCTCAGTACAAGAGATTTTGCGTGAGAAATGACAGTACTGTAAAACTGCTGACTGAACAGGCTGAAATTTTCATGGCGACCCAAGGAAAATGTTGCCAGAGGCTGATTTGTCTTTTTTTCCTGCAGAATAAAAGTCAAATTTGAATTAGCTTAATTGGCAGAACCATAGTTAAATATAGTGTTGCCAAAGCCAGTCGCAATAATTCTACAATATAAAAAAATAAGTCTGAATGTAAGGGAAAAAAAACGATAAATAACTACATCGAAACATCTTATGAAAGAACAGCCAACCATGTATCATAAGATGAGATATAGTTTAACAATTGGATTTAATTGTAATGGTGAGAACCATACAAGAAAACAGACACAATAAAAAAATCAAAAGAGAGGTTTCTCTCTCTTATTGGAGTCTGGCACAATTTTATGAAGAAAGTAATTAGAGGAGGTTGTTTAAAAAAAGTCCAGTTTTCTCACCGTTTCTAACAGCCTACTTTGTGTTTTTATGTCCCACCACAATGGTCTGTGGTACATATGTGGGACACCAGAATGTCGTGGTGACATCTGTGTGTGTCTATGCAGACTCAGTGATGTGAACACAACATTTTCCCCTATAGAGTGGATGATTTGAATAGATTTTGCGCTTTCATAAAGTTTGGGGAGTCACAAGAGACACATTAAAGAAGAGTTTGGCACCGCAGCATAGCTTTTAGCCAAATGATAATACTGGCATGCTTACATGCTCACAATCACAGTGCCAACATGCTGATGCAAAGCAGGTATCATGTTTACCATGTTCAGCATCTTAGTTGAGTGTGTGAGCATGTTAACATTTGCTAATGAGCACTTTAAAAAAAGTACAACAGAGGCTCATTTGAATGTCATTGGTTTACCATTAGCAGTTAGGATCACCTCTGGGGAGCATGAATGTCTGTACAGCATGACAGGCCAAATTGAATATATGTTGAAATAGCTCAAAAAGCATTACATGGATTGTCATGAAATTTGCTGCAGACATTCATGTTCCCCTCAGGATGAATTAATAATAACTTTGCAGTATCTATCAGGTCGTCATCAGGTCAACACCTAAAACGTTCCCATCGGTTTCGGCTGCACTCTGTGTTTAGTGCTAATGTTACCAAGTTAACACACTAAGATGGTAAACATGGTCAACATTAAACCTGCTGAACATCAGCATGTTATCATTGTCACTGTGAGCAAGTTAGCATGCTGACATTAGCATTTAACTCAAAGCACCAATGGGCCAAAGTACAGCCTCACAGGATCTTACTCTTGTTTGAACTTTGGAAAGCTCCTCCAGAGTCACAGAAGACATTATTCAACTGTTTTTACAGGCTGAGAAGTACTCATTTAGACAAATTAACTGGACTTATGTAAAATTGGTGGAATGGCCCTTCAATTAAGGAAAAACAGGAATTTGAAATTACTAGAACACAGCATTCATCAGCAGCTACAATCTTAGACTAACTTCTAATTAGTGTTTATTACCTTAATTGATTACATTGTTAACATGAGTTAAAAATATCATAATGCAATTTGCTGGGATATTAGGCAGTTTGATTGCGCCTTGTTTTGGTTGCCCCACTCTTCCTGTAAAGCCCCTGGAGTCAATACTAAGATAAGCTTAGTGAATGGATTCAATCCTGTTTGGTCATCTAACGAGGATAGAGCACACTGCTTGAAGGTCAAAGGCCTCTTAAGCTCGTATGACCACCAATTACGCCTGTCAGGGAGGGTTAGCTTTTATCAACACTGGAAAATGTCACATGTAAACAGGTCACTAAACAGCCTGGGCCATGGCTTTAGCTGCAGAGGCGTAGTAGTGTCATAGGATGTTTTGGGAGACGGAGAAACAGCCAGATAAACAAACATACTGGCAGGGAGGCAAACACACAGTTGTGACAAAGGAATCCTCAACATCACATGGTCACGAAGATAGTTTATGTCGAAAGTCTAACCCGTCTCAGTTTGATTACACTCATCATGCTCAAATTTATGTTACCCACAGAGATTTTCGCTTGTGCTATTTTGGTAAAGGCCGTTGCTTGGGCTTGTCTCTGACGATCCAGCTCTCTCCAGCTCTGTCTTGCTCTCGCTCCATCCCTCACGCTCACACACACACACACACACACACACACATACACCTCTCTCCCTTTCTCGGTCTTTCCCTCCCTACCGCTCAAGCCACATTGCCACACTCAGTTTTCCATGGCCTCTCATTCCCGAGTGCTCTGCGAACTAAGTAAATGAACGACACAATCCGGAAATAGTGTTCCAGCCGGAGATGGTGGGAAGGAAAATCCCCTGACTAGTGCTGGCAAGAGGGTGGGAGAGAGAGGGAAATAGTATTGCAGCCATTCACACTTCCGACAAAGCTTGTTCCTTTCATAAGACTCTTAAACCCCAAATCTCGAGTCCTCATGTTATTTTACTGTTAAGCGAAACTGTTTTGCAAGTAAAAACACATTTTTTGAGGCAGATACTGCACATGTGCGCTAACATAACGAGAGCGTTATGAGAGAGCATGTTGGTAGCTTAACGACACGGTAGTAGAGGTTAACTTATCTTTAGCCTGAGAGGTCAAAGATCAGTATTAAAAAGGGTGATGTCTCTGAGGAGGCTGGTGTGGAGGCGTGGAGCCCAAGGCGCTGGGTAAATGTTGTCAGGATTGGCCTGGGGTTGGGTAGAGTGGTTTGGGGTTGTAGGGTGAAGACAGGAGGTGTGCCAGCAGGTTAAAAGCAGGGTCAACTCTATAACCAGGGTGTTATCTGGATACCTCTCCACAGCTGCCAATCACAATCATACTGCAGCGAGACCGATGACCTGTTGCCAGCCGCTTTAATCAGGGATTGGATGGTGGTTCAGTCCCTGCAGTCATACATGCTCAGGAAATGTTCCAGCTCTCTTGAAAACCTTGTGCAACGGCCTCTTGGTCAGAGCAGTAAAATGTTCCTCCAGCATTTGTTGGAGGATGTGGTCAAATCTCAGCCGAGAGGCCTGGGGCTGTGTTCGTAAAGCAGCAGTGTAACATTGTTCATTTTAGATCAGTATATGCAAATGTGCTTTTGTAGAATAAGCAAATAACGTCTTGTCACGGATCTTTAATTGTGTGTAACTTGGTGCCTGCTCGGTGCCTGTTAAATGGCCAACAAATGCCTTGCTGACATTTTATAAGGGGAGGATAGCCTGCGTGAGTACGTCTCACTATAACCGTCAGTAACATGAGATGGGGAACCACACAACCGCTAAATCAGTAAAATGGGAACCCAGAGTCACTGTAATTTGGGAGAGAGCTGGTTAACCACTCCTCATAATGGATGGTGTTTCTGTTTAGCCTAAGGCGTTGGAGCTGAGGTCATATGCAAACAAGGCAGATCCTAGACCTCGGCTTTTACACAGCGCAAAATGTTTTGCTCCATGTATTTGATCAGGTTCATTAAAATAATATAGAGTTGAAATTTGCACATATGTATGTGTGAGCTACATATTAAACAAGGACCACATAAAATGTGTTATTAACTGGCTACACGAAGCGCTATAATTGAAGTCTATTAAAAATGTAATATTTTAAAAGCCACAACTTTGCACCACACCCTCTACCAATCTACTTTAATAGAAACAAACTGCCCAATTCTTTTCTATTTTTAGTTTAAGAAAACCCAGTTTATAATATAATACTAACTGTTTTCCCCTAAGGGTATCTTGTTTGTCAGCGAATCTGCACCAAACTTGGCAACTATTTGTAAGAGTTATTTGCGAGAGAATAAACTTTCTGGTTAAAATGTATCCAAACCTGCCCACAGGTGCCAAAGAACTCAAATATGTTTTAAGTAACTGCTCTATAGACTTTAATGAAATTCATTTTTTACACAAAACTGGTAGAGGAGGGGTTGCCTATCACACAACGGTCCGTTTTTCATAGATCCATTAGTTTCATGTATCTTGGATCAAATAGCAACTTCTCAACTTCAACTCAACTTTACCGTCCCAGAGGGGGATTTGTCTTGTAGCCAGATGAAACATAGAAAACACACACACTTAATAAAACATGATAAGAAACATAAACATCAAGTTTCATCTTAACATAAAACTTGGAATACATCCAGCCATTATCATCCAACACAAAATCGTCAGTGGTTAACAATAATTCTATTAAATATAAATATATTTATTGCTATAACAAAAATATAATTTACTTCAGATAAGAACATAACTCCCACAGCTTTTGACCGTTCAACAAAGTTGGTGAAAGTTATCCTGGAAAGATTAAATTAAAAATACTTGTTCATAAGCTTGACAAGTCACATTTCTTCCAATTTACATAAAATGTGTAACAGTTCCCCCTAATTGTTTTGTTTGTTGGCTGGTAAGCTATGCACTACATAGCATTAATGTCCAACTATATCTTGCTACATTCTACAATGACTAGAAAACCGTGAGCCACTGAATTAAAGACCATAACCATCTGTCTTTTTTTTATATTAAGGTTTTTATTAATAGTTCACCTGTTGCCCTTAATCGACTTAAATCCCCATCACATTCCCGCTTGCAGCTAAATTTCTCCTTTATTGCAGCCATAGATACATACTTATACACACACACACACACACACACACACACACACATTATTATAGAGTTGAAAAAATGCTCTCTATACTCAAAGAGACTTTATACTTGGACTAATCGATAAGTCAATTGCCATTAAATGAATCGAGCCCTGTTTTGATACTTGAGTTATCGTTTTAAATCATTTATCAAGCAAAAATACAGAAATACTAGCTGGTTCCAGCTTCTCAGATAAGAGGATTTCCTGCATTTCTCTGTTTAATGTCCTTGTAAATTGAATGCATTTGTGTTTTGAACTGCAAGTCAGACAAAACAGGCAATATGGAGATGTCACTTTGGGCTCTGGGGAATTGTGATGGCATTTTAAACTATTTTGAATGAAAACAATCGTTCATTCAAACATTTGTATATGTTGTGATCATTTCAGCTCTACTACAGCCTTGTATCTATTGTTACCATATTTTTTTTTTTGTGAATGTCCCTTTAAAGGATTACATCATCCTCTTTGCTCCTTTTTTTCCCCTTCGCCACATTTCTCAGTGTTGAGCCTTTTCTGCCCAGAGACAATTGGTTAATTCACCGGTGTATAACACTGCCACCTCCTGATCCACACACACCTTTCTCCCAGCAGCATGTTTAGTTTGTCATGTATGTGACATCACCCGTCCCACTTATCTGATCAGATCACAGCGCTCAGACAAACGGCATTACTGTAATGAGTGTGATTTTCATTATCACATGACGTTCAGACAGATTTCCATTAGTGGTAAGACAAAGTCGAATAGATGCAAGTGCTTTATGTTCGTCTTTAATGCACTCTGACTGGATACTTTTTGTGTGTGCTGAGTGTGTTGATGGTGCTGTTGTGCCATCTAGTGGCAGAAAGCAAGGAAGGTCTTGCTGTTGTTTATAGTCATATTTTTGACTCCATCATCCACAAATACTGTGACATTCTCAGCCAAAAATGTTCACGTCTTTGCTCAAATGCCGTGTAAAGCGTTAGCTTGTGGTTGCCTGTTGATTCTGGTTGTATCTTTGTGGAATATTTTTATCAAAGTCACAGGAGCAATGTGGAGTTTCAGTAGTTCTTTGTGTTGCCGACTGGCTCAGCTGACACCCACGAGTCTGTGACTTTAAGAGACGGTCATAACACCACTGCATGGCTTCCATGAACACTTAATGTCTCTTTGTTATCTGCTCCATAAAAACAGGTGCTGGAGGGGGAAGATTTTTCAGCACAGAGAGTTTTTGTTTGGCAAAACAAATTTATTTTATAAGGAAAACTAAGTTTATTGTTCTTATTCTTTTTCCTCACTTTTTGTCTTTTTGTGCATTAATGTCAAGGTTGTTGCATAATTACTGGAACTCAAATCACTCTCAAATATGGCATCAGCCCTTTTAACTTGATTTCTCTGTGTCCAGTTCAAACAATTAGACAGTCATAAGGAGAAGACCAATGTGTTTATGTTCTATTTGTCCTGTATAAAGAGGGGAATGAAACAAGTGAGAGATTCATGGGAGAAAGTAGACTTGGATCATCTGCATTGACCCTCCAGGGGAAAGTGTTTTGAGGTTATTAGACCGACTTGTTTTCCACTAAATATCCAATTTATCTTTAACAATGTATAAGATATTATTTGAAACACCGTTGGATTTGTTTTATGTCACTGAGAATCTGACCAGACAAAGAAAGTGTGCAACCACCAAATTGTTTAATTTATTCCATAAGATAGCATCAATCAGTGTGAGTTTAATAAAGCTATGGCTTACAGTAATTTGTGATCAGTGTGAACTGTGTGGTGTATCTGGGTAGCTCCTTGTCTCCCCATGTTGGATTGTCTTTAGCTGACCACATCGAGCAAATGTGGTTCACTGAGTCAAGATACGTGTTGGCTAAGGAGGTGAAGGAGTCACCGATCCTCAGTGATACGTTGTGTAACTTCCATCTTCAGTCTCAGAGGTTGTTTACATTCATTGCTTTAGGGTTGTCATTAAGAATAGCTGATCTGTAACCAGTGTTTATGTCTTGTATCCAAGGGCATTTTCATAAGCACTTGGTAAAAATGGAGGAGGCACCACCTGAAAGTATTGGAAAGGATAAAAAAACTCTTGAGCATTTGTGAACCAGCACTGAAATGTCCTCAGTAAATCTTACCAGCAGAAAAAATTAACAGCTAATATTATGTGGGAATTTATAGTGATAATTGCAGTTAACACATTAGCTCTGACACTATTTAATTTTTCTTGCACACATGTGACTTCATGAAATTCTCTGTCACATGAAATACTTCCCTGTGAAAGGGTAAAGCTTTCTCTTTACAATTGATTGGATTTCTGCTTGCATATCTCTTTTCAATAAGGCCTTCTTACTCACAATGTATTCACAAAGCAGCTGCTAATATCATTGAATCCGTTGACTACAACATCAGACTTCCTTCGGCTGATCCTCCTGCTGGGAGGTGCACAAAGAGTTCAGGAAGGCTTCGGCTGTCTTTGCAGGAGCAGAAAAAATGCTTTGCTGACACTTCTGTGGCTGTAAATCTGGTTTTAGCTCACACTTCAAAAGATAGCAACGCAGACACACAAACCATCTCTTTTACTAGAGCCCCAAAACTGTCATGTTATTCCTGATGGTTATGTAAAACAATTAGTTTAGTCTCATGTTATGATAATGTAGCAAAGTGAAAGTGCAGTGCCACGTTCATCAGTGCTAAAAATGTTTATAATATTTGTATAGTTTATGTAAACCTAATTCTGTTTGAAGAGTGTTTCCTCCTCTCTTCATGGGTTTGTTGCTCTGGTTTCTGCTGGAATATTTGATCATGACTGTCCAGTTGTTTTTCTTCTTCGTCCTCCTGGTACTGACTGAAGACCTGAAACTTTATAGGAAGCTACTGTAACCTTCCCTCAGGACCTCATATTTACTATCAAAATGAAAAATCATAAACACACAGCTTTCAGGGTTTTAAAATCATACTTTACATGTTCTTTAAATGCTTCAAAATCAGTAACTTAATGCCCAGCACACCCAGACTGGCCATATTAAACCGAATATGAAATTCACAAGAGCAATATTGATGTTTTTTATTTTTAAATGGACCAACCTGTTGAGTTCTAACTTGTTGTGCAGAATAATTAAGATCGTGTATATATATTTTTCAGACTATTTTATGAGGATTAGATCACAAAGTAAATTAATGGAGTACATGAAATATATACTTTTATCAGAGTAATATACTACTCTGTATCCCTTTTTTATTGTATTTATATTTCTTTTTCTCTAAATCATCAATCAAAAGTTGCCTCTTTGCCTTAGTTACATGCAAGTGGATTTAAAGTTTATGAGTAATTAACTATCATCTGTCAAAGCTGACCCAGCCTCCTGTCCTCTGGTGGAAGCACTCCGGGCAGGAGACGGAGCAGTGGCAAGGTTACATCAGCTCACCATGGCCGACAGCCCAACATGACCTACAGTGATGCTGTCACTCTGTCAGCCCCTGAAGTGTCATGTTGCTTTGGACAACAATGATCATGCAGAAGGACACAAAAGGTCTCTGTTGCAAAGATACCACAGAGGCAGATGTTATGTTTTGATGAGTGCATTTGAGATTAACTTGTCTTAAAAGTATGCTAGACACATGACAGTCTGCATACAGGAATACATACAGGGATCTTGCTGGCTTCTGTTAGCAGGAATCCTCTGAATCCAGTATCGTCCTGTACTGTGGGGAACTTTGTTGATTTTCTGCAGGTAGAAAAATATTCTCGCAAATTATAACCGGTTGTGACAAGCAAGTTGCCCTGAATCCAATGAGATATGATGATGTGGATGTCTGCTAGAATTGCATTAAAGCCACAAGGTAGTATAATATTAGATTAAGTGTGTCAGCAAAAAGGCAAAAACAGTAGAAAGGGGAAAAAAAGGGCCCACACACTGAATATATTTTTTTGAACAACTTCAATATTCACTTTTCTAACCTACTCTCTACTTCATCAATATTATCTCTGCACAGTGCAAAGTTTGCTTCTGGGTGAAGCACTAACTCTAAAATACAACTGATTATTTTGGACTGACTGCTAGAAAAATAGAGCCCATGGAAGAGCTCAGTCACTTCATTCAGTAGGTGGCAGTATTGAGTTACACAGAGTGAAAGCATTTACAGTGAATAGTAATCCTGTGACTGTTTCCTGCAGTGAAAGCCATCAAATCATGCATAGTTTTAATTATTGTACTGAATTTAATCTACATAATTACAGAATACCACCTGGTTTATATGTGGAAGAGTAAATTATAGCCTAATCTGTCTGGAATATGTCTGTAGTCACAAATTAGGGCATAGTCAGACTTTTTTAGCCTCATGTAAAATGCTTATTACTGTTTTATTACCTCAGAAATATTTTATGATATATTCACAGTTTTGTGTATGTGACGTGCAGTTCCAAACAGCAACAGCAAATTGTCCCTTAGCTCACAGCTCTCTGTCCTTGTGTTTTGTTCTGTCCAGCTCTCCTTTGCTAATCCCAGTTGCTGTGACCTCTGACCCCCAGATGGCATCTTATATAAGCAGCTGGTAAAGGAAAGCACACGTGATCCGTTGCACCAGGTTAGGTAAGCTCATTAACAGTGACTCCAGGATGCCTTGACTTACAACAGCTACAAATAAACTTCACTAATGGCAATAGTAAACCAAAGAAGTGATGGCACTAGATAAAGGTGTTGGCTTCTGTTTCTAGTTTTCTAAGTATTCCTATTTTCCGGGTTTGGATCGTATTTAACTGGGTTGTCTCAAGGGCACTGAAACTTACACTTAACTGTACATTAAACAAACAGTATAAAGTAGCCTACAGGGTTTGTGTGTCTGCATCCGATTACACCCTCTGACATTTCACCCGCCTCACTGACATACAATAGTCTCTTAACATGGGAAAGTAGAAACAGCAGAGGGAGAGAAAACACACCATGTGTAAGGTCCAATTTGCATCATTTTTTAATTTTTTTTTATATGTTCGCCTTTTAAAATTACATGACCTACACAGCAGAAACCTCTCTACAACCAACACACACAAACACACACATACATGCAGACACACCGCCACAATATCCTCTAACTGCCTTCCCCATCTGTCCTTTCCCTATCAGTGAGTGTGAGTCACTCTGCTCCGATAGTCCAATACGCAGCCATTAAAGCAGCAGAAGAATCACACCATTGCCTTCACCAAAGCCTCTCAGTTTTCGTACCAAATTGTTAACACTCACATGATAATATTAGGAATTGTTTGTCCTTTGCCACGCTCTCTTTCTTCCAGGCTAAAATGTGAGCCCCCTCCTCCCAGAGAGCATGTGTTATGATTCTAGCTGACAGTGTGTACTCTGCGGTGGTAAACACACTGTTGTCGTCCAGTGTGACACATTTTTAAGAATAGAAACAATCTTGCAAGTTGCAGTTGTGCGCCATCCATATATTCCTCTTTTGTGTTGGAGAAAGTAGTTCTGTCCAACTATCTTCAGTTTTTCCACAGTACAAAATCCATCCTCCTAAAATTGGACAAATGATCTTCTCTTGGCATTCTCTTGTTCTTAGGTCTAAATGTTGCCTTTGACAGTGCAGACCACATTATTCCGATCCGTCAGCTAAAGCACAAGTGTCTCTCCGGTTCTGCTTTGGAGCGGTTTTCCTCGCATTCATCCAATACAAAACTTCAAAGTCCCACTGGGAATTCTCGCTCATCTTCGTCTTCCATTTCCTGCAGGCTACCCTAAGGCTCGACTGTCGGTCCAATCCTCTTCTCCATTTATTTGCCTTGTTTGGCCATATTAGTAAAAATACGTCTCTTTCCATTACTATGTTGTTGACATTTATTTAACCTTTCTTTAACGCCCCTGAGAAAGTATTTCTCTCTAATGTCAAATATTCAGGCCCAATATTCATGCCCATGAGAAAAACCAAGCTAACCTGCTTCTTAAATATGGTGTCAGCACATTTCGCCATCACGTTTTGATTAAATTGTTTCTAAATTGTGATTGGTCCATGGAAGTACATGACCTCACCTTTTTCCAGCTGAGCCCCGCCCCCTTCAAACCAGTGAAAAAAACACAAATATAGAAATCTTTGGCAAAAAATTGTATGTTCATCAACTCATAACTCATTTCACACTTCATCACAGTTTGGTGGCACATTGCTGCTATTCTTGCTGCATTACAGCCACTTGTTGATAAAAGGAACATTGTCAGGAGTTTGTATATTGTAATCCTGTGCATCCTCATGTGCGTGCACAAGAACAAACTAAACAGGGATCCGCTCATAAAAACAGGGCTTCTTAGCACTATTAGTGGTCAAAAACTCCAGAAGGTACCTTTAAAACAAGGACACCTTGTCCCCTTTACAAATCATATTAAAAAAATCATTGATCTGCATTGAGATTTGTTAACCCTGAGTTTTTGCTCTTTTTTGATAGTAAAGTTTTTGCTGTCATATCCAAACAAGTCATCTACTTTATGTTTTGGTGTCACTCTGGCTTTTCTGTTCAGCCTCTACAACGGTCCAGAACACTACAGCAAGACCTCTAACAAGATCAGAAAACATACTACTTATTTCCTCCCTTCACTAGTCCCCCTTTATTTATAGAATATTTGTATAAAAAGCACTGCATGGTCTTGTCCCAGCATTCAGTGTATATTGCTGAACTCCTTTCCCCAAGAAACCTGAGGTCCTTTTATCAGGGCTTTTATATGGCGCTCATTCAAGGACAAAATCATGAAATCCTCTTCCCTCTTCTATCAGATTTCTTTTCAGTCTATTCATGATTTTAACAAAGCTCTTAAGGAGACTCTCCTCCTTGTTGGCTTTTAAACTGTCAGACAGGACAGACTGTCCGCAGGTCTGTTGGTAAAAGATGCATTTGTCCCACTTTTTGGATTCATGTATTTTATCTTAGCTTCTCACTGTCCTGTTAACCTCTTAAAATAGAAATAGAAACTGATTCACATTCCAATGAACGCACAAAAATGTCCACTAACAAACACAAATATAGGGAATTGTACAATTATTTTTTTGTTCTGACACACTCTGACTTAAATCTTGCACCTTGTATAATATGTATGCAGTTGGCTGTAATGTGTCTGCTTGAGGCAAGCCGAGAGGTACTAAGGCATCAGGGGACAGCAGCCATGTGACCATGGTTGCAGGGATTGGTTTAGTGCAGATGTGACATCAGCGAGCCTCCCACTCCCTCCCTCCTCCCCTCTCTCTCCCAGTCCTTCTCTGCCTCTCTCTGCCTCTCTCTCTCTCTGTGCCACTCTGCTTTTTTTCTCCTTTGCCTTTCCTCAGCATCCCCCCTCTCAGAGATGGCGTGTGTCGGTGCTGCTCGTGCGTCCGGGGCCTAACGTGCACACAGAGAGGACCCCCATCCCCCGATTTGCTGCGTATTCCTTGCGCGTCTCTTCTCACTGTATCCTCCACCGCTGCCCCTCGGCTCTCCCCGACCCCACCTCCCTGTGCGGGTGTCTGGGAGTTGGGCCCTTGGGGGTGGAGGGAATCAACATCGTGCTTCGCTGGGGAGCTGTGCAGAATTAGCTATGCCCTGCCCAGGCATCCTTTGACCGGCCGGATTTCTCCCTTTCTGTCCGCCTGCGCACCGGAGGACAACATAGGATGAAAATCTGCAGTCATGATGCAAGGTAAATTATCTGTGCACTCCTCCTCCTCCTTTATTTTCCATGTCTTTTTCCCCTGCGCCCTCCTCCTGCCCTCTTGTGTCCTGCTGGGCCATTAAAGCTAGTGAATCCAGTGATGTGATCTGTCGTACCGTAAGGACCTCTGAGCTGAACTGAGCTATTTGCACGACTAGTGTGACAATGTGGCCGCTGTGTGTGTGTGTGTGTGTGTGTGTGTGTGTGTGTGTGTGTGTGAGTGTGTGTGACGTTGTTTGTCACAGATTGAGAGAGAAATGTATGTGAGATGAAAGCGAAGGTGTGTGAGGTGTGGATTTGTAAAGAGAGCACCGATGCACACAGCCGTGTAGTTTCGCACTTGCCGATGTCCTGTTGTTTGTGCGTGTTTACACATGTGTCTGTGCATGTGCAGATTATAGTTCTGTCTTTAGTCAGACCCTCAGTCTGTGTCACATCATATACATCACAACCATCACATATTTGAGGAGAGATCTGAGTAGCTCAAGGAAGATGCACTCATTCATCCCTCTGCTGCTGTTGCTATTGGTGCATGATATTATAATCATGCCAACACGACAAGTAATAAACCATACATTACTTGGACCTGTGTCGCATAAAGTGAAGTAAAGGGTGCTGTACCATAGTTAACAGTGGTGGAATGTGGTATAGTACATTATAAACTATGATGGAGGAGCTAAATCATAGATCTAACCCTGCATGACAGATGCTGGGCCTTTACCATCCATTAATGCCAACGTGGAAATGGAAGGTGGCTATTATTAGCAAAAAGGCCTGCAGTCAGCCTACCATGATATTGTACTCACTTCACAAGCTACACAACAACACAGATGTCCCATGCTCATCACTGCCTTTGCTAGCTACACGTGCGTTGCTAATTACACAGCATTGGCTGTCAGGTGTAGTTAGTGACATTCAGTGTTCATGTTATTTGGACTCAAACATGGCTGCAGTACATGTGCTGCAATACCAACCTTCTTGCTGTTGCAGCACATGGGTTTATCATCTCTACGACAAAATAATTAGATGCGATATCACAGGAACATGGATTATAATCTGAAAACTACTATAATAATCTCTTTTCACTGTGAAATGAGCATCTCAGTCTTTGCTCAAACCTGTCCAAACGACCCCCTTTTGAACTGTAAATTTCTATGTGTGAGCCAGATTTATCGAACTGTAGCTTGACATTGACTCCAAGGTCTATACCGGTGGTTTTGCAGGTTTCAGCCCTGTAACTACAAATCATACATACTTTACTCATACATACATTTACCAGAGCATGGCATAAGGTGTTGATTAAGGTGTTGACGTTGATTTTCTTCAGCTGCACCCTCTTGTTTCAGTTAATGCCAGACCTGCATGGAAATCAAACATCAAATCATCTGTCTACATTGTAAAGCCAATTAGAAGGTGGGCTGAGAAGCTTGACATCACAGAGAAGGGTGGAATTACAGCATAATATTAATTATATTATACGTATTAATCAGTAGGTGGTGGTAATGTGCCATGTGTTTGTTTGCCAGCTGCCAACGTAGAGGTTTAGTTGGTAGATGCTGATGGAGAGCTAACACAATGTTAAAACGTATTCTACAGTTTCAAATTATCAAAAAAAAAAAAAAAGAATAATGGTCAAAACAACAATACAGAAAATAAAATGCTGTACTTACAGGTAGCACACAGGAAGTGTAGGGACTGGAGTGCATGCCAAGTGTATCAGTGCTGAGCAAATCTGTCCTGGACCCTGTTCAGAACCAAGTGGTCCCAACCTTGGTTGTATCTGCTGTGTTTCCTCTTTGTTTCAAACCACCTCTCTATCACTGCCAACTGAGACATGGTGTTGTTTAGCAGGCACTGTTGCTTTGGCAGTGGTAGGTGTGTATAAAACTGCATGAGTCGATTTTTCACACCTATGCACAACTGACAACCAGCTTAAATAACTGACAGTTTGTCTGTTTTAGTTTAGTGTTTCGACTGGTCTTTATCGCTGATTTGTTCACAAACTCCATCATCAGAGATTGGAGAGTCAGCTGGTGAAAAGAGTGACCCTAATGAGCTGTGTTTTCACAAAACCAAACCCAGAGGACAAAGAGTCAGAAAGTTGAAGATGAGGTTTCATTCTTGACCTTGGAAATAAAAGTTTGACAGAAAAAAACAAACAAAAAAACAGATGCAGTTTGCTCAGTAGTAAATTCCATCCACTCATGAAGGCCACCAGATTCGGCTGAAAGAAATGTAGTAAGTGGATGATGTAAGCGCAAGGCTATTCAGGAAACCAACATGTGGTTCGGAGTCTGTTCGCAGGCGTAACCTTTTTCTTTTGGATTTAAAAAGTTGCTGTTTCATGATCAGCCCTCCTTTCTTTAATGTTAATGCATGAAGAAGTAGACCCAAACGTAACTGTATTTACAGCCAATATCATTAATTACAACGATCCCTCTGTTTAATGAATGTTGTAGGGCACTCCTCAGGCAAACTTTTTAAATGGGTTACAAAAGCAACAGTCCTCCCCTGACGCACAATGAGAACTAAAAATCCGATTGTGATCTGATCAGGATTGATTCTCTATCTTTTCTCCTTATCACACAAGAAACATGCAGGTTGGGACTGGACAGAAGGCTCACTGTTCAGAGCTGTCTCCACTGATGAAGAGCCACGATGCAGGAATAATCTGTGCTATTGAGCAGCCCAGCTAGACACTAATACATCACAGGCCCTGACATGTCCTTCAGTACCCAGAGAGCTTCCTCCCAAATGAATGGTACTGAGCACCAGGCCAGTGCCTTCACATTCATAGTATTCATTAGGCTTATTATCAGGATTTCAATGTGAGTGTGACGATTCACCAACTCAATGGCTCAATATTTATTTTAATTTTGAAGTCAGTCTGATTTTTCTTTTCCTCCGAACAGACTTTCAAAACACAACAATACGCACAGGACTACATACTGGGGGGAAAAACAAAATACAAAAATCAATGAAATAAAACTAAATAAATGAGCCATCAGCTATACAAAATGTCAGTTTAGGTCACACAGTATGTTCCTGTTTAAAACACAGCGCACAAATTATAAAAAGAGATGAGGACACAAGAGAACACAAACTGAGCTGTTTTTAAATAGCACAAAATGTTCATCCACCCAACTGTCCATCACATGTGTCCCTGTCCCTCTTGCATGGATGTGAGAATCAACTGTGCTCTCCTGTCTTCTAAAACACTGTTGTGCAAACCTGTCAGTTGTTTATTCTGGGGAAAAAAAGACACGTTCCACAGCACAGCCAGTCCATAAAAAAGAGAGCATTTAAAGAATACTCCTCCAGTGATTTCTTTTGCCATCAGCGGATTTAACTGTTTTATCAGAGCTATCATACAGGTACAGGTTGAATACAATCAAATTGACTTTATGTTTTTGAGACAGGAGAAGTGTCAATGTCAATTAACTCATGAAGCTTCATCAAGTCTCAAAAAAGTTAATTAACAACAACTCAGTTTGTCGGGCTTTGGACAGAAGGTGTCGTACGCTGTACAGATTGTAAAGCCCCTTCAGGCCTTGTGATTTGTAATTTTGAGCTATATGAATAGATTTGATTTGACTTACTTAACTTGTCTTGAATTAGACAGTTTTTCAAAAAACTGCTATCCTTATCTAAACATATGAAGACATACTGTTGAGTTAAGCATAGTTACAAATGTGATGGATACAAACAGGCTTTTGAGTGAGGTTTTGTTACTCCTTGAACAGAACCCAGAAGTTCCTGTTTCTCTTCGGCTCTCTATAGTTTTGAATGTATTTGTTGTAGATTATAGTGTTTGCTTTTTTAAGTGTGTTGATCTGTCTTACATACTGTTAGTCAGAAATAAAAACACAGATGAAGCATTACACTAGCATTCCACATAGCACTACTTACTTATGCAGAAACCTTTAGGGTTGCACAAATCTGATTGTGTCTTTTCGTTGGTTTTTACAGTCGTCCTGAATCGAGCGCTGCATGGTGCCAACCGTCAGTGCTGCAGGGGTCTTGGCATCCCGTTTGGCTGACGGGCTGCTGTAGTAGATCCCTCGCCACTCTCCTTTGAATCTCGCTAATGAAGTGCACACATTGATCAACCTTTGCTCAAGTTTTCTTTCTGTTTTACATAGTCCGGGAGGGGAGACTTAAGGGGATTGCGTCCGCCGTGTTTCCTTTTATGTGGAGGCTTTCTCCAGATGGCAGGATGTTTGTGTTATGAATCGATATTTATTTAAATCAACTTATTGAGGTTACTGTATTTCCTGTGTATCCACAAGAATGGGTTCATCCTCGAGTTACATCAACCTGTTACTCTTCTGTGTTATTTTCTTTTAAGTGTATTTTAATGGCAAGACAGTTTCAACTTTGTATTAGGCTCTAAAACTTGAAATTAATTCTTGTGTTGTTATGTTGTTCTCCCTCTCTCTGCACTAGGACTGAAAAATCGAACAAGGAAAGCCCTTGGCTTACGAAAGAAAGACAAGGATTCAGACACAACGTGAGACTCACACTCATAACACAATTAACATGCGTTGAGTTTTTTACAACCACAGAACTCAGGAAACAGAAAATTCACCAGTTTGAGAATGTGAATGAGTACGGCTGGGTATCAAACCCAAATACTCTGCAGAATTGTGCCTCTGTAGCATTAAGTATCAAAAACTGAATGTTTGGTGTTTGGTCAGATATGTAATCTTTTTTTATCTCATTGATGTCATAGTCCCTGATTTAAACACTTTTTTTTATTTAGCCAAAGTTCTTGTATTGCTGCTTCTATTTGAGAAGTTTGACTTATTTTGTAAAACAAAAGAAAGGGATTTAGTAGAAAAAGATGTTTGTATTGGTCAAGTAAGACTAAGAAAAAAAGTATTATTTTGGAATCAATACCAAAACCATTCTTGGAGACCTTTGATGGAATGAAAACATTTTAAATATATATATATTTTCTCCCTTGTTACTTCAAACAGGAGTTCACCTGACAAAGAAAGTGGAAGTGGAAGTGGAAAGAAAAGAAGTGTATGTATATTTTTGATTTTCTGTGAAAAATGTGTGAAATTTCCTCTCTTACTGCCTTTAAAGGATAATTCCTATTTTTTACACTTTGGGTCCTATTCTCTGTAGTTTTGCCCCTCATTTCTGTTTTGTTGTGCAAACTTTGCATTCACGACAGTAACTGCTGAGTTCTGGAAACAGGGCAACATCACCACAACAAAGACTGAAACACGAGAAGTCAGACAATCAGACAGGTTGTAAATAAGCCAAAAGTTTATCTAAACAACTTTGTTTGGAGGTAAAAACAAAAGAAAGCCCACCCGAAATATTGGTATGGATCCCAAATTGCACTGGAAGATTGCGTTGCAAAACTACGTCAACTATAATAGGTCACACTTAATCTAGGAAGTCAGTCTGTAAAAGGTAATGGATGTTTACAACGGACAGTTTGGGCACTAATTTCACCGTTCTCATTGGCTTTTTCCTCCAAAAAGTTAGCATAAGATGGGCTTTTTAACAAAACTGTTCACGTGGCCACTCATATTTCTCACCCTGTCTTTCTTACTTACTTTTAGAAATTGCCACAATTTCACATTATTTTAGTTGATAGGAATAATGACCAAAACTACAAAATTAAAACCCAGATTGTGATAACCAGACTCTTTTACGAAAATTCTGATATTTCTGATCATTTATCTATCATTTCAATACTGACTTTACTTGTTGTAAGTTTTGTGATGTTCCCCTTTCTTAATTCTGTCTTTCCTCCTTTTTGTTACTAGAAAAAGGCCAATGGAGCACCGAATGGTTTCTATGGGGAGATTGACTGGGACAGATATGTAAGTAAGCGCGGCCTACTCCTTGTTTCACTTGCACTCCTTCTTTTTGATGTTTCTGACCAGGCAGCCACTTTGCAGCTTTAGTGTGACATACTTCTTTTAGTACTGTGCTGTGTCAATCAGTGTCATGTAACGCTAGATTTAAAGTTACCAAGTAAACGCTGTGAATAGAGTGATAGCTGCATATTCTGTGAGTCAGCAGGAGCTTCAGCCAGGAAGCTGACTGTCTCGGGCAAGCCATCTGTGAAATCTAATCCACATTTATATGCAGAGCTTTTCACAGGGAAGAGTTTAGCGATGCCTCTGTTACAGTGTGCGATGGACTGGAAATGACTGTCACCCTTCTCCTCTCTCTTTTCCAGGCCTCTCCCGACGTGGATGAGGAAGGCTTCAGCCTCCGGCCCGGTGACGAGGGCGATGATATCCTTTAAGTGAAGAGCGGAAGCAGTGGCAGCAGCAGTCTTGGGACTCTTCTCCTGCAAAACTATTGACCTGTTTGGCTGAGTGACTCATTGGATGAGTGCTTCGCAGCATTAAATAGGCCAAATCAATAGTCCCTCCCTCTCTTGCACATCATCACATGTGTATGTCTGTGCAAAAAACAACAACAAAAGGAGCAGGAGGGCAGCTGGACAGAGCCACATCACATTCAGAGTGGCTTTCCAGTTGTCACTGAGCTACAGTTCTAATTAACAACGGACCCCCAGTTCACTGGTATTTCAGTTGTTGCTCCCGCAGGTGGCAGCAGCTATATGTTTGAAATGGATTCGTAGAGAGCTGGTACTATAGAGATTTCCCCCAAGCAGGATGATGTAGCTGAGACAGAGCAGGAGTGTCAGTTACAGCGGGTGCAATGTTGTAAACTGGGACATAGGAGACAGAAATACAGAGCGGACACTTCACTCCTCTGCTGCAGTCAGAGGTGGAAGAAGTACCCAAATCTTAAGTAAAAATAGCGATATCACAGTGTAGAAATACTTTGTTACAAGTAAAAGTCATGCATTTCAATTTTCACCTAAGTAAAAGTAAACACGTATTTGCAAATTATACTAAGGCACCAAAAGTGAAACTACTCATTTTACACAATTGCTCATTTCAGAATAAACTTTATTATATTATTGGATATGTTCCAGCTGGTAAAGGAGCTAATTTCAACTACTTTTTATATACTTTATTTGTTGTGTATCTTGTAATGTAGAAGCATAAAGTAGCAGAAAAATTAAAATACTCAAGTACAAGTACTTCATCACTTACTCTCGACCACTGCAGTGTTGTTCTGCATGTGTGTACTTGAGACAAAATATATTTATTTTAAAAGGGATATGTTGTCTTTCAATGCTGTAGAAGATTGAATTAACCTCCATCTTTCACATTATGTATTGTGCTCATTCTACTTTGTCCTTGACACACGTTCACCAGCTTCCAAAGGAAAGCAGTTTTTCTCCTCCAGTGAGTCCGAGGACGACGAGGACAGCAAGAAAAAGTTCAAAATTAAAATCAAGCCGCTGGCGTCAGACAGTACCAAGTGTGTCCCTCCATCTATGGACGAGCTAAAAGCCTCAGTGGGAGGCCTGGCACTCTCTCCATCTCTGGTGAGCGCTGCTGATCAGCACTCTTGTTCTGCTACACAGTACTGAAGGGCACAAATCACACACACACACACACACACACACACACACACACACACACTGAAGTTTATATATTATAATAGCTGTTGAATTTTCTCTGTGTCTTACAACCTCTCTGTGTTTGTCTTTTCTTCTGCCGTCATCTTGTAGAAGAGAAGTCCGGTAAGCCTGTCATTCATTTTCACATCTGTATCACCACCAACAGGAACAGCATGGCATGAATTCACTTAGAAAATGTTTATAACTTTGTGTGATAGTTCACTTACGGCTTCACCGTTTTTTTCTGCATGCAGTCTTCGTCTCACCCCCAGTGTTTGTGTCCTCTCTAGGCCTTAAAAGACACGTTTTTTTCTGTTTAGCTGCAGCCTTACTTGAACCTGTCCGGCAAAGCGTTTGTGTAACATAATGCACAGTAAACATAACACACACACAAAACTCCAAACCTATTGATTTGGTCTCAGTGGAGCTTACATGCTGAGTGATCTTCTACATTCGGCTCTGTGCGTGTTGGTCGTAGGTGATGCTGGTATTGTCCTCATAATCTTGAGGGTGTTATGGCTCATGTTGCATTATTATGGCTTTGCGGTGCAAGTAAAGAGGTGCGGTGTGTGCAGTTTTTTAGTTGGTGTCCATTTGACTGATTTGTCACTCACTCTCTGACCCAGGTCTGTTCTCTCTTCCTTTTTGCTGGTCTCAGAGACGCAGCCCGGTGAGTTTCTTACACCATCTGCTGGCTGTTTCCAAGCTGACAACCTGAAACACAGCTTTCTTATCTCTCCTGCCTGACCTGTTTAAAAAATGCAGTCCAGAAAGTAAAAGGATGCATAGCAAAATAAGAATAATCCATCTAAGTCATATGTGATTTAGCTTTAAATCCAAAAAATGTAATGTTCTTAAAACAATTGAAAAATATGACAGTGTGGTGACAAATGTTTATGCATTTCCAATGCAACTTGTTTATAATTTATTTATTTGATTTTCTTGATATGACTGTTATCTTATTTGTGTCCAGGAAATAATTTTCAAGAAGTTATAATCCATTAAACTGTCTTATCATACGTTTATCTTAATGTTTTTATGACCAAAAAACATCTTAACATTGAATAGAACAATAACATGGTTTGTTTGTGTTGTACATTTTCACAAAATGAAATATGTCTGTAGCCTCAATATATCTTTTGTTTGGATTATATCTTTTACAGGGGCTGATAAAAAGGAATTTGTCCTGTAAGTACACCTATCTGGAAATAGCTTTCTAAAATCTATCCCGTATCTATTCTTGTAATAAGCGACAGCAGTCCTTTGACCTAAATACTACCATGCTGATGATTAGCAGGTAAAATGTTTACCATCTTAGTTTAGAAAACATTTGCTAATTAGCACAGTTGAACTGAAGTTGGTATAAATGTCAGTAGTTTTGCAGGTATTGGTCATAAACCAAGTGAAAATTAGACTTCTTGATAAAAGAAAATAAAGGATCACAAAGATAAGCTTAAAATAAGCTTTTTGCGATAGGAATTTGATCAAATACAAGTGAAACAGAGCAACAGTTGAGTTTTTGTTATATTTCTAGGTGAAGAGATCGCTAGACCCAGACGCTCCACCCCTACACCAAGTCCTGCCCCTGAGACGCCAAGGTCTGTCATTTTTTTTAGCAGTACTGACTGAACGGATTGCCCCTCTTATTAAGTCTGTGTGTTATTGGTCCGGCTACAGATGTGCCTTGAATAATGGTGGAGCAGAAATTTGAAAAAGTATAAGTTGTTTTTGATTGTTATGTATGTCTCCCCTTGCAGTGACAGGCTGTCGCAGAACGTTCCCGCCTTTTTTGGGCTGCCTTCAGAGACCAAATATGCCAGATATGATGGTCTGTCCCCAATCGACAGGACATCACATTGAATTGATACTAAGCATGTCATGTAGCAGGTGCAGTTTATTGAGGTGACACTTATCGTTTCTTTGTCATTATCCAATCACAGTGGTCCCTACAGAAGCATGGGGAGAATCGAGACCCCGCTCAGAATCACCGCTGAGCAGAAGTTTCCCAACAGGCGGTGAGCTGGCATGAACGAACATCACTTCATCTCTGTTGTAGGGACTAACATCTGTGTATATTTGAAATGTTGTAACCTGTAGTGCTGAACTGGCCTGAACTGTCATCCTCGCTGCAGCTCCTCCTCCGCTTCCTCCAAAAAACATTCCGTCGAGAAGTCATTACGGCTATGCTTCGGACCCTGCTGGTAAATGTAGCTTTAAAGACGGCGTTGTGTATCAGTCATGCAGTTAGATCCAGTGAAAACTTTGATCTAAATGCTTCCTCAAATTCTCTGCAGCTGATCTCCCCAATGGAAGGGCAACTCGCAGCTCTGCCCCCATCTACCTGAATGTGCTGTCCCCCGCCTCTTATCGAGGCTCCCCTGCCCCTGACCTGGACGACGTGTTTGGCCCCACGGACAGCCCCCTCACCAGTGAGGAGACGGTATCTCCCAGATGGGTCACTTTCATTGAGGACAGACCCCCGCCGCCTGATGAACCTGCTCCCCCTCCCCCACCGGACTCTCCTCCCCCGGACACGCCCTCCTCCACCCCCTCCACCCCCTGCCTCTCTCCAGGGCCGCCTCCGAACGAGCCCCCGCCTTCGCCGCCGCTGTTTTCTCCCGGGTCTCCTCCCCCTTTCACGCCGCCAGAATCGCCCCCTTCCATCGTGCTCGGACCCCCGCCTCCGGATGAACCAGCCCCTCCCCTGCCTCCGGACTTCTCCCCCTCGAATTCGCCTCCTCTGTGCCTCGACGATGAGGCGATCGATGAGGAGGTGCTGCAGTTTGCAGAGTACTCTTCGTCCCCTGCCCCCATCAGCCCCGTGCCCCCTCTGCCAGCAGAGCGGAGGTCTCCTCGGGCGGGAGTCACATCTCCCCTGGTCCTAGGGGGTGTTGGGGGAAAGAGGACTCCAGAGGGAGCATACCTGAGAGATGATATCCCAGACTTTGTGGGTTCACCCAGAGAGCTGACGCCGAGCTTCAGGGGCACTCCACCTCCTCTCCCTCCAACCACCTACAGGTCTATTATGTCTTCCCCGGGACCCTACTCAGGCAGCAGTGAGTATGCTGGTCTCTGTCCAAATGTTTACAATGGCCAATTACGCTGCCTTCACACACTGTAGGATTGCAGTGTATTTAAACCGGAGTGTTCTTCAGCTTGGTTTGTTTGAAAAAGAGAGAATGACGCTGCCATCAGAGCCATCAAAACATCCACATTGAGATGCTTGAAATACAGATCCTCTTGCCTTATTATGATCTGTTTACGATTGTTAGGTGTTAGAATGTAATCTGAACCGTCTCATGGACAACAGTCAATTTTTATGTTCGATGTTTTCAGTAGATATAAACATTATTTATAGGACAGAAGAATTATTATGACTAGCTGACTCATTTATTATGTAGGAAACTTTCTTTAAAGCAGTTTTACAAGCCTGTAGCAACTGATACAGTGACAAAATGACCCTCTGTTAAATTATCACATAATATAGCCTGCCGCTTTGACTTGATTCTGAATAGTAAAGTAACATTATAATAATGCAGTCACAGTTAGAATGGAAAGAATGTGATAATTTCAATACTTTCATTATTAGACCAAATCCTTACATCATCAGTGAAGATTGTATTACCTCTTTTGAAGTAAGAGTTGCTGGTTAATGTAACAATGTGTAGCTACAAAGTAAATTGTTACTTTACAAAATTATATAATTTTCCATTTAAGGGGACCTTTATTTTTATTACTTTGTTAGTTAGAGCCTCACAGGCTTATAAAGGTGCTTCTTCTAGTTCACTTCTTCTCAAAACAGTTCCTTTACAATAATGCTGCCCTTAAAAGAAATAATAAAAAAAATAATTTTGTGACATAATGTGTATGTCTATGTCTGTCCTACTTAAAATAAATAACCATGTCAGTATCATCATGTTCTAGTTTTAAGTAAATCGGTTTTCTTACTGACATCTAGTGGTATGATTGTAAGGTAACTGCCTCTGTAGTCTTAATCCTAAACAATATTTCATTGATGAAGTTCTGTAAGATTACATACTTCTTTAAGGTCCCTCCACTAACTTTAACAAAAAAAACCTTTAATTATATTTAAAAAAATATATATGTACAAACCTAAAATTTGGTGATAGATAGATTTTTTCTTAATTAATTGTTGAAGTGAAAAATCGTAAAATATAACAAAATACCACAGCTCTTCAGACAGACAGCTGATAGAAGTATATACAGTACTCGTGAAAGAGACATGAGTAGAAATGTTGGGGCTGATGTTGAATGAAAACCTCTCTCACTGTGATCTGAAGGCAGTGCTAACCACAGACACTGGTATGTGCCGCAGGCCCCTCGTCTCCAGCTCGTCCTGCCACGCCTCAGTCTCGAGGCAGTCCAGTCCCTCCGCCTCCTCCTCCTCGACCGTCCTCGCGACCAAAGCTGCCCCCAGGGAAACCAATCACAGACCTGGTACATGTGAACTGTCCTTCCACTTTTCCTTCCTCTCCTTTGATGTCTTTTTATTCTGATATTTAAATAAAACTGATTATTAATTTAGCATGTTCTTTAAAACAAGAAAGCATTTGTCCCTGTTGTTGTTTTTTTCACTGTAATCAAACTGTGTGTTGTTGTGTACTGTCTCCAGTCTCGGCCCTTCAGTCCGCCGGTTTCAGGCAGTCCTCCACCTTTTGCCCCCCTGGCCCGGGCAGAGAGCTCTTCCTCCATCTCCTCCATTACCTTGCAGAGTGCAGCGTCCACACCAACCTTAGGAAGGGACCTTAACATGTCCGCCGCAGGTACACTGCCAGCGAGTCATCTGTTTGTCTTTAGCCTCGCATCTCAGTCTGTGTCCATGTGGTGTGTCGCTCATCATCGTGTCCTTGCCTCACAGTCTTGTCCCTCTCCATGATTCTCTCCTCCTCATGTCTCTGCTCACTCAGAGGCCTCACAGCCTCTGGTATGGTTTGACCACGGCAGGTTTTATTTAGCTTTTGAAGGTGAGTCGAGCCAGAACGCTACTGTAGTCCCACTAGTGCATGGACTGAAAGCACCTGCCCTCTTTTCACCTGCAGTCCTGTCTACGCTCATGTTCACTGAGCCAGAAAATTGCTGCCCATCCCATCCCATGTCCTGCCCACTCACCTAGTTTTTAGATAGATTGTAGAATATTCTTTTTTCCTGTTATCATTTGTTTGCTTATACTCACCTATCCTCTGCGTATAACCCATAGCTGAACATTTGAGCATATGTAAGAGAATAGATGCAGTCGAATTGTAGATTTTAAAGGTGTTTTTTGTTTGTGTTTGTTCAACAGGATGCTCCAGAGGACCCAGTCCACTCACCATGGGACCCCAGGACACTTTGCCAGTGGCAGCTGCCTTCACAGAAACCATCAACGCCTACTTCAAGGGCGCAGACCCCAGCAAGTAGGCCCACATCTCCCTGTTTTGTAGTGTGAGCATTACAGATGCAATTACCAGTATGCCTTATAGACTGATGGATTGATGAAACTCAGTCTTTAATTTTGTCACGAGTAGCAAGATGAAAAAACCTGTGAGTCTCTTTTTATAGACCAATAAGGTGAATGCATTCTTGGCAGATACAAATCAACTTTGTACTTCAGTTTTGATACTAAAGGACTCTGGGAATGTATGTTTTTGTTCACCACGGTGTCTTCTGTCCCTTTGTCCCAGATGTGTGGTGAAGATCACAGGGGAGATGGTGCTGTCCTTCCCTGCGGGAATAACCAGGCATTTTGCCAGTCACCCAACACAACCCATCCTAACCTTTAGCATCAGCAACTACAGCCGACTGGAGCAGGTCCTCCCCAATCCACAGCTGCTGTGCTGGTAAGAATAACATTCAAGTGTATTTAATTATTGTGCTCACACGGTTCATGGAGTAACTTGATGTTAAGATTGTCTGAATTAAATATGTACCTCTCCTCCCTCAGTGAGTCCACAACAGACAGTGCAGACACCAGGGAGTTCTGGGTGAATATGCCAAACTTGATGAGCCATCTGAAAAAAGTGGCTGAACAGAAGCCTCAGGCAACATATTACAATGTGGACATGATCAAATATCAGGTATGAAATACCTATTTGTCTATGTATCTTGTATGTGTCGATCTAACTTTAGTATTTATCCACCCATATATCTCGTGTTTCTGTGTGTCTTAGGTGTCAGCAGAGGGGATCCAGTCCACTCCTTTGAACCTGGCAGTGAGTTGGCGAGGTGACACAACACACACAGACCTTAGAATAGACTACAAATACAACACCGAGGCCATGGCTGCCCCCGTGCCACTACACAACATCCAATTCCTGGTTCCTGTGGATGGAGGCATGGCCAAAGTCCAGGCCATGATCCCCCCCGCCACCTGGTAAGGATGCCTTGCATTCGAGACCGACTCTAGGAGCTCATGTGCAGTAGAGGGGCTAAGGCCAACCTAGCACCGTTTCCTACCCCTCCACCCAAATTATCGAAAATTTAGATACTATGTTGTAAGCTGGAAATTAAATCAGGAAATGTAATCGTATTATTTACCATGAATTTACTTGTATTCATAAGTTGTATTTATATGGTGGAAATTGCGGTTAACTGCTGGCTCATTGGCCAGTACATACAGAAATGAGCAGTTTATATTGTTTTTGAGCTTCACTATGCAACAAGAACATTTAGATAACTATCAAAAAATGCCACTTTGGACAGAAAACGTTGTATCTTTAATCTTTACTTTATAAGCGTGGACATGGACTTAGGCCTAATTTATTTCCTATGACTTAATGCATATTAGACAACAACATGTCCCCTTTAATGTTGAATTATTTTTTCATACAGGAATCCAGAGCAGCAGACGATACAGTGGAAAATCCCCAGCCTCTCTCATAGATCTGAAAATGGAGGTAAGTGTTTTGTTATATTCTCCTTTATGTCACTGGACTTCTAAACAGAAATCAGAGACAGTATCCAACTTTTTGCCTTTAGGCTAGAAATGTATTGGTATTTATTGGCCTTTTTGGATAGCTTTGTACTTTTTATTATTTTAAATCTAAATGTATCATTTCACTACACAAAGTAACAGAAACACACACAAAAACTCAAAACTATCAGTACTGTATCTGTGTCCCACAGGAGTAGGGGCTCTTCTGGGCCGGTTCCAGATATCAGAAGGTCCCTGCAAACCGTCCCAGCTGGCAGTCCAGTTCACCAGTGAGGGAAGCACTCTGTCAGGGTGCGACATCCAGCTGGTTGGGACCGGCTACCGGCTATCGCTGATCAAGAAGAGATTTGCTGCAGGTCAGTTTGAGTATCAGAATTGTGTGTGACCTCATGGTTTGCTGAATACATTTTGAAACAATATACTGTTTGGTTTAGTTGTCTAAATGCGCGCATACACGCACACACACTCAAGGCTGAACTTCTCCGCTTTCTGACATGTTTCGTTTTGCTTCACAGGGAAATATTTGGCGGATAATTAGTGGACCTGTTGGTGAACGGAACCAATAGAATCAGTGGCTTTTTGACTGTGAAGACTATGGATCCATCCCATGTTTAGTGCATTTGAAACTTTATTGTTAGCAGCCATTAGAGTTGATGGTTGAGATTTAACAGAATAACAGAATATAACACACACACACAGATGATATTTGACTTCATAACATCATATTCAGTAGAGTGACTGCTGCTGAGTTTATGCAAGTAAATACAAATCATTAGTTTTGTGAACTTATGGGCGTACATGGAGTAAAATATAGGGAAATCCTGATTCTTTGTTCTTGTTGACATAATTGTGGATTCATACAGTGATCCAGCCTTATTCATTGCAGTTTCTTATGTCTGGTTGTCATTGCAAATGCACTGTAAAAGATAATGTGAATAGATTATATAATATTAAAACAATCTTAAACAAGGTGGAAAAGAATGGATAATGTAAAAAAAGGGTGTAGTATAGGGTTGCTTTGCAGTTGTATTCCAATAAGTTATAGGTTACATGGTAATACATCTGATTTACACTGCCACCTCAAATCAGATTTTTTTTCCACCATGTGTGACCGATCTTTATCGTTGTCTAAGCAGAATTTATGTTTCTGTGTAGACAGCCTTTGAAATGTCACAGCCCATTCTATCAGTCTTGTTATTGAAGGTGACTGGTCAGTTCACAGTTCAAAATGACCCGCAGCGCTGGACTAACATCAGCACTCTTAATCTGAAGGTGCTTTTTATATGGAATTATATTTGGTCCTCAATCCGGATCACATGATGGGGATTTTGGAGCACAGCAAAACATTGTTTACAAGCACATAAATTACATCTTCTAGAGAAATTATCATCATGCAAAGAATACTTTAATCTTACAGACAAAATATCTGTCTTATATTAACAATAGACCACATTATTATCTTTATGTGAAAGAGGTTGCTCGTAGTGACAAACACAGAATTATTACCCAAATAGAGTTGATTAGGTCATTTTGGTTGACTCGTTTTTGTCCGCAGTAGGCAGCCGTTTTCAGCAAAAAAAAGCTCTGATAAACTCATTGTACGCAGCCTGCTCAGCACCAAACAGCAGATATCAAAGTTAGCAACTAGCTGGTGAACATTGTGGAACATTCAGCTAATAAAAAATGTTTTTTCTCCCTCAGAAGTAGGTAGAGACTAAAAAAATATTTGGCTTACATTCAATATAATTCATGTGCTTGCAAAATATATATATATTTTTTGCTCAAAATGTCCCGTTCTGCAATCAGGATTGAGGCACATATATGTAATGCTATACTTTTACACATGCAGCCTTTACCACTACTTCTATGGCATTTTGCCGTTAACGGGTCATGTGAACCGAGAGTTGAAACTGTCCGTAAATCAGCAATTTGACGTGCTGAAGAACAAAATCGTTACATTACCACTATGGGCACGTGCAATGCTGAGATTCATCAAATTTCCTACATCACAGGACTTTAGTGGTATTTGTGGTGGTGTGTGAATGGTCAACTTTTGTAACAATAAGGCGATACTTGTGTGACTAACAGAAGCTGCTACTTTCCCTGGAACAGTTTGGTTAATTTATTCTGTTAATGTTACAGAAATTATGTTTGAAAAGGGCCTTAAGACGCATACAGAGCCAGGTGTGAGTGCCATACGGTGGTGAAAAGGAGCTTTAAGTTTCAGGAGAAATGTAGAGGGGACCTGGGCTGAAGATTGTAGGAGTTGCCTATGATGCTGCTTAAAAACTTGGCCAATTCCTTTGACCATGATCTCTGATAGAGGTCTTGACGAGTATTATTGGGGACATCACAGAGTAATGAAAAGAAATGTCTATCAAAAAGACAGCACTATTCATGTCCCCAGTTTATTTTCTTCCTTTTCCACCATGTTGAATAAATGTTTTATCATTTTCTAATAGCAATATTTAAAAACTTAAGTGTAAAAAGTGTACATAAAAAGCTATGTTTCAAATATTTCTCTGGGCATATGGATGTGTCTGTGATTGTCTCTTGGTTTATTGATGTCAGCACTCATAATGCATTAGGTTCTATGTAATGACACCACTATTCTTCATCTATTGTTTTACATGTGGGTTTCTTGTACAAAAAAAAAGTGTTACTGTTGATGAATAACTCCAAACGGTGCCGCATGAAATCTGCATTCGTCCATCACCAGTCTTTATCAATGCAATACCAATTTATCCATTACAATAAGGTCATGATTTGTGTGTTATTGTATAATCGTGCTATGAGAGGAGACTTTTTGCCTTCACTTAAACCTCCCATCTCTGTTTTGCTGTTGTTGCACCTTCAAAAACCCATTGTCAATAAGTTTGGCATGTGTTCATTAATATTCCCATTCTGTGCATCTGATATAGGTGTTTGACATTCTCCTGTGTTTGACTTGCACACAAAACACACCTTAGATTTAATTAATAAAACAATCCATGGCTTCATGTCACATGTACACATGTTGATATGTGTTTGAACATCACATTTTATAGAATGTTTTAATGTGTTGACTCAGTTTGGGCCTGAGTGGAAAATTTAATTTAGTTCTTAGAAAAAGAAAAAGAAAACATGTTTTTTCCCCCCAGTTAATTATGAAAAACAGTTCTCAGTATTTCTGTTAATAATGCTTATGTTTTTCTTTGCCTTATTTTTGAGCATACACTAAGTCCTCTAGTATCTGAGGGTTTCTGTTTATTTTTTCTACAACTGTTTGGCTGTATTCCTTTCACTGCATTAGACACAGAATATGCAAACATTTCATGTAAATTTCCCATCCAAAGATTTTGAAAGTAAATATATGAAAAAAATCAATATAATGTAATACCTGTTTTACTTGGTAATAAAGAAGAGGAAATATGACATTCATCTCCGTCTCATTTGTTCAGAGATCTCAAAGTATTCTTTATATATTGGCTAGGTTGTAAAATGACACAATCTGATTTACACCCTTTAACTAAGAATATTTAATTGTTATTCATCATGATGCATACTCCTAAGATCCAGAAAAAAAAACCTCAACTGGGTAACTTGGGCCACCGGGGAGGATGCAAAATATTATTAGGTCAGTGGAGAAAGGTCATTTATGTCAGAGCAGATACATGTCCATGTTGGCTTAAAAGCTGAGGCTCAGAGTTCATGGTTGACCTGGAAAACAGTCCAGGTCAACACGAGGAGAAGTCCTTCAAGTGCTCGGAGGACGCACGCTGCTGTGAACAGTGAGCCAGTTGAATGAAACGTGGCGGTGACGTCACACACCTGAGCAAGGGGGGCCCCGCCCCCTGAGCGAGGGGCCCGGGGTTGCCATGACAACACCAAGCCCCGCTCGGTCCCGCTCGGTCACCGGGAGCTCCTGAAAATCGGTAAAAACGTGTTTCATTTCCCCCCGGGAAGCTTTCTGTGTGGCCCGTTTGACGCGATTACAACCTGTCAAACGATGCCGCTACTTTTCAGTTTTCTTTTATTCAAGTGAATCGTGTTTGTGTAAAACGAATAAGCAGAACGTGTAGCATAGCAAGTGTTGGAGGAAGGCTACTGTATGTGTTCAACTAACAAGTTATTAATGGCGCCAACGTCAATATACATGTAGGTTATCACCCTGCGAAGAAAAGCTGGTGGAAGGGGAAGCTGTCATGTCTGATGTGCAGAAAGACAAAGCCCAAAAGAGAGAGAAGAGGACAGGCAAGGCTCCCTCAGAGGGAAGCCATGGAGTCAGAGGCAAAGAAACCACCGGCAAGACTAAGGAGTGAGTACACTATGCAAATAATAATGGCGGATGTTTGTTTGAGAGGTTCTTGTCAGCTCTTTATGAACGATTTTGACTTATTCGGAGGTCAGTCCGTCCCTCGGTGTGCACATACCACGGCCCCTTTCCTGTCACTCTCTTCAACCCGACCGTGTCTTTTCAGCTCTGTAAGTACCGTGTCCTGCGTAGATGAGCTGGGACACCACGACGACAATGCTCGGATGGCCATAACCATGGAGAACACCTACCAGATGGGTGAGATAACATTCACCTGTCTGGCAAACGTGCTGCCCCACAGCAGAATCACCAACCACAGACGTACTGCAACAGTTTAACACAACAGTGATTTGATTTTGAATCTTTCTACCAAATATTAAGATAATGATTCCATGTTTTTGATTTTGATTTTGATTAATTTAAGTACTTCAGCCCTTCAGCAAAACCTACAACCTTACACCAAGGCACTCATTTAAATAACGACACATTTTTAGGTGAAGGTTTAGCCTCAACCTACAAAAGCTTAGCGCATGCTGCTGGTTCTTGAGAGATGGAAGCTGAACAAGACCAGAAACATGTCAACGCAGCAGATGTTTTGATGTAATATGCATTGATTTTAATCCGTCATAGCTTTTTGGTTAATGGACTTTACTTTCCAAGTTGTTCTTTTTGATTGATTCCCAAGTGCTTTCCAAATCAATACGTCACAATATTTTTTGCATTAGCAGTAGAACTCATTCACTATGGTATTGTTGTCTTTGTTTTTTGGACCACAGGACCTTACAAACGCTTCCCTGTTCCTGCTGTCTCAGACATACTGAAGGATGTACTCACCAGTTACCTCCAAGAGGAGAAATATGAAGTAGAGTGGTCTCAAAAAATGACAAAAACAATATGTGAGGTAGATAAAACTGAAAAGCTCATTCATGCAGCACCTTTTGAATATCTTGGGGTTTCTGTTTGATCACTTTCATTCTTTGGAACGCCCCTCTCAGGTGATAAGAGCCCGTGTGAAGGACCTCATGATTCCCCGATATAAGATTGTCGTCCTGGTCCACATCGGCCAGCTCACCGGGCAGAGCATGCAGATCAGCAGCCGCTGTCTGTGGGATGCGTCTAATGACACCTTCGCCTCTTACTCCTTCAAGAACAGCTCTCTGTTTGGTGTGGCAACTGTCTATGCTGTTTACTTTGAGTGAATCATTTAGACATTGAACGGACCCTCATAAGAAACACAAGACTCTCTTTAGTTTTGCACCTCTTACAGTCACGAAAGGATTGTTGATTGCTGTTGAAGATTTCTTCATCTATGTTGTATATTTTGCCATGTATGAAATGAGAAAACAAGAATTTGGAACCAAAATTCATGGTGTTTCTTTTTTAATTTTTGCTAGCATGGAAAATGAAATCACATTACCCTGACAATGTTCTGAAGATTATATTTTAAACTAATGAATGACTGTGACAGACTGATGATGACCCCCTTGGGATGTTCCCCTCTAGCAGAGCATGGAGAGGTCACTCCTTCGACAGCCTAGTTGACAGCACACTGATATTAGTGCCTGGTTTTGGTCCCGCCAGTGACGCTCCATTGCTGCCACATCTGTTGTCTTCAGTTTTGGCTCCCCGCTACCTGCCAAGAGAGATCAGCCTTAGTTTACAGCACATCAAGGCTGTTATTCTCTGATGTGCTTTACAGTTCTGAAATTAACCCCACAGTTACAAAGATAAATTCACGTGAAGCACTCACCATCTTGCAAAGTCTGATCTTCTCCCACCAGTCTTCTCCACCTGGATCCTCCACAGGTGTACACCACTGCCCGCAGAAACGCCCTGCCACACAGCCTCAGTGTGTTTGTGTTGTCCTGTGTCTGAACCTGTGCCGCACACAACACGCACAGCAGCATCGCAAGCAGGAGTAGGGATCTCATGTTGTTTAGTCTCAGAAAACATCTGTCCTGATCAACCTTTTTATGTAGAGTCTCCAGTGATGTCAAACACAGTCTTCCTCGGGTGATTCTTGTGTAAACCGTGTGTATTATCTTTGGTAAGCATCATGTGCTTTTAACAACGGATGTCGATCTGGCCATTTGGGATGTGTGTGGGAATCTAGGCCATTGTGATAATACATTTTCGCAAATGTTAAAGAGAAAGAATTGCTCTTTTATGTCCCAACTGCAGAGGTTTTATTGCCATGGATTTAGCAAAGTGATGCCTAATGGATTGCTTGAGATATTCGTCCTAAAACAAACTGAGGAGATGGCTCTCTACATAGCAACATAGTGGAGTGTGTGCCCACTATCATGAACATAAATCAGTGGTTCCAAGAACAGACAGTTGCATTAACCGGTACACTTGTTGTCATGGAATAGAGTTGAGCTCAAAATAGTCATTACCGGTCCATTTCTAAATATCAAACGTGGGGCTAAGCATAACCAAAAAACATAGTTTGTATTATAAATGTATTTTTCATCAAGAAGAGAACACACTGCTATACAGAACTCAAGCTGATGAGTTTTACTGTAAATCGATTTTGAACTTGAAACTGTCATGTCTTTTGAGTCTGTGTCACTTGAAAGAGTTAATACACTGTAAAACACTGTTTTTTCTATGGAGTTTGGTGCACGAAAAACATTTGTTACTTATTTTACATTGTACAATCCTTTATCTCTCACATCACTCTAGTGAATTATGTAATACTCATCTTATATTTTTGACATTCACCCCTCTGCACCAGCACCTGCAACCACTGTTAATTCAAAAGTGAGCACTGTAGTTTGCTACAGTGCTCACTTTTGAATTAACGGTAAAAGTGTTCATCAGGTAAAAGTGTTACAACAGCTTATGAATACAAGATGTACCAGTGAATGGCTCAGTTGCATCAGTTAGGCCGATGATGTCAAGGGCCTAATCTTTCTATACATATCAGCATATCCACACAATGTTTGCTCCTTGAAAGTTTTTCGGCCACAGTTCAGACAAATATCTCATAATGGAAAGTGTTTTTTTAAAGTACGTCCCCACTGAACTCTGATCAATTACTTCAGTGTTTTTGTATGACGCTTGGATGACGACTGCCAATTTTCATGGATTTTCTCAAACTTAGTTCTATACATTCATACTTTGGCTGTAGTAAAAGTTTCCAATGAGAGTGATCAATATCAGTGCCCTCAAAACCAAGTCAAAACCAAACAAAAAGTAAAAAACAGTTCCTCTCTAATTATTTTCTCACTTTAGAGCATGCCAATATTGAATTTCATCGATTTGGATGCAATGAAAATTTCTAAAGGACAGGACATTCTAGCTATTTTTCATACTGTGTACGTGCTTTGAACCCGTGTGTGAGGTTTGATGACAGGCCCTGAACGCACCACGCGGCCCTGAACGCACCACGCGCCGCACACTGCAGGTGGGCGGGGCTCTACATCCGGGGCCCGGCGCTGACCCCCGACGTGACCCTGCAGGATCGCAAACATGGCGGAGGTAAGAAAGTGAAATAAATATTAGTGAAAAAAACAAATTTACGCGGCGGGATAGCCGGCCCCGTCGAGCGTGCCCGTCGTCTGCGTGTTGCGGCCTTGGCTCGCGGCAGCAGGACGCCGCCGTGCGCGCGGCGGCACCGGATCCGGTTTCCCGACACAAACATGTTTAATAAACTTCGGCGGCGGCTAACGTTAGCCTGGCGGAAGGTAGCCGCGGCTGTTAGCGACGTTACTTCGCAGTTTTGTTTAAGACTACTCGAACTGCCCGTGGCGGCGCCGTTAATCAGACCCGTAGCGGCGGTTTCGCGGTTCGGCGTGGTTCGTTTGTTGTGTGTTATCGGGGATTTGCAGCGCTGGTCGAGACCAAGCTTAACTTGGACGCGTTAGCCGGATAGAAAAAGCAGAATTAGCCTGTGGTGTGTGGCGCTGCGAGTGAACCGAGCAGCGCGGTGTCCGCAGTCCCGAGGTGCTGCTCCCGTGTTCCCGCAGGACGTGGGGACACCGTCTTCTTTGGTTTTATTTTCCTTGCCGAGCTGCGGGGAGCCTCTGGGGCGCAGGGTCGGGCGCGCTTTTTTTTTCTGAACTCCCGCTCCGTGAGTCTTCCCCTGCCGGAGTTGCGCACGGCGGCGGACCGTTTCTGGTCGTTCATGTGATGAGACGTTTCGCCTCTGAAGCTGTTGACTAACTTTATTTATCTTCCTCTTTTCCGGTTTCCAGCCCTCCGTCGGGAATTCGAGCCCAGGTACGTACAGCGGGAGCCTCTCTGTTGTTGTTTGGGTGCATGACTGCAGGTTTGAGCTCTGTTGTCCCAACTTAGATAATATATATAACACCTATTCGGTGTGATGCTTAAAGACACAGTTTTGGCTCTAAATGTGAAGAGAAAAAAAATCCAAAATCCAAAACACAGGATTGGAACCTGTCATTTTTACCTAATTGATTAATTTTACTTAAAGATCTGCCCAATATAAAATTATTTTATTGTTATTAACAACAAGAATAATATAATAGTTAATAATAATAGTTGATTATTCATGTTAAACTTTTTCTGATGGTTTGTTTACACAAGTAAACAACAGTAAAACACGTTACATTATTTTAAAAACACTGACTACAAGTCAAACCTCTATGAATATATCTGCAATTTATTTATTCAGGCTAGGGCTGGTCATTGGAGATTTGACCATAGTATTTGTGCTGATATCAGTTATTTTAATGTCTCTGGCCGTTTTAGACCATTGTGGAACATCAATAAGTATGATTATTTTATGTTAATCTTAGATTTAAAGGATTTTTGCTTCAGTGCAATGAAATAAAATTCCCTGGACTTGCCAAAATAGACATTCTCATCTGGGTATTTTATCTGTAAGAAGTTTAATTGAATTTGGATAACATTTACGATATCATCATTTACATATATAGCGATTATAAAATTACATATACTGGGATAGAAGATTTTATCCATACCACCCACCCCATACCTGAATATATCTGTAATCTATGTATATTCAAACATAAAATACTAGTTGCACCTTTTATTGAATTTGTTCATAATTTCCTTATGTAAATGTTTAATTCAGTTATATTTTGGTCTAACTTTGCAATATCATTTTAATTTTTGGGGTTACTTTACTAGGAGGTTCAGCAGGTTCCGATGACCATGATTTCGACCCATCTGCAGACATGCTTGTCCATGACTTTGATGACGAACGCACTCTGGAGGAAGAGGAAATGTTGGAGGCAGCAGATGAGACCAACGCAAATGAGATTGAAGATCTTGCACGGGTGAGTTCAGGCTTTGAGCTCATGTCTGGTTTTGTCAGCCCTGACTGATTAAAAAAAGTTGCTGTGTAGTTCAGCATTGTCTTTATCAATTTCAGAATAATGACAGGTTCCAATCCTGAGTTTTATATTTTTGTTCTTTACAATTAGATGAACATTCTTCATTTAAGCATCAACTTGTTACTTGTAAGTTTGGTTCATTTCACAGTTCAAAAAACAATGTCTCTTTTCTTTCCGCAGGAGGGAGAGATGCCCATTCATGAGCTGCTGAATCTCTATGGGTATGGGGGCGGTTCACCAGCAGATGAGGATGAAGAGGAGGAGGAAGAACCCGAGGAAGAAGAGGATGATGAGGAAGAGGATGAGGAAGAGGACCTAGACAATGATGAAAGCAGCAGAAGCACTGGCGAGTTGAAAAGAAATGAGGTATGTTGGTGTTTCTCTCGACAGTGATATGGTTTCCATAAACTTAATATATTTTGTTGTGTTGACTGTTCTGTTTAATTTCAGCGTTGTTTGCAACATTTTGTGTATGTTTGTGTGTTTTCAGGGTGAGGGTGTTAAGAACTCATTAGGGCGGGGGGATGAGGCCCAGGTAACCTCTGAGGCTCGCACACGCTCAGTCAGGTCCCTTGGCACAGCAGAACTTATTCGTCCCCAGAAACTCAAGTACTTTGAAAGTATGTGCCATCTTACCTCATTTTCTTTCTCTTCTTTCCTTTTGTTGCAGCCAAATTTTATTTCTTGGTGTTTGTATTAGAAAACAGATTTTCATGTGAGATTTAGCTGGTTAAATGGATGTCACATTGTGTCTCAGATAATAATGATGCAGAGGAGGAGTCAGATGAAGATGAGGACTATGTTCCATCTGAAGACTGGAAAAAGGTACGTAAGAACGTCAGACACTTGTGCTGTCCGATTACATTCACTGATGGATTTATGACTTTTGAAAAATACACTGTGCTCACTGTAGAAATACTATACTGGACATCTGAAACAGAGTAAACTTTTCTTAAAGCAATTATCAGAAACATTTACAATGGAAGAATATATTCACAAAAATCCAAATATGTGCTCAACTTTCATGCAGAAATTACTTCATGATTTTATGGTGTAAAGAAAAGAATCACAGTTGAAATGTTATCCTCTATCTGTTTTGTATGGATTAAGCAGGTTTCATATTTGTAATAAATTATGAAGTAATTGTCGGTCAGTCTACACTCTCAACTGTGTTTATTCCCTACAGGAAATCATGGTGGGTTCCATGTATCAGGCAGAAACTCCTGTTGGCCTGTGTAAATATAAAGACAATGAAAAAGGTAAGCTGACTGTTTGTTGTCTGCATATTTAAGCTGGAACACCCTGTCTCCTTTCTGGGTCCAAAAGAACTGACGATGGTACAGAAGACAAAAGGTTGACATCGCATTGCATGCTTTCTTTGACTGTTTTCTTTGACTTTGTCTTGTAGTTTATGAAAATGATGACCAGTTGTTGTGGAACCCCGAGTGTCTTCCTGAAGGCAAAGTGGTGGAGTTCTTGACCGAGGCATCGAGGCGGACGGGAGAGGAGAAAGGAGTGGACGCAATCCCAGAGGGATCACATATAAAAGACAATGAACAGGTGACCGCAATATACCCATCGCTTGTACTATAGCATAAGACTGGCCAAAGCCTATGTTTTTCTTATTGTCAACAAATCCCATCAAAAGACCAAAACCAACAGTAAATTGATTCTACTATTGTTTGTGTAGCTAAAGCTTGATATAGTGTATTCCTCTGTGCCATAGTCCTTCATCGTTTTCCAAAAACTCAACACATCAGTGAGCCAGTGAGTGTTGCACTGGGTAGCATAATCTTTCATTACAATGAACATGGACGTTGTAGTTTATTTTGAGTGACTCAATGTGCATCAGACCATGGTTAAACTACACTTCCTACTCCTGTTACACTGCCCAGCCTTTTTACAAATGAAACCATATATTTAAGTCACTTTTAAAGATTTGCATATTGAGAAAGAAGGTATGGGTCTGGTGCTGATTGGTACAGAGCGTAGGGAAGTTGAGAACAGTTGATTGACTGAGTCTTTTCCTGGGTTTGTTGACAATGAGAAAAATGTCAAATTATGCCAGCATTATGCTTTTAAATCAAATGAGTTGTGATCATGCTGTATTACAAGTTGATAGCTTTTCACATGGGTAATATAAACTTAAATTTGTTTCCCTGCAGGCATTGTACGAACTGGTGAAATGTGACTTTGACACAGAAGAAGCTTTAAGAAGACTTAGGTTTAATGTAAAAGCAGCCAGAGGCAAGTAGACAATCAAGCCACAATGTCCTCCACATATATACTCTCAGTTTTCTCTGATGCAACATGTTTGGGGTAACATGCCACTGGATCACCTGAGTTTTATTTTTGAGAAGGTCTTGCAGATGCAACATTTACACCTATTCTCTCTGTAACAGAGGAGCTATCTGTCTGGACTGAAGAGGAGTGTAGAAATTTTGAACAAGGACTAAAAGCTTATGGGAAAGACTTTCATTTAATACAGGCCAACAAGGTAAGATACGTTTTTAAAGGCCACATTAATTAACCAGTTTCTGATTCATGTCATGACCATATATTAACCCATTGAAATAATTTTGATAAGCATGACATTCATTTTAAATGTATGTTGATGTGTTTATTGTTATGTGGCTGTTGGATGCTCAGGGTTGGAAATGGCTACATTTCAACCTTGTTGCATTTTGAGACAAATCAAATTTCTTAGTTTTACAGTTTTAAAGTGTCTAAAAAAGGACAAATGTCCCAAGTAACAATTTACAAGTTAAAAGTTCTTTACTTGTTATATGTGCAACAATTACAGTGAAGCAGCCATTGGCGTAATTTCAGAGTAATTTGATTTGTCTCTTGTACAATGTCTCTTGAAATTGTACTGAATCTATCTCTTCAGACGATGCTAATAATGGTTATTTCATGTCTGCTGAATTAAATCTTTCAGGTGAGAACTAGGTCTGTAGGAGAATGTGTGGCCTTTTATTACATGTGGAAGAAGTCTGAGCGTTATGATTTCTTTGCACAGCAAACCAGACTTGGGAAAAGGAAATACAACCTTCACCCTGGTGTCACGTAAGTTTAAAAAATATATATAGATACAGTTGTGAAAGGACATCACTAATATAGACTGTTGTAAATTATTAATGGAAGAAATTGTATTTGTTACAGATTGATGCATTTGGTTATGTTAGCTGTTTCTAATATTCCAATTTTGTCATTCAAAACCACAATACAAACGTCAAACTTACTATTGTAAAAAGATTCTCAATTTGTTTTTGTGTGAAAATAAGTCAGTCACTGGTGGGTCCTTTTTGCAAACACACATTATGCATTACGCTTTTTTAGAACATGCAGCTCTTTAATGAGTGAAAAAGACAAGACTGAGCACTGGGGAGGCATTTCTAACCTGATGTAATTGCAGCCTTTGTCATATTGTAATACTTTTTTAAAAATGATATTCATTTTGTCACTCGCTCTAATTTATGGGTGAAGTATGACATAAATGTACTGCCAGGCTCACATAGTAAAGGGAGGACATTGTGTTAGTCCAGCCAAAGGAATGTAACAGCAGTGATGCCAGAAATAAAGATGAAGCTCACAAAACTGGGACTTGCTTTGCCTGTAAACTCATTGTCTGTATAACTCATAACTCTACAATTCAGTGTACAGTATTACACCCACCTTCAATCACTGTTAGGTTGGCAAAATCTGACGGACCAGACCACACGCTCTTGGCTAGAATTTCAAACCACAACAAGAGTTAAAGATGTATTTAACACTTTTGTGCTGCTGTATGTCATCAGAGACTACATGGACAGATTACTGGACGAGACGGAGAGCGCGACGTCCAGCAGGGCGGCATCACCTCCTCCCACCACCTCCAGCAGCAGCGCCAGCCACTCGGAGAGGGAAGACAGCAGCAGTCAGAATGGTGAGCTGATGAATGTATTCAGATTACCTTGAATTTCATATTACGCAGGGGCATTTTTTTTTCCCCTCCTGTTTTAGTTGTCTTGAACTTGGCCTTGTATTTTATTTTGACATAGTAATCATCGTGTCTTAAATGTTGCCTGGGTCACCCAAAATGTATGACATGGATGAAAACAATTTAGCCATCAATTTAGTTACATTTTTCTTTTGATAAGGTTTTGAGATTTTAGGTTTCAGCCTCTACCCCATTACAGTATAAACGATTGGACTTTACTTTGTGACAAATTACATTTAAAAATGTCAGCAACGGTATGTCTTTCCATTAAAGGTGTCCTTGTTACTGTGGATATCCCGAATTGTTTTAATGGGGGCCGTTTCTTATGTAGAAGTAGTTCCTCAAAACACAAATGAAATCACATTCACCTCCATTGTATTCAGATGGCAGAGATCTGGGAGAGTAATATCTAAAATCATTCGCATGAGTAGATGCTACAGTTTTTGTAATTTGGGTGATCCAATCGTTTAATTGTATCAAACCGCTCACCTTTCATTGTTTTTGACAGGTATCGCAAGCCACAATTCAAGCCATCCAATGGATGGCGCTCCATTGCCCCCAGCAAATCAAGTCAAATCTGAGTCCGTTCAGTCCAACGGTCCCTCCCATCCGATGGTGGAAGCTCCTCCTCCCATTTCAGACAACAACTCCAACGGCTGCAGCCAGCCCAGTGCGCCCAGCCACGACCGAAATGGTTCTCTGGAGCCTCTGCTGGACCACAGAGACACGGCAACAGCACACGAAAGGCCGGCAAAGAGATGCAGGACGGAGGCAGAGCCGTTGGGCCAAAGTGAGGTGGAACCATCCAGAACGCAGGAGAACTGAAGGATCCAGAGCGCGGTGATGTTGACTAATAGACGCTGAATCGGGGTGAAAAATTGTCCCTTCTTCCCCACTCATGGGCAGAGGTTAGGGGTGAAGAGGATGAGGAAGATGAGCCACTCTTGGCCCGTGAGCGCAGTGTCTCCTGAGAGCAAAGACTCACTCTTTCATAAGGTCAAAGGTCACTGAAAATCACAACTTGAAAAACACTCCCAACCAAACTGCAGCTGGTCCTCCAGGAGGGGCAGTGGCCGCCCCGTCTCGTCTCGCCGTCCCTCCAACTCATCCATGTACTGACTGCAGAGCTCATCCCAAAGTACCACAGCCCCATCATGTCCTACAAAACATCTTCTACCCATCGTCTTTATTCCCCTTTTTCTGGAGACTTGACAAAATTTCGCCAAGAATTTCCTTTTTCTATTTGTACTCAAAGAAAAATAAATCACCCGTGATATTTTTTTACACAAGAGATATTTATATTTTTTAACAAAAGAAAACTATGATGGGTAATTGCTGTTTAAGCTATTTGAACATTTGATCAAATGGGACATGTTTTAAATGGTTATGTGCTTCAATTGTCAAAAAGAGGCAAAGTAGGCAAACACAAGACAAGTAAGGCTGGTGCTGGCCCTTTTTAGTTGCACTTTGATTGTATGTTCCTCATCTTTATTAACAAGGAGTGGCATCGAAACCCAGCAGAATCACATTGTCACTCCTTCATCTCTGAACCCGCTCTGGCATCTATCATGGCTATTTGTTTGATTCTGATAAATAAACCAATGGGTTAGTCCCCCCGCAGGTTTGTTTGTGTAAAGCAGCTGACATCAGTGATGTCCTGTATTATAACTCATCATGTAGAAGATCGCTGTATTTTTGGATTTTCATGGTCAGTGCTTTGCTCAATGCTTTGTTTTTACTAGACAGAATGTCCGTGATTTTTAATGTAAAGTTTGTATAGATTTCTTACCTTGAGCAGTTGGTACATTTTTTTATAACTGTCTGTTCATCTCTGTATTTTCTGGTCTTCCTTGCAGGCTGTGCTTTTGGTTGACAAAGTAGCCATTCCTCTTTCCCTCTCTGGCAGCACTGCCCATTCCTGTGTGACCCTGCTCAACCTGACATGTTTGTTGCAGAGAGCCTTGTCTTTTGTGCAAAAAAAGCCCCACACAGTGGTTGAGTGGGCTGCTCGCCTTTGGTTTAAAACCTCTGCTTACTCAACGTGCATTGTTTCAACCAATAATTACTGTCTTTACTCAGTAAGTGGTTGCAGAGCAATGGATTTCCAGCAGTTAAACAGACCAGGTTGATGTGGGGGTGTGAGCTGGAAGACCATCATTTGTTTTGGTACAGTAGCTGTTCAGCTTAATGCTTAAGTGTTTTACTTTGTACTCCAGCTTTGAACTTACATTCACAAATTAAGATAAGTTTGTCTCAAATGATGTTGATCCATGTAGTCTTTTCTTTCCCTTTGTTGACAATAATGTCTTGTTTTTTTTTTTCTCTGTAAATGACGAAATGAATAAAAAGTGTATTCCAAGACTGGCTATGAATGGAATAACATTGGCTATATTTAATAAATGTATTAATGAGTCTGAGTTGTTGTACTGTGAGTTTTCAAACAGACATAATTACAGAAAAAAAGCAACACTTCAATTTGATTCAGAGATACGGTTGAATGTTTTAGAGTCTGTTTTAATACAATACTCACCATATGTTAAAAGACTTAAGTCAATATCATTATTCCTCTCCATACTGGGCTTTAACCAACCTCTTCCTAATGTGACTACGCTGTAAGACACCAGGGACAAAGGATTCATTAAAAGCCAGTATGGAGAGAAAAGTATCTTTATAGTGACCAATAACTCAATATGACACGTGAGTATTGTATTAAAATATAACTGAAAAAATTCAAATCCATCCTTTAATTTTATTGATTTGATATAAAAATGCTTATGACTAAACATTTAATCAGTTAAATAAAATTATAAAAAATTTAAGGCACTTAATGGATAATATAGAAAAAATTCAGAAAAAAAAAAGTGTGATCTGGACATACGTAGTCCTTCAGTGTGGGGTCCGGACTCCGTGGTTTACGCCTTTTCTGTTAAATTTGATGCAGAACGTTTCAGTAAAACTTGGATACAAAACCTGATGTAACAAGTTTAGGGAGGTTTTGATTCACGTGATTTGAACTGGTCTTACTTGTTTGCTCCTGCGTGAAGGTGATATAGGAGTACACCAGGCTCCCAGCAATGCTGAGGGGAACAAACGTGACAAAATCTGTTCCCGGGCAGAAAACACCAGATGCAAAACGGCACAATTTAAATGGTGTTTGTCTTACCTGATGTTTAGACCTGTGAAGTTAGTCCAGGAGAATATGTAGTCCCCACCGAACACCATTCCAATGTAGGTCACAAGGATATTCTGCAGGAATCAGACAGTCACTGCACACATCTGCATTCATGAATCTCATCAGCCCCCAGGGGGCAGGACCGGCGGGTCAAGTTACTTACCTTAATACAGCCCACGATGGAGGTGGTGAGCGCGGAGTTGTACTGCGTGCACAGCATGATGGAGTACATTAAAATGAAGCTGTACGACACATTGAAGAAGAATTAGACGGGGGCAGCAATGTGGGATGATATCTATTGACGAGTGGTGGATCTAGAGTTTACCCCATGACACAGGAGAGCACAAACTGCACGACAAACAGCCCATCAGACCATCCATTATACTCCAACGCCTGCACTCAAACACACACACGGGAGACTCTCAGCACTTACTGTAGTTGTCGGACACTAAATTATAAATATCAGTTTGTGCTAAAAAAGCATCCCATACCATTTGCAGGTCCCCTGACCAGTAAGCGTACGCCACAGTAGGGAAAATCATGATCAAAGCGTTGTAGTAGAGGAGCCCATATTTGCCCAGCTCCTGTGGGAACAGCAGAATAATAATAATATTACAGCATAGTCCTTTAAGAAATGGTGCAGTAAATATGCATCGCACCCAGGGCGGTAGTGCGATTATCAGCTCTGCACACCTTGGAATCAAGTTTCTGCTTCACATACGCCCCGCTGGCCGCTGTCAGGACATTGTTCAGCATGATGAATGTGTAGCCCTCAAGGTCAAACGCCAAATCAGCGCTACAAAACACAAGACGCGTCAGAAGAGGGAGACGCCTGCCCACACGTGCTGCCTGTGAACTGCATAATGTCAGGATGTGGTGCGTATGGTGTATACTTGCATGTGGCCTTCTCACCTGGCAGCGATAAAGGCACCAAAGATCATGGTAAACACTGTGACCTTAACAGATGTAGAGAAAGTCTTTCTGTGAGGAAAGGAAACGGGTGATTAAAATCATACATTTGCAGGTGGAAGAACATTCTTGTTAAGCGGTGATGAGGAAGTTTGACTTACTTCAGCAAGAGTGCCTCAAACACCATGGTGAGAAAAATACTGAACCTCCTCAAAACTGTAAACATGGGTAGGCTAGGAAGAAGGAAAACATGGTATATTTTTCTGTTCAGTATTAAAGAACTTATGTTTCATATCATATAATATAATACGGCAGTTAACAGATAACTCTAACTTGAGTCGTTGTGTCCCAAAGAGCCCTGATATTTGATTCCCGACATACAGCAGAGGCAGTGGAAACATCTGGAAAGACACAAACACGTGAAATGTTGAAAGAAGAGATCTTTAGTACGAGGTTCTTCTTATCATCACATACATCTCTCCACAGTCTCACCTTGCCTGGTATACTCAAATCCACATCCGGGAACGAGATCACGCCCAACGCCTTCCCAGTCCTCAGAACTACGATCGTAGCGAGCATCTGCAGAGTTATTGAAGCAGGGAGACTCGGTATATCAGGCTCTGTTTAGGTGAACGCAAAGTATCTGTGACTAAACTTAACACAAGACTTACTTGGCCGATTCCGACACATGTTGACGATGGAAATCTGTAAAACATGTAGACAATGGTTTGAATGAGAAAAAATGACTCCGTAATGCAGCTTTTCAAAGACATGCCGCGGGTCAACCTTTGGTTCACTACTATCAATAATATTTCAACAGATTTGAGTGATGTAATCGCATTAGGAGGAGGCCTCTACGTTCTGCAATTACTTATTACAAGTAAGTGCTGATTCTGATATGTTTTGACTGAATTTAGAGTTCTCACTAGGATTGCAAATCTAACACCAGAACATGAGGTGAGATGAGTGACGGAAAATTACTAAGTGAATTAACTAAATTACTGTACTTAAATAAAATTCTGACTGAGGTACTTGCTTTACTTAAGTTCTTTCATAGATGCTTTATACTTTTTCTCTGCTACATTTTAGGGGCAAATACTGTTCTCCACTATATTTATCTGACTGTTAAAGCTACCAGCTACTTTAAAGGTTACAATTTAAAGAAACCTATTGTTACACAGTAAATTAAATTATCAAACATGATATATAAATAGTTAGAATTGGCTCCACTTTGACCACCTACAACATTAAAAAGCTGCTTACACATTGTTGCACATAGTTTTTCAGTAATAATCCAATTTTATGATATGTTATACTATCTAACACTAACATGGGTCATTCTGCTGCATAATAAATGCCATATATGTGTGTATATATATACACACACACACACACACACACACACACAAATCATTTAAAGAGAAAATATGTAACTTTTGCTGATTAACCGCCACTGTATCCATAAGTGAATAGTAAATGATAAAACTTAGTTTAACAGCACCACAAGCAGAAAAGAGTCACAAAGTCAGAGAAATTTCTCAGAGATGTTAATTGTTAATTAGCCACTAGGAGCAGCTGGTCACAGCAGACCAGGTTAGACTGAAGCTACAAACCAGAGTATCCAGAGGACCGGTGACTTTTAATGCTTATACATTCAACTTTTGTTTTGTAAGAGGAAGAATTAGTTATTTCAGCCTCTTGAAGTTAAATAGTCTTGCTTCAACCTAATTTTGGTAAAAATTCTTTCATACTTTTAACACTTCTTCATGTGTCCAATGTCCAATGCTCATGTCCCTCTCTGAGCCTGCACTGTACGTGTCATGAACTCCTCCATGCTTGTTGTCACCATCATGTAAACACCTCCGGTCAAGTGTCCGCAGCTTCCTGCAGCAGTCGCTTGTACTTTGAACTCTACCTGTAGCTGGTGAGGACGCTTTTGTTCACGACGACGATGAGAAATGAGCTGACTCCGTAAAACCCCGCGGCGGACAGTTTCAGGAAGAGCCTGTCGCCGTCGCCTCTCTCGGCCGCGGGTGCTGCTGCTGCTGCTGCTCCTCCATCAGACGCCGTCCCGCCGCCGAGCTCCCGCCGCCGCCGCCGCCGCCTCTGGAGCTCTGCCATCATCGTCTCTGTGGAGCTCAGACCAACGGAAGCCTGCGAGTCCTCCCGCGCATGCGCAACCGAAGCGACGTCAGACGTCGTCGGCGATGGCGGAAGTGAAAAGGAGCGAAGCATCTTGAGTCAACCCGCGAGCTTTGAACAGCCAGGGAAACTTGGTATTTTGTTAAAACTTGTTTCTGGACTTACACATACCTCGAAACTTGTACTTGACATAAAAGGCGTTTAATGGAGTACTACTTTTGAGTTATTTCACTGTGTGTGCTGTTCAAAAAGGTTCCTACTCGGCACTGCCTCCATTGTTTCAGCTTGACATCTTTCAAAACAGTGAGTTTGGTCCAAAATGTCACTAAAGAACTGACAAAACATAATTGAGACTTGTGAAACTGTAATTTCAATAAATAAAAAAATGTTAAGTTACATTTACAGACAATGCACAAAATACACGAATGGCTAAATTATCGGTTGATTTGAGACTCAAAGTTGCCACATTATTAAGTACGAGCTAAAACTAGTGAGTAATACAGTAGCCCCCTTAGAAACAGAAATCCTGTCTTCATAGAGTTTATGTTCAGTTTTTGTTGAAACCTTTTAGTCAGGTGTTGAGTCAACTTTATGGTCATTTTGGAGTTTGTGGTGCTGTTGTACGACTTAAATGGTACCTCAAACTACAGCCTCAACACTGTAACCTTCCTGAAAGGTAGGATTTATTGCTGCTGTATTAGACTGCATTAGTTTTAGCCATTTTAGCTGGTCGTACCTAATAAACTGGCAACTAAGTGTAAATCAAACCCTTCTGGACAGTTCACATCCCTCTCAAGTTTATATGGGATCAACTCTGAATAGCGTAGCTCTGACATCACCGCAGCTTCATTACGCTTCAAGCAATGAAGAGTCCACAGCACGTTTGTTTACACTTTTAAAATCACAGTATTGATTTTAAACAACCCAACAGCCACTGGCAGAATACATGTAACACCTCTAAAGCAATTTATTAGAACAGGGATGTTTGCAGAGAAACTTTCACCGTCATGTGGCTCAAACAGTCCTACGAGAAAAACCGATCCAGCCGCCTGTATCAGCAGGTCTTTGCAGAGCACAGCATGTAAAGCTTGAGATTCACTCCAATGTGTTCATAACCCCACCCCCACCCAATGTTAAATATATCCGGCTTCATTAAAAGACAATGCTCACTGGGAATGCTGACACAGGTGGCTAGAAGCAACATTAGCTTACATTACATTCTGTAGCTCGTGATTGTTCCACAATGACAGCCGACATTTCTTTCAGACAAATTATGCATTGGTGCTGCTGCACTGATAACATAAAAAATAAAAAACAGCAAATATGGTTTACATGGGGGGGGGGGGGGGGGGGGGGGGGGCAATCTTCAGATGACTGGTGCTGATAAAACCCAAGTGCTTTGAGATCTGAAAGACGTTGCAGATACTCTAACAGATATGTCTGCGGCCGATCATTCTCACCTAGAACTCAACAATCGCTTCTCAAAACACACAAGACTTGCAGTCTACTGTTTGAGAATTCCAAGTTTATAGCAATACTTAAATTCTAAGTAACTAGCTGTCAAATTCACACATTCAACCTCACACTTTGCTACACACACTCGTACACAAGCGCGCACCCATACACACAAACGCACGCACACATATCCCTAACAAAAAAAATACAATATTTGCTTAGTGGTCCTGAAGTTACAAGTAGTACAGTCTGTATGACCTACAAGGACCAGCCTAAAGATATACATTGGGCCCTGGGACACCCTGAAAACACAGGTAGCACATCTGGATCAGGGGATACAAAGCATTACTAACCACTGGTCCACCAAAAAAAAAGGCAAGCTATCAAAACAAAAAAAAAAAAAAGGAAAAGAGGCATTTACTTTCACTGCACAACAAGCAGAAAAATACCAAGCTTTAGTAGGAAGTCACTTTGCCTGGTTACCCATCCGGAATTTGTGCCTCGCAAAGGGATGGGTAGTCAGGATCAGTGTAATTACACTTTAAATGCATGTTAAGCCATACTTCAGATATCTAGTACACGTTTCCTATGTAGTGTAGTGCTACCACATCAGTGTGTATTACTGGGAAGAAAAACTCCAGTACAAAGTCCTTTCTAAGATGACCCCATAATACTGAGCTGAAGTCATGAGGAAAAAAGCACAAAAGCTTCAGGGGAAGAGATACACACACTTCAACCTAATCGCAGAAATGCATAAATTCAAGCAAAATAAAATAAAATTATGAAAAATATCAATGAAGTATGCATAATCTCTGAAAAAAAAAAAAGAAAAAAGTATGAAAACATCCCTGCTTTCATGTTCCTAAATACAAAACTTCAGTGTAACAAGAGGTCCTTTTTCGCCTTTTTTTTTTTTGTCTTTGTTCTCCTTTAAAACAGGTAAAATTTTAGTCCTCTGGTGGTGTGAGTGGTATGGGATGACAGTCTCTCTTTTTTTTTTTGTCATTTAAAATCTTTTTTTTTTTTTTCTGTTTTCTTATATACTTGAAGATGTGGTAAGCATGCAAGCCTCGTAGAGGAGGGGCCCGGAAGGGCTGATGGGAGGGCTGGTGGTGGAAAAGGAGCCTTTAGGCCAGAGCTGGGAAGGCCTCAGGATCATCCACGTTGGGGACTGACACTCCACTGGGCTGGAGAACAAGCACACAAAAACCAGGACAAAGGTGAGAGCGCTTATATTAGAGTGGCTATAATCTATATTTTTATAGTAACAATGGATCACAGTACTACTTGTATATGAAAGGCAGGGCTCCAGACTAACTTTTCCACTGGTGCTACCAGCTCTCTCAGTTGGTCGCACCAGCGCATGATTTGGTCGTGCGGGGGGCGGGAATGCCGAGCGCTCTGCCATTTCTCCTCTACTCTTCCCGCTGTAACTTGAGATCAGACTCCCCTGTAAGAGTCACCCAAGAGAGAGCGAGCAGATGAGAGTGACGAATGCAAGCAGCGCAGAGGGAAAGGTTAGCAGTGAAGTTGTCAACAGCTAAATGGATTGTTTCGTAAAGTTGTACGCCACTGCGTACACGCACATCACTCGCTGTGCACCCCTACGTAAAACGCTCATCATGCGCTGTGCGTACGGCACCAAGGGCCGGCGGAGGCACCAATGATGATGATGATCATCATCATCATACACTCACATGAATGCGACCACGTGAAAATTCACAAAAACTTGGTCACAGTCTGGAGCCCTGAAAAGGTGTCAATCATAGTGATGAACCCACAATCAATCAAGCAATCTATATCTATATCTATATCTATAACTTAATTTATGGAATGTAAACATGCAGTACAAGCACTTTTCCTACATAATATACAGTTTAAAATTGGTACAATTATGATTTAAAATCAGTAAATATCCAATTCAAGTAGAGCTGAAACTATAAGTTGATTAACAATATTGCAATATATTTGTTTATGTAATTTTTCTAAGCAAAAAGGCTAGAAATTCACAGCTCCAGCTTCCCAAGTGTGAGTTTAGGCTTGTTGTCATAAATCCCTTTGACACATGCAATTCAACCTTGAAATTATCTAGAAATTACCCAGATGAGCTGTACATGGGAACACAAATGTGCCAGTCAGTCAGACCAGACCAGACACTGAACAGACTTGACCCTGCCAGCTCCCTAGTGAACAGTGGGTGTAACTCACGCTACGTGTCAATAGAGCAGGTCATTGCCAGGATAATTCAAATCGAGCGAGTGGGCCTGTTGATGAGGTTTCTATCATGCGACTGGCACAAAACCAGAAGAATACAAACATCCAAGGGGGAAGAAGAGACAACGATGGCCACGAAAATGAAACAATAATAAAAGTAATTGTTAAGTTGCAGCCTTAAATTAAGTATGAATTTGAAGCCAGCTGTCGGTACTTGACAGTTTAAAACTGTTAATAATCCCTTAGTATAAACCTCTAATTCACACTACACAAATCCACCTCACAACTGACATGAGGTCAGCCTGGGTTGTGCATCATGTGGTCACTGGTCTGTTATTTCAGGGCCTTAGTGTTCCACAGTAGGTTTTCCAAGTCAGTGGTTTTACAGACTGTTTGGAGTCAGTGAGCTAAATCTTTTGTGAGGGGCACTGAACCTTTGTTGTTGACAGTGACAACAGCTTTTATAGTTACCTTTTCGGACCGTCCTCCCCCGCGTGCCGTCCTGGTGCCTCCCCCGCCGCGCCCGCCCCTGCCTCCGCGAGCTCCCCCGCGCCCGCGGCCGGGGCGGCCCAGGTCTCCAAAGTTGATCTCCAGCTGAGATGTGATGTCGTTGGCTGGTTTGCGGAAGTGGTGGTCACTGGACTCGTCGGCGTTGGCCTGCTGATAAGAACAGATAGTGAAAGTGTGTTAGACATTAACTGTGCACCCTGCACTGAGAGGTTTGTTTTTAAACCAGTAATGAAGCGAGTGAACATGTGGGTTCTTTGTGTTTCTTTTAGTGTCGCTTAGCACCAACACTTCATTTCATCTGGAGTCACCCAAAATAAAAATGAATAAACCATTTTCAATATTTGAAGGTGTATTGAACCACTCACCGTTTTCTAACAGGTGGGCTTATACCCATTAACACTGAATATTTTCATGGACTGCGTGGGATGAAGACCAGTGTGAGAGCTGCAGGTACCTTGTTGAACAAAGTGTGTGAGTCTGGTTCCGTCTCTGGGGTGTCAATCAAAGCACCAACAGGCCTCTGAAATGTAAAGACAGCAGAAGGTTTTTCATTAATGCAATGTCAGATGAGCTGGTGAGACACACAAGGATGTGCATGTTACACAGAAGTCACCATACTAGGTCTAAGGATCCGCTATTCAAGAACAATATCGAAAGAAAAAACAAAGAAAGAAAGAGAACAAAACTGCGCAAGCCAGCCTTTTTTCAGGCACACAGCAGCCTCCAAATACACAAGTGACAATAAAGCTGAAATGATTACTCGATAAACAGAATATCAAATAACTATTTTGATAACTGATTGATCGCTTCAGTTCTTTCAGTCAAACATTTGCTGGTTCCAGCTTCTTGAAATGTGCTGTTTTTCTTTGTTCTGTATCAATGTAAATGGAAAATGATTGGGTTTTAGACTTTTCTGACAAAACAATCGGCAGAAGATAATAAAAAACATTTCTTTGTAGCAGCCTTAATCAAACCTTCATCGGGAGTTAAGTTTCTTGTGTTAATTCTATACTTCCTGTTTCAGTTTTTTGCTCCGTGCTAGAAAATTTAAATCAACACAAATGAATTCATAGACAACCTGTCAAATAATTATGCTTCAAATGTGAAGAGCGGCAGTATCATATTTTTGCCTGGATTAAATGTTAAAAAGGGGAAGTTTACCAACTTTAAAAGAAACAAACTAACAGACTAAAAAGAAGTTTCAGGTCATGTGGGGGATGGAAATGAAACATGAGCCTGTACTGAGCTGGTGTAGACAGTGGCAGTGGCACTAAATGGCTGCGCTGAAGGGGAGAAAAAGTTTCTGTTCTCAAAAAATATCACAGCACTCACATCCTCACTCTTGGACTTGTGCAGCACGTATCCTTTCTTCCACTGGCTGTCGGCTCCCTCGTTGGGCTTACGGATGTTGAACTCGACCTTGGTGCGCTCCTTGTCCTGCATGGCCTTCCACTCGTCCAGGGTCATCTCTTTGGGGCCTTCGTTTTTAACTTCTTCGACCTCATTCTCCCTGGAAAGCCAGCACACAACAATGTAGGACCTTAAACCTCACAGTGTCAATCCTCTTAGCTCTATACATGCTCTCTAATCCTGGGGCCAAAGGGTCAGCGAGAACGTTTATCCCGTTTGCACTAAAGCTTTGTGACGAAAGTGCGCATGCAGAGATACCGATTGTGACACAGAACAACAACAACAACAACAACAGTGTGATGACATAACTCTGACGCTTCAAACTACTTATACTGGGGCCGTTCAACACATGAGATTCCTTTGCTGAACATCCCAATGTCACCTGAAACAGCGGACAGGAAATGGATACTCACTTGTTCTCAGAGCCGGCAGGTGCAGTTTCCTCTCCCTCTGGGGTCGTCTCCGGAGCTGCAGTCTGTTCAGCCTCACTGGGAACCAAGACACACAACCGCCTTATCAATACTGATGCACTGCCGCCAGCTGAAACATGATCTCTGAGTGGTGCCCTTTCGAAAGCTAGCTCACGAATGCACAATGTACACTCCACACTGCGCGTCGCATCCTTTTTATCTATATATACACACTAACTAGAATAATAAAAAGCTAAAACTGATTTGTAAACTTTTCAGAATCAAACCATTTAGGGTCACACCTGCATTTTTCTCTTGGTTACCCCAAAAGCACAGTATAATAATAATAATAATAATAATAATAATAATAATAATATCATTAATAGGGCTGCATGATATTGGCAGAAACAGACATTGTGATATATATTTCCTTATGAAAAAAATCCAGGAACTTTCAGACACATGCAGTGTGTTATTCATGTACAGATATACATTTATCATTCATAATTCGGGATACTCTACAAGTCTATCCCCTTTTAACAAATGAACACATTTCTTAATAAACTTTACAAATGGACTTGTGTGTTGCAGTTTACATATAATCTACCATTTCTAACGATTGTTCAAATGTGTGTTTATTTCATTGTGTTTATTCTCAGCAGCTCCCGGTGCTGCGGAGGATGGTAAAACTGTCAAACTTCATCCCGGTTTATACTTCTACATTGAATCCTGGCGTGCACCTGCCGGTAAATGTAACTAAACATCGCGGCAACGCAGACAGCAACAACTGTAAGTTGTTTGAAATGCATTTCCTCGTCCGTTCTCAGCACAGAACTTTCTCCCCCCTTCTGCCTTGATCGGTTCAATAGTCGTACACACCCTCTCCTCCGAGGTTTTCTCTCTTCTGCGTTGTTGAACTTCAGTAAAAGTAACTGTTGTTCAACGTTTATTAGCACCGATTCCAACATGATCCGCTCAGTTTCAGTTGCCGTTGTTTCAAGTACACGAAGAGACTCAACACAGCGGCATAGAAACCCCATTGCCAAAACGCTAGTTGGCTGCAGAGCAACGCAACCACACCAGCAGCATAGGCCAATCACAACTAGAAATCTGCCCTCAAGCATCAAACACATTTATCTATATGGCGGCAAGATGTAAGTACAGATTGATCTGGATTCTGTAAGTTTCGTGTGTGTGTGTGCTGTGTGAGTTAAATGAGGACCTTGCAAGTTTTCTTTTTGTATCAAGCAGCACAAAAGTTGTAGCATGACGTGTTTGAGTTAATTGTCCTTACTCGACATTGTGTGTCCTGCAATGTGACTATCACAGTGTCGATGCTGATACGATAGATCATGCAGCCCTACACGGTACGTACCAGTGTACATTTTTACAGAATAAAGTTTTTTATCCTGTAAAAATGGGCACTTCGTATGGACCACCCACAGTAAACAAAGTCTGTACAAATTTGACATGTGCATCATTATCCTGCAGACAGTAACGCACACATAAACAGGCCATGTGTCTGTTCTTGAAAACTCACCTCACTTCTTCTTTCACATTGCCCCAGTTGTTCGAGCCACTGCCACTGCGCTTCTCCTCGCCTTTCTGATTGCTGGAGCAAACAGGAGGGAAAACACACAGACACACACACACTGAGGTATGCAGTCTAAAACTACTCGCAGCCCACAACGAAGAGTTAATGAAGAGTAATTATAAAACCAACAACAACCCCTTGAGCTCAAGTGTGCAGTCGGACTGTTATTCAATGTCGCACTGCTGACAGACTTCTTGGGTCATTCAGGCTTTAGTTTCAAATAAACACAAATGCTGTAAACGGGGCCACCTGTGCCAGAGCGCAAGAAGGTATCTGTTGATGACAAATTCAGATTCAAGAATGGGATTCTTTTCTAAAGTAGTCATTTCTATTTCTGGATTCACTGGTCTGCTGAGGTCTCAGCTGAGCCCTGACTCACGATTTGTCACTGCCGCTGTGTCGGTCGAAGTCTCGTTTCCCACGGGAGTCGAAGCCTTCCCCTCGGCCCATGCCCCGTCCTCTTCCACCACGCCCGCCCCGGCCGCCACCACGCCCTCTCGGGGGCCTGTCTCCAGAAGGCCTGGTGGACACAGACAGACGTTTAAAAATCCACACTTACTATCTCTACGAGCTCCTGTGACACACGGGCATGTGTGCTCTCGACGTCCCCCGCAGCGATACCCGTGACCGCACCAGGCAGCCCTCGAGCCAATCCACGCGTTTGACGCTACTCACTTGTCTGCAGAGAACTCTCCGCCTCCCTCGGGCTTGTCCTCGGCGGGTTTCTCAAAGCGGCGCTCGCGGGGAGGTCTCCGGTCCGGCCTCTTGTCTCCAGGTCGCCCTTCACCCTGCCCGCCCTGATGCTGGGAGCCAGGCTGGCCCTGCTGGTCCGGTCTCCGGCCAACTCGCCTGATACCTGACACATCACAGGACAACACAAAAAGGACAGTCAAACCACCAGAGAGACTTTTCTATTAGTTTTTATAATTTCTTGCTGTTTTAAAGCATTTCAGTGCAGGAATGCGCGCGCAAAAACTAACTGCTGCACCGTCTGTCTTCTCTCCTGTCAGCAGCTTTAACACTTAAGTTTCACCGCTGCTATTCAACACTGCCGGCTTACAGGGGGCCTCTCTTTTCATTAACTCGGCGCTGTTGTTTGTGTGCTCAATTTCACTGGATTACGCTTGGGGAAAAAAAAAAATAAATAAAAAAAAATTCAAGCTTTGTCTCAGGTGAGACATCACCAATCCAAACAGAGAGCCGTGTGTCTGGTCCTGCCTGCACGCAGGTGAATGAACATCCTGCGCATTTGCTTCGCAAAAGCCTGCAGCCGCTGTCAGAGCTGCGCAGACAGCATCCCCCTCCAACACTGCACCTTCCTGTCGGATGCTGCTGGAGATCATCATCCCCCCCCCGCCACCCGGGCTGACCCGGGGCCGTGCAGGTGGACACCCCCCCCCCCCCACCCCCCGGCCCCTGCAGGTGGACACCCCCCCCCCCACCCCCCGGCCCCTGCGGTGACCCGGCACCGTGCACGGCCCGGTGTGTGAGCCGGACCTCACGCTGCGCTGGCGGCTAACGGGAGCTGCACAGCTGATGCGAGAAGAAGAAGAAAAAAAAAAAAAAAAAAAGACGAAAATAAATAAAGACATAAAGCGAGGCAGCGGGTGGAAACGTTACCCTCTTTCTTCAGGGGGACGGGAGCCTGGGTCTCCTCCTTCTTGTCCAGCAGCGGGTTCTTTCGGTCCTTCTGGGACTCCTTCTTCGGCTGCTTGGCGGCTTGCGCGGCGGTCTTGGCGGAGCCCGCGGCGGCCGCCTCCTTCTTCTTGTTCTCCGCAGCTTTCAGGATCTCGAACGGGTCGGACTCGTCGTCCAATAACTGGTCGAACCGGTTGGTCACGACGCAGCCGAAGCCTTCCTGCAGGTGTCCGGGCATGATGGCGCCCCTTCAGCGGGATTCACCTCCGATTCTACGAGGCTTGATGCGAACAAAATCGCTGGATGCTGCCACAAGATGGCTGGGAGAGCTGCCCCTTCTCTTCCGGTGCGAGCACCATCCGGGACACCGCCGCGCAGCGCGCACCAATCCCGGCGCACGGCGGCTGCAATGTTTTTATTTACATTATGTAACGACGTGCTCTCGTGTCCTCGCAGAATAATCCGGGGTTTTAATTCCCGAGAGGACGCCGCATGCAAGGGGAGGCTTTCAGTGGTCTCACACTGGGGCCTGGCGAGGGATGTGGCTGCAGAAAAACCTCTGCAAGAAGTGCACGATGCTGTGCAGATCAAAACACAACTGTAGGGAAACAACGTGGGGAAAACGTGCGTGCATGATGTTAAATAAATATTCCAGGGTTTGCCTAAAGTTACTCTACAGCGAAACACCACTATCTGTGTTTCTTTACAGTGCCTGAGCTCTACATGGATACTAGACAATTATGGCTATTAAAAACACCTTGTGTGTGTGTGTGTGTGTGCTGATTCTACAGACACATATCATAAGATTGAGTGGGATTTATAGGTTTATTAAAAGCAGCAAATGGTGTGTTCGGGGCCAGTAGGGGCCTGTTGAGTAACAGCTGGCGGTAACATATCTGACAGGTCCGTCCTCTGTAGAGTCAGCTCTGCAGCACACTGACAGGGCTGTCACACCGGTTCAAGATCAATTCGATTCAAGGCCCTGAAACATGAAGCCTGTCTCTGGAGTCGCGGGTGTCAAGAGTGAAACCCTGTTCAGGCACCGATGAGGGTTACTTGATAAGTTAGACACTGTGCCTGTATGTTGGCACTGATGAGTACAAAGGTTTGTCCTTTAGACATAAAATTATTTTTAATAATTAGAGAAAAATAGATGTAAACTATAGTTTCAGAGTTATTTGTCAGGTGTGGCACTGAAAAGACGACCAACACTTGACACCATCAATGCAAGCTGTCAATAATCAGAACAAATCTCTCTTTTTTTTTATTGTTAGAAAAGAAAAAAAGTCAAAACGCCTCATACGATTCCCACTTTTCTTTTGCCTGCCTCAACAAATCTTGTCACTCTGCAATGAAAGCAAAAAGAACACAGCTTGAGGTGGCTGTCATAGTGATCCATTAAATGAATTGAATGATGCATGTCAGTCGATATATTTTGGCACGTGAATTTTTCCATTTTATTTTATTTTCTTGTATTTAGTACTGGGATCCACATTTACTACTTTAAGTATTACAGAAGGTGTACAGAAAAAAAATGGAAGTCTAATGTGGGGATAATCTTTTTGACTCTATTCAAGCTTGTTCTTACATTTGCATGGTGAGCAGACACTTATTTGGAAGTAGGCAAATATATGCCTAATGCAGATAATTATCAAAATGTACTTAAACTGTTAAAAGTGTAAAGACTCATTACGCAGAGTGACTCCTTTCACAGTATTATTAGATTATTTGTTTTGATCCTTTAACATGTAAGCAGCATTTTAGTGTTCTTGCTGGTCAAGGTGAAGCTAATCTTAACCACTCAAAGTATGGGATGTTGGGTAGTTGTAGTTTAATGGGTCAAACAATTGTAGTGGATTGAAAGTACAATATTTCTCTCTTTAATAAAGTGAAGAAGTGAAAAAACTTGTAAGACATGTGGTTAAAATAATAAATTTCCCCTGGATTTCTCACTTCCCTAGAGTCATAGTCCATGATGTCGTGGAGCAAAGTTTAAACAAGATCACTTGAAGAGTGTAAAGAGTGACTGTAACCACCACTGTACAACCTGAACCACATCCTGTATCTCTCAGTGTGTGTAACAATAAATAATCACCTAAATAATTAGTAGTGAGGTATATTACGTTAACGCTCAAATAAAAAAAAGCTTCTGATGAGAAGGTGCCTGATGTGTATTTTCTCTTTGACATTGAAAAATCCAGAAAAACAACAAAGAGGCAAATAACTTGCAAATCAGAATGGCAGCAGTGCACGTCTGTCAGGAACAGCTCAAGCCACACATACCCACACAACTCAATAAGCAGTAAAGACCCTTTGCTGTCACACTTTATTTGGCCTATTACAGACCAGATCAATTCATTCAAACAAGCCATTAAAGTCAGCTTACTGTGCGTCATAATGTATGATTTGTGGTAAAAGGAGCCACTGATGACAGCGTACGGTAGTGCTGGTGAGTGAGTCAACGCCCTCAGTAAACCAGACCATAAAATAAACAGCTAATTAAGGCATGTAAGGTAAGAAGCCTTTTGTGGAAGAAACACGATACAGCTATCAGATGAAGAAGACACACAAGCAGGCAGTGGTGTCTACATTACAGCAAGAAAGCAGCAACAGATGAGACTGCTGGGTATTGACCCCAACATTTTCAGTTTATAAGAGAGCAGTTGTGGTTCAATATTAAAATATGAAAAAGTCAATGGAGTAGTTGTGTAGAAAAGACAATAGACAGAAAATACCCAGCTCAATGATACAACTGTCAAGAAAGAAAAAAAAAGAAAAAAAACTGATTCTTGTTTCTGATCACAAATTCCACATGGTTCATTTCCAGGGAGCCAAACCAACCTTCCATTACAAAACACTCACTTCTACTCTATCTCACTGAGGTCCTGTCCATGAGCCTTCTCGTCAGCATTTCTCTCTCTCAGTTTCCTTCTGACTACTTTCTCAAGTTCAAGAAGCTTTGAATAGACGACCTCCGACATTCCTTCGTCAATGTCCATCTGAAACAGGAACAAAAACTTAATTAATAATGTAAATAAAGCATCTTCAGCAGCAGGTCCCTAATCCCAGTCTCTCTTATGGATATTTCAATTTCTGCAATACTAACATTCAGGTGGCTCGGAGGCTCACAGACTTGAGCAGTATAATGTCTGTTAAAGCAATGGTGTCTGGTTAGTCACCTGTCGAGGTTGAGTGTAGTTTGTTCCGAGTCCTGATGTTAAACTGTGATACTTTGCTCTTGGATCCAGAGTCTCTGGCTTTTGAAGAAACAACCAGTGCTGTGGAAAGCCAGAGCAGAACTCCATGTTAATAGTGCATTCATTTTAGAGATGTGATTCCACAAAGTTTATTCACGTGGACAACGACAGGTTGGCGACATACCAGGGACTCTGCTCCGTTGTATGGCGTAAGTGTGAATGTGTTTGTGAATATCCTGATCTGTTCAGCACAAATGGAAAATATTATTATATGTATATATTATATATTATATATTATAATTACCAGAGCTGAGTAGAATACAAATCTTCACTCACCAGCCACATGATGGGCATGATGAGGGTCCAGAAGAAGGAAGGGAGGATCCCGTAGGTCAGATTAGTCATCACCAGTCCTGGACATATTACAGAGGAGAACAGCCCCTGTCACAAAGAGAAGATTTAACATAATAATATTTAATATAATCGATTAATAAAAAATTAGGTGTTTTTCAACCCAGCCTTCATAAAATGTGTTTTCTGTTTCATAAATTGAGATTATGTGAGGTACAAATAATCAGCATTGCGATATCGGATAGTTCTTGTACTGTATCTGTACACAGATAATGTTAATTGGAAACAGAAGTTTTTTTTAAACTGAGCCTGCTAAATGCTCTTCCATCCATATTTCCATTACTGTATGAGATTTTGCAAAGGACTGGAATTTTGGAATGCGAGTAGACGTCAACGCAAGCAAGTAATAGTCTCTACTGTCCCAGAAATCTGCTGATTGTGTGACAGACAAACCTGGCTGTTCTTGTGTCTGTTGAGTGCCACGCTGAGCATGTCTGATGCGTACTTGGAGGAGCTGTAGGGCTCAGTCCCATTTCTGTGCTGCATGTCCTCGATGCTGAAGGCAGAGCAACGGGCGTTGCTTGAGGAGGTCCACACTAGCCTGGACACGTGACCTGCCTGACACAGCACAGGCTCCAGCTCCCTGATCTAGACCACAGAAACAAGGATATCAGGCCCACGGGGCAACTATACAGAGTATCAAAGAGCTGCAATATTCTATTGTTAAATAGCATAATATCTTATTTATTCAATTTTAAAAAAAGAAAAGGTGGGAGCTACATCTGTGTTTCTAAATTGTTTTATCCATAAAATACACCATGTCAATGTATCTATTGCTTTCATAATACAACATTATAAACACAGGGATAGAAGATTTTATGCATATCATCCACCCCCAACTGCCTAGATGCAGATGCATACGCCTAATGCATAAACAATATATATAGAAATGATGAAAGGATTTTTTTATCCTCTTTTAGATTGCATGTTTGGGCGCAGTCTGTGGTGTACCAGGAGAAAATGACCGAAGAGGTTGGTGGCAAAAACTTCCTGCAGACCATCTGAGTTGAGGTGGTCCTGTTGAGTTAAGAGACCCTCTGCTGTCGCAAACATGTTGATGACATTCCTGCAGTGAGAGTGTACACTATTACATAACGGCATGGACAATGGACAAGCTGCACTGGTACACAGCTATGGAGCTTTAAGCCAGTATGAAATCAAAATGAAAAAGACACAACGCAAAACAAACAAGGAATTGACTTTGGACTTTTACCTGGAGAACAGACCCTTGAAAAAAGCTTTGACATCCACTTGTGGATTGGGCATAATCCCTGCATTTAGATACAGAAAGTCAATTCTGCTGTATCTGTGGAAAAACACAAGTATGCATCAAAGATGAATCAATCTCAATTCACAGTTAATAGTTCAGGTGATGAAACCATGCAGTGAAGGGTACAAGGGGCTGTAAAAACAGTGCACCAGCAGTGTCATGATATCAGTGTAGCTTGGTATTAGTACCTGGCCTTGACCTCCTGAGCGGCGGTGAGCACCGACGACACAGAACCCACGTCGAGGTGCAGTAGGTCCACACGGGCGTCAGTGTGGGAGGCCAGCAGAGAGGAGCGGGCAGCCTCGGCCCGCTGCATGTTTCTGCAGGCCAGGCACAGCCGAAGCTGGCTGTCGTCAGTCAGCAGCCTTTCACACAGGGCCAGGCCGATGCCGCTGCATACGGTGACAGATGGCAGACAAACACAAGCATGTAAATACTTCCCTAAGGGAGCGTGTGATCACACAGATTTACTGAGTAAATCAGCTGGTTAACACAGAAGACTATCTTGGCATAACAATTGGAGAAGAAATAATAAAGGCAGATTGGACACATTTGTTCACAAGTTCATTTTACAATACAAGTGGATAATAAGAACCTATATTACTCTGTTTAAGTCACATCATTTTGATCAAACTATTCCAGACCATTGCATTAAATGTAAAGTGGATAGGAGGATGCTGCACCATTCATAGCAATGTATTCATAAAGATTTAGAAAGATAGTATTTTTTGTTTCACTACCTGTCAGTCTTCCTTTGTGACCTAAGTTGTGTTTACTTCTTCATGCCAAATTTACAGTTGTAGTGTTTTGGAAAAAAACCCAAAAATCAACTCTCAGTCAGTTGTTAAAAGGACTTGAGTTCACTTAATAAACCTAAAATAATACTTATAGCTGCAGCCAGCAGGCCAGCAGCTTAGCTAAGCATTAAGTTGAGTTAAATTATGAGTTGAATTAATCCAATAACAATATATTGATATCAATATATCTTTATTCTTTTTTTTAATTTTATATTACTATTGTGACCAAGCTACTTACTGAGCGGACATTTTACAGTTGATAAATAAACTCATCAGTGCCCTCTGGTGGACAACCACTTAATGACATCCAAGTGACACTATGAAAAAAACTACAATGATATCTACAGCAACATCTTTGTGGCGTTGTTTCTGTACTGTAACAGTCTTCTTACTCTTAAATTGAAATAGAACAAGCGAATATCGGCTGAAGCTAATGTATGGCAGAGATGCTGAAGGACGAGAGAGAGGACGAGTCACCTTTAACACACAGGACAGGTCCAAGGTGCACGAGAGGGGGGGCTCCCATGGGGCTATATATATATATATATATATATATATATATATATATATATACATATATATATATATATATATATATATACACACACACACACATACATATATACATATACACACACATATGTATATATACATACATATACACACACACACACACACATATATATGTATATACATACATACACACATACACTTGGATGTAAAAGTAACTATGGAGGAACATAAATGAAGCTCGGGTGGTTAGAGTTTCTCTCAGGTTCAGAGGCAGTGGCTCTCAGCAGGAGGACTCTCTCTCCCTCAGTGTTTCTGCCATTTCACCACGGATGTGCAGGTGAACACGTGTGACCCACAGGTCTGTTCGTCGTTAAAACACACAGTCAGTGGACCCACCTGTTCGCGCCGGTGACCACGACGACCCGCTCCATGTCCGGCCGGTGTCCGCGGCGGCTGCAGGTGAAGACGCGGCCGGGACAAGCTGTCCGGCCCTGAGCTGAAGTCCCGGGGAGCGAGGCGCGCTGCGCATCGTCCGACGCCGCTGAACTCACAGCAGCCTATGCGCGGGGGCAGAGGCGTGGTGTGATTGGATGTCAGCGAACAGCTGGCCAATCAGCTTCGCTACGGGGAGCGACGAGGCCCAAAACGGTTAAAAAGGCGCAACGATCGAAAGCGCCGCTGAGGGCTTGCGCTGTGTGTGTCGAATAAATCCAGCATGTGAAGAGAAAACGACAAGGAAAGTGCGACAAAGAGTAATGAATAATCTTTTATTTATTTACAGGAATCTTTGGTTCGACAACTATTAAAAAGGCAACTATCTAACAATATACAGTTCATTTATTTCTGCGAAAGGACCTTGGCATGTTTATAAAACATGTCAGTGAACTGCTGCAGAGTAAAAAACCACCTGCCTCATCCAGACAACGGTCATTATCATGTCATTTATTCATCTTAAAATTAAAAAGCAAAAATATAAACATTTGTAAAAGGTCACACAACTGTATTGTGACATTCTCTAATAAATGTGCAATAGAGTTAGATGTAGCTAAGGAAAATAAAATAAAAAATATTCACAATTGTGTTTCAAACGTTACGATTACCATGGAGTACCATATAAATAGAAAAGAAAAATAATAAATACACAGACGTGTGAATAGTGCTAATTTCTATGATAGCTACAATATAAGGCTCCGTTCAAGTGTATTCCTTCTCCTCATATCTTATTATTTACAGCACCATTGTGGCAGGAACGTTTAAAAACAAATAGAAAACATTTGATGGTTTGTTTCTGACTCCAAATTCATTCCACATGAATCCAGACTGAAGGGAGCAAATGTGGCAGTGCACGGCAGAGCGAAAGGATCTGTTGCATCTGCTACGCCAGGCTCTCCATCAGCTGAGTGTGCATCTCCTGGAAGCTCGGCCTCTGCTTGGCGTTCCTCCTCCAGCAGCTCAGCATGAGATCATTGTAGACTCTATCAGGACAACAGGGAGGCTTTGGCAGGTACACCTGGGAACATGAGACAAAATATTAACAAGGGGTTGATGTGAGTTGGCTCTGAGTAGTATTTTTATTTGAAAACATGACATTTCCAGCAAATTTGGCTCCGTGGGATGCCGATGCAGGGAAAATATAGGACACCTACACCTGTGTGACGCTCACCTGCTTGCCCTGGTCCCTGAAGAACTCGCCTGTGTTTTCAATGACCTGCTCGTCAGAGAGCTGGGAGTAGGGCTGCTCCTTACACAGAGTCAGGATCTCCCACAGAGTCACCCCGAATGCCCACACGTCACTGGCCATGGTGAACTTACCCTGAGAGAACAGACAACTTCAATCCATATACAATCTAGCATAGACTTCATATGGACGCTGGCTTGTACACTTGTGGTTATTATCATAGCCTGCAATATTATTAGCAGTCAAATCATGTGGAGTCTGTTTCAGGGTCCTTATTGACTTTCTGTTCTTTTCTTATTTCTGAATCCTTTGAGTGAAATGAATAAAAAAAAAGTCTTCTATACATAACTTTATACAATTGAATGCAGAACAAGGGTGCAGCCACTTATGTTTTCATGTCCCCAGCTCACCAGTAGGATGCTCTCCCAGGACATCCAGCGAATGGGCAGGACGGCTCGGCCCTGGATCCTGTAGTAGTCCCCTCTATACAGGTTCCGACTCATGCCGAAATCAGCGATCTTTATGGTGTAGTTCTTACCCACCAGGCAGTTGCGGGTCGCCAGATCACGGTGGACAAAGTTGAGAGAGGACAAGTACTTCATACCAGATGCAATCTGCACAGCCATGCCAATTAGCTTACTGTAGATAAAGAGCAGAGGAGGCCACAAAGAAAGAGACGCCATAAGTAAAGAATATTGTACTTATACAAAGTGTTACCTAGTTGGCTCTATTTATATACCTGATAATCACTGCAATTTAATGTGAGGATATGAGCCTACTTGACCATAGTCTTCCCCTGTTTTTCTTCCTGTTCTGTCTTGTCTTCATCAGCAGCCTCCTTTAGTCTGAGATTGCAGAGGAACTGGTTCAGGTCTCCATTTTCCATGTACTCAGTGATCATACACAGGGGGTCTGTGTCAACACACACCGCCAGCAGGCGGACAATGTTGGGGTCCCTCAGACGAGACATGATTCGGATCTCCTTCAGGAAGTCGTTCCTGCAGCACAGACGGGACAAACAGCTGTGACTGATTGACGACTTGATGAATGATAACAAACAGCTGGAGACTGACGTGCTGTACACCGTTGTCTTTTTTTGTTAAAAAAGTTTTAAAAAGTCACTGATTGCTTTCACCTTGCATTCTTGTTGGCGTCTTCCCGCAATGTTTTCACAGCGACCAGCAGAGGTGACTCATTGTTTCCCTCTATAGACAAATCCTCATCCAGGAAGTCCTGCATGCCCTCTGCCTCACACAAGTGCACCTGATTTAAAAAGTACTTTTTCAGTCCATCATCCACTTGGCACCACTTGAAACCATCTGTTTAGCTCTGTTTAATACCACTAAGTGTTGCCTATTTGTCAGTGTGCACTGTTTAGTCACTGCATTTCACACTAATGCTTTTACCACACAGCAATATCTGTTATTCAATTTTCAAAATGACAGCTATAAAGATACATCAACATAGCGCTGGGGGGTGAAAGCACATCTCGATGAATATAATATCTAGTTCTAAAATTCCAAATCAATGCCAACAAACATTAGAACCACAAAACTCAATCTACTTCTCCAAACTGGCCCTCTCCCAGTTTCTCCTTGAAGGTGAGCTTGTGTCTGGGGAACTCTCTCATGGATGAATCGGTGCCAGCAAAGAGATTCATGTTGACAGCTGTGATGGAGTAGGTGCTGCTGTCTGAAGACTCCTGGAGGCTGATGATGTCTGCCTCTGCATAGTGGGGGGCGCTGTCTGAACCACTGGTTGCAGGGGCTCTAGAGGAGGTGCTTGGTCCTGATGTGGAACACACAAATGCACACACTACAGCAACTACAGCTATGGTAAAACTTCAACAGTATTTATTGTGCTTTTATCCTACCAAGGTCTTCAGTGGACTGAGCAAATTCGGGTAGTTTCCGGATAAGGCGGGAAGGCTCCTGGTAGTCCGCACGGAGGGGAAAGATTCTCTCATAGGTGGAGTTGGACGTGGAGCCACCCTCGCTGGACAGAGAGGAGTTGTGGGAGGAGGGAGTCTGGACCGCAAGACGAGCCGTGAGTTCATCGTCCAGGATGCGACGAGATGCCTAAGAAAGAATCAAATGAAAACATGACATACTTACACACTAAAAGTTTGTAGGTAAATTTTTTTCTTCGGCCTGCAGGATCAGGCAAAACTCCCAGGTGAACATTTAGTAATTACACATACTGTCCTACAGGGTTTTATATGTTAAATCATTCATTTAAACAATGAGATGAACTGTTTAATGCATAAATCCAAAATGTTTCATGTAGGAGTTTTTTCCTCCAGATCACCACCCCATATAAGACTTTTTAATACTTATATACCATAAGCTGCTGATGGCATTGCACGCCTGCTTGAAATGGACTACTATGGGACTGTAGTCTATTTTCAGCTCATAAAGCCTGTCTTATAGAAACAATACATTGAATCAATAAAGTAATTTTCTTTACTCCATTTTTGATGGTATGCCCCCCCCCCAACCCCGTGTACCAGTACGTCACATATATAATTTCTACATTGTATCAATTCTTTTCCTTTAAGAAAAATGTAAAAATGTGTATCACATATGTCCTTCATGGGCTACAGTCCTTCCTTCAGTTATTTTCGTTATTACAACCTCTCCTTTGTCTGCGTTTCTTTTATCTCCATCAGACAAGCATATGGTCTTAATGGTCATTATCAAAAATTATTACCAAGACAGTACATAAGATCTATACAAACAAATTGAGAAAATCTTCTCACCTTCTCAAGCATCTTTTGCCAGACCTGCCTCCACAGGATGATGACTATGATAGCCATTAGGATGGCAATGATAGCCACTAAGCAGCCAATCAGGATCCTGGTATTGCTGTCATCCACTTTATGAGTAGGATCATCCCCTAAACAACCAGATGAGAGTTGGGAGTTGAGGTGGTTGGTTTGATTTAGTCCATCACAGTGAAGTTCTTCTTACAGTATGCTTATTGCACAATCCCCTTCATGTTTCATTACAACTACAGTAAGAAACATGACATTTATTTAAATGTCCAGTCATTTCTGATGCTATCAACAGGGGGCAATGTTTAACCAGTAAACGTTTCAGTTAAATCCCGTTTTAAACTGTGCAATTACCTACACTTTTAGACTGCAAAAAATATACTATGCATCATAGTACATAGTATGACACTAATTTAAGCTTAATTAATTAATATTTAGTAGGTTTTTTAATTATATCTGGGGTTGACTGAAGATTGTACTCGGCCTGTGCTCTGTTTACTACCACATCACTTCCCAGCAGCCATAAATCATATCAGCCTGCAGTCCCTCATGCCAGCATTTCTCCCCACTGTCTGACTGTCAGTTCAGTAAAATTACAACCACTACTTAAATAAAAAAAAACAAAAAAACATAAAGGGTTAAGCTACTGACCTGGCAGTGTGTTTGTGGGGTGTCCATGTTTGCGAGGAGTCAAAGATGTATTGTACACTGCTGAGCCTGTGAGAGTGAGACAAGGAAAGAGAGAGCAGAATGATGTAAAGTCAGACATCAGGTAGCTATTGAATAGTAACTGGCTGGCAGTTTAAAAGTAAACATTTACATTGTGTGTGGGGACAAATGGGATACATCATCAAATCATAGTTTCTAAATCTTACCTGACTGGAAGGCCACCTCGCTGAACAGCAACCAAATGTCACTGAAGTGGAAACGGCATTTGATGGCGCTGGCTGTGCGGTCCCCAAGGGACACGGTGACAAAGCGGGCACTTTGACTCACGCGGTCAACAGTGGGCCTGAAGGTCACGGGGTCAGCCTCCCAGTCTGATCCAGACCGGAAGAAACAGCTGGCCTGTCTGAACATCCTCACCCCTCGGCTAAACATGTTATTACAGTGAACCTGTGGAGGTGGAGGTGGGATATGTAACTAAGAGCAAGCGTCATCTGTATCTAATAGTCAATTACTCTGTATCTACAAAACAATATGCTTTTTTTTTTCTCTAACTGTGACCATGATGACTACATGGCTGCAAAAGTGCTCAAAACAGTCAGAATCAAAGGGGGAGATGATGCAGGAGAAAGCGTATTGATGACTAACCTGTCTTGCTGTGCTGTGGCTGGAAAACATTATCTTCCATTTCTGATCTCTGATTAAACCCATGACAAATAGGCTAGTTATACAGAAAATATCCTTTTTACCCATTGCAAGTCTATTTTACATAATTTCATAAATTATGTCCCAATAAAATTTGCAGCAGGCATAGAAGATGGGTGCTTGCCACGCTGCAGCATAGCTCAATCCAGCATAGTGCCGGCTCAGCAATTTTAAAATATTCTACTTTTTGTCTATTAAGCTGTTCACTGAACTACTCCAAAGTTCTCCCCCTCCCACGACTCCTTACCTTCATGGAAGTGAAGTTTCGGACGTGGTCAAACTCAAAGATCATCTCCACGTAACCTTTAGGGAAGGTTTTGTTGCTCCAGCCCACGTAGTCGTACCCTGGCCACATGCCGTATATGTTGTTGTGGAGAAAATCATCCAGACCCCAGGTGCCATCCGTCAGCTGGCCAAGGCCTTTTGTCAGTCTAGTGGAGAGATGAATTGAAGAAATGAGGAACGAAAACACAAGCATTTAAAATGTCACTCACTGAGGAGTGCAGAGATTTTTAAATTCATGACCGCTATATTTGAAGAAACACCACATCCTCAGTCAGTTCTGAACGAAATTACTGCACTTACAGGAGGTAAGCAAAATGATAACAATGATTAAAATAAGCCCTCATTATGGCGTACATCTTTCTTTCCAGAAGTAGAAGTAAAATTCAGACCTTTCAGCTGATGCTCCATCATACACAGAGTCATTAAAGTAGACATCCAGGCCTCTGTAGATCATTTGGTGGCCATCTGGAATGCTATAAGACATCAGGCCATCTACAGGGGGCAGGTCAAAGGTCAAAGATTATGTTAGATTTACTCACTGCATGCTTATAAGATATTATGACAATTAATAACATTTTCAGCATGACAAATGCCATAATAAAACTGGGAAATTACAAAAAATTGAATACAGACTTTGGTAATTATTTTTATAAAAAAGACGTTGTACTGTATAATGGAGGTAATGACTAACCCAGCCATTCACAGCCGTAGAGCTCCACTCTCATACACACAATCATGGAGTGGTCTGTCACAGGCATAAAGCGGATAAAACGAGCTACGATGGGAGGCTCCAGATCCTTCAGCACCACATCATACGCATTCCTGTTCCCCTCAATGACCTGGCAGAGGAGACGGAGATGACATGTATAAGACTGAGCGAAATGTGCCAGGGAAAATCAAACCACGTAAATATGATGTATGGTGTGTTAATGCTTTGACTCTTTGATCAAAAACTCTGTACTCTGTAGCAGCATAAATATCTGATAAATCTGTGAAGACACTGGCACCCTTTATCTCATGCCAGTGCTGTTTGTTAATTGACTACATTTCCCATGGAGTCCAGTACTATCTACTGCAGAGAAGATGTTCTCTTTTGGTCTCCTTCCCCGCCATCTCTCACCAGTGTTGGAGGAAGTATTCAAAGCTGATCCTTTACTTTAGTAAAAGTAGCAATACTGTGATATAAAAATAGTCCATTACAAGTAAATGTCCTGAACTGAAAATGTTACTTCAGTAAAAGAACATAAGTATTAATAGCAAAATTTACTTTAAGTGTTTGAAGTAAAAGTACTCTAAAACTAACTAAAAAACTATATATACATTTTAAGTAGTATTATACTGTTGTTGCTGGTTGAGCTAGGGCTTTTAACTATATTATATACTGTTGGGTAGTCTAATCTATAACTTCCAATCAAATCTTCTAAGCTCATCATTAAATTAAAATTAAATACATGTAGTGGAGTAAAAAGTACAATATTTCCATCTGAAATGCAGTAAAGTAGAAGTTTATAAGTAGCATAAAATGGAAATTCTCAATTAAAGTACAAATAACTCACATTGGAACTCAAGTACAGTACTTGAGTAGTGCCTTTCGCATTGTTACAATTATTGGGACACAGTCTGTGTATGAATGCCATAGTGATGAAATTTAAACTTCTTTGACTTTCATCTGGGTTTTGTTAAGACATGAGATGATCATTGGTCCTTCATCTAATTTAAATATACAGCTACCTGTTTGAATACTTCAATATGAAATAGTGTGATATACAAAGTCAACCCAGTCTCTAAGGCCCACTTGTCATGGCAGTTTTTGCTCCAGCCCTACACCTGATCCAATTAAGATATCATGATAATGCGTAGACCTAAAACTGAACCCTACATGTCTACAGTCTGGAATCAGAACCAATGACACACAGTGTTATCTAGACATGCTCACCTGCCTTCCCTTCCTGTCATGCCAGCCCACCCAGTTGCTGCCGTCGCGGCTGTACTTGATCCTGTATCGCTGGGCAAACTCATTACCCATGCCGTCGGCATGGCGACCTTGGGTGCCCACCAGTGTGATGAAGTGCAGTGAGCGAAGGTCTACCTGGAGATACTCTTTGAGGCCGTCTGGCTCTGACATGATGTCAGGACACCAGGCCCCATCTCCGTCTCCATTGTATAAGTCAAGTCTGAGGAGAGAGAAAGAAGGGAAATTAGGAATGAAGGGGCAAAGAGTTCAGGTAAAGAGGAGAGGTGCATGAAAATTAAAAGGAATAGAGGGGAAGAAAAGACAGATAAAAGGGGAAAGAAATGTTGCAACACATGAATACAGAAAATTGAAAGTTACAATGCATGATCTTTTCTATGCTCATTAATTCACATTTGCATGACAACATCTTTGATTACTCTATGTTACTGCTGGCCATGCTGTAAAACAGCACTGCAATTAGACAACATGTAGCTAGTTCACATATCCTGAGCTTCAAACTTTCAAACTTATTTTTCACCTCAGAAAGGTAAAAACAAACAATCTTATCTCAAGGTCCATTAAGTAGCTTTTCTGGAGCTTTCAATCATCCCACAGGATGACAGATCTTCAGCAGCAGATGAAGTTTGAGCAGTTGTCATGAAATAGTAACATCTACAATCTTACAACAACTGTACAAACTCCATCTGCTGATGAAGATCCCATGGGGTAATCGAAAACTCCAGTACAGAATAAGATTGTTTGGTTTTTGACATATTCTGTTTGCAATTTAAACCAAAACCGTGGTTAGTTTGAAATAAATAGAAGAAGAATTTGGCACAAATCACAGAGGCCTCCAGGGTTGAAAAAAAAAGAGTTTCAGAACTTTACAGATTACCACTAAAGAACTTAGTAGACCGTAATATATTGCTTATATTGTAACTAGTAAACAACCTGCATGCTGTTTAATGACTTACTGCACTAATGACAGGTTATAATATGCTTCCTAAAGCAAATTAAATTAAATTGAGATATAAGAAAATAAATGTATCATCAAACATGCCTGCCAAATCTTGCAGCAGTTGACTCAGACCACTGACTGGAGGCTGAGATGTCCTCGTCCTGAATCTGCCCGCCGGTCATACCGAGAGGATATCGACATATTTCTACAAACACACAAAGCATCACTGATACACATGCTGCTCCCATTATGAATGTGTTTAAACGTGTCTGTGTATGTGAGATCTGCGTGCTTTCACGTGCCATATGAGTTTTTATCCTTTTTTGCAGGATGTGAGGAGTTGAGTGTAAAGTGGTCAGGTCTTGTCCCTTCCCCCCAGTCCCCTTCCTGCAGCCCTGCAAGGCCTCTAAAGCCAAACAGAGGCATCACTGTGTAGGTGCCAGTCTAAGCAAAATGAGACAGGAGTGGCCTCGGAGCTGCCTGTTTTCATCCTTTTTTAAAATATCTACGGGAGCCACGTGAGAGACATTATCGAGTTTTAAAGCACTGGCATCTGCTGGGCATTAACTCTTACCTCACTTATATTGTGCGGGCACCAAAAAACAAGTGACCAAAACAGATGCTGCATCATAGTGTTAATATAATTCACTAACCATACTGTGCATCTGCTCACTGCATCTACCAGAGTGTCTCTGTTTATTCTCAACATCTCTACCTGATAATTAAGAGACGCCTGTGTTTTATTCACCTACCCACACTGAACGCCTGACATGTGCTTTGAGAGAGCAGCAGAACAAATAAGCCTTTTACTGTGAAAATATTCTAACTGGGAAAGTCAAATGAGTGCGTGTGTGTGTGTGTGTGTGTGTGTGTGAGAGAGAGAGAGAGAGAGAGAGTGTGAAGGTGTGTGTGTTACCTACAACTACGCCTACAAGTCTTCTAACTTTTTCTTTCCACGAATGCCCCCTGCTTGTGAAAGGTCTGCCTGTCCTGAGGATATTTGCTGTCTGACCATTAGGTAAACCACACCTACACACACACTACATTCTTGCGTTCAAAGCCCACCCACTGAAAATTGCTTTCCTTCTCCATCTCGTCAACATGCTTGTCCCTCAGGGATAAGTTATTTCAAGCTTATAAATGACATATCCACATTGACTGGCTCACACTTCATGCCTTGATCACACGTTAAAAACCAAACCTGCGTAAAATGAAACTCATTATATCGTCCATTGTCTGACTGGCACGTGCATTGAGCAGGGTGAACCAAATGTTGAGGTGCCGCACGACCAACATGTCCTACCAAAGTGCCCTTGAGCAACATACTTAACCCGCACCTGCTCTGAGAAAGAAGGACATGGATGTAAAAGATGAATATCTACTCTACCTGGGTTGACTTGAGATCGTACAGTGGCAGCCAGCAGGACAAAAAAGACGTGGTGTGAGATCTGTTGAACCTTGATGGCCTTCATCTCTTCCCTACACACCTAAATGTTTCAGGAAGGTTGTAGATCAGTGGATGAGATTAGTACATTTTGCCATGAACATCAAGATAGTCTAAAATAAGCTATTGTTTATGTTTTCATATATCATGTCAACACAATTTCCACAGCAGATCCTGTGCTTTAGAGTTAAATGTTGGATGATTCAAAGGTTGTATCCGTCACATACACAAACAAAATGTGTACTGAAATGCAGGGTGGCATACTAGCTGTGCTAAAAGACTAGTTTGTAATAAATAATAATAATTACATTAAGAGTAAAAAGGAATTAGAAAAATAAATATTTAGGACGAACATTCAAAGATAAAACATTTAAAGTATATGTAACAGAACAGTTGCGTTTCAGGATAGTGGGTTGTTACAAATAGTTCTACAGAGCTGAACATCCCAAAACCCCAACGTGGTAAATGCACACACAGTCCTCCTTGTAACCCAGAGTCTTGCTCTCTCCCACCACACAACCTGCATTTTATTTACCTTGTAAAAGCCCTGTGAAGGTCTCAGTGACTTATACCTCTAACACACTCTGGTATACTCTTCTAGCAATTAGACCACTGTTCAGAAACTGTACCTACAGTCTTTCACATGATGGGTTCACCAAAGATTTTGGGGGACAATGTTGTTCTGCGTCAGTGTCATGTGTACAGAAAGTACTCTTACTATAGTATAGTACATTATAACCCCCTTTCTCTTTAATATATGCACATGAAAGAAAATTAGGAACACTGTACACTGAATTAAAGAGTAAAAACCCATGTCTGTAATGTATTTTTCCATTACTGGAGAGCGGACATGATGATCACTGGCTAACTTTCTAGTGGAATAACTTTTTTCCTGCATATTTTTGAGGTACTAATTAAAATAATACAAATAAAGTTCAAATATTGTAGATTTCTGCACCTTAATGTGAACAAAGATATCTATTTCTTGTACTTGTACTTGTTAAAGACTTGTATAATGTATTTTCCTGTATGATGTCACTCTCTATATTGAGCTGAGCTGACACAAACTTTCTTCAAAGTCAACGTGGACACTTTGTTTAATAGCCACGTATGAGAAAAATATGGATTTGACTTACTTTTGCTCTTCTCTCGTGATTGTGAAACCATCTGTCTCAGGGAATATTCCACATCTACTGTGAGTTGATGCATTCAGCACTGTGAGTCGCTGACCTCTTCCTCAGGAGGACTTTCTGGGAATGGAAAAGAGAGAGAGGGGGAGAGAGAGAGAGAGGGAGGGGGAGAGAGAGAGAGAGAGAGAGAGAGAGCGAGCGAGAGAGAGAGAGAGAGAGAGAGAGAGAGAGAGAGAGAGAAAATGAAGGCTGATGTAACAGTCTTTCTGTCTGAAGGAAAGAAACAGAGAAAATAACACGCTTTGGGATTTTGAGGTGAGGCCAAAATCCCAGAATTCCACCTGATCCACAAATGGTTTCAATTATGGCCCACAGAGGCAGCTGAGAGCAGCAGCCTCCACCAAGAGCTACTGACAAAAACAGACCAGAGTACATTTTCCTGCATAGGAAAACCTGCTAATTACTGAAGGCGACGTGATGTTTTAGAAAAAAAACTATCACTGGATGCAAACAAGATGAGTCACAGCTGGGATTAAAAGATGGACACAGTGGCTACAGCAGAAAGGAGGCAGAGGCTTGTTTTGATTGTCATAAATCAATATGTGAATCACAATGCCTTAGTCAACAGCAAAGGGGCAGTAAGTAAATACTTTCACTACTGTAAGGCCACACATTGCTTTTTTTAACACGTTAGCTCTTATTTTTCTTTAAACTACAATAATTTGAAGGGTTTTCAGTACATCTGATCTCTGACTGCTAAATGTTTATCTGTAAAGATAACAGCTACAGTTTCAGCACAAAGGCTGAAAATAGCCAGGCAAGCTGTTTCCTCTAATGTCGTCTTTATGCTACTGTAATCTTAACATAAATACTGATAGTTTACAGTAGCTGAGCATAGCATAGAATAGCTGTTTCCCTGTGTTTCCAGTCTTTGTATTAAACTAAAGCTAACCTGCTGCTGGATGTATATATGTTTTATATTTAGCGTACATGATCAATAGGTGGATCTTGTTACCCTTGGACAGCCTAGCTCTTTCAAGTTTTATTTCAATGTTTAAATTTTTATAATTTGCTAAATTTGTGAAAATGTTGACCAGCTGGCAAGGGTAGATGAAGTGCCAAATGATTAGGATCATTAGGATTTATCCTGAGGATTATGAACGTCCAATCTGCAAAACTTCACGACTTCATGTTTTTGAGATCGACTGACACATCTGTCCCAAAACCAGGGATAAATGTTACAGTTACAGCGCAGGTCCAGTGAAAGTAGGAAGTTATTCATTTTTACCCGCAGAATACATGAGGGGGATGAGCAAAATAACACTACAGACCATTTTTCATTATAATCAAGTGAATGAAAGTAGAGGCCGCCTCCTGGAGACCGCCCACTATGTGTGTCAGCAGCAGCTGAGCAGGATGCTGGCTGGATGTGGGTGGGTAATGCCTGATATTCTTCATATTTTCCAGCTTATCTCCAGCGTTACATCAAGCCGCTGCTGTCTGCACACACAGTGTGCTGAATGGGAGGTGACCCTGTTTAATTACAACAGCTGGTGCATCTCTAACAATGATAAAGAGCTATCACCCTCACAATAGACCTTCTGCATACCCACATCCCATTTTCTCAACCAATTATAAATACTAACGAGGAAAACATTTTGAAAAGGTCAACCCAAGAACTGGTGCTGCTTATCATTATGTTAGAGACATATTTCAGTTTGTATCACCCATGGATTCATTTCAGCAATTAGTAACTCACACCTAATGCACTGATGACACCAGACGGCATTTGAGAAAGGACATGTAATTCCACAAGGAGAAACATCGATTTAAGTGCACTTTAATTCGCAGTACACTTCATGTGAACAGACATAACCTTGGAGAGATTGACAGAGAAATATGGATAGATGGATACACCAGACAGATTGTGAGTGCAAAGAGGTGTCGAGCTTCTGGGAAAAGAGGGGAGGAAGGTGAGTGAGGGAGGAAAAAAGGGAGAGTGGAGGGCCATGAAGAGATTAATCGATTTTGGAAAGAGCTCAAAGACACGTCCCCAATTCAGTGATTCAAAGAGCTGGCTCACAGTCAGCGAGGTGGAGCTGGTGCGACAGCTGGCCAGAAGAATATGAAGTGCGTCCAGATGTGTCATACGCCTCCATCTTCCTCCAAAATTGGTACTTCAGGACTTTCCAAACAATTCCTCTGAAGGTGGAGCAATAGTGACGAAGCAGTTTATCGTTTCTGCAACACGGCATTGACAAATTATACTTACAGTACGTGGTGACTACATTTTTCAAAAGCAGAGACAATAATGTAGCAGCACCTGCACAGAGTGACATGTTCCCTTTGGAAACACAGCACCACCTAATCAGAATATGTTCATTTAAATAAAATCATGCTATGTATTTTATGCAATGTACATAAGTTACTCAAACTATATACAATGTATTGAAAAGACAAAAAAAAAATCATACTATGAGAGACACATGCTCATTTTTAAACCCATGTGTAATTACAGATTACGTGTCATAACAAGCACAGTAAGATTTTAATTTTCACACTTCAAAAAATGTGTTAGCATATCCAGACAGACTTGGGGACTTTTTCTTCATAGATCTTCATTAGAAAACAGCAAATATGACCATGTCCATGCTGGATGCGTCACAAATCCATAAACAAAGACACAACCACAGTGTAACAAGCCGGGTGAGTGGCACCAAACGTGCCAGGGAACCAAACGTATGTAAGGTACAACAATCATCAAACGGACACGCACACAGTGTGTAATACGCATACTAACAGACAGCAGAGATTCTCAAAGAGACAGAGCCTGAAACACCACAGTGTTTATACTATTGGACAGTCCAAGGTTTGAATAAAGCTGCACTGTGCCAAATTCATATCTAGAAGTCATTGTCTTGTTTTTGTTTTTTGGCTTTGGAGCTTCAACGGAGCTGAGAAACCAAGAAATGCTGAAGATTTAAGTCTTTTGAATTACAGTAAAGAATGTACAGTGTATGCGGTGTGAAACTCAAGAACACTGAAACGCAAAAACGTTGATCAAGGTGTAGTTCGATTGAATTTTGACAGCTTGCTCTCAAGTCAAAATTCCAATCTGTCTGATACTCTAATTTATGACCAAACAGCTGTAAAACTAACAACATTCACATCGGCCTCAGCGGCACTTTGGTTTAGTGCTAATTCGCAAATATTAGCATGCTAAAACACTAAACTGATGTAAGATGGTGAACATTATACATGCGTGTTACAATGGCCGTAGACTCTTTTCTTGTTTAAATGTATTTGATCTGACATTATTGATTTGATATTTGTCATTTGAACATGCACTGGCCAACATGTCAGTCATGTGATGAATGACACTGATTGACCAAATGTGATCAAATCAAGTTTGTTTTTTATGAAATCACCTGCATTTCTGTTGTTATTATTTAGTTTCATGAGTTCCACCACTCAAACAAATGGGATATATTTCTCAGTGCAAAGGAAATAGTAGATCGAAACTGAAAGGCAAAATTCAAAACTTTACACAGTGGTGAGTGAGCGCTCTGTCCAGTACCAGCCACGAATAATTCATACAGTGCAGTTTACTGATGTCACAATACATGATTTCTGCCTAATTAAGTCCTTCAGATTCTGAATTTTAACCAGTTTCCCATTGGAGTGGCGCACAAGTGCAATGTTGCCTTGTGCAGCTTTAAGAGCACCACTACACAGCCATCTCATCTCCTAAGCAGTCCGGCAGACTCTCTGCATTCAGCACGTTTAAGAGTCGAGCGGCACCGTCAGCCCCGGCTCCCTCCCCCTGCCCCCAGCTGTCCCGGTCATCGCTCTCATCTGTGTTCGATTCATACTCCGATCCGATCCCCGACTCCCTAAACCGGAGCAGCTCCAGGGCTCCGAGGACCTGCTCACCCAGCAGGGAGCTTTCATCCGGGGCTCCGTCGCTGGGAGTCTCCCCTGTGTCCTGGCCCTGCTCCTGGCTGTCCGGCCCCTGGGACGAGAAGCGGAAGCACTCGAGACGTACTCCACTGCCGCCGTGCCCCAGAGGGCTGTTGTCGGTGCCCATGGTGCCTGGAGAGCAGGGTCCGGGGAGGGCGGAGACCCAGGCACTGTCACTAATGTGGAGCAGCGACTGAGCTGCTAAGGCGCCCATAGATGACGAAGAGGTGAGGGGTTCACGGGGCGCGCTGGAGGGCTTCGCACGGAAAGTGATCTCCAGAAGACTGTCCTGCGAGCCCACTAAGGACAGAGACAAAATATCAGAAGAAGGTGTAAGATGAAATAAAGCCCAGAAAGAATTGGTAGTTATCACATGTAAACAGATACAAGGCATGAGAAGAGAGAATTGAGCAAAGCAGATGAGATTATATGGGGTGAGGTGACGTCTGTGCTGACAGGATTTGATAATTTAGGATGGCAGCATATTGCCAGTGGCTAAAGGCAAGGAAGCGAGAGCAGGGAGCAGAACTAAATCCTCTGAGAGGGCTGCCATGGGATAATTAATTGTGTGCCAGAAATGGATGAGAAAAGGAGCCATAACGACGGGAAAGAGGCAAGGAAAGTGATGACAGGAAAAGAGATGAAGGGAGAAAAGGAGGATTTTATGACAGAAATTAGTAGAGGAGAAAACATGGAAATAGAGGAAGATTTGAGGCAACCAAACATACTGAAATGCAAACTGTAAATGAAAAGGAAAGCTGGCAAGATGACAGAAGATTTCCACTCACTAGATGTTAACTGGCCAGCAGCTTTGAGCTCCAGTTCCTGGATCTGTTTGACCAGCAGGGAAATGTGTTGCAGCAGGTCGGTGTTCTGCTGCAGCAGCCTCTGCACTCTGGCCTGAGCATCAGTCCGCGCACACACCTCCACCGATAGCTGCTCCTGGAGCACATGGACCTGAACAGACCAACACACACGCACACACACACATCATTAATAGCACAAACACACACAGTTGTGCACACTTGGCAAAAACAGGCAGAATGTGTGCATAGCCAAAATGAAAATGAAAAGCCTAAAGTTCCTTCATCATTTGGGATTCTTTCCTTTTTATGATGCTAAATTAGAAACTAAAAAAAAGATTTGCTTCAAATCTTCAAAGGCCTTCAAACCACGGCTCAGGCATATTAAATTTGATGTGAAACTTTAAAAAAATGTATGTAAAAAATTTAGAGAAATGAAAGAGGTGAGAATTTAACAACCCTGAAATACCTCGCCACACCCTATTTAACACACCACTGATTGGAAATGGAAATAGAGCATCAATCTAATTACCAGTCTCCAGATTAGATGAAACTGTAAATCCCGGGTCTTTTACTCAGAAAAAGTAGAGCCGCACCGAGCCAATCATGGCTGTATAGTCTTGAGGCTCAGTCAGACAACGAGCGGCTGCCGCTGCCGTTGTTTTCAAGTGGCAGTTCATGATGGTTCGTTTTTTTTTTTCAACTTGCCATGGCGGCTCGCTGTGTGACCATGGCAACCACAGAAACTAAAACGAGGGAAACAATAGGAGCTGCTTTTACTGTATCTGAGTTCCCTTAATTGTACAGCTTTCCACCAGCAGAGAACAGACAGATCAATGAAGAGAAACGTTCTGTGAGCACCATCAGCTTCCAAGTCTTATTATCATATCTGGGACAATAAAAGATATACACAATATATGTTCTGTGCAGACATAACTGCTCTATTTAAGATGTGTGATTCATCTCGTAGTCTTAATTTTTAATTTTGATAAAAAGCTTAACACTATATAGACCATTGCTGCCATTAGGTGTTTCATCAGGAACAAAACAAAAAGAAAGAAAGAAAAAAAATATAAGTCATAGATGTGGTTCCAAAGGGGAAAAAAGGCCTGCAGTACCTGTGCTGAAGCTGCCATCGCCTGTTGTTCCTGCTGCTGCAGCTGTTTCTGGAGGAGCTGGACCTGGTGCTCCTCAGAGCAGGGAGCCTCGGCGGCCGACTGACCCGACACAGAGGCTCCGAGGATGGGGGAGCTCAGCAGGAGAGATGGGTCACTGGACACCTACAGATGAGATGACAGCAAATTGTCCTCTACTACTTCTGACAGCATCAACAAGTTAAAGTAACGTGAAAGAGTGTGATAACTTCTGTTTTAGCTAGAGTGTTTATAGCCACAATGAACGTATAGAAACATAAGCATCACCCACAGAAATTCAAGTTTCTCATAAGAAAGACTAGGACAAAAACTTGAACAGCAATGGGCCCTAAAATAATAAATAAAATAAAATACAATATATCACAGCTAGAGTACATATGGCTGTGTATGGGCTGTACAGTAGATAGAATTCAAAGTAAAGTATAAGGTAGGGTAACTAACAATCCTAAATGATGGAGTACCAGTGGAAATGTACATCATATAAAAGTGGTTAAAAAGCAGTATATTTATAAGCTTTTAAGGGGAGAGAGGGAGAGAGGGAGATAGATCACTGCTATATCTACCAAGTCAAAGTGTATAAAAAAAAAACAAAATTAAAGAGGGAGTTGGGTTTCACACCAAAGGCAGATCAATAAAGACGTTGTGGGTGCTCTATTGAGGCTGTTGTTGTCGGAGGATTTTGTATTGCCGACTGCTTCTGTGATAGATTTCCACTTGAATTGCAGGTGAACTGTGAGATGAGTGTAAAAAGAAGAGCTTGGTTTTTGTGCAACATTTACTGACATTTTAGACGTTTAGATCATTTTCTGTTGCCATTGCACAAGCAGACCGTTGGCTTATTTAGCAACATAAGCATTTATTTGGAATCATGTTTTCGACAATCTGATGGATGCAAGTCCAATATTCACTCTCCTTTTAGCTCTGTTTTCGTCTCTACCTACTCCTGATAAAGATATCTGCCTCTTTAGCAGCTAAATGCTCCACTATGTTCACCAGAAAGTCACTTACTTTGTCTTACTTAAGTTTAGTTCTCAAGGTTGAGGAGTTATATTTAAAACTGGGATTTTGTCACCAGAGATGGGCACTTTGATTAAGGATCCACAACACAACAATCTCTGCTGTACTGCGATCTCTGCTGTAATACAACATACAGAGTAGCATCATTTAATCTAATTGTGAAAATGGTGTATTAATGTGGATTCAATCCATCTATAAAAAGATGTGCAGATTGACTGGACGGGCTGCTGTTAGATGGTTCGACCGTACAGGGATTATGACTCATACAATTGAGTTACCGAGTGCTGCTGTGGGAATAGCAGCCATGAAGGGCACAAGTTATCTGTCATATCTGAGATGGGAGATCAATATGGTGGACTCTCTTGTCATTAATACTTGGCTGTGAAGGACACTTGACCTTCAAATTACACACAGGAGAGGGAGAAACTGCATGTGAGATCTGGACATATGAAATCCAGCTGTTTTTTCTTTTTTGGCAGAACTGCATTAAATAATGACATGGTGAAGCAAATGTTCTTGTTCTAAACATGTAATTAGATGTAATATCCATTCGATTCAAACCAATTAACTCCTGGCAGCACAACACTGGTTTTCTCTCTTGGGTTACATCAGAGAGCAAATAGCCGCTTGTTCGACATCTCAGGATTTGCACAGCAACGCTAGAAAACCTTGTTATGCTTTCATTAATAAACCATATGATCACATCAATATTGAGGAGCTTCGTGGAGCATTTCTTCACAAACAAGCCTTGAGGATGCTTGCTATACACCTCCTATAATTATTTATCAACAGGACATTTCTGACATTGACTTAAATCAATTTCTTTTGAAAAAAAATTGGAAAACATGCTCTGGCAAAATACATCCTGTTTACTTCAGAAGTTTCTTCTGAAGGAATGGACATATGTAAATGCAACAGGGACAAATAGTTTGATCTAATAACTTGTTTGTGTCATATCTGGGTGGAAGAGAGAACTTGAATTAAGCACTTCAGTAGCAGGACTTATGGGTATTCAAAGAACCAGGGAAGACATTATGCAACTGTTTTCATAGTGATGAGTAAACTGTACTTTATGTGTAAAATTGGTGGAGTTTTTAAAGCAAAAATGCCAAAAAATGTACCAGTTGTTGCTTCTTAAATGTGAATATTTGGCTTTTCGGACTGTTGGACCAAACAAGTGATTTGCAAAATATGTTTTGAGTTTTGGGAAATTGCGAGGGGCATTTTTCACTGTCTTCTGACTCTTTCTAGATTAAACAATGAATTGATTGAGAAAATAAATGGCAGGTTGTTAATGATTATGAAAATGTGTTAGTTGCACCTCCATATTGTAGCTGCTGTGTCATACACAGTGGTGCCATAAGTATCCATAAATAAGACTTTGCAGGGTTGGCTTCATCTCTGCAGGGTTTACAAAAGAGAATGAGAAAACAGCAGGACTTTGAATGACCAACACTGGAAACCGTCAAGGACAACTGCTATACTCTACCTTGCCATCGTTCCCGAGGGCTTCGTCCTTTTTGCTCTTCTCCAGGTCTGATGAAGAGACACACTCAATGCTCTCCTCTGTAGTGGCTTCAAGGTCGGTCTCCTCTGAAAATGCAAACCTCTTCTTTGCTGCAGAGAGACCAGATACTTATAAAAAGGGATTTTCATGCTGCTTTTACTTTCAGCTTTATAGTTTGCTACATATCTAGAGGCGCTGATAGCAGCAGCAGGCAGAAGCCCTCACAAGGCCTTTGATGAATGGCTCACACGACTCACCAAAACATCATCTGCAGCTGGGGGATGGCAAGATGCTGAAAAAACACTAGCAGTGGTGGATAATGACACCTTTTCTCTCTGAGATTTGCTCAGTTGCCACTGTTTGTTTCCGCAGGCGCTAAGGGTTTTTATTTGTGAGAAAGAGAAAGCAAGAGGGAGAGAGGAGGACAAGGCCTAAGGAGTTTGTGTGTGTTTCTGGTTGAGTAAAAGAAAGGAGTTTGTGTGTGTAACAGAAGGAGAATGGGAAGAAAAAAGAGAGAGAGTGCGAGAGGGGATGGGGGGGGGCAGAGAGCGGACTGGATTTGTGGATGCAATCTTGTGTGTACGTGTGTGTAGGTGTGAGTCACCTGGCACTGTCTCTGATTCCTCCGCCTTCCCCTCCTCATCCTCCTGGTCATCGCTTTTCTGCTGCAGGGTCAGCTGGTGACACACATCAAACGCCTGTCCCACCGTTCGCACGATCCTCATGGCCTGAGACTGTAAGGGAGGACGCAGACAAAAAAGTGTGTGTGCGTGTTCGTGTGTTTGTTGGGGTTTTGAGAGAAGAGCAGGGGCGGGGGAGGCAGCAGCAGGAGCACAGTAAGGGAGGATGCAAAAATGAAGGGACACAGCAGGGGAGAAAATGAGGTGCCAGAAGAGTTGCAAAATAAAAAAAGTGGATAGGTGTGTGTGTGTGTGTGTGTGTGTGTGTGTGTGTGTGTGTGTGTGTGTTTATGTGTTTGTGCACAGGTAAAGAGAAAGAAGATGTAAAATAGGCACAATAGTAGCAGTAAGAAAATGTTGGGGCAAAATGGGAGATGAAAAATGAAGACAGAGGCAAACAGGAGGGGACCAAATGAAAGTCAGAATATATTACGAGCACAGAGCTCCAGCTGCTTGTCCTCGTCTATCTGCTCCGCATACATTTTCTGCTGTCATAGTGATGGATTCGTCTATTTCAGATGCAAGTAACTTCGATGGCAGAGGGGGTGAAGGTAAAGTTTGTTGTTATTGCATGAGGCTCAGTGGGTGTGTCAGCATCATCAGGTCATCGGTTTAATTTGCAATAACATTTTTTGTTGCAGGACATCTCTTACAGTATACAATACATACATGCATAAACAGTATGTGCTGTACGCCCTGTTTTCTCAGAAGCTACATTTTCAGCAAACTTTTAATTTAATCCTGTTTGTTCCTATGATGAGTCACATAAAGGTCCTGGCACAAAACACAAACATAGTTAGTAAAAAGTAAGAAATGGACTCATGTACAATATGTAAAACAAACAAACAAACAAACAAAAATCGTCAGTGATATTTAAGGAATAGTTCAGTTTGACATTTCTTAGCTTAGCATTAAGACTGGAAACAGGGGAAAACAGCAAGCCTGACTCTGTCCAAAAGTAACAAAATCCACCTACCAGCACCTCTAAAGCTCACTGATTAACACACAATAATCAGCAGATTAATCAATAATGAAAACAATCGTTAATTGCAGCTCTAATATGTTTAAATGTTTCTATTGTCTATAAAGCTTCTTAATGTTCTGTATAAATCAGGAGCAATATTGTTATTGGACAGGTTAAATATTATTTTTTTGTTCTGGCTTAAATGTGGGTATCAATGTTTCATAAGCTGAGCACACAGGCAAGAAAATTAAATGTGGCCTTTGAGACGCCAGCACTTCCCTGATCGATTTTCAAGGCTTCTTTTCTCCTAAAGCTCTAATATACAGTCCAGTGACAGTGTCTTAAATCCACTGGAATTAAACCTCATCCACCATGTCCTTCCTCAATCTTGATAAAGGTGAGTTTTTGTGTTTTCTATATTGAATCATGGCAGAAGCAGCGTTGAAATAAAAGTATTGTCATCGGCCTCTGGAGCATCATTCTGCCTCAAGTCATTCAGTCAATGTGTCAGCGTAACTCAAGCTTAAAAGTACTTCCGTCAAGTGAAACAGCAAAACAATAACACCAAAATAAATCATACTCCATCAATACAGAATTTCATTTCATTTTTAAAATTGTTAAGTTAAACTACCAGCCCTCCCAAGGCCAAACACAAAAAGCTCTGTTGATGTACTGAGCTGACAGCCCTGCTGGGCCGCAACATGCCGTGATGAAAATAAATCAAATCTCCTCTTATCAGCGGGTCCATCTCCTCCTACTCAGCACACACGCTTGGTCTGCGTCGCCCAGATAAGGCTCTGCAGCCTTGGGGAGGTAGTAAGGCACCACTGGCCGTGTCCCTGATAATGTGGTGGGTGTTCTCTCTGTAGTGGTGAAAATGTCTTTAAGTGCAGAGTGGAAAAGCCCCTCTTCTTTTCTCTTACCAGCAGGATAATTAGTATTCAGCTACACTAAAACACTGTCAGTCTTGTATCCATGGTGAAGGGATGGAAGTCAACCTGACTGATGCTTTGTCTTTGTCATAGTGGAAAAAAATGTATCTGCTTGATATGCAGATATGTGGAGATTAGAGGAGAACATGCTCTTTATTCTAATAAGCATTTTAGCACAACACATGAGGACTCTGACTCTCAGATTAAATGTGCGGTCCAACGGGACTATACATCACTGACACACCGAGCATGGAGCTCAAAATGAAATGCAATGACTTAAAGGATAAAGCTGCAGATATTCTGTACAAAATCCATGATAATACCAAAACAAACAATGTGTTTGTACGTCTATTTATACTTTGCAACTTCCCCAGCCTGTCATCTTGCTCTCAGCCCCAAGCACATGCACACCTAACAAAGATTTTTAAAGGAATAGTTTGACATTTTGCGAAACATGCTTAAGATTTCTTGCCGAGAGTTAGATGAGAGGATTGATACTACTCTCATGTCTGTGCGGTAAATATAAAACCACAGCCAGCAGCCGGGGGAAACAGCTAGTCCATCCAAAAGGTGACACAATCCTCCTATAAGCACGTCTTAAGTTTACTAATTAATTTAATTAAATCTGAACAAAAACTGTTTACCTAACTGGTGTAACCTAACCGTGATGACAAGACTCTATGAAGTTACTGCGTCCAGCCAAGAAATAGTCCTACCCCCCGTCCATAAAACCACAATGTGTTGTTTTTTACGCACATCGTTCTTTGTACAGATTAAAAAAAAAAAGATAAAACATGTTCATTTGTGAGCTTTAGAGGTGCTGGTAGTTTGATTTAGTTACCTTCAGGCACAATCAGGGTAGCTGTTTCCCCCTGTCTGCAGTCTTTATGCTAAACAACGCAAACGGACAGCTGGCTGTAGCTTCTGACAGACATGAGAGTTGTATCAATCTTCTCATCTATCAATGTACAGTATTTCTAAAATTGATGTATTCTTTTAAAAACGGGTCAGGAATATATACTTTTTCTTTAAAAAGGATGACTAATTTGCTAAAACAACTGGACATTGCAATTTTTAGCAAACATCAGTTTTAACAGTAGATACTGTCTTTATTGGGGACCATTTTCAGGGACGGATTTGTGCTTTAATGAGTCTTGGCGCTGTTATTTTGTATGTGGGATTGACTTTAAATACACTACAGTGCCTATGTTTATCATAATGAAGTCACCCAGTGCAGCAGTGTGTCCCACTGATGTTTTTTTTATAGCTTCTGGAAAACAATGGAGTTCTATGGCACAGAGGAATAAGATATGTCAGGCTTTGACTACACAGGCAAATATGTGTTAGTGGCATCAATTCATTGTTGGTTTTGGTCTTTTCAATGGATTTGTTAACAATAAGAAAAATCTATAATTTCATCAGACTTATCTTTCAAGCATTTTCAATTTATCGGGAAATAAACCTACCTTCCTCTTTGACTTGAAAACATTGCAGCGGAAAATGTTGCTCTGTCCATCCCTCGCTATGTAACTGAAGATCTTCAAGTCTTGGGCATCATGTGAGACATAAAAGATCCTGTTAAAAAGAAGACAAAAACAGCAACATTTTTACATTTTTATCGAGCTGGTTACCAGCTGCCTGGTTATTGGTGTCCTTGTTTTTTAATTAATACCACCAAGAGGACCTGACCTGTAGATGGGATCCTGTGTCACCAAGACCGTATTCTCATCCCATGACCACCCTTTTCTCTGTGACCACACAAAAACACATGGGTTAACAGTGACAAAGGTGTTTTTCACAAGACGAAAGATATAATTCCAATAAAATCACATTTTACAGGACTGACCTTCTTCTTATTGCGCAAAATCACTTTGACACTATCAGTAGATACGACAATGTTGACCTTCTTTTTCTTTATATTCTTCAGTTTGAATTCATACTGCAAAGGAAAAATGATGTTCAAATTAACATTCAAGGTTGGCCCAAGAAGTAATCCAAAAGTTGATTCAAACAAAATTGATAATTGCGCTCTGTGGTGTGACTAGCATTAAATATTGCATGGGCCCGCTGAGATGGAGCTCTTTACACAAGATAAATGATATATTTGAAAATACAGATGGGGTCGTGCAGACAGGAGGATATTTTTGAATATCTTCTTCTTTGGGGAAATCTGTGATTGAGTAAACACCGAGAAACTGTCAGTTTCTGTTTCTGGGAGCTGTTTAAGCTTTCAAAGGCAGACTTCCCAGAGGGAGGCAGACATGTGTGGGACACTTTCATCCCTCTCCATGATTAATGCTAGAGCCTGTACCCTCTGCCTCCACTGCAGGCTCAGACTCCAAATATCAGGGCCCAGAGATCTAAGAACAACCACAATTCATGTGAAATAACACGCCTCGCTTTGACGCACAGTCCCACATCAGATGATTAATTGATCAGATGAAGTTCTGTGAAATCACCAGTCTTCTTCAGCGGACGGACCATCACCCACACTGCGTGACAGACGCATCCTTTCTTTGGTTTGTGTAAAAATAACAACCTAGCGCTGCCTTTTATTTTCAGCAGTCTTCTCACTCTTATACTGACATTTCAGAATAAAAGAAATCTCACAGAAGCTAGAGAAAAGGCATCGTTGTTACCAACATGGGAAGTCTGGTGATTTTAGCCCCGATGAATCTGGAGCAGTTTGTCTATAAGCCTGCGACCTGTGAAAAGCACCTCACTAGAGGATTGAATAGTCCCTTATTCCTTGTCATATGCTCTTATCTAGTTCATCCGTCTTATTGTTGGGTGGGAGTTTCCCTCCGCATGCAGTTGGGAGCGTAGATGCTCAGGTGAAGGACGCAACCGTAACGTATATGAGTTAACCAGGCTAATGCAGCAGCATGTGAACTGGGACAAGAGGACCATCCATCTCCTCACACACTGCTGTCAGAGGGCGACGAAGTGGAACACAAGAAGTGTTGATGCCACATTTTCATGCACATCAGACTGAACCTAACTCAGACTAACACTGTTCCTAAGCTCAACTAATGCTCTACAGGTTGTGTCGGCTCACCTCCAGTCTTGTCCCTAAACCACTTTAGTGTACTTTTGAATATTCAGAGCAAGTCTTCCCAGAAGCAGAGACTCTTAATTACCGTGCCAGACTTGCTTTTATGCTATCGGTCTTAATCTTGCCCACATTTCACATAATTTTGTTTGTTGTATTTAAATATTTCTTTGTCTCTTAATGGATTTTCTTTTCTTCTACTTTTATCTCCTTCAATTTAATATTTTTTGCTTGAAGGCTTGCAGAAAAACATTTTATAAACTCTGCTTTTAGAGCCACATAGCAAATATTTAATTAAAATGTGTTTGTGTAAGGACAGATGAAAAGGAACAATAGATGGACTGGGCCAGCAAGGTCTTTAATAGCCTTTTGATTACTTTGTGAACTGTGTGGGTATATTTTTTTTTCCAATTTCGAGCTGCTGTTTGTCATTCACTCAAACCTGCAGGAAAGCACTTTTATAATGCATTATAAGGCACAGTGTAAAAATCTGAAAAGAAAAAAAACATTCAGGGATCATCGAACATACAGCTTCACTAAATCATTGCCAGCACAATCAAATGGCCATTATACTGCACTGTACACGAGGGATCAGGATTAAGTCCTTCTGGGTGTCAGTGGGGATGTGGCTGACCCCTGAGTGACACAATAACTTGGTTGTTAGATTAGATCTAACAGCTGACAAGCAGCTCAATCCTCTCCTCCCTGTGCTTCTCTTTAGCACTGCAGTGATGTGTAATGACAAGGCATCACAGTGTTTCCAGTGGCCTTGTCTGGTCTAAAGGGAGGCTTTTTCTAACGGTATCGCATATAAACCTGCACGCTGTATCTCCCCTCAGCCATAAAATCTGCCCCATGAATCCTGCCGTGATTCAAACCGCTCCTGACAGCCCACTGAATCTGCAGAGTGTGTAGTTCTATGCAGACTAGTGATTTAAGTGTCAAGAGGATGTTGAGGGGAGTAAAGATCCTCTGAGCACTGAGCGCAAGGTGAGACATAAAACACAAGTGAGAGAGAGAGAGACAGAGAGAGAGAGAGGGTTAATTTGCATGCGCCACCATCAGCCACTGGGTTATTTATCATTTGTTTACTGCTATTGTCACAGGGGTCAAGTTCAGTGGTCTGGTCAGGGAAGTCACATATTAAAGGGTCTTACTCGGATTCTCCTCATCGCAGCAACTATCTCCATTCGGCTGCCGGGGCGACCCACCTCCAAACTGCCAATGTACTGCAAAATGTAAGAGAAAGGTTTGAAGATTGGCAATCTGAGGGAATGAATGCCACTGACACTGGGCTGGCAGATTGTTTATTTACATTGTAGTTTTGACAGCTTTTTCATTACCGTTTTGGAAATATATCATCTCGAGTTGCCACTAAAAAGATTTGAAATGTGAGCGGTCTTACATTATAGTCAGTTGAATATTTTGGGATTTTGGACAGACCAAATGACATCACCTTGGGCTCTGGCAAATTGTGATTGGCATACTTCACAGTTTTTATTGGACTACTCCAGAAAGTATAAATAATTAATCAATAATGAAAAGATTTTTTAGTGGCAGCCCCATTATCAGATTACATTATTACATTATCTGCCTTATCACAGGTTGGTCAGAAAGTATATAACGGAAATAAATAATGTCAGCATTCACCAGGTTATCAGTTGGAGCAACACTTCTCCGTGCAAGTGAGGTCAAACATCGTCAAATCACAAACATTTGGAAGTATTACAAGGCGGATAAGCACCACCAACATGCCACAAACCCATGGATGAACGTATGCAGTGGCGGCTGTCACAGGGACACGAATAGCCGTCATTTCTAGGAGTCCACTGGTCTTAAATCATTTCTTGTCACCCGGAAAGTATCTGTTGCAGAGGGGTCCTTACCTTTGCCTCGAAGCACACCCCATGCTTGAACACCTCCTCGTTGTGCATGGGGATCCTCAAATCGTGCGCGTCATCCACTAAATTGTACTTGGTTACCCCTGGCATCGCTTTAACGACCGCTGACTCGCTCCCGACTCGTATTTTACGACAGCGCTAGAGTACCTGCAGATATGCGCATCTCCTCCGGCGCTGATCCCCCCCCCCCCCACACACACACACCCCAACACCCGCCCCGCACTCCCGCCGGAGGGACGCGTCACTCCGGAGGTCATCCGGGTTGAGGCGCTCCGGTGTCGACGGATTGGTCGGTTGACGGGTTGAATTTAACGCGCTGATCGGTGATCGCTCCGTGCACTCACTGACCCCCCATCCCCATCCCCAGCCCCCCCCCACCCACCCTCGCTCCGGTCTGAGGCACGACGGAGAAGAAGCAGCAGCCCACGCACCCCGGCCGCCGCCGCCGCTCCCGCCGCCGGGGTCCCGATGACGCACGGATCTCAGCGCATGATGGGTTTTGTTTTTTTTCCCTCGAAGCACCGCGGCGTCAAACCGGGCGATCAACAGTCACAACCAGCGGGCGATTATTAGCCGGGTGTCAGATCTCACAGATGAAGACGGACTCTTGTTTGTTTGGGCTCCCTCGGCAGCTGCGGCTGGGGTTTGGTCGTGTGACATCTAGTGGCATCGCAGGGAACAAACGAAGCCCCACATCACCGTGCGTCCCTGCAGATTCCAGGAGCCCCCGGGGGTCCCTGAGGGGCTCTCGGTTCCCCTCGTGCGATATGAGGATTAATGTAAATTCACGCACCTACTGCAGAAGTGCTGGAAAAAAAAAACAAACAATGTTTCTCTGATAAAACAGTGAATGAGAGAAGCATCAATGGTCCTGCAGTTAGGAGACACAGTGAGACGAGCTTTTAACCTGGTGAAGCTCCACCATATACAGACACTCTGAGGTGCTGACACAGTGTAACAACTTATTTCAGGTCAAATGATATGAAAACAGCCCCAGGGTCATTTTTAAACATGGATTAAAATAAAATATACTTTGCCTAATGGGCATAGATTTGGGGAAGGATCAATTTAACAACAGATTTTTGTACCTTGAGTGCATTTTTATTTTTTGCTCTGCAATTTTAGAATCAGATACAGGTTTAGTGAAGCATACTGAATTTTACTGGCTTTATTTTGTGCTTGGCTTTTCTCACAAGAAAAATGCAGGATTCCTTTGTCCTCTTGTGTATACAAAGACATCAGACTCGAATTATTGTTTGCCACATTTTAAAGCCTATGTTATCAATATTTGCATAATAAACTAATATCAAATATCAAATGATAATGTGAAAACAATGTGACGGTGTGAAAGGGGTCGCTCGTATTGGAGAACCTACAGAGAATTATCACCTTGAATCTGCAGCTCCCCTCAGCTTTATAGTGATTTTCAGCTCATTGTTAACTTCACTGTTTTGTTTCACTCTCGCCACTCTCATGGCGTCATTTTCGGCCACAGCAGGCAGCTGTTTTTTTCAGAGAAACACATTTAGCGACTAACTAGGAAAAATATGTTATATAAAGCTGTTCAGTGCTGAGCAGGTAGTGTATAGTGAGCAAGTGTGGAAACAGCTGCCTGCTTTATGTTTAACAAAGTCTTTTACAAGTATTTACTTTAATAATCACAAACCTGTATGCACATTTTAGTCTGCCTGTTGAGGTACAGGAAAATAGATGTTTGCTATTGTCTTTTGTAACCCACCGACCCACAGTATTTCACCCACAGACTGTAGAAAATTAGTTTTATTTCACCCAAAATCTGGAGTGTCTTTGCCCTCTCCTGTCAGTACAACAACTCATTTGTTCTATTTAATGATCAAACTTCAGTCATGACATCTCTCCAGCAGGTGGCAACAGAGCTCTTTGCATTTTACAGAAGGTAAAGCTCTAACAGCAGAAGACCAAGCAGAAGAGACAAAGTCAAACATCCACTTAATTTAGTGTGCTCCTTTTTTATTGTCCATGTCCTTCTTTATCTTTTTGTGCAGCTTGTCTTTTGCTGACCTTTGTGAGGAACCACTCAGTGTGATTGTCGTGCTTTTCCTCAGTGTAAGGCACAGAGAGACTTCAGTTCATCCAACTGAACAGAGTGCTCTCTCACTTCAGAAAATCATCATCCTCACATTTTTATTTTTTAGGATACAAGCGTCTGGACGCTGTTTTATGGGGACAAAGGTGCCTGAGGAGGCCTCTTACTGTAAATCGTCAAGTAGATCTCGCTTGGGGCATCCAGTTCCTGGAGCCTGAATGACTCTTTTCTACACGTGCCATCTTGTCACAGCTTCTACATTGGCTGGTGACGGCTATCACGTGTTTACCCTTTATTGAGTTAATCTGTGATGCTGCACTTCTACAGACGAGCAGAAGCCTCTGGGGTCCAAGCAAGTTTTGTTAGAAGATGAGTAGGAACGGATGCTTGTGCGTCAGATGCTGCAGTTATTTTGATACTCATCATCAGGTAAATCACTCATTTGCTGTTTAGTTGGTTGTGCGCAATGGGGGTCAAATGTGGCCTCAGTGTGTCTTTTATCTCTCTCAGCCTCCCACTCACCACCTGAGGGAAGAGCTGTGTGTTTTTTTATTGTGATGTGTGCTGTGCAGAAGTTACAGCAGACACACACAATGGGTTTGCACTCACATTGTAACACACAACATTTTCCTGTCCTTTCATCCATGTTTGATTTGTTTTTAAAATTAAAAAATCACATATTTGGCTGACATGCTTTCAGTTTCTTTCAGACATTTAACTCAAGTCGCGTAAACATCTGTGTACTAAATCAGCTCAGGTTAAAATCTAATTTGTTGGTTTTATTTTATCAGATCAGATTTATCAGGAGTCTACAGTCACACTAGCAGCGCAGCTTTAGCAGGCCTTTAGACCAAAAAAGCCCTGCATTAAAACACGCTGTGTTGATGGGGTTGTGTGGCCTCAGATATGGTAGTCTGAGGGTTTATCATTACCGGCCACTTTATTAGGTACACCTTGCTGGTACCGGGTTCTACCCCCTTTTGCCTTCAGAACTGCCTTAATTCTTTGTGGCCTATATTCAACAAGGTGCTGGAAACATTCTGAGATTTTGGTCCATACTGACATGATTGCATCATGCATTTGCTCCAGATTTATCTCCCGTTCCACCACATCCCAAAGGTGCTCTACTGGATTGAGATCTGGTGGCTGTGAGTACAGTGAACTCATTGTCATGTTCAAAAAAACATTTTGAGATGATTTGAGTTTTGTGACATTCCGTGTTATTCTGCTGGAAGTAGTCATTAAAAGGTGGGTACACTGTGGTCATAAAAAGATAAACATGATCAGCAACAATACTCAGGTAGTTGCGTTTAAACATTGTTTTATTGGTAGTATGGGGCCTCAAGTGTGCCAAAAAATATCCCCCGCACCATTACACCACCACCACCAACCTGAACCACTGAGGCAGGATTGATCCATGCTTCCATGTTGTTTACGCCAAATTCTGACCCTACCATCTGAATTTCACAGCAGAAATCGAGACTCATCAGACCAGGCCATCCAATGTTCTATTGTCTCCGTTTGTTGAGCCCGTGCCAACTGTAGCCTCAGTTTGCTGTCCTTAGCAGACAGGAGTGGCACCTGGTGTGGTCTTCTGCTGTTGTAGCCCATCTGCTTCAACGGTCGACGTGTCGTGCGTTCAGAGTTGTTCTTCTGCATACCTTGTTGCCCTTCTATCAGCTCGAAGCAGTCAAAGCCCATTCTCCTCTGACATCTGCCATCAACAATGCATTTTCGCCCAGATAATTACTGCTCCCTGGACATTTTCTCTATTTTGGACCATTCTCTGTAAACCCTAGAGGTGGTTGTGCGTGAAAATCCCAGTTGATCAGCATAGATCAACTTAAATCACCTTTCTTCCCCATTCTGATGCTTGGTTTGAACTTCAGTATATCATCCTGACCATGTATACATGCCTCAAGGCACTGAGTTGCTGCCACATGACTGATTAGATATTTGCGTTAATGAGCAGTTAAACAGGTGTACCTAATACAGTGGCCTATGAGTATATATTTTATCTTTAGTTGCAACGATCAGTACACAGTAGACATATGGCGTTCATGTTACAGATTAATGTGACAGGAGTTTGTGCTTGGATGTATTTGATGCTATATAGATGATGCTGCAATGCAGCAAAAGGTTTTACTTGCCCCGGAAAACATTTAGCTTTTTTGCCAGAACGCCCTGTGCTAGCACCCCTTATTGCACCACCAGACTGGTCCCATTAAAATGTATGTTATCACATTAAAAAGTGTTTTTACTACCGTTGGCCTAAGGCACAGCTGGACTTTTAGCTAAATACTAACGTCAGCATGCTAACATGCTGATGTTTAACAGGTGTAATGTCACTATTTTGAATTTTGCACCAAATTTCATGGCAATCCATCCAATAGTGTTGAGATATTTTAGTCTGGACCAAAGTGGTGGACCAACCGACTGATATGCCAATCATAGAGGCTTACTGTAGGTATCGTAGATTAAAAAAAAACAACAAAGTGAAAAGAGAGAAAATTGAAATAAGAAGTAACACTCTAGAAAGTCTCCTGAATCAGTGAAATTGTGCTTATTGTCATTGACATCTTTTTTTTCCTTTGCACTGTGTGACAAAACTGAGCATGAATTCTGTACACATAGAAAAATAGAAATCAGTTATTGTGTTGATAGTCTGTCTACAAAATCTGGCACCCGTCTGAGCTCAGACTGACATGAGATCAGCTGCTTGTAAGCATTCAAGCTTTTCATAGACCAATAACAAGCCTGCTGTGCTTGTCGGAGTGGCCGAGTACAAAGCTGACCTTCCCACAAACCTAATTACCTCGTCACTGTGGAAGCCGGAGAGTTATTGCCACACACTGCACATTATTTCTCACTTAGTCACGTGGATGTGCTGGACCTACGTCACACTATTTCCTGTGTCTTCTTTGTGCTTCACATAGAAAGCAGACTTGAAGGATTGTTATGGGCATCACTTAACCTCATAAGTGCCAGTTGAGTTAGTTACTTAGTGAAATAAAAAAAAACTGCTGGTGGAGCCAGGGTTCATACAAAGTGCATTTTCATCTTTACAAACATCTCCTTTGGCTCATCGCTGCTCTTCCCAGAATTCTTCAGGGTGCACTCTGACCTCAAAAACGTTTTTAAATATGACAGTTCAAGGGATCAGTTTCATTCTGGGGAGTCTGGTGACGGGGAATGGGACAAGGTGACAAGGTAGATATTTTTAAATGGACAACTGTCACCTCCATCTGCTTGTCATGACATTAGGGACAAACATAGCCTAGAATTGAAAATGTGGGACACATAAAGTGCCAAGATATAACACTTTGCATGCACCGGAATGTCATTATGATACAGCGGGGAGTGTATGGAGCCATTAAAGGAATAGTTGACATTTTGGGAAATATGCTTATTTGCTTTTGTGCAGATAGATGAGAAGATTGATACTAGCTGAGCACACATACTGGAAACAGCTAGCCAGACTTTGTCCAAAATCTGGCAACAAGTTGTGGTTTGCTACGGTGTTATGGGCCAGACTATTTCTTGGCACTGTGCAGTCACTTCCTGGAGTCTCTGTTGGATGCCGTTTTTTGTGCAAATTAAACAAAAGAGATCAAATTAATTAATTTGTGAGCCCATATTTACTGTACAGACATGATAGTGGTATCAATCTTTCCTCTTACTTGTGGCAACAAAGAGAATAAGCGTATTTCTGAAAATGTGGAACTTTCCCTTTAATGAGTATGTTGGCCTCAGTTTGACTGTTTGCACATCGTGGCTGTTCTCAGGACTTTAAGTTCCCACTTTAATAATCTGTTTAAGAGGGGAACTGGGTGAACCTTGATCCTAATGCTATTAGCTGTATCATTCAATTAGTGTTTGATTAATGTCTGGCCTCGTCCAACATTATATTATATGACTGTAAAGCTTTTAAGGGTTCATGATTTTCACAATATTGTCTCAAGTCAAATCTCATCAGGGGGATGCATCATTTTAATGTAGAATAAGCAAAAAAATAGTAAACAAATAGACAAATACGTGGTCGTGAGTGCTTTCTTGCATGACACCGTCACATTAGTGTAAGATTTACTCACCTTATAGCATTCATTTTGAAATGTTGAAGTAAATTCCCTGTCAGAATAATGTGGGAAAGGGGGGTCAGTCCAAAAGTTTGTAGTCTTGTGTCTTGAAATGTGTGGATAAGCAGGACACTGGCTCGTTTTCCCAGGAAGGTGGAGTCGACTGGGAAGTTTGATGTCATTAAGGAAGTTTCCTAAAATCTCCAGCAGCAAAATATTCTCATGTAAATGAGTAAGATGGAACACATGGTAGGGTAACAGTAAACACCGCAGAGGAAATGTCTCGTATGGGACACTCTCTTAGAAAGATTTAGTTCACTCGAATTTTGTTTTGTTTGCTTTTTTGACTTTTGTTTGCCTAAAACCTTTTACATTCAAACCATTGGGCAATTTAGACTCTACTTTCCATCTGATTTGCATGTCTTTAAACTGTATGATAAAAGGCTAGGGGAAAAGTGCTCCAATACAGGAACTCTCCTGAGAAAAGTCAAACTACATGTCTTGAGGCTCTTCGTCATGTTTCCTGGAAATTTAAACTAATAGCAAACATATGGCTTTACCTCACTGAAGTGAGTCATCGTTATTTGCTGTATATGGCTTGACTCCCTGCTGTCTCTATAAGGCATCAAATAATGAAATAATGAGATAATGAAATAAAGCAGACCAGATGTTAACATGTAACAAACCCTGCAAGTTGTATTCTCATATATCACACTAGTGTTTTAATATCACCTATAATCAGATTGTTAAGTGTTTATGATTCCTGACAAGAGGCTATTTCTAAGTGGACACAAATAAGTTTATTTGTGGTAGCAGCCTATTATTTTAATTTTGCAAGCCAAATGAAATGAAAATGAATTTAAGCTCTTGTGGTATAATTGAGACCACTCAGCTGTGCTGGGTTTGTTCCCTTGGTAACCTGGTAACCATGACTGCAGCTCTTTGTTTTTTACACCACTCTCCCAACTATTAATCACTACTCACACAAAGCAAATATGTTTTTAAATGAGTATGCTGACTCATTTCTACCAGTGAAGTAGGTGCCCAGATGAGCCGGATCCAGCATTTAACAGAGCTCCACCTCTTTTGTGCCACATTATGTTTCCACCTTGTGACATTTAAAGCTGTCCACCTAAACTGATCCACAGTTTAGAAACACTCGAGTAAATAACGGCGGGCTTAGCCTCTCCCATGCCAGCTCATCTAGGTGTGGGATGTGTCTGTGTTTACAGTATGGACTGTAAATCTTTATGTTTCTTAATGTTTAGAAAACTGTGCACTGCAATAAAACTTGCTATTCTTTATTCTCCTTTTGTGTAAACACATTATGGTTATTTCTGAGTACCCAGCATGGAATTACTATTTTAAACCTGAAAATGAAGATAACGCCTAAAAAGACACTCTGTTGTATAGGTTCTCATTTTAGACCAGAGTCTTATTTCGCTTCTGGGTTCTTATATTTATTCAGATTTTTTTTTTTAATAAAGAGTTGGATCAAAGGCTTTGTATTAAAGGTGAGAAGCAACACTACAGCATCATATTTGTACTTCCTTTTAGGAAGGTGTCTTCCTTGATTCAGGGTCCTTTTAAGGAAAAAGGAAAGGAAAGAAAAAAATGCAGCCTTGAACTGGGCACTATAGAATTGATACATTTTAATCATCATCAGCTTTCATCATAACATTAAGTTACTGTAAGAGGCTGTCCATTAAAATCGTCGTCCTTAAGATCTTTTTCTCTGTGTTACTTTAAGAGGTTGCCAAATGCCTCCAGGGTCTTTTCCATTTCATAGTTTTGTTTGGCAGCCAGTTTCTTTTCGCCAGAGGAAACTCCAGCAGTTAAAAATAGGTTTGTAGGGCAGACATCCAATCATGTAGATTTCCATGATGTTAATTAACCTCGTTTTTTTCCCATTTCTTCTTTTGGGTAATTTTCTGTTAAAAATGACTTGAGATTTGCTGTAAATTGACAGTGGCCAGCAAGTGTCATCAAAGTTTGTTTGATTAATGGATTACTGAAGTGGACATTAAATTAAGTATTTAAATCGGTTTCGCAACGCAGGCCTCCCACTTTTCTATGCACCCATTCATTTTAAGTTTAGTTGAAAATATATAGTGACTATACTCCCCAAAAATTCCCTGTATTGGACTGTTTTCCCCCAGTTGGTTACTAACGTTTCTCTCTGTTTATGTCTTGATTATGTCTTGGGACACAGTTCCTATTTCTGATGAATTTATTCCTCATTTTTGTCAATAGTGTTTGGAGTAATACAAGGCCGTTGTTGCTTAGCATGTTGTTACCTACCTATAAAGGCACCTCTACAACTTCAAAATGCAATAAATACAATAACAAAGACTTTATTATTCATTATTGACCTTGTAATGGGAGTTTGTCAATATGAACGACATATAAGTATCGTGTGAATAAAGAGTCCGGATCATCCTTCAGAACACTTTCAGTCCTGCAGTCACACATTTACTGAACTGTGTGCAGTGGTGGAAAATAACATTCACTCAAGTGCTACTTAAGCATAATTTTGAGGTAGTTGTAGCCTACTTTACTTGAGTTTTTCCATTTTATGCTACTTCAAACTTGTACTCTGCTAGATTTTGAAGGCAAATGTTGAACTTTTTACTCCTCTTGATTTATTTGAAAGCTATAGTTACAAGTAACCCTGCAGATTCTGATACTTAATATGAAGTATGACAAACTAATAAATCACGGTATATTATTATAGGGTTAAGCTATACCCAGCAGTATATAAAGTAGTTGAAAGTAGCTCCACCTTTACCAAATGGAAAAATTAGTGATGCTTATACATGAATGCATTGCTAATTATAATTTAGTAATATATTACTGGCCTTTCTATGTTATGAGTACTTTCACTTTTGGTACTTTATTTTGAAGCTAATACTATACTATTTTCACACTGCGGTCTTGCTAATTTTAAGTAAGGAAAAGATCTGAATACTTATTTGGGCTTTATTTAAGGTAAAAGAAAATCAATTATTTGTGGAATGAAGATGATGCTCATCTAATACTTAAATGGTGCCCTTTCAAATATTTGATTAACAGCTAAAACAGGGTGAAATATCTCATATAGTGTCTCATTATCGAATTATAGCTGAAAAAACTGAAAAACTGAAAAGGTGCACAGGAAATGAGCTAAGAGTCCAGTCACGCTCCGACTGGCATTAAGCTCAATATGATTCAGCAGCAATTTACCTATTTAAAAGTTCTTTTGTCCACCCATCTGTATGCAGTTACACACATCACACAAAAAACAGCTTGGCGTCACAATAGACTCATTTTCCTCCCTGTATTTGATCAGACCAGAAGTTGTTACTTTAATCTTTAACAGTTTTTACATTTTGTGTATTTTTAGGCTGATTGAAGTTGTTGTTACCACAGTGAACGTCCAGGTATTAAAAGACCCTAAACATTTATCTCAGTCCTGATAAATTTCTCTCTCTGTTGCTCTGTGATTATTTGTTTTCATTTATCTCAAAGGTTGAAAAAATTCCAGACAACTCCCTCATGATAACACAGTATCTAATTGGGCCTACATAAAAAGTCTTAACAAGTTCTTCCACCCACACGCAGCCGCACCTGATCAGGCCTCTACATGCTTCTTTCTATTTCCATAGTATATTCTGACTTGAATCATGAATCATGAACATCTGCCCAAACAGAACGCTATACACAAAGGGTAAATGATACTTGTACATATGTGTGTAACATCAGCTGGTACAGCAAAGAGTAAGTGACAATAAAAGTCCATCTGGTCTCTGTGGTAAAGATGCTACAGTTTCAGTTTGCTGAGCCGAAAAACAAACCACTGTTATTAATCTCAATTACTGCACGTCCACGTTCAGAAGAGGCCTCATTACACATCACTCCTGGGTGAAAATGACAGCGACAAAGAGGGCTGGAGAGGAGCGATAGGCTCTGTCATTTTCCACCAGTGTTAGAGTGGTGTTAATGACTTCGCCCTCGCCTCTTTGGGGGCTGAGTGTTTGAACAGGAGTCGGCTGTTGGCGTGGGAGGAGGAGAGCAGCGAGGAGGTGGTGCTGATGGGCGGCAGGAGAATGGAGGGAAGGGGCTGATTTACGGAGATTAGGGGAGGCTGCTGTGACTCAAGGGCGGCTGACTGTCTGCTAAGGTATAAAACAAACCTGCCGGTGGAGGTGCTCAGTAGGCGGCTGCTGTTTCCATGGCGACCCACCATCACACTCAGATGCTTCCCGGCAAAATGATCTTGTGTACTTGGACGAACGTATGCACGCACACGCACACGCACACGCACACGCACACACACACACACGCACACGCACACACACACACACACACACACAGTATTTGAATCCACTCTCATCAGCCAGGAGACTGTCAGCTTAGCTCAGCATAAAAAGTGTGATGGGGAGAGCCTGCTCACTGATGAACACATCATACTGTATCTCATTTGTTTACTCCGTTTAATCACCGTGTTGTTTTTTGTATGGATTAGTAAACATCACTTGTTAATTAGTGAGCTTCAGAGGGGCTGGTACGTAGATTTGGTACTTTTGACGGAGCCAGTCGAGCTGTTTCCCTGTTTCCAGTCTTTATGCAAAGCTAACCGACTGCTGGCTGTAGAGTACAGACATGAGAGTGGTATCGACCTTCTCATCTAACTCCTGGCAAGAAAGTGAATACATGTAAATACAAAAGAATTTTTTTTATTTGTTTGGTTAGGCAGGGTCCTGAGCCACATGTAAGTCTCCCTGGAATATGTGTTAGTTTGTGTGTTAGTACTGTAGTTTGTTGTATGTCTTTTTTGTGACCGGTCTGACTTGTTTCTCCTCCTTGTTACTGTGCATGGGTGCCCAAACTAGTTTCTGGTGATTAATAAAGTAATCTTATTTATTAAAGAAGGTGTATGTCTATCTAAATTCAAGACCTGCTTTAATCCTGTGGAAGTGACCTCACCCATAGCTATCTCCACGGGTCAAAAACACATTGTTGTATTAAGAAAAGCACAAGAACTGACACACATTCTCACACTTGCTTCATATCTTGCATTCACTGTAACTCCAGAGAAAAGGAGTCATCCAGCCACCTACTTGTGAAGTGGAACCAGTGAGATCACAGATTAGATAGTGACTATAACGGCGCACATGAGCAAGTCTGCTTATTCCTTCCGCCTACATTTTTTCTGGCCTCAGTAACCACATCCACCAAGTGAATTTTCCATGGAACAAAACAGTAATCTTTTGTCTCTGGAAATTGATAATCTTTTATTCAATGCACTTATTTTTTTTTACGGTTCTTGAGATAAAAAAAAAAAGTTAATTACAAAACAGTTTTCACCAACTTGTTGCACAGTAAACGTTCACATAGTACAAATGAAATTTAAATAAATAATAAATAAATAATAACAATAACAATAGTACTAGAGTCTCCTCCAGTGGTAGTTTAGTTGTGTGATTGTCATTTATATCTCTCTGCACTTTATAATTTATGCCACTGTGGCTGCCTTTAATGCAGCCCTGTATGTACAGTACAGGTGTCATTCAGAGGCAGACGTCGCCTGCTGCTCAATCTGTGTCTGTCTCTTCTCACAGCTTCATGCGCCCTTCAGCTTCCAGCTTGGACTCCGATCTGTATGCAACCTCTGGTCTCCACAATAATTCCTTGGTCTGAGGTATTTGTTCCGTGTGAACCTTTGCAGCCTCCACTGTGCGTCAGTAAGCTTATGTCCCTTTGAGGAGTGACCTTTTACAGTTTTTTCTTTTTTTTTTTTGATTGAAGCTTATTAGCCTGTCTTGGCCTTTCTGCTGAGCTCGAGGTATGTGGATGACTTGAGGAAGCGGGGGTAGCAGTCCTTCTCCATCAGAGTGTAGACTTTAGCTTGGGCCAGTTCAAAGGAGGACTGTGTGGGATGCTCCATGTTCTGCTTTGTGATGGCTTTGGTCACATGGTCAAGATTTACCTGTAGGGGAACAGAAGAGGTAGAGCGGTGATTATCAGCACCTCACAGCAAGAAAAGAGGAGCCAGCAGAGTGACAGAGCGCCATAAATTGTTTGTTTATGTTGTTTGATACTAACCTCTCGTGGTGCATCAGAGCCGATGAACTCGTCATAAATTTTCTTGGCTTTGGTGGCCAGTTTTGAAGTTTTTGTTGCCTGGTAGTCCTCACAAGCCAAGTAGAAGGCGATGTTTTCCTCACTGAACTGTGAGACCAGGAACGCTCTGAACATGCACAGTCCATCTGTAAAGACGGGAGAGAGTGGAGAGAGAGTTAACATCTGGTGGTCAGCTCAAAACATCTGGAATGATCGGTACATTTGCATCAAGGGTGATCTGGAGGATCGCACTTACTTTGACTGGACAACAGTTTGTCAAACGACTCCTTCCATTTCAAGGGCTCATCGACATTTAACCTGCAGAAAAACAGAGAATCACCATTAGGAAAAGTTCAAAAAATGTCCGTGCTCCACTTTAATTTGATGGACATGCTTAAAAAGAGAATTTGAATGTTTGTCTTACCTCAGTTTGTCATTTTTCTTTAACTGGCTAGTGATGCTGTGATCTGACTTCTGTAGTAAACTGCCAAACAAAGCTTTCAACTCCTTTGCCCTGTGAAGATGAAAAAAAGAGAAAATGTTACAAATTTTCACATTTAAAGAAAAAACATTTAAAGGCAATTAAATCCAGTCATATTCTAGAAGTACAAAAATAATTGCTTTTCATCCAAAAAAGAAAAATGCCAGAAAACCCTCATGGATCTCACCTCTCCAGGCAGGTGATCGGCAGTGCTTCAAGTCCCCTACACATGATGAGATGTTTGCTTGCTCGCTGGTGGATATTTCCAAAGGTTTCGACAGTTGTTTGTAAAGTATGTAGTGTCTAACAGAGCTGTCTTCCTTCGTGCAAGTGAGTAAGCTCTCAGTTGGTCTGCCGTCTGTGTGGGAGAGTGAGTTTTTATAGGGTAGTCCACTCTATGACATCACGCCTCTCAGCCAATGAAAGAAGACATGTGGGAGGATGAGGAGACTCCTCACACAGACACAGATTTTCCTCCACACTACTTCCTCACTACTGAACCACATGTGTGATCCTAACAGTGGCTGAATTACTTCACAACTCTTAAATGTCTTAGTGCTCAGTCAGGGTGTATGTGGGTGTGTGTGTGTGTGTGTGTGTGGGTGGTGTTGGGGAATGTTTATGTTTGTTTTTATATTTCTATACTTGTGAAGGGAACCAGATGTTCTCAGAACAACAGACAATAATTTAAAGTGGGGACATTTTGACAGTCTTTGCTTTTAATATTAATCAGGACTTGGGTCAACAAACCATCATATCTAAACAACTAAACAGGCTGTTTGTCTGTGAATTACAAAATGATCCAAATAAGCAATTTGGCAGCGCTCAACTGTTCAGTATCTGTATCAGTAATAAAACAACTCTGTTACTGTTAAAAACTATGGTCACTGCCAAGTGAAAAACAAGTATCTTCAAACATCAACTTCTCATGAGCTTGGACAATGCAATATTTGGCTAATGCAACAGGGTTTTAGAACTATTATTTAAGGTTCAAGGTTCATTTGTTTGTCATTTTGCAACACAGCGTTGCACAATGAAATGCAAGTTCTGGTCCATTCATGCTACAAAAATAAATAAATAAATATATGTGTGTATATATGTATATATATATATATATATATATATATATATATATATATATATATATATATATATATATATATATATATAAATATATATTGATAGTCAGTGTTACTTGGGGTCCCGGGCCTTCATGATCAGATCACATGCTTCGTTGCTTAATTTGCTCTTTTAAAAAATGCAGTATAACCTGTATTAACATACATGCAGCACCTTTGTTTAAAGGCCCTGAGAACCTATTTCATCAACTAGCTTCTTACTGTGGTTCTTGAACACTTTTGATTATTTCATATAGAGATTTCTGTCTGCGCTGTTTTCTCAGTGCTCTTGTCACTGGATTGATGAGGGTGGAAAAATGTGGTGTCACATATTTTCTTGAACCAATCACAGTTTAGGAATATTTGAATTAATATCGGATGACAGTTGTGAGATATTTACCTTATGTTGTCAAATCTGATCAAACCGCACTCACACAGTCCTGATTGAGCAGATTAGAGTTTTTGAATGTTAAAATCTTAATGAATAATAACTAAAGAGGTTTTTTTCTGAACATTAACTTTAATTGTTGCTTATTGTTTCATGATACAGATATACTGAAGATTTAACAAGTTTGCAGGGTCTTTAATTTAGTTTACAAAGTGCATTTCAAGAAACCAAATGAAAACAGAAAATTAGAACACCAGAAAAAAAGCATAAAAAATGTAAATAAAGCACAGTATGAAATTACTATAGTAAAACAAAATACAAGAAAACATAAACTATTCATAAGAATTCTCTAAACAGCTCACATAATATAATAATAATCTTATTTTTTCATTTTTTTAATTTATTATTATTTTTATTTTTTCAAAACATCTTTGATATTTTTCTTCCATGGAGGGAATCATTTCTGGTAAATGTAATGAATGTCCTCTCAGGTACAGTAACAAAAAGTTTGTTTTGTATGTGTCATAAGGAAGAGTCCTTGTCTAGACTACCATTCATGTCTGTCTTTTTCTGTCAAGGCATGGCCAACCAAAGATAATTGTGTCTATATATAGCCTCGGGGTCGAGAAAACTATTGTTTATTGAATATGAAAATCTATATTTAGACTGGACATGGAGCCAGCTAACAGTAAACTCTCCTAATGGGCTATTGCTCAGTGAGTTTGCAGGAAAAAGTTCAGGAAAGGGAAAATCAGGCAGCCGGATGAATAGGTAAAGGGCTCATGTGCTCATGTGTCTGAGCCGGCTTCCTCTGCCGGCAGCATCGAACAATACTTTCCCTCTAACTGGCTGCTTTGTCTGATACAGAGCTCTCGGTGTCAACGCTGGGTCACTTCAGCCTGAAATAATGAGCCGCTCCCATGCTTCTTCTATTAAAACACAGTCTTATAGACCTAACAGGGCAAAAGGAACTTCCTACAAGGAAAATCAGGCAATCTGGGTTATGTGGAATCTGTGAGGAAGAAGTAATCCAACTTTTTTGGTATTGTAGACAGGTGACATTACTAAAGGTTTGATTTAAGGCAACATAGGGTGAAAATACAAACAACTATATTTATAGTTATGATCTAAAAACTCTTATCACAAAAGACACAAGATGTACATGTGTGTGTTAATATGTTCCATTCTGAATTTTAACCATTGGTGCATTTACTTGTTTTATAAGTGAAATTAAAAGTTCAGACTTACTGAAGGATCTGCCGGGATGATGCAATCCTGTTCCAATGTATTGAGAAAAACCCTTTCCTGACAAAAACAAAGGTTGAAGTTTATTTTGAAACGGACAAATATATTGTTTAACCATTTTGTGGTTATAGTTATTATCGTTCATATTATTATTTTTTCTTTCTTTGAATGTGTGCTAATGTATATATTGGTTCATAAATGTGTTGTATGTTGTTAAAAAAATAACAACTAAGCATACAACTTAATTTTCTTTATAACCAAATTAGTCTTATAAAAGCGGGCAATCTAACAGAAAATTTTACTGAAAGACAACCTCCAGCCACTTTGGTCGTGGTCAGATGGAAAATACCTCAAGTCTCAGTACCACGAGTAGGGTGAAGTTCAGAGCCTGAAAAGTCGACAGTCTATTTTCACTCTTGGGTCAGTGTTTTTCAGGACATCGTGGCTCGAACATGTTCCAGTCCCAAGCCAGTGGAACCGTCCTTCTTGAAGATACTTGACATATTGTAAACATGTTTTCATTGGCAGTTGCTCATCACGGGTTTTATACAGGACAAAAACATGATCTGGATGTGTTTCTTGCAACCAAAACATGCTATTCTCATTCATATCGCAGTCCTGTTCTTTCCATTTAAGGATGCAGTATTTGATTGTTGCAGATATTGGAAAACATTACGAGATTTACCACTTACAGTAACCCCTTATTAACATGCAATGAGAGGACGTTTGCATTTAAATTACAAAACTGCATACAAACTATCTTGCTGTCTTAGTTCATAATTGCTGCTGCTGACCCACTTTCTTATAAAACCTTACTTACTAACCCTGAAGAATACAGACACCATTAGCTTTTGTGTTTCTGCTTTTATATAGAGACACACTCCTGTTATATCACCAGAAAGTTCTTTGTTATCTAAGTGGGTAATCTTACAATAGAAGTGGATTCAAATTTTAACTCCCGCCTTACTGTGCCGATTGACACAGATACACTGTTGCCTGATCAGCAACCTTTTATTGTGTGCATTTTGTATGTGGGTCGTCATTATTGATCAGGTTGTAATCTGGGTTAGTTAACAAATGCACGATTGGCTACTGCAAATACACACACGCATTCAGATATTACATGAACATGACTGCACAAAGAAATCATGAAGGCCCACAGTGTGATAACGCTGTTCACATTATTAACATTTAGGTCATAAACTGATTTCCAAAAACTGGGGCATTTGAACAATATGGAGCTGACTTTTAATTTTCTGGCCCTGTCTTGCTCCTCAACATTCATCTCACCCTCAGCAACTGTGAGCTAGAAATGTCCATTTTTATGAAGAAAAGAGTATAATAAAATATAATTTGGTAAATCTTTTCCTTATCTGTCTCTTACAAACAGTATAATGCAGGATATCATAGTCAAGTCCAGATGAGGGAAAAAGTGTCTCAGCATGACATAGTGTGGTTACGGGCAGACTGAAATAACATGCTGCGATGGCTGTTTGATGTTTTCAAATTGTACTCTAAATGTAATTTATTTTTTAGTTCATTCTAGGTTGAATATATTTTTAAACAAGCTAAATGGATCATCACTCTGGAGCCCTTAGAGTTGCGCATGCAGAGGAGAATGCTGCACAAACTGTTAAGGCGGCTATAATCAATATTTTTGTATCAACAATTGATTTTTAGATTAATAATTAGATTCTAAGCAAAAAAGCTCTAAAATGATGTCCATATGCTCCATATACCTGCCCGGCAACAAAAAACACACAGGCAAAGTTAACAACTAACTAGTGGACACCATGGAGCATTTAGCTGCTTATAAGCCAGATATTCACTTCAGGAGTTGGTGGAGAAAACAGAGCTACAAGGAGAGTGAATATTGGACCTTCATCAGATGGACACAGACATGACTCCAAATTAATGCTAATGTTTCTCCGTATCTGCTGGATGCGTAAATAGGCAATTGTATTGAAGTTAGCCATATTGACTTTATGAGGTGACAATATGTTAGTACTGGGTTTACAGCTTGTTTCTGCTGCCTCCAAGCTGTTAAAGAAGAAAAATCAAACCTCGTCCATAACTTACTGATCAAACACTGACACACTTTCAGCTCCGAGGCAACAGGAAGTCATTCCAGCCAGTTGCCATCACTTTGAGCAACTCGTCTGTATTGAGACAGGGGATTAGTCTGACGGTGAAACTTCAGGTTCCTCACATAACTAGGACAACCCGCTCACCTGGACTTTATTTTTAACATTCATTCATCACATTAATTATGTTACAGAGTTCTCTGTTGTTCAGCTGTGGCTCAACACTGTCTGCTGGTCTCTGCACTTTTCAGACCCTCAAGACAGAGACAGTATCCACATATAAACATGAACTATATGAACTATTGTTGTTATTATTATCAGTGAGGTAGCACACAAATCTGGGCCCTGAACATACAGTATGCAGCTTCAGCGACTTTACTGGAATCATGTTTAATTTGCAAAATCAAAGCGAATTAGTGCTAACCCAGTCTGTTACATCAACGACGTAGCATAATTAAACTTTAGAAACCTGAAGGTGTAACATTCAATACTTATACAATGAACAGATGAAATTAGATCAGAATAAATTAGATGTTAGTTGCAAATCACCTTTCAGTGTAAACTGCTGTGAATGGCTGCTTGAGGTGACATTTAGTGTCCACTTCATCAGCTCAGCTTGTGTGTAACAAGAGAAGATGGTGATGCTGAACCTGCGGCTGTGGAATAAAGTGTTGAATCTCAGCACACTTTCCGCCCATATTTGCTGCACAGAAACAGGATGAAGCAATCTGCAGTCTGAAGCTTCAGCAGAACGAGGAAATCGTTTACTGAACTTTGAGCAGGAAAACATCAGCTGAGAGCTGTCAGAGAGGGCAAATTTAGCTCCACCCTTAAGGAGTTTCTCATACACATCTACTTGATCCAGGCTGAATATGTCAAATCTATCTCGATTCAGTCAGTTTAAGAACTACAAAACCTTAATAAATCAAAATGTTCACTAAAGACTGTGTTGTAAAAGTCATTATTTTGACATACTTGGAACTGACACCGCTTCCTGCCCAGCTCTGGCCGTTAATTTCCTAAGTCAGAGTCTGGTTTCTGGAAGGGTCTTTCGAAAGCGGGAAGTACACAGCTGCATGGAATTCCCAGATAGCCTGTCCATTTCCCAGCTGACGTGACCCCGGCCTGTAGCCGCAAGACTTCCCAAAAAAACAGACTGTTTCCTCCCTTCTCCTCCTCCATCTCCTCTTCCAGTGAAGCTCACATGTTTGGATTTTATTTTTTGGGCTTGTAGGCAGCATAATTGAAGCCACAAATGAGAACAGTATAAAGAGAGGGCATTAACCGGATCATCTCTAGCTTTGGAAACCATCTTTTTTTGTGCGTTGTGTATTATTCAGGCTGCAGATACAGTTTGAGTGGCACCATCTGGCAGTGGACAGGGAAGCCACGATCTGCATATTCACTCAGCTACCTATCTGACAGAGCAGGTGGAGGCTTACTTAATGCATCCCATCTAAGAAGCCCAGCCAATGGCCACCAGTGGTGCACATGATCCTATCTATGTACTATCAAATGTCAGCTGGCCATCGAACATCTGGAGATGCAGCAGCAAGGACGATAAATCAATGTTAACTAGGCTCAGCTTCAGTGGAATATAAATGACTCGACATGAAAAAGAAGATCTAGTGTATCCAGTGCTTTTAGATACACCCGTCTGTCTCAGTAGCTTTCTGTACCTGCCAGCTACTAAAACTGAATGTTTTTTTTAATATTGACACTCTGGCTTTTATAAATACATGCAGAATTTTTTTTTCAGCCATCTGGTATCAAGCCGCACAAGTTTGCTGCACAAAAAGCTTCTCTTTCTTCTTAGAATCACAGCCAGAAAGAAGTGGTTTAATTTTTCCAAAGAATACTCTGCAGGAGGCTAATAAGTTTGCACTCGCTAGCACCGAAACAAATATGCCCGCAGCAAGGCCCACAATGCACCAGCAGGGCATTGGTAGACACACGACTAATTGGGTACACTGCCAGAAATCCAGCAGCAGGCAAGGAAAAAGCTGTTTTATAGGAAATAAGCAGGGACACTATACACCACTAATGTGTCTTATTCTGTAATATGGCTCCCTTGTGGGTGACTGTGAACAAAAGGTTAATGAGGTGCCAGTAAACAAGACATAAATGTCACATCAGTGTGATGAGGGCAGTGGTGTCTTATCCATATTTATTATATAATTTATTAAATTCAGTTGCACATCCAACAGGTTTGGTAACATGTCACCATGTTCTTTTCAAGGAAGTAAGGACATTAACAAATAAGACGGATAAAAGGTATGAACCGTCAAAAAACTATAAAGTAATACCAAATTAAAGAGAAATATCGCAATGTAGATATTAATAATTAAGTTGTTAATCAGAAGGAATGACATCTGAAAACAATTCTGCTTGATTCATAAGTTCATTGGTTAAAGCAACAAAGACTAAATAATGCAATGTGATGCTTTACTTTAAACTTCAAAAGGAAAAGAGCACCCAAGAGATGAATTGACATATATTGGATGAGGAAAACAACATGAATCAATAACATCATCATGTCAGTTTCAACCAGCAGCATGTGGGGTTTTTTTCTCTTTCCATCACAACAAAGTAAGCAAATGTTTGTCTGCTTTTAAGCACTGAATCTGGGGGACAGGTGAAGGATATTCTGGGACAGGTCTGTTGAAAGTATCTGGGCAGGCACATCTGTTGAGAGCCCTGCCTGCTTGGCAACCCTCGAGTGGGGAAATCTTAGCTGAGCCCTTCTCAGAAATGAACTGTGAATGTGGATCATTAGAACAAGACCGAGAGCCCCTAGCCACCCTAGCTGGTCCGTCAGGCTCTACTTAGGCAGAGCGGTGCTTTGAAAGAAACATCTGCAACATTGCCATCATTAGTGCCTCACTGCTATCGGAGTTGGTAACCAAAGGCCTTTTTCAGGAGGAAGGAGGACCTGTGCTGTGGGATTCATCCTTCTTATGTCTACAGTCTTTTCTTTTCCGCACATTACAGTTAGTTATGTAGCGCCAAGCTCCACTATAGCCGGGGAATGTACTGGAGAGGTGAAGGTTAATCAGCTTTCAAATAGTTTTCAACAAATTGTTTAGACTGTTCGAGTTAAAGTAGTATAAAGTAAATAGTATACAATCAGAAAAAAATGCGCTGGTAAATCTGCATTCATAGTCTCTGCACACTACACTGTGTAGAAAGAAAGGGGTCCTTACTGTTAAAAGTTTTGTTTTGTTTCAAAAACATTCAAATTATAAACTTTGTACTATGCATTGATTGATTTTTAATTCTGTGCAATCACAGACCAGATGGGATCAATACTTTTAATCCACAAGTGATGCCTGCCTGCATTGAATTTACTCACTTCTCATGGAAAATAAATAGAAGTGGGATTGGCTGTTTGGCAGATCGTGTATGTTGGAGCCTCTCAGTCAGACTGCATTTACAACAGCTTGCCTTTGGCCTGCAGGGAGTCCAGGAGAAGTTCAGAGAGAATTAATGTGCAGGATGATTGTTCCTCCTTCACAAAGCTGAGCTGTGAGCGTTGCTGGTAGCAGAGACAAGAGCTCGAACGGGACAAGGAGTCTTAGATCCTTCTCATTGCTATGCAGCACCGAATTGGACAACAACAAGCTGGTATCTAATTAGCATCGCAGCTAACCTGAAAGAAAAAGATAGCCTAATCCAAAACGGGGGGGGGGGGGGCTTCCAGAGTTTATTTTCCATCTAGCATCTATAGCAGCTATAGCAGCCTGAATCTCTTTGGTTTTGTATTACCAAACCTTAAATACCTCGCTAAGGTGCTTTGTCCAAAACACAGAGAGAGTAAATAAAACATGTAAATAAATAAAAGAAAAAGGCCCAAACACCTCCTACTGTATGCAGTTGGAGCTTATCAGTATTTGGCTGCAGAATATCTAAGGAATTCAAGGTGAGCAGACAGCAAAAGCAATAAAATCTGACCTTTAGATGCTCCTTTCTGCACTGGCTGCAGATTAAAGTTGAAGTCACCACATTTCACGGTCTGCCCGCCTTATCTTTGGGTTTCCAAGAGGCCTCAGTGGATCTGTAGACTGTGATCAATGGTGTCAAAGACACAAGCAAAGCAATAAAAGAAGCGTGCACATCAAGGCCAGGTTACGTGCAAGTAACAATTACAATACAATGTATTGTAATACTAGTAGGGCTTTAAGTGATTCAAAATGTTGAATCATTTCTGCAAATGTACATCAAATCTGTGAAAGCATTGAGGGAAATAGGGCTTATAATGAAGATCTGGAATGTCTCCTATTCACTACTAGAAGAATCCCAACTATATTCTCCCAGTTCCTGTTTCCAAGGGCCAGATATTCAAACAATACAAATGACAAAAATAATACTTCTGCACTTTTCCACAGCATATTATTTTTCATGTGTAATCAATCACTGTTGACGGCATCTACAAGTATGTTGTAGTTGTGTGCACTGACAGAAATTAAGATTAAGTGCTGTTAGAGGATGTTGTGAGCATGTAAGCATGTTGACATTTCAGCTCATGCACAGCCTCACAGAGCTGCTTGCATTGCTCTAGACTAGTTTTGTGACATCATTGTCTGGTATGTCTTTATGTAGATACAAACCCTTCTATAGGAACTCGTGAGGCTCAGAAAAAAATAGTTTAAAGCAGAGACAATAGTCTCTGCCTTACAGCTAATATTAATATGATGTACTACAAATAAGATCGTGCACTTATGAGCCACTATGCAATTCTGACTAATGTCACTAACATTAGTGAGAATTAGATTAATTTAATTCCTAATTATTTTATTATTTTTTTGTATTTTCAGAGAATATTCGACCTTCAAAGGTTTATTTCAGGGAGAATAACATGAATATGGGCCTCTATATAAAATATGATTTTTCATCATTGCAAAAAAGTTATAGTCCACAGTAAATACACCGGAAGTTGTTTTGGAGGACACAAAGTGTTCAACAACCAGACAGTTCAAGTCTCCACCTGTACACATTTGCACCTGCTGCGTACTGGAGCTATAAAAGCAGAGACAAAACACTGCTGGTATTACAGTGTAACCTTTCACTCAACCTTTCTGTTACATCTCTACTCATCTTCACTGAGAACATGTAGAGGACCGGGGCAGAGGGGGCTCTGCCAGGGGCTTCTGCAGGATGACACAGTTACAAAGATTAATGCTCCTTTAATTATCATAGATTTTCAATTTACATAGTAATTAAAATGATAAATGCACCTGGTTCTCTTCCATCTTTTTGGATTGTCTCTGAAATCCTCCCACTTGTGTTGGAAGGTTTAACCTAATGTAATCCTTTCATGGCTGTGCTTGCAGAAAAGCCCCCCCAAATCTTTGAAACAAGACCAAGTGTTTCACATTAAGAGTGGAGGTGGTGGAAAAGGTGGCTTACTACATGAGCATAGTGACAGTTTTACAGTATGCCAAATCTTCGATTGGAGGTGTAGGAAGTCATAGCACATGCTGTACAACAAAGAATGCCAGCGTGAAACGTCCACCCACATAGCAACCGGGGCTCTGCTTCTGAGAGACACACTGCTGACAGCTGCAGTGACTCACAGGTAAACTTCCTGTTCCTTAAAAAACACCTGTCAGTGATCAAACTGATGGATTCCAGAGAACAAAAATGAATAAACGCAGATGATAGGATGCCAGGTAAGCAGTAACTGTGTCAAAGATGCATGCACCTATTCTATAAAGTCATATTAGTGACACATACAGATGTATAAATTTAACCCCTTTAACCTTTTGGTCTTCTCAGCGGTTGATGTTAGGCTGAAAGAATCCCCAGGGTTGCATTGGGTTATCAGACCATGTTCAGGTGATTTCCTTTCAGGATGTTGGCAGCAGAAAAATCTCTCTGACATGTGGCCTGTTTAAGTCAGTTTTTTTAAATAATCAGATTTTTTTGAAGATAGTAGTTTCAAATGGAACAGATGATGTAAATATTCCCCAAAAGTTTGATGACTTCGTCATAGTTTTTTAAAAACCTGCTCACCCACTCAGTACAGATGTCCATTAATGGTTAATGTATTGCTGTTTCTGCTTATTACTTTAAGCAGAATTTTCTGATTTTCTAATAAACTGTTGATTTAATATGATTTAATGTAATACAATTGTAAATTAGCATGATTTAATGATTCTGACATTTTTAGACGTTTTCAATGAAAATACAGTCATTAATCAAGTTAATCCAGAGTGCCGATGAGTCATTTTAGTACAATGACAGTTGTAAACATTAGTTCGCTCTGTTTACCTGCGGCAGTGCAACTTTTCCAGAAGTGAATAACAAATACTCTCTTGTTGGAATTCAAGATAGTCATGTTTAGCAGAAAACCACAAGAATAGGATCCATCTACTCTGCAGATTATTTATATTTATATTATCTTATATATGTGATTGTTTCATGTTTATGGTATATTTAAAACATATAATTATTTAATTATTGTGCACTTTTACTGTAAATTGACTTATCTCTCAGGCACTTGGTAGAAGCTCATAAAAAAATATGGTCAAAAAAAAATTAAAAGTAATTGTTTTTCTGTCAAATGTTAATAAATATAAAATGACACCATGACAAGGGTTAGTTTGGTTAATGTGGTCATTGTGGTTAGTTATAAATTTTCTATTAGGCTTTTAGACTCTGACAGTATTGCTGCTTGTTCATCATTTAACTGAGAGCAAATATGACAGCGATGTGACAAACTTCCCATGTTGACACATAACAGGCTCAGTGGATCCCCTGGTGTCCGACTGCACAGTGTCATGTGTGGGAATTTTGCGATCCCCATGGGAGGAATACCATGCATCACTTCATGAGACACAACATTTGTCACATGGTTTGTAATATATTCCAAAGGATAAAACAAGGCGGAAATCACATCTGGCTTTTATCGGCAGTGAGCCCCACACTCCGTTTCCCCTCTGAGGCAATGGCATACTTGGCTACTCATCGACAAACAAATTTCTTATGAGCTCTGTGAGACAATAACATACTGGAAATGAACCAAAAGTCAAAGATGCACCTGACATAACATTAATCCCAAAGGGAAAATGCAATGTTCTTTCACTATTGACTGGATTACTGCAGCCTGTCATTTAGTGAGAGGGGAACATTAGATGCCACACACCGTACTGTCTCTCACGTCAGACACGGTCCCTGCGTATCCTCACAGCAGTGATGACAAAGAACCAATTAACGAAAATCAGCCTGTGGTCTCACTGCTCACTCTCACGTTCACAGTGGAGACCGCTGACAAACCAGCATGTGACCTAGAGCGTGACCTCAAAATGAGCACTGTTGCTTCATGTTGGAGTTTTGCTTTTAATGTGTTTTTCAGTTTTTAACATGTGACAGAATTATCTATTATATTTACAACGTATAAATATATAAATAGAAACTAAATAATGGGAAATTGGCTAAAATGGAAACAACATGAAAACCAAACTTGCAAATTTAGTAACACATTGACAATTCAGAGAGTGAAGATGCAAATTACATCAATATAAGCTTTTCCCCTTGTTGTTTGAACCGCTGATAGATAACACAGCAAAAAAGAAAAGAAAAGATTAAAAATAAATTCAAATACAAATAATAGACTAAAACAGTCCTATTGTGAATTATGCATATTGCTTCAGCAAACATAATGATATTTTGGACAGTCACTCCAAAACGTGTCTTAGAAAATGTGTACTCATGTCTGTTTCCCTGCAGTCATCTAGGACAGTGGCTCTCAACATGGAGGTCGGGATCATCCAAAGGGATCGAAAGATCACCCTGAGGGGTCATGATGTGACCAGTGGGATTGGAGAGAATCAGAAACATATATTCTTCTACAAAAATCATGTAAAAATCACATTTTTAATTACTTTTCTCTACTGATCCTATTCTATTTTATTGTGAAATACTCAATAGTTTTAGCTTTTAAAGCCTCTAAATATTTAATTGAACAATTTATGGAGAAAAAATACAGTAAATGAATGACTAACCACATGAAATATTAAACTAGTTACACAAAGCCATATTGTTTCCTTTTGAAGGGGACAGAAGCCAAAAATCTTAAGAACCCCTGATCTAGGATCGACTCTTAACCAACTTAAAAGACTGCTGGAAAACTCTTCAGTTTCAGAGTTAAGTTGTAATAAAGTCTGTGAGAAGGAATAAAAGTCAAAAATCTCACTTTTAGCAATTTAATTAATATAGGTCCACAGCAACTGTGAGCTTCAGTGTTTGTCCAGCAGATGGCGGCAGAGACACGTCTCTGCTGTGTCGCATGTAATCAGTGTCCCATCCTGACAGTCCTGCAGCAGCTCTCATTTAGGCACCGCTGCTCACCTGCCATTTACATAACAACAATCTGTCGACTGCATTCAGTCCATCAAGGTTCAGGAAGGAATGGAAACGGACTGCTGGAGAAAAAAGAAACAAAGCTCTAATTTTCTTTTGAGCCTAACGCTTGTCATTGATATGCGAAGACTTAGAAGGCAGATTGTGTTCAATCCTACCAGAGGGTTGCTTTGAACTACACATAGTAAAGAGGAATTGGGGACCGAGCACAAATTAGCTTTTGAATTCAAGACTTAAGACACACTTAGCACACTTTGTGTCATATATAATAGGATTGTGTGAGGGCATATGCCTGCAAGCTGCTGAATGTCTTAAACACTGTGAATGGAAGTTGTGCATTATTTTATTACCCAAACCATTTTTTGCAGATATGAGAGATGAATAGAAACAGGAATGAGAATGCTGTTTTTGTTTTCCTGATCAATTTTCGTACCCTGCAGAAACCCTGGGATACTTTGTATTGCGTTTGCCTTGCATCCGTCCCCCCCAAAGGACCACATTATCTTGCCTATTTCCATAGCAGACAACAGAAAAAAAAATTGTAAAATGCTTTCATGTGTTATCCACTGGGTGCAGATGTGCATGTGTAAGCACATTTATCAAGTGTGCCAGTGTTCACCTCTAAATAAAGCCAATCATTTCAACTGTGCTGTTTCTCTTCTCTGTGAGAATGCACCTCAACAAAAGGCCAAGCTGGATACCACAGTACACCACCATGAGCAATTTTTTTGTATGAATACATTTGAGTGAGGTGCGTTTAATACATCTTTACTTTAAGGTAGTCTTCCTCTAGACCTATTTTGTCTATTGGGATCAGTGGGTGTGATTGAAGCTTAATGGGAATGGATGATGGCTATAAGAGCACCTGTCTGAAGATGATAGCTTAAATCAGTATTCTCTCTTGCAATGAGAAGTGGAAATAGGGGCTGCAGTTAAGGCAATAGTGATGTCTTTCCCCTGGTCTGTGAAATGGCTCAATCTCCCCGGCCGCTCCACAGTTTGATTGTTATAAATCTTTTGAAATCACATTATCTTGGCACACTCATTAGCGATGATTGTGATTCTGAGGCAGTGAAAGCAGGGTATATTTTCAAAACTTCTGAGGCACTACTTTATATTTACAGTTTCTACTGTTAAAAAAAGGTAAATCATACTTATTTTGCTGAACGTTTATAAACCTTTATATATTGGACCTGGTGTTTTATGCACACAGTTTGGAGTGGGGGTTACTTTAGCAAGACAAAGAGTCTGCAGCCACACTGGCAGCTCTGTGAGGCTGTGCAGCAGCACTTTGTGATTAATGTACATACTAACATGCTAGTGTTTAGCAGATATAATTTTTACAATATACACCATCTTGTTTTGCCGTGTTTGCATGTAAACATTTGCTAAATATATCTAAACACAAAGTACAGCTGAGACTAATGGGAAAATCATAAAACATTAAAATCTTTACCTGATGATGGTACAACAGGAAAAGTCATTTAAGAAAAGAATTATATTACCAAAGTCAAGACGCCTTATTGTCTGGTGACCATGAATGTCAGTACACAGTTTCATGGCATATCTATCTATCTATCTATCTATCTATCTATCTATCTATCTATCTATCTATCTATATATATATATGTATATATATATATATATATATATATATATATATACACACATATATGATATTATATTATTCTTTTCTCTGCAGAGATGGTTTGACCTCCAAATTTACAATATGCTCACAGTGCTGCTCATGTATCTAATGTTAACTATTTTAAACTACCATTCAAGGCAGATATCCAAGTCATTTTCTTGAAATGTTGAGGGAGAATTACAGTTACATGGAGGAAGGAAGAAAAAGAATAAAAATGCATCTTCAGTACGTTCAATTTTGAGCAAATTCATCAGAGCACTTAAGCTAAAAGGGTAATTTCATAAATGGAGATGAAAACCATTGAAGTAATTTGTCTACCTTCCAAAGAGATTTTGATGGTCTTTTCAGTAAGAGGGAGCTTTTTGGAACAGTGTGCTCTTATGGGACCATTAGCTATAACAAAGAAGTCCTCTTCAGCAGACAACACTAAGAATATCACTAATCTTACCATATTTACATTGCAATAATGAATTAATGTGTACTTGAAGTACACCACTAAAAATAAAAAAACAATTAAAACAGTTTTTTATCCCTTCACTGCTCACATAAAAGTAATACAAGCCAGGAGAAGCAATGTGCGAGCAGGTATAATATTCACAACCATGCAATTGTTCTGGGAGCCTTGTATGTTTTCAGCATACATAATGGACCATTTTAATTAGAAACATTGAATATTTTAGGAAACGTGGTTTCAGGCTGTCAGTCAGGAGGCCTGATAGGAATTTGAGGCCACAGTAAAACATGTCACATGAGGGCCCTTGAAGACTGCAAGATTTTCTCTCTTTATGATGTATTCAAAAATGTTTCTGAGCTCTATACAGACAGAGGGCTGTTAAATTATTTGTCTCCTTCCACCCATCTTCCAGCAACCCTGCCTGGAGTTCTTATAGTTTGATCATTATAAAATATTTTATCATTGTTCAGGGTCATTAAGCATCTGCCATAGCAGTAATAAAACTTACATATAGTTCACTCCCTTAAGTAATTCTCTGAGCTTTCAGTTGCCAAATTAGCATATGGTAACGGTCCTCTTGGAGGCCCAGCCCAAATGTGAGCTAGTTAATTGCAACGTAGCTTAAAATGTCAGTTTCTGAGGCTGGAGTGAGATGAAAACTCTGGAGAGCTTTAACGACCACATCGGTGATATAAATGCATGTTCCTTCAACTCGCTGGAGCGTCTCAGCCTGCTAAGGACAGACTGCTGAGGACGAACAAGGGCAGCAGGAACGAAGCAGAGCTTAAAGCTAATCGTAATCCCCCCCCACCCCCCCCACACACACACACACTGCATGTTAGGTCTCACTTCACCCAGGAGAGCTCTCATGGCTTATCAAGACAGAAATTAAGTCTTAGCCTGCGCTGATCATGTTTAATTAAGAATCACTAGTGAATGCCTTCTATGGGTGTAACGTTGGGCTAATAGAGGATAACATGTCTTGAGAGACTGGGCTTATTTTGGAAATACCATGACCATGATACATAGATAAGCGCCCTTTTTCTGACGTGGCGAGTAAAGGTGCTATGAAGACAGTCATTCATTGGCTTCAATTAAAATAGCAGGCATTAGTGAACATTCATTTTAAGCTCCTGTGGCCAGAAGTAGTTCTCCCAGTTCCTATCTGTGAAGGTTGTGTAATTACACAAAGACTTAACTGGAAAAGGTAGAAAAGGTCACAGTGGGAGTATGTGGTGCTTTTTTGGTAATTTTCTACACATAGAAAGCCATTTTATGGTCCTTAAATATACTGTTAGACATCTATGAAATAAGAGTAACAAAGGTCTACAGCCGTGCTGGCGGCTCTGTGAGAGTCTGACCATAGTGGAGGACATCGCCATCCTAGGGAACCACATACCGATGATTCTATAGATCTCAATGAAATGTGATGTGTGAATTTGGATTACAAATTTGACAAGTTTGTATTCACTTCTTTTGTATTAAACAAACCTTTGCTTTATAGACATGACCAATAATTATTTTGCGACCTTGCCTGAACCTGAGCCCTTATACCTTGATAAATTAAGGTTGATCATTCAGCCGTCATGCCCCTTCAGTCTTCCCCCATCCAAGTCATGACCTACACATAAACAAAATGTGTCTTTAATATAAATATTAAAGTTTTGTATTAGGTCTTAACTAGTAAAGACTAGTTATTCTACTGAAGTTCTGAAAGAGTGACATGACCAGTTATGAAGTGTTTCCCACACGTATATATAAGGAGACACTGGGTCTCATAGCTTCCCTTCCTTATCTTGTTTTAAGATAGTCTTAAGTAATAAAGCTCTTCTTTTTTGATCCCTTTCCTCTCCTGGAAGGATGGGGAACCGGAGATCTGGATTTTTATGTTTATTTGTTTTACAACCTGCTCCACAACAGCTTTTTGGCATTGTCTTGTTTTTTTGGCACAACAAAATTTGGCTAACCATGACTCAAAATAGTTTTTCACGTTATGTGAAAGCGCAATTCTTTCCCCCCAGTAGGGACGCGGCCTTGGCGCTTGTTGACGTGATGCCGGTCTGGTCTATCGCTGGCATGGCTAAAAACTACACTGATGGTAGTACCATGTGGGGAGCACATTTAAAGACAGGGATCCAAAAGCTTTTTCAAAAATGTATTAGTAGCAATCAATCAGGGATAGATGGATGAATGAATAAATGATGATATATTACAAAGAATATATAAAAAATTAGAACGCGAGCATTAAACTAAAGATTTAATTACTAAAGTAAACCACACCATTATTATTATTATTATTTCACTTACATCAGTAACTATATTTATAACCTTGGTGTTTAATACATATTCAGCCCTTACTATACACACGATGTAAAGTAAATGCAATACCTAACAATCCATTAAACACACAAATATTCATCAAATCAATAATATTATAGGGGTGAAAAGTCCTTTTTTACCTCACATGTGTTATCTCTTTGTTCATTTCTCAGTCATGGTTTGTAGGGAAGAACTAACTGGCCTACAGGGAGGGGTTTATATAACTGGGAGTGTCTAAGAGCTCTACTGGAAGTCTACAATATGCAGGGAGTTTGGTGTGGTGGAGACTTTTGATTTAACAAGTATGCTAAGATAAAAACCGACAAATTCTCAAATTGTATTCCCATGGCTATTTAAATGTTTTCCTACAAAAGGTTTAAATTATGGAAATAGAATAACCAAGAAACTGACATCATACCTATTTGGTAGTTGTTTGGTTAGATGAAATTATTTTGTTTAAAGCTGCTCTAATCAATATTTTTATATTAACAATGGATTACACATGAGCACTTTGAAGAGTTGCTTTGAGTGAGAAATTTTCAGATAATTATCACCTGTCTCCTTCAGCTTCCAGAGAGTTTTAGCGTCTTTCATCAAATCGTTTTGGTTTTATGGCCTGCAACTTGACTGTTTGGGTCAACGCTCTCGCCAGTGTCTGCTACACCCCGTTAATCCCAACCTGTGTTTACTCTGTACACTCAAAGCCCAGGACAAAACGGCAGGTAGACGAGTTAACGACTTGCTGGTGAGCCAGATATTTCCCTCAGGAGTTGGTGGAGACCAAAAAAAAAAAGTTAAAATGTGAGTGAATATTGGACTTACATTCACCAGGTGGCCAGAAACTAAACCCCAAATAAATGCTAATGTTGCTCCATAACTTCTGGATGTGTAAATAGGCAACTGTTTGCTAACATTAATCATTTTACACAGTCCTTGTGTTTTTTTTTTGTTTTGTTTTACACATTTGTGGCTTTTAAAAGAAAGCTGCCCACATTTCTATTTATGACTGAGTCAGACTACTATCATGTAGTCATGGATAAGACAGTGGTGTACAGGTGCAATTGTGTCCATGTATGTTATATTGTATAAATGTGAATTAAAACGTTTTGGAAAAGGAGTAAAGTAAAAAGATAAATAAAGACCAACTAATGAAGTGTTACGGTTTATACTGTTACATTTTATAGCCTTTTCATACTCCTGCAAATGTGTGAGCTGTTCACATACATTTAAATATATATATATATATAATTATGGAAATTAGTCATAAATGGATGACAAATTAGTGAGTTAATAAACGCTGGAATTACGATCATCAAGTGAGTTTGGCTTATTCTTACTCCACAGGCTACTACTTATTTATCTGCTATTTTTATATTATCCACTTTATAATATTTATATAGTGATATGTTTGTATTATATTGTACATAGTTTTTATTTATGGTGTATATTTTTTATTTCAATGCTGTTGCTATGCCTATGTTCACGAAATTTTCGTTCTATGTACACTGGTTGTACATTGAATGAAAATAAAGAAGACATTCACACAGTCCACTCCTGAAAACACATTATTTCCTTGACTTCATTCATTTCATTCAATACTTAGTGGGATTCACGGGCCACAGAATTAGGATATCATTCCTAAATCACTCAATCATCCTCTGGAGGATTTATGAGGACAGTGTCTCTGGTCAGACCTGTCGTTGTCACCCTGCATGTCTGTGATGCTTTACGACCCGTGAAATAGACCCTGCAGATGTTGGCGTTTTGAGAGCTGGCGCTGCCTTCTTCCCTCCTCTATTTTCCCCTTCTCTTCCTTACTTTCCTGCAAGGAGATGAGTAGGCCTCATGAGGAGGACGGCCAGTGACAGATAGAAAAGAGATGAGGTTATCAACTCTGTCAGACAGTCAATCAGGATGACTAACAACGTCAGGTTAGACCATCAGGTAGACTCTCATTCCTGAACCTTGTTCCCTGTAATTTGTTTTTGCTGTCATATTGCTGCAATGGCAACAACATGAGCTAGCGACAGAATGAAGTAAATACTTTCACTATTTATTTTCCAAAGGTATACCATCCATTGTGCCATTTCACCATAATATCAACATCAGTACCTGCATTCTAAAAGGTCTTTTCTCGGCATAAGACAACCGTGACGTGCAAGTGAAGTTAAATACTGTATATTCAACACAATTATAGTATGAGCTGCTAACAGGCCGTGAGGGCAGGCAGGCAAGAGGAGTCACAGGTGGATTTTTCAAAAACAGTCAAGAACAGAGAAAAAGTCCTTTTGGCCCCTGTCACTACCATGCATGTCTATGTCTGGCACATTTAAGCTTATAGATGTGATGTACACATAAGTCACCTTACATACTCATATACCTCATCACACTGCATCCCGAGGACGTTAATAGTTGTTTTCTTAATCACTAACATCCAAAACAGATCTTTTTTTCCAGAGCTGGTGACAAGTGAGCAATCTTGTTTCCTTCTCATTGCTTTTGAAAGATGCCATTATTTATTTCAATTTAACAGCTGTTGTTGTTGTGACCTGGTTTGTCATAATATTAAGATAGGTTATATATTGTTTATCACGATAACCCTATACTGTCAGTATAAACATTTTAATAATTAACAAAGACAAAAGCACCAACAAACTAATTTATCATAAATAAATATGTAAGTGTGCAATGCAAAAAGAAACCAATATACTGCCAAAAATACTAAATAAATTAAGTATGATGTATGAAACAAAAGCCATGTGTCATCACTTGCTGATGTAACCTGCATAAGGTCAAAAGTCAATGAGGAGAAAGTAAACTATTAAATGTGTAAACTAAGAAACCTAACGTGACTGCAGTTACGGACATTTAAATCCGCTGTGTTGCAGCAGCTGTGGCCATCGCACAGGGATTTAACTAGTTTTGATGGTTGTTAGTACTCAGATTTATTTATACAGTATAGCCCTTCATCACAAAAGCCTGTCTGTAAGAAATCTATAGAGACAAGCCAACCTAGATCTGATGAAGAGTCAAAAGAAAATGTAGTGATGGAATTCAGCCAAAAAGGATAATAAAAAACACAAGGAAACCGAACAAAGCACAAAAGAAAAATTGCACGACATGCAGTCTGACCAATCTAACCTTGCCCACTTTACCCTGAGGGACCACCCTTAGTACATTAGTTATGGCAAGAAGGAAAAAACACAAACCTGTTTCCTGCATCCTGCAGGTGTAAAATAAACCAAAATGTAAGTATTCTAACTGATCTGACCTTCAGTTTATTAGAATGTGTGTGTGAAAATACATTTTGCAAAGTATTCGACTGTTAAATCCCTGAATGTTGAGAATGAGATTTGCTACAAGAAAATCAGTTAGTGCAAGGTGGGACTATACAACAACCTCTGTGAAATTCAGCCGATTTGTCTCAATTTCCCCATCAAAGTCCTTTGAGCATCATTGTAATCCTATTAGTGGACGTCTCTGGGTGAAGTTGACTCCATTGAGCCATGGAGAGTGGGATCTGACAGATGAGTGGGGGGGTTCTGAATAGCGATGTTTGAGGACAGAAAGGTGGAAGGGAGGTATAGTGAGGGAGAGAAGTGTGTAAAAGACACCTGAATGGAGAGTAATGAATCCAGAGAGGAGCACAGACATCTCTTTCATCTTCAAGCTGACTTGAACCGCTCTTTCATCATCATCTGAAAAATGTGCATGCTCATAGCACAGACACATTTACCTGCGGGGAGGAAAGACACATTTCACTTTCAAAGAAGATGCTCTCCCACTTTCCCTCTTGTTATTGCTTTTCAGGTCCTGCAGTGTTTGGAAGCAGAGTGAGGAGTCATTAAAGACACAACACAAACCCACTGCGAGGAGCACGGGCAGGTGACAATTATTTACCCTTAAATTAGCCTTGTTATTGCGCCTGATGAATGTGTGTGGGAATTAAGAGTGAAAGCTTCAAATGGCAGGCTTACAATGCAGCATAACACAGGCATGAGAGTGTTTGAAGAGTCGCTCATCAGTGTGACAGAAAGCGATGTGAGGAGCTACAGTTTCTTGTACGTTTTGAGAGCTGAAATAATTTGAAGGGGAAAGGGAGCTACATTCCTATGATTTCTTTTGGTATGTCTGACTTCAGTCAGTGTGTGCAGCTAAACTAAAGCTCAGTGGCCTTACTCAGTCCACAAGCAGAAGATGTGCCCGGACCATCTGACTGGATTTACTGTGACCCAGTTAAGCTGAATCCTTGGCTGCTGCTACACAGACAAACTGGCTTTGCCTTACTAAATTCCTTCTTAATTGAAGAGACAGCTTAGTGAGGGAAGACACAACAACTTTCAAAGGGCATTTAGGTAGGTAGTTTATTTTCACTTGAGGTAAGCTTAGTCACTTACTTAGTCATCAGTAACGTGACTTCACCCTGTTCCATTCTGCTCCAACAGCACTGAGCGTCGGACTGGGATTACTACGACAGCCGCAATGGCAGACATATAAATCTAATCTAAGCAATCTACAGTCTACATCTTGATCTGCTTATTCTGCTGGTGAATAGCGTTCGGAGAGATGAATGGCTTGTAATTTCGAGACATAATTACTATATCCAGCTGAGGTTTTCAGAGCTGTCCTTGGATATGCCAGATTCCTTTCAATAATTGGCCGCAGGATTCCCGGCTGTGAGATTGCTGTTTGTCCAGTTATGGCAGCTTCTGCTTTTCAACAGTCCCCACAGGCCGAAAGTGCTGATTCCGAGTGCTTTCATAAGAGAACTTACTCTCTCTTAATCGCAAAACAGTCTCCAGATGCCTTTTTTGTGCGAGTCAGCCCCAGTTTGATTAATGTGATCGGGGAGTACTGAAAGTGCTGCCAGGCTCAGAGGTGTCACCCAACACTGCTGAATAAATGAACAGAACTAATTGTTTGTTTATGATTTAAAATATTAATAACATTGAATATATGAGGCTGTCAGTTGAAATAACCATTTGGGACAAATATGCATTGTCGTTGGTGTACATTCGCATTACTGTTAATAGTAACGGCATCAGCTGGCCTGGCATTAGGACACAACTCATTTCATAAATGTTGAGGGTACATTAGTTGGACTTTGATGTAATTATATTACTCCCTAAAGAAAGAGAAACTGTGTCTATTTATAATGAAAGTAGCTTACATAATGTTTTTGGGAAGTTTTGGGGGGTAAACATTTGAGGGGGAAACTGCTAGAGATGGCAGCAAAGATAGTGGCTTCTGTTAATGAGATGATGAAATATTTTCCAACAGCTTACTGCACATTGCATGCCTGCTTCACTTTACTGTATGTCATTCATAGAGAAAAACAAACAGAAATGCTATCACAGTTACACAGCCATAGGGACCTTGGATGCAAGTCAAAGTGTCCTTGACAATTATCATTAAGTATGATTGCACATCAAGGATCCTCAAGTTCCAAGCCGACAAGTATTCCCGAGTCACTGGTTAATGGACTATTATACAGTATGTTCTGCTCTAAAGCCACTTAGAGGAAGCATCAGGGTGTCCACAGGCAGCGGGATAATGAGTACAGAGACTGTACAGTTCTTGTGTATGAGCCCTGGAAATCCAAACTGAGTGGTTTTGTTCAAATGTTGCAGTTTGGAGCTCTGGTGGACTTCATCAGGATCTCTGCTCTCTGCCTCTGTAATTCTGCGAGTTTAAAGAGGATGACGCTGAATCTGGAGACTTAATCCCATCTCCCTGGTGGTGTAAACCCCAGGCAAAGTTTTGTTTACGCTGTGCTTTATCAGTGATCTGCGACGCATTTGCATCTCCTCTTTCATCTCCATACAGCACCTTGATCCTCACTGCGTCATTAGCGCTGCAGCAATAATGAGAGAGTGGGGTGAAGAATTGCAACCTTCTGGTTGCATTGCTTTTGTATGGTGTGTGTGTGTGTTTGTGTGTGTGTGTGTGTGTGAGGATGCGGGAGGGGGTACCAGCAATACTAATTACAGAAAGACTTTATGTAAATCCAAAAGCCTCTGTTGTTGTTAATCTGGGTGAGGAAGCGATCCTCAACAGTTTATTGTGTAGCACACAGCTCTCAAAATGAAATAAGATGGTGATGTTGATTATGGCTGATAGAGGGGAGCAAATAGCCAGGTCTGAATTATTCTGCAGCATCTAATCAGTAACTTCATTTTGTTTTATCGCACAATGTAAAATCTTCTGGAGTAGCAAAACAAACCAATATATTGGTTTGCAGATGAACAGGCTGAATGTTTCCCATTTCCAAATATTTCATAGCAGTCATTGTGGTTGTGTTTACATTAGAGTTTCCTCTCTAAGACCGGAAAATTACCTGAAATGATTTTATTTATTGTTATGATTTTTGTAATTTGTTCCGTATTTAAATACTTAATGTATCTCAGAATTTCCCCTAACATTAAATGTCGGGGTTGTCACTCTGCCTTACTGAGAGAATTTCATCATTCCGTCAGTCTTGGTTATGTGTGCTATTTTTAGTGTCCAAAGATGGTCTACAGTTCATGCTAAATGAGAGGATTTTCCACCCCGTCAAAAGTAAAATCATGAGAGAAACACTTAATACTTTTGACATGAAAATACCCAAATTTTAAAGATGCATTACTGACAATGTGACTTCAGAGTAGAAATGTCAGTATTGCATTGAGAAGCCTTCAGTCAAACTTTAAAACACAGCAGATCTTGGGTGATCATAAGATTCAGTTTGGAGTGGCTGTGTTGAATATCTTCACAAGCTGTGACACCATATTCACACAGTGGTGTGTCAAATCTCATTTGGTTTGCAAGTATCGTACTACATTGCTGGATTGACATTATTTGATGTCCTATCATTATTCCAGTCTACATTAGACCCCTTATTACTGCTGGCAGAACATAGCCCCACTCTTAATTTTGTAAATTAACATGTCCTTATGCTAATTGAATGGGGTTTTAATAGCTCTCAGTAGACAGCATTTGGAGTAAAAGAGAAAAAAGAAAAAAAATGATATGAATGCCCCCTCTGCCCACCCAGATCTCCTGCAGACAAAAGGTTTTCTTATGAAGTACTAATGGCACCTGACATAAGGCAAACAGACACAGTTGCTAAGCAGCCAGAATATTTGCAAATGTAAATCCCCAGAGAAGTATGACATATATCATACGTTTCATTCATTACAACATATAAATTAAAATGCAGTGATCGAAAACCTTTTTCCTGCTCCTTTTGGTGCTCTGTTTATCATAAAAAGGTCTAAAAAGAAGTGATGCTCTACATTTAGTTTCCAAGGAAGGTCTCCCTAATGGCTCTTAAAGCAAACTGTCTGGGCTTTTCTGACATATCGTCAGCTATTATTCCTGATGCCTCTCATGGGGTCGTCCTCTCCATAAACTCTTCCCCTTCACTGAGCCCCTGCCTCCCATCACCAGCATGCTTGTTAAACAGAAACACACATTAGTCTATCTCATGTTTCCTCTGAGGCCCACAAGCCTGCCAACCCAAAGCTCCTGCTTATCACTCAGCCTCTGCCCCGTGTTTGTGTACGTACATGGGTGTGTGTGCAGAGCTGCTTGTGCACATTTATACTTTTGCTCTGCCCTCTCGAAGTATGTGTACCTTTTCTTTATCCCAGCATCCCGCCTCTTAATCACTTAGTGTGTTTGGCTTGTTTGGTTTAACTGCCAAAAGATTTGACCAAGAATCCATTAGCAGAAGAGCACATATGCACATTTTCTACTCAAATAAGAATATAGAAATACCCTGATAATGAATGAAAAAAAAAAAGCGGTAAAGGGTATTATCGCAACATATATTCAGACTTATCAGTGCCAAGAGCAATGCTGTCTTTCATGCATAAATCTGTGCAGGTCAAGTGGAGTTTGAAGTCTAGCATCAGTATATCTGCATACATATAAGTTCCTCAAAAGAGTTGAGGTCAAGCACATCAAAACGATTCTAAAGTATCAAATAGAGAAACTTACCCAGGCTACGCTAAGAAAATTCGAGCCAAATCTAAACATCAATGCGATTAACTAAATTGGCAGAACCTACAGACAGGAAGCGTTACAGGATCCAGGCCTGTGCAAGTCAGTGCAGTGGAGCATCCTGTTTCCTAGGATTGGGAAAACATCAAGTCAGCGCCTGCATGAGCACAAACAACATGCTCCTGGCAAACACCAGAAGCAGGCCATTAAAGGGCTATTAGAGGGACAATGAACACAGCAAACCTCTTATTATTATCCAATCAAATCAAATCTTTGCTAATCTAACCTAAGGACTTTTGTCATTACCGTCTCAGGTCTTTGTAACAGCAAGGTCACATTCTGGCCGTTATTTAGAAATCAATTCTTTTTGTTTGTTGGCTGGTCACTGCTCCTTTCAGAGTCCTCTGGGTATGTTTTCTTATTAATATTTTCCTGACTTAACAAAATTGCATGCTGTTTGTCACAAAGATCATGGAGCTTGTCTAGGCTAAAAAATGAAACTCAAGTGAATAAGGAGAGAGAAAAGAGAAAGACATTAAAGTTTAGCAGGCCTCAGTGTCTTGCCCACACCAAGAATGATAACTATAAAGATAACTATAAATATATTGTTGTAAAACGCGCTCTAAGTGGATGGTGGAGTCCACACCACAACTATAACGACAACAACAGTGGCAAACCATATCATTGGGATCACTTTCAGAGCAATTTGATGAATGATAGAAACACTGACAGCCAACCAAAATGCATCAATATCCGTTTTCTTAAGCTGCCAACACAGCTGGAGCGCTGTGGGGATTGCTCACATCGTTATCATTACAGTTCTAATCTTTATAGTTATTATTCTTGGTGCGGACAGCTCTTATCAGCTAGCAGCAAAAAGTTTATTCTGTTCCTTTCTTGTACTCTAACTTTTGTTTACTTTGAATTTTTTCTACGTAATTGCTTTTACTTGGAATGCACTAATGTAGCGTCCATTTTTATCCATATATAAATCAATCAAAAAAATAAAAACCTCTCTTAAAGTGTTCAGTCCATTAACTTCTGACAGAAAGTTGAGGACGATGCCTTCTTTATCAAATGAACCGAAAACTTTTTTCTAACTGATCCTGAGGAGAAACCTGCCTTCTAATCCAGAGCTGCTGATAACAACAAGCTCTGTCTTTCTGTCTTTTCCTAGTGTCAGTGTACCCCGAAAGGCACGCTGGCTTGCTGCCAATAACATTGCACCACATTTTCCAGATGCAGAATATTTGCTTATTAAAAGGTTTTTAGAAATACACCAGATGCTTGCTGTTTAACTACGGGCATTAACCCTTTACTGGGATGTAGTCCAGATTCAGTATCTTCCTCACACACAACCTTTTCCCTGCAGTCAATTAAACACACTGTGCAAGTTGGTAGATTCTTGCAATAAATATTACTGCTGCAACTACTTCCAGCGCATAAACTGCTAAAAAATAAAATAACTTTGGAAATGAGAGCATAAGTAAAAAAAGGAAATGACAGGGTAGTAAAAAGGGAATTTTAAAGGGTGATTTTAAGGTGATATGACTAAACTAGCCAATACTAGAGTGCTGTGATGTCTGAAAGCTCAGTGTTACAGCCTGGAGACAATGCAGCGGAGTCTTAAAATTGGCCAATAAAATTGTAAAATCAATGTTAAAGTAAAAGGCAACCTACTGAAGATGCTAAAACTTGTAATGAAATCAGTGCCTTTAGCACTATATTAAGCTTTACCAATCTTTATTGTGCCACATCAACTGATTAAACAGATTTTTACTCTCTTCACATTCATTCTGAACGATAGTATCAGGGCAGATTGTGTCTGACTTTAATCTCAGGAGAAACATGTCTGGTGAATCTTGATGGAGCCACGTCTTTGCTACAATCCCTTTAGATGCTCTTCTAATAAAAGCCCCACCATACTGCTACCCTGCGGCTCCACTGTCGACAGCCCATGGCGGATTAAAGCTGATTTCCCTTTTGGTCAGAGTCACTCTTGTGAGGGTCCAACTCGCCCCAGCGCTGGCGGAGAGTACTATCCTTGTCACTGATACCTAGCTCACTGTTGTTTGATGCTGGGCATGTCTCGGCGGCGCCCCCGGCTCATCTATCACAGTAACTGTGAATGGCGGACGGGGACGGTGGAGGAACAGAGGAAGGCTGCTCCGACCCTCCCTTCTCTCACTATATACTTAGTAATCTGTGCCAAGGCTGTTCCCTCAGCGGAGAATAGAGACCTTGTGTTCGGAGGCTCCAGATGGGCAAAAACAACACAGCACACACCACTACGACTCTCCATTGAGACAGCTATCAAGGCTAAGAGAATATTTTGATGCATGCAAGCGTTTTGTGTAAAAACAATTAAAATGTAACGTGATATTAATATTTAAGGCCCTGACAAGTTATTTTCTCATTCAGTTTCTTACTACGAGAGATGGCCTCGTACAGGAACACAATATTGTCTGCTAAGGTTGAACCAGTATTGGAGGTTTCTGTGTTTGTGTTTTTGTCATTGCTTTTCTCGCTGGTTTGAAGTTGGAGGTGTGAAAGAAAAGTGAGGTCACATTGGTTCCATGCACCAATCAGAGTCCAGCAACATTTGAATCAAAACATGATGACAGTTGTCGGGTTTGTTTGCTTATGTTGTCAGGCTGCTGTCAATCAAATCTGATCAAACCCACCCACAGAGTCCTGCATGTTGAACAAATAAACAAACAAATGATACCTTTAACTTTGATTCTTTGATTAGGGCTTATTTAGTCACAAATGTTTCATATTATAGTAAAATCCATAAAACTACACTGAAATTAAAAAAAACATCAAATTTAATTGCACATAGTGTATGTACAACAAAGCTTTGAACAATATGGCACACACGTGACACAAATGGATCCAGCTGACAAAGGATACAGGCCTGTCTGTGGCAAGGAAATAGTACAAAACATCAAATAGTGGCCACTAACTACACAGTTTATTTGCCTCGTACTCCACGTAGTTTGGTTGTCTGGCACTGAAAGCTTGTAGGGCAGTGAGTATCCTGGTCACGTCTGCACTGGACAGTTTGAGTCTGTGGCGGAGCAGACAGGAGAACAGGTCCACGTGTGGGGCCCCTGGGGGCGAGAGGCGGTTAACCCTGTAGCGGAGCTCCACCAGCTGCAGCAGGGCAGAGTCCTGTGATCCCTGAGTGTACGGGTAGTCTATCTGCAGGATCAGGTCCTGGATCGCCTCGGGATCAAAGTGCACGCTGTATCCGAACAACTGCATGCTGTTCACTTTCATGTAGGCCATGTTGTTAGATGGCTCCGTTTCCTCCAGAGGCTCGTAGTACACGGTCATGTTCTTGTTTCCTCCTGTCACTCCTGCAGAGTCTCTGATACGACTCCTCAGGTAGAAATGAACCGTTTCAAAAAAGCTCTTCCATCTGTTTCCTAGAGTTAACGTCCAGTTGTAGCAGTCCAAGGGGATGTCGAGCTTGGTCCGCTCCCAGTCAGGGTATCCGTGCTGACCTATAGGCATGGTCCAGCTCTCTGAGTGGCTGCCCCCGAATGGATTCACAAACAGAGACAACGCTGGCTCCAAAGTGCTGTTTCTGGTGAGGCAAAACTGGAGGGAGAGTCCAAGGAGCATATGAACACGGTTGGACTTCACCCGGTTGCTCTTGAGGGTGAGCAGCATTCTTTTCCTCCAGGACGGGTCAAACCAAGTGTTAACACGCACGTCATTGCTCACAAACACAGCATGCAGAGCGATGCGCGGGTCGCGCCGCTGGAGCAAGTAGCGCAGCTCCAGGTCCTGCAGGTCTCGGTCGCTTTCCAAGCCCAGGTAGGGGTCCGTGGGGTCGGGCACGGCGGGCCGGCAGGCTCCCTGGGTCAGGGTGAAGCCGGAGTTACAGCTGGAGCATCGTGTCCGGTTCTCTGTGGAGCAGGAGGCACAGCGGGGGCCGTCGCCCACGGAGCAGGGTATCACGCCCTGGCAAGACGGATGGTTGTAGAGGCAGGAGCAGCTGCGGCTCTCGTCACTGTAAACACCAACCTGGTGGTTCTCACTGCAGTATAAAATGGAGAGGGCGTAGCTCAACCAGAAGTTCAGAGGCCTGAGGAAGAGATGACAGATGTGTTAAACACTTTAGGTTTAGAGAAACTACGCTGCTCCACTGGCTTTCACCGGGTACCTAATTCTTATTTGTCACTTTGTTTTATGTTTTGGGAATATAAAATGAAAGAAATGTTTTGCCCAAGCAGATAAATCCTGCCTTTCACAGAAAAAAAAAAAAAAAGTGTTGTTGCAGTGAAATCAATTTAAGCCAAACTTGGACTCAGCTGGAGTTACAGAAGCGAAATCAGATCAAAATGAATATTTGAATTCCCCTTCTGTGGTGCAGACGTGATGATGACGCACACCGACTCACACACACAGACAAACAGATTCACATACCCATGCATATATACTCTTTCTGTCTGTATGTAATGTAATAAAGTTTATACAGCTTTTTCCAGTAGATACAGCACAATAAAAATGCTATTTAAATACAATTACAATGTAAAAAAGCAAATAAACTAAGAAAACAAATATTTTATCTCAGACTGTCCCGGTACACGTAAACCACAATTGAATTATTTTGTATAAGCAGAAGGGGTGTGATAAAGATGTGTAAATGGACTGTGGACTGAGGAGGCAGTGCCTGCATTTGACTGGTGAGCTGATGGATTGCGTCATTTAGTTAATTTCCCTGCCAGAAATAGCTATCAACATAGAGTGTTCATGAGAGAGGCATAAATCTGAGTGAGGTTATGACCACAGTGGTCTCTGATAGGCTGCTGAAATATCCAGGTGGGAGTGCCGCTGAAACAGCAGCTGTAACAGTAAAAAAAAATACAGGAATAGCAAAGTCGTCATGCATTACTGGCCACGGCAGCTTAAATTCCTGGACGTGATTCTGCTGAAATAAATGGATTATCGTACGAGGAATCTTAGGATGTGGGATTGATTGTGATGCAGTTTAGACCTGCGGACAGTGAAACGTGGCTGTTTGGCCAGCCATGATCCCGTTTGTCTTTCCCCGGCTGGAGCAGAGGAGCAGCTTTGCTCCTGTCAGCACTTTTCACCTCACTCCACAACTACTTTTCCTCAAGTGCCTTCTAATAAGTACCGTCTCGCCCCGCTGCTCTCTCCCAGCGCCTGTCGCATAAATCATTTTCATAATTATAAGTTTTGGGGAGCACCTTGGGTTAACAGGCTGCAGTATAAATATCCCTCCCTCTTGTTCCTGTCTTGCCTCTTACCTCTGCCTCTGCAGGACTACTTTGGGCTGTTTTCGGCACCTCTTGCTGAGGCTGAAAAGCTTGTTAGCGGCGCGGCGAGCTTTGGTGAAAAGCTGGTTGCTACTGGTCTCCAGCTGCCTGTAGCGCTGGGGCAGGCTGGCATCCGTCCTCCACAAGTGTTCCACGACAGATGTGTTTACAGCGTAATGGGTTGGCAGTTTCCCAACAAAGCTTTGGAACTCCTCTGGTAGGAAAAAGAACATGAATAAGTAAACTGCCTGTGGCTGTGAGCTGTGGGGTTACAATATAAAAAAAACCAAAAAAAAACAACAACAATTGTCTACTCGTCATTGTTTGTCCCAGAAAAGTGAACCGCTCAAGAGGAGAAATAACAGCTTCAACATGCCAAGAAAGCATGTTTTGTGATTTGGATTTTGTTGGGAGGCAGGATTTCTGGTCTCATCAGCATGTCAGAGAACAAACTCCTTTCATATTTTGTTTCTGTGAAAATATATGTTAATCACCACCTGTAGCCAGCATACAGCACGTTACGCCTTCTAAACTAATCCCTAATCAGACATGAGTGACACTGAAAGCAAACTCGCAGTTCCTGCCTTCAACAATGTGCCTCGTAACTGTAATCACTTTTGTCAAACATGACAAAAAAAACGTGACGTGTTTTTCTCAGAAGTTACTTATCTTTTTTTTGATGCCGGAGGAAACTTGTTCAGCTGTGGCACATTAGCATATCCCACCTCAGACGTACACATTATTTGAACATGTGACAGTAGCGCACTCTGTCACTCTCTTTTATATATAGTTTTCTATTGAGAAACAGGTTTAATTTAAGATCCAAAAATAGACACAGCCATGAATCACTCAGTATCAATACCACAGGGGTCTGTGTCAAAGGTGCGTCACTCTGTGCTTTTCTTCAAACATTAGTACATCCTACCGTGGTATTATAATAATATTGTAATATACAGTAGCATGGGTTTTGTTTCCCCTAACAGCGGATTCATTTTATTGTACAATAAAACAATCTATCAGATTTGCTGCAAATATCTTCGTAAATTGCTGTGTAAATGCCAGTCGAGGCCACAAATCTTCTCCGCCATGGTATGGTGTGTTTATGGTAATTACTACTGTATAGCGCTGTCTCAAAATTAATGCAATAGTACATAATATGTGATTGGACACAGGCCAGACTCTGTTTTAATTGCTGGCTCATTTATTTGTGTAGACAGCTTTTTCAAGTGCATAGAGCTGGGGGAAATTACTCTTGGAGCCATGAATGAGTAAAATGCAGGGTGCTCTGATACACCAGGACTTTCAGCCAATGTCAAACAATCAGTGAAAGAGCTTCACAACGGTACATTACTTATATTCACCAACCATGATGATGAGTTCAGTGGTACTCTTACTGTAGTGGTTAGGTCAACACATTAAAACATTAGTGGTTTTTCAGTTTATGAACTTTTTTAATTTTATTTTTTGTATGTTGATGAACCTTTTTTGTTTGGATCAAATGTATTCAGAGGAAGCCTTTTCCATTATAATAACTTTAAATTATTGACATTACTTTAAACTACTGATATGACTTAATAGTTTGACATTTGGGGAAATAATTTGCTTTCTTGGTGAGAGAAAGATAATGTCTGCACAGTATATATGAATCTACATCTAGTAGCTAGTGGGTTTAAATTAATATCAAGACTGTGCAAGGGAAACAAAATCCTCCTACCAGCACCTCTAAAGCCAAGATATATACGTTATATCTTTTTTCGTGTGTTAAAGCGACATGTTTACGTGGAATGCTGGACTATTTTTACACTCGTTTTTTATACGAACACGCTATCATGTGTTTGATATTTACCGTGCAGACATGAAAGTGGTATCAATCTTCTCATGTAACTCTCGGCAAGAAGGCAAATAAGTGGTATTTCTTAACAGTTTTGAACCATACCTTTTAATCACACCTTTTTTTTATGGGATTCTTCAAAGCACTTTGGTGACAAAAGATGGGCTTTTTAGGTCTGTGTATTTTCGCACATTGCAGCCCTGAGCACCTAGACAGCATCAGAATCATCATTTGATCAGACAGAATGACTGACAGGTCTCTAGATTCACTGTCTGGCAGCCGCCAGTGTTTGACAGCCAAGAATGCATTTAGAACAAAAACAAGACATGTGTTTTTGTTCACTGAAATCCAAGTTTAAGTTTATTTTTTGTTTAATTGAAAAAGAACTTGTGTCCCGAAGTCCAGAATTCGGAGAAAGGTTTTAAAAGCCAATGTTTCACCTGTGGGTTTTTGAAAGCACCATTCAAGCTGACATTTTCAAGTCCCATTTTGAAGTGTCATAGTGAATTTAAATCCCTGACTCACCGGACTCTTCAAACTCCTGGTTGGTCAGCCTCCAGGCGTCTCTGAAGCGCAGCAGGTTGTTTTCCAGAGTGTCCAGGTCGGAGTGAGGACAGTTACACTGGGGGAAGTCGACGCTGCACTCACACCAGCAGTCACCGTCCTGACACACAAACTGGCCCTCAGATTTACAGCCGATGTAGTTGAGAGCCGCCTGAATGAAGCGGCTCTGCAAGTAGCCTGGTAGAATAACCTGTAGTCCTGTGGAGGGTAAAAGACTGGATGAAGCACTGCATGATAACATGTTATATCATGTTAAGACATGTCATCAAGTGTAAATACAACAAGTTGCAGTTTTCAGTCTTTATGCTAAACCAAGCTTCTGCTGCTGGCTGTAGCCTTGTATTTATCGGACAGAAATGAGAGTAGAATCTGTCTTCTCTTTTAACTTTTACCAAATAAGCATATTTTTTCAAATTATCTAACTATTCCTTTAGGAACCAACCCAGACAATCGGTCATTTTCTACTGGTCTTTGTCAACCTATTCATAAGCATTCAGTATTAATTAAGAAGGAGCTTGTTATGGCAAATGCACCAATGAGAGACCACAAAAACATTAATGTCACCATTATTATTAAGGGAACAGATTTTACCTTGTAGTTGGACCTTGTTTTCTGGACTGTGGACCAGTACGGAGCTGACCGTGTCCAGATTGTCATAGTTGCTGCATCCGAGCGGCCCAGTTCTGGTTTCCGTCACCTGTGAGAATATCAAGAGAATGTGAATCTTTTGTATCGTGATAATGTCTTTTTTTGTAATTTCATTACCTAAGATTAATTGAGAGACAGTTATGCAGGTTGTGTTATCTGGAGTTTGGATGACCTCCACCCCACTTTATATAATACAAAGAACAAAGAAGATCTTCAGTAATCAGTCACACCACTTTGACATGACCTGCTTGTATCGACTCATTTTACTTGTGTATTTTCTGGAAAAAAGGTCAAAAGAACATAAAAAACCTCATCAAAGGCATTTTATGCCTCAAATGAATTTTGAATGCAATGAGTCACTGAAGTAATATTGAAAAGGTCTTCAATAAAGCTTTCTCTCCTCAGACAGAATAATTTGTTCTGATCTAAGAGAAGAAATCAACTTTCCTCCACTAAAACTGAAACTTTATCTTGATTCACTTCTCTGCTTACATCGTTTCGAACAGTAATTCATCTTGATTTTAAAGTTTGAAATTCTCACAGACCGAAACACAAAAACACTTTATTAACTGCATATTAGCAAAAGTTTATGTTCAGAATTTCACACTGAATCCTCAGTACCGTATGTAATTTTAACAAACGGCCGTGTATCACAGGTGCTGCTTTACATCCCCCATAAAATGTAGTATTCATCCCCCTCTCTCGCTATTTTTCTCTCCCTCTGATCTTCAATCTGCCGGAACTCCACACACACTGCAAAGTGGCAAATGAATGGAAGTCCGCCTGGCTGGAAATTAATGGAATGATATATCTAATCCATCAAGCTGATGCATAACCATGGGAACACGTTCTCAGTTTGGGGGGGCACTTGTCTTCATCAGTGGCTACTCACTTTAGCATCTACTTTTGCCCCTCGGGCTGATTAATGCATACACCCTAATAGCCACTTCAGATGATAAAATGGATGATTGGTGTTTTATAGTATGGTACGCTCGACTGCTGCTCCGTTGTGCTTCTTCACTCTCCTCTTTAAAGCTTGCTACCGGGGAGGCGATTCGTTAGAAACCTTGTATGTCATGTTGTTTTCTGTTCCTTTAAAACAGCCACTCAATTGGTCTGTAATGGGTGGTTAGCAAAGACATGTTTGGCATCTTAATATATACCAAATAATATATACCCAAACATATAAAAGTTCAACAAATGTATTTATCTAGTCTGATACAAATCAAATCATCCCAGTTCCTTCTGCACATATTACACGTAGTTCTCTGTGAGAGAAAAACAGGAGGAACAGATTCGACAGCCCTGCTGCACCCCTGCAGCTACAACAGGTGTATTTCCTAGTATCAGGCCAATTCTGTAAATAAGCATTTGTTCTCAATCCTACCTGATTAAATTAGTTCCGGAAATAAATTCCCTGAGCTGGAATTAAAGAATGTGTTATCTTCAAGTTGAGCTAAAAAAGTGTCATGAATTTAAACTTTGCTCTACATTCATGTTGTGACTCAATCTCAGTCAGTGGTGGAAAGATGCTAAGTACACTCAAGTCAAGTACATGTATTTTACTTGAGTATTTCAATTTTATGCTACTTCATACTTTTACTCTTCTTCCCTATTTCTGAGAGAAATAATAACTTGCTGTGAGTAACATTTTAAATGCAGGACTTTTACTTGTAACTGGGTATTTTTATAGTTTGATATTGGCTACTTCTACTTAAGGAAATGATATGAATACTTCTTCCTCCACGTATTAGTCTCACAGTAAAACAAAATGAAATACATAAATGTTGCATATCTCTTAGGTTTGTAGGCATGTATACAGTAAAAATGAATGGGTCAAAATTGCACCAGTGCAATAATAGGTTACCTTTATTTCCCAGTATCTATGGGTAGAAAACCACCCAAGACAAGGGGTTGTTTGATCCAGTGACCCAACTGTACAATACAGTAAAATGAAGATAAAATATAGCTAACCCAGTATTTTGTTGGCGTCATATTGCGTCAGTTTTAACCTTGTGATGTGTGTATGCATGTATTTATTGATCAAGACTGAAGTCATTCAGTAACTTCAGCTGAACTCAAAACCAACCCAGTCAGACTTTGCAAGTTGTGCCTGCCATATGTAAGTGCTGGAGGCTGTCAAACACCAAGCCAGGGGAACCACACCTCTAAGCAGTGACTACGCAGCGTTTCATGTCCCACCAGACTGCTGCTGTATTTACAGTTGCCTTGAGCTCCGCGTACCCGTATGGCGGTGGATGCGATCTGGAGGTGGTGCAGCCTGCGCAGCGTGCTCTCTCTGTCGGTGAAGTAGGAAGCAGCCAGCTGGTGGAGGGCCTCCAGGGTCACTGTCCCCGTAGTGTTTGAGTTCCTGTTGCTGCCCTCAGCCCCCGAGGGCGAGGACTCCTGGCTTAGCTTCCTTTTGTCCACAAATATAGTCAAAGACTCCTCTCCTGGTGACAGTCAAGCAGAGGAAACGAGACCTTCATTAGCTCTGACAGAGCAGCACTAATCACCTTTCATTAGTATCTTTTCAGATCGGATAGAAAAGCGCAGCAGTGATTAAGTGCTGTGGAGTAACTGATGGTTTGGATGATTGGAGGAAAAGGCACAGACAAGGTCTCTGAATCTATTAAACTCCTAGGGGACAGAGAGAGCTTATTGAAGATCATTGATTAAGTTCCCCTAATTATTTTAATTATCCTAATTATATTGGCCAAAAATTACACTAAAAACAAAACAGATCTCAGGTCAGCACTGCTTCTCTGGTAGACACATATGCGCTACACTTAATTACAATTATTAGATGACTAATATAAAAAGCAGCCAGGAAACCCAAACTACCACAACAGACTCATCAAGTCTTTTCACACTTTTAACACTATGTGAGGAAAATCCTAACCATGAAAACTTCAGGGCTTTTTTTTGTGATGAAGTGATGTAATTTACCTTTTTCGGCCAACTGTTTCATTTACAGAGCTTCTGTTGCAATAGTTGATTTTCCCACACTTCTCGGTATAACTTTCAATGTGTGCCCCAGAGAAATTGTCTGAAATTGCTACATTCAGCTGTGGGTTATAACATTAGCAGGTAAAAGCAATAGCATCGTGTCCACACTGTGACCCACATAACAAACAGGTCATTACAATGAATTCTTTTTCATAAAAGGCTGAATTACCAGGGGAATACAGCCACTGTCTCCGATTTCACCCAGAGAGGAAGATGCTCTTTAGCAAACCTTAAATACAAAAAATCCTCCCTTAACTCTAATAGCATGTCAAGGCCATTTTGTCAATACGCGTTTCATTGCCCTTTTCCCAAACTGGACCCTCGCCACTTGCACTTAGGGAGCATCACTCCATATGAGGTAACATTTGTTGCTGCAATGGAACATCTGTATTGTATTGAGAAGGATATGCGGTTAACACACAATAATGCCCTCCTCCAGACATGTTCCGTTCAAACAAGGACCAATACCTGAAATCTTTTGTATTAATAAGCCATCAATCAGCTGAATATTTCTGGTTTTCCTTGTTGCCCTACAGATGCGATTTAGTTAAACCAGCAAAACTTCTGCCATATTAATCTTACCCTTCCAAACCAATTTGAACACAAATAAATATATAAGCCTTCAAGCCATTATATTTCTATATATTTCTATTTGCACTAGCCAGATGGTGTGCCATTATGACACAAGCTCCCTAAACTACATAATCAAATTGCCGTCCAAAATGACACGATCTATCGCCTCTATTGGCAGGCTGACATCAGTTGTCGCTGCCTTTTAAAACTGTTAGATATGACAGTTACAAAAATCTGCAACTGCTATGGTTGATGTTTGTTTAGGTTGTTGATGTTTGTTCACCAAACCTTCCTGGTCAAGGTAGGGGAAAAAGCATGTCTAAAAGAGAACAATGCTGACTTTACACACAGTACAGTGCTGTTTGTTTCCAGATCAAAAAATAATGCCCCTATCAGCAGGATGGTAAACTTAACACAGGTCATAATAGGCATTTGAACATGTGGTTGCAACAGACATCTACCTCAGCTGCATTAGGTTTTACCACCTACAATATCAGCTATGGCAGTAAAAGTCTGAATGTCTTGTAACAGCAAGAGATCAAGAGTTTCACCCTCTTATTAAAAATGTCTGTGTTGCATTGTCTTCTGTTGAGTCCACAGTGAGATTCTATCTTTGTCTCATGGATTTCTGCCAGAGGGATTTTTGAACACTGGTATAAAATGGTGCTTTGTCTTCAGTTCTGTGATAATGGCAGCCAAACCGTATGTTTACTGTCGATTTTTGTCAAGTGACTGTATTTGTGAGAAAAAGATAAAAGCACACTAAACATCAAAATAATCCTGGATTGCGAGGTACATCGCCAATAGCTGTTTCAACTAAATTTGCATTTGGGTAGTTCCTTGAAATCTGTTATTTTCTTACAGAAGACATGTTTCAAAGCCACACTTTCCCTATTAAAGTACTTTAACTTTGTCATAATAAATTATAAAGAAAGAAAAGATAAGCCAATTGCACACAAATGATAGTGTTCACAAAATTGATGAGGCTCCATTTGGGGAACAATGCTATTTTAATGGCCAAACAAAAATAATAAATCTGTCTCTCACTGCCATCTCCAGTGTCTAGTGTTTTTTGTACACTAAACCAGAGCGATTTCTTGGTATTTGTGAGCCAAAAAACACTGATCCAGAAAAAGTATTACATGCTTTGTTGTTTAGAAAGCAACAGACGGTAAAATCAGTGCCCCATGTGCTGAAAAACAAAAATCACATTAGAAGCTGTGTGAATCGGGCTTGCTTTGAAGCTCTGCGTACTCTACCTCCCAGAGTGGCAGAGAGGAGGAGGTGGGTGCCATATTTCTTGATTAGACTCTCTGTAATCGTCTGGAGGGTTGGCCGCCTCCCCAGCTGGCGGATGGTGTGCATGAAGTCGGGGTCGAGGGGCAGAGCCAGGCCTCCGCTGCCACCTAGACTGCCCCGCTTCTCCATCGCCAGGCTGTTGACCTTCCATCGACCAAACTCCCTACAAACACAACAGCACAGCACAGCACACACACACACACACACACACACACACACACACACACACAGATTTGCTCATTTGGTCAAGGTGGTGTGTAAGGCCCCAGGCGGCTATTTAACAAGCTGTGTGGAAAGCAAAGGATAGGGTGAATGTGTGTTACATACAGTGGGTTACATACATCGAGGCACTGACCACACACACATATGCACATACACCGTTAACACATGATGAAACTTTAATGTTGTACCTGAAGGAGCTCTAATAATACACATCTGATGTATGAGCAAACCATTTTTAGCCACCTTGTTGTATTTATTTATTTATTTGTTTTTTACTAAAGGTTTATCCATTGTTAGATTTTTACCTGCACTTTTCCCCTTGGAATCCCATAATGTTTATTAGGGCAATGGTGTGTTCATTCATGTTTGGTAAATAACCAACTCAAGGCATTTCTTCCAAGTCAGTCTGTATCAAATCCGCACCAATCTGGATCTAGAGCTAATCTAATACAGATAGTATGCATACAGTATATCCACTGCTAATGGTGGATCTACATTATATATTGAGAGTGTTACTGAATATAAACATCTTGGCAACTGGCTTGATGAGAAAATTTACATTTAAGTACCATATAGACAATCTTGTCTATCTTGTCTGTATAGACAATATTGGCTTCTTTTACAGAAACAAATTCAGCTTCCCTATCTTTAGTAGAAAGAGGATTGTAGAGGCAGTTTTCCTATCAGTTTGGATTTTGGGGAGGTCATTTATAGAAATGATTCTCCCTCTTAAACCTATAGACACGGTCTATCATTCTGCTCTCAAATGTATTACAAGTCGGTACTCACTACACACTATCCTGTATGATAAGGTGGGTTGGTCTTCTCTGGCAGAAAGGTATAAGCAACACTGTTATTTGTTTATCTATAAAGTCCTTGTTGGGAAGCTACCACCTTACATCTCAATGATGCTTGATTGGAAATTTGGTCCCTATCTAACTCGCTCAAATGACTTGATGATGCTTAAGGTGGGGGACGGTCTGAATTTGGAAAGTCAGCCTTATTTATTTTAGTGCCCTAAATTCTTGGAATGATCTTCAACACACAGTCAACATCAATACTCTACTAACTTATGGACAATTTAAAACCATGATCACAAACTCCCTGCTCCAATGTGTAACTACTTTAACTGATTATTATTTATTTTCATTTATGTTTTTTGCCCTATTTATTTTTAACTTGTCTGTAGCTCAGCATCACTGTAAATGAAGGGCAACTTAAATGGTTCTTTGAGTTTAAATAAAGGTTTGAATTGTATGAATGAATTTGAAATTATTGATTACTGACGTCATAGTCATCCTGCAATTGTCAATGTTCAGGCTGGACCTCTTTTTCTTTTATCAGGGGCTTCCATTAAACTTGCCTTTGTATTACTACTGTACCACTTTGAGCAGAAGCCAGACATTTCAACCCTTTATTCAGCACTTTTACTCTCCATTACGAATTCTCTGCTCACTTGTCAACTTGTTTTGATGAACTCTTAATCATAGCCAGAGCTGTAGCTATTGTTGGAGATGCTGAGGTCATGTACCCATTATTCTTTCTGTAAATTTGAGGATTTTATAGCAACCAATTTTATCTTTTTTTTCTTGGCAGTGAAAAGGTGTTGAAACTGCTTTTAGATCTTCGGGTCTAAAATCGGGTTGCAAAATAAACTACCTTTCTTTTTTACAGAGGTCTGTAATTTCAAAGTAATTTCCTCGGAAGTTTCCTGGGAAGAAAATAGAAACAAAGGGAAAACTTATTTAAGATAGAGTTTAGTTAATTGTGTTGAGTTTATAAGCAATTGTTGATTATCAGAGGAATTTGCGATACATGAAAGGTTTACTAACAAGAAAGCCAAAGAACAATTCCCAAAATGTCAATTTCTTTTAAAGAACTTCTCCATTTAAATAAGACTAGTGGCATTCAGGTGTCAAAACTTACTTAGGTGTCATAGCTAGAAGGTTATTTGTAATTAGTCATTTTTTGTCACATTTGTGCGTTTATTTTCCCCCTGAAGATTTTTTAACTAAATCATAATTTCTACGTTTCCAAATTAGCTGAGCAAGATTTCCATATACCCCCTGGTTGGTAGTCTCTGTTTTAGGGCTTACTATTCTCTGAACAAGCTTGTCACAGCTTTAAATAACTCCTGCACGGGTAAAAAACAGAACTCATTGTAATGCAATGCTGTAACTCCCACAGCAACCAGAAAGACATAAAAACCAAAAGAAAGTCTCACATCATCAGCTGCCATCATTTGTTATATTGTGCCCTTTGGACGCAAGTCTTGCTGAACTCTAGCTATTCACAAACCAGCTGGGAGATACCCCTACACTACTCTCTCTCTGTTTCTCCCTCCCGCCACAGCATCACTTAATGCCTACCTCCCCCACAGTGCTGCCTGCTGCTCAGTGTACCACCCTCTCCTTCTCGGAGGCAATCAAATCAATGCCATGAGAAAAACGATCGGCAGTGAAAATAATTGGGGAACAGGGACAGTGTGGAGTGTGTCATTACAGCCAATCATCATAACAAGGGGAAAGGCATAGAGTCTGTCCCTCGTGGACAGATGGCCGTTGTGAATCCAGCCCAGGGTTTAGCCTACAGCTATTCCATCAACACGCACGTATGGAAACAGAGGAGTGTTTTCTGTAAGAACATGCTCGGATATCTTAACATGCAGTATGTAACGTATGTACTGTAGGCAATCAATGGTAATGAAAATAACTCCATGGAGGGGGGAAACTATAAAAATGGAAGATGTGAGGAGCAAGCATCGACAGCTTAATCACATGCTGCTGCATGACTGACAGCCACTTGATGTTCATGGTGTTTCGGCTATTACAAAGGTCAGAGGAGTAGAATAGCAGTTTCTGCCCCCCAGCTACTGAAGTGCACATAGAAAAATACGGAGCATCTGTAAGTGCTGTGTACTGTGTAAAATATGGTTCTAGTTATAGTAGATATATTTCTAAGAATAAATACCTTTCTTTGCCTCTACAACTTATTTTTTTCCTGATTTTATCTCTACGAGACATTAAATAACAGACTAAAACAGGAACTGAAAATTGGTTCAAATTCACTCTCCTGTCAGTTATCTTGTTACAGCAGGGTTTTTTTTCTTTAACCTCGGTTGGGTCTCATTTTGAGTCATCCTAAAAATCCTTAATCCCTAATCCTTAAAACCGCCTTTGGGCGAGAAATGCAAGCAGGCAGCTTACAGGTTTCAGGATCGACTGCTTTAGGGTAAAAGACCCTCGAGTGGTGAGGCGTAAGCCAGCCAATACAGATGGTGGCCGCCTTGGACAGTCCGCTCCTTTGTAACTTGCAATGATTTTCACTGATCATGGAGGAGATTTGGAAAAGAAGAAGCCTCAAGATAGGGGGATATTGGGACATTTATGCAGCAGGTCCATTGAAAAAATGCAGGTGTCACTAAGAGATAAACACCACAGCCTAAAAGATTCCTGAGAGGAGATAATGGACCATTGATTCATACACCTACAGATGCAGGCCATAAAGTATTTTTTTTTTTTCACTCTGGTAAATGCTTGGCAGTGTCCACCAGAGACAAGAAACACTCTTGGGCCTGAGGCATTGATAAGTTGCCTAAATATAATGAAACTGCACCAGTGCACACAAGTACAGACTTCACAAGTATGTCTTCTTCTCAGCAAGACCTAAAAACCTCTCCATACATACACCTTTACAACAACCGTGGGTACACCGACAAAAATCATAAACTCATACACAGGATAATCCCATTTTACATGTGTGTGATTTAAACACTTAGAGACGTAGGACTGGAAGGCTTCGATCAACATATTGGACACCAACAGTTGCAACAAAGCAGGAATAATGTATGCACTGCAAGCCTTAAATACATTTAGACGAAGGCAGCAGCAGCAGCAAGGTGCAGCTCAGGGACACTGCAGGGAGTCACCGAAACCATAGAACCGTCCACACACCTCATGGGATTAACTCCTGCTGCAGAGGTCATCTCGAAACATCAGCAATAACAGAAATATCAAATGTCAAACCCTGAAAACAAAAACCCAATAAAAGGAATAGCTGATGCTTTTCAGATGCCTGATCAGTTTTGAGCCAGGATACTTGCAGACAGGAGCAAAGGGCACACTTTGCATCGCTGCAGCAGTTCTTCAGATTTTCTCATCAGCTTGCAACTAATTCGGTGCAGGTGTGATACCTGTGAGGGCAATCCTGAGAGTGAGCAGGTTTTTCATTCCAAAACACTACAGCAGCTGCTTTCGCTGATTAGTTCCTCTCTGGCTCAAAGTGCTCATCAGTGAAATGATCCAGTGGCATGTCGGGTGAAACGAAAACACCCGCAAACACTGCGGCACCAAACTCGGAACTCCTGAAAGAAACACAACAAACACCGTAACAGAACACACACACACACACAGAGGACGCACAGAGCGCGCCGCCCGTCTCACCTGTAGATCTTGTATCTGGTGCTGAAGCCCTGCTGGTACCTCTCCGAAGCCTCCGTGAACTCCAGGGACTGGTGGAAGGGCCCTTTATCCGACAGCAGCCAGGCCAGGGAGCCGGGGGCGCCGTCGCCCCGTCCGGCGGCTGCGGCTGCGGCTCCGGAGGTCCAGCAGCAGCAGAGCCAGAGGCCGAGAGCCGCCCCCCCCCATAGCAGAGACAGCCGCTTATGACTGATTCTCTGACAGGTCATGCTTCACCCAGCGACACCTCATTCTCTCCGGACTAGGGGGAGGACAGACCGGTGAGACAGTGTTACTGGTTCCGAGGTTTCGGGGATGAAAAAGTAGTGCGTCGCGCACAGGTTTGGAGGGTAGACCGCGTAAATGTCACCTTTAAACCCACTCGACAGCTCCGCGGACTAAGTGCGTGGTCAAATTTGTTATGACAGGCTGCTGGAAAGACACTTACCTGATCCTACAGCGGGGACCAAGCCATGCGCTCCCGCGAACAAGTGAACTCTTCCGCTCTCGCTGCAATTAAAACCTCTCCACCCCAGCGATCCGGACAGACTCATCAATTCGCGACGAGTCCCTTGTTTCGGGCGCGACTCCAACTTGATTTTCCCGCTCCCGCTCAACTTTGTTTCGGGAGACGATCCTCCCGCATCCGCGCGTCCATCCGCGCGTCGGCTGGAAGTTGCAGCAGCGGAGGCGCGAGCGCAGGGGAGTTCATTCCGAGGATGTCCGCGCGGTCACGGATATCTCCAGAGGTTGAATGCAAAAGGTAGACGTCTCCGTGCTGAGGGCGATCCCTTTATTGCACCGCGCGATCCCTGAAGTTGCTGGCGCTTATTAATAAATGTTGCGTGTTGAGCGGTCTCTCCGGCCGCCCCCCCCCCCCCAACCCCCCTTCTGCAGTGAGAGCTGCTGGATGAGTGAGCGCCCGCTTCAACACAGAGAGCTTTTCTCTCTCTCTCCCCCCCCCCCCCCCCCCCCTTTTTTTTCTTTACAAGTGAGATAGAAAGAGGGCGAGCAAGTGCATCATGATGAGGGTAATATATACAGTCTGAGTGTATTCAAGTTTTGAGGACAGCAGAGTGATGATGATGGTGGTGATGATGATGGGTTCCTTGCACCGTTCATCATTACCTAAACATTACATTTGCCATCACAGCGTGTTCATCTCTCTGTGAATGTGGCACATTAAAAGGAGCTTGATAGTAGATTAATTATCTCCCAGTTGTTTTTCCTTGTATTGTCCTGAGCCTTCAGAGCCTGCGGCTTGCATGACTCAGTGGCCCACATCGACCTCTCCATGACATGCACATTACTGGATTTACCACTGAGAATGATTACAGGCCATTATCAGCGAACAGGTTCCTTGGGTGATGTTATTCAAGCTCAGTGGTGCACTCATTTCGCCACCTTTAAGCATCATAATTTGCATGAAGAATACTGTTTCTCCAAGTAAAAGGATGCTTAATAATCATAAATATGCAAGAGAAATGCTTGACCTGTAACTTTTAAAGTATAAACTTTGAACGCTCAAAACATTTTTAGTGTGAAGTCACATTACTAACGGTGTTTCTCAGACAGGGATGGGCGAGACAGGTGTAGGAACAGATGCCGATGTGAATTTTTTTTCCCCCATCCTGCCTTCCTTGCAGCAACATCATAACTACTTGACACACAGTCGACAAATCTTTCAGACATGTGAGAGCTGAATGACGTTAGAGGAAGGTTAGCTGCCACCAGCCTTCAAATTATGGTGGAGGAGATAGCAGGGACAGAGTTTTGTGTGTGTGTGTGTTTTTGGGGTCGACAGGTACAGCCGATGAATCTCTAATTAGACTCTTGTGCCTGCTCTAAAGGGACTTCAACAATGACAAAGCCTAAACTCCCGAGCCAGAAGTTGTTTGACGTTGGCGTAATCATACTTTATGTTTGCCAGGAGAGTCCTTTGTCTCACTCTTTCAAGTCATCTTGTCATTATGTTTGTCATTCACACTGAAAACCTGATTGACAAAGGCCTCCCTGTGTTAAATGGGCTGCGAGGAGAGTGTCTATTATCCATGATGGAGTTGAATCAATAGACGGTTTCGATTGATTCCCCTTTGCTTTAATGTTATCTGGCCAGTGCCCCTCAGGATGCCAGGAGACGTTTTTTTCTTTTTTCTTTTTCTTTTTCAAGCTCAAATTAAGACTGTCAATTCAATAAGAAGGGGTCACATCTCCCAAGCCTAAATAGCTGTGGTGCTGCTGACAGAGGCTTGGGCCGTCTCAATCAACTGAAACAATTTAAAGCAGCGTGCAGTTTTTCTTGTAATCTTCCACCAGGAGGATTTGCCTCCCCAGGTAGCTGATCTCGGCATTTGGGGTATCTGTAATGATAGGGAAGCCTGTGTTTGCTTGGGCAACAAAAGGAACACATTAAATATTCCAGCTTGTAATTTGTGTGGAGAAAGGATAGGAGAAATGAAGGAGGCTAAATGAGCTTCTCCCTCCGGGCTGCATACTGTTATAGTCTCTTGAAATCTGGGTCTTTGTTGTCTGTGTGTTCTGTAATTGAAAAGTTCCAACCCCCCGTTTCTCCCTTCCTTCCACCCTCCTTTGCATTCCTCCCGCTCTCTCTATCCTAGTTTCCCGGTCTGACAACCCTAACTTCCCTACCACCACCCCAACCAGCAGTGTCTCCTTCTCTCCTCTCTTTCAGCGCCTTTGCTTCGTCTCTCTATTTGAATTCTCTGTCATCTCTGGTTTGACTCATAGACTCTCCCTCCCCCTTCCCTCCTCTGCCGCCTGCTGAGCTTTAGGACGAATGTAGCTGATTTTGATCATTTGCGCCGCAACCATCCGCTGAATCAAGCTTTCCAGCAGACGACAAACTCAGAGTCGTCCAGGAAGATGATGTGAAGGGGCTTGACATGACAGTGGTGTTAATATGCCTGAAAACAAGTGCCTCTAGCCCGGTAACATGCAATGTGCCAAAGTAATCACAAGCCAGGAATGACATTGTGATTTCCCCTCACATTAGGAAGTGAGGGGAAAGAGGTTCGGCTGCACCTTACTTGACACGAAGGCTTTGGCATAAAGCAGGACTTTGTGTCTGTGACTGTATTCAGTGAAGCTTGGCTTCATCTCTTCTGAAATAACATAAAAATGACTATTTTTTCTCAAAAGCTCTGGCATCTTCCAAAGAGTTCTGCACTCTTCTCTCTGTTTCAACTGATAACACACTGTAGCTTCCCGCTGACTACCAATGTGTTTTACCGAGTAATTACTTCTTGTGCACCTTTTTATTGTGAAAGAATTAATAGCAGTTGATGAGCACAGTGTAAAACAGATCATGGCCACGCTGTGTACTGTGCCCATTGTTCTTTGAAAGTCTCTCCAAAATGGAAAGGCGATGCAACTTGGCAGGTGGTGAATGGGAAAGTGCGAACAAAATGGAACGGATGATGATGGGGTCTCGGCTTTGCTAATTCCATTTAACTCTGGAGTGAAGACAGCGATTGGACTGAAACCTCTCTAGTGTGAGTAATTGGACAGGCATTGCAAAAAAGATGTTTGGAAACGAAACAGCAAAGGCACCCACGCTTTCATGTGAGTGTGAGGGGGCCGGGGCACATTAGCTTCAGCACATTAAACATGATCTTAACGCTGAGTTATTAAAAGAAATGGATTTAGGTTTGATAAGCTTTCCTGTACAGCCTTGTTTTTTTTTGGTAAAGCATTGAGTGAACAAAATAGTGTGTCAGCTCTGCTCTTGCACTTCCTTTAAGTTGGGGGAGTAAACAACAAATGAAAAGTGCCGGTGGATGTAAAAGGAAAATAGTGCTATTTTCTGACGGGTCTGGGGTCTACCTGGTCGAGCGCTCCGCAGCTCTCTTGGTTATTCAGGTCAGGGAGCACACATGTCCGAGGCTTTGTCAAAGCTTTGGCTTCTGTGGCCCAGCTGCTATTTTTGCTTCTTCCCTGTACATGCCCTTTCATTCTTGAGTCACACACTGGAGCATTGGAAGGCTGACCTAGAATACTGAAAGCCTGTCACACAACAGGACACAACATCTGTGCACAGAAAAGGTAGGCCCAACTAAACAGTAACCACTCAGAAAATAAATCTGATTTTCCATCCATTTAATAGCCTCATGATAGCAGCACTAATGAATAGGCTACACTTGTAGATGATAGGTGCCTTTCAACGACATTGCACACACATGCAAAAATGTACTTCATGGCCTTGCTGGGTAATTATTGAGTGCTAGATTTAAATCTATTGCCGATGACGACTAAGTGGACTGGTGGCACTTTGATAAACACTTAGTAATATTTTTCAGCACGTTTCCCTAGCAATGTGGTGAAAACCAAACGAACCTAGGATACTATAATCTGCATATGTAAATCAATTTACTTCAGAGACAACATGTTTATTTACATATTACATGGAATTCCTGTTTGTGTTGAATAAATTAAGACTTCATACCCCTTTTTAAAGTTCAACATTTTTGGAATACACTTATTTGCTTTCTTTGCTCAGAGTTAGATGAGAAGATTGATACCGCTCTCATATCTGACTGGTAGCTTAGCTTAGCACAAAGACTGGAAACAGGAGGAACCTACCAACACCTCGAAACCCCATATTCATATTTAACGTAAAGAAACTGTTTTGAGAGTAGGCCTAGTATTGATCTTCTCATCTCAACAAGTTGCGGTTTCCAGTATTTATGCTAAGCTAACAATCTTCTCATCCAACTAAACAATAAATGTCAAACTATTCCTTTGAAATATATTTATTATCTAATTATCTTTTTTTGTATTTTGGTTTAACTTTTTGTTTGAAGGAATATAAATAATTTACGCCGAGGAACTTCTTTCTAATGCAACAGCTTTAAACTCCTGACAAACTTTTAAATTAAATTTACTTAAGGACAAGTTACAGTTAGATTTAGGCTACTGTGCAGTGAATGAAAGAATAAGAGCATGAGGTTGGGCAATTTGATGATTAAAAGGGACTGAACTTTGAGTCACGTTTGTGTTCACAGTGTGAGCGTTTTTTTCTGTTCCATATACCTCTTTTAATGTGATCATTATTAGGAAGTTGGTTGGTCATTTTAATGCATTTAAAGAATAATGAAAAGTTCTTAAAAAGCAATTTAATTCTTCCTTTCCTTGTTCATTATATAATTGAAACTTATTTTGGACAGAATGAATGCAAAGTAATTTGCAAGTGAGCAAGTTTTCTAAAATATCTGCATGTTTCCGTGCACAACTTAATAAGAGTATATTTTGTGGAGAAAGTTTAAAAAATGTCTCATTTTGTCAAGGGTAGGCCATACACAAAACAGTCAGATTCTTGTGAGACATTTATTGCTATATTTTATCATAGTCCTGTAATGCTTTGAATAGCACCAGATTGAAAGAATAAATTAAAGCTCTTTTCTTAGTAGAAGTCGAGCAGTCACCATGAACCTAGACACATATTAAGGTTGATTGTTGAGAGGGAGAAAGAAATCCAGCACTTGTGAATTTCAGTCTAGAGTTACAAAGAAAAAGATAACCATTCATCTCTTTCTTCTCCGGCAGAGATCATTCCTTTTTGACAGAGGGGCGCTGAAGGGAAGCAGCAATTGATGATGTTAATCAGTTAACACATACTCTGCTCTTTTCACTCTCAGCTTCTTGGGCTCCAGCCTCAGTCAAGATAAAAGAGGAAGAAAATGCATAATAATAATAATCATAATTGTGCATAATAAGTCTTCATTAATTGGTCCTTTACCGATCCAAGTTGATAAATGTGCATTTTACATTTTTTACTGTGTTTCTTTCCCCGCGTTCCATTCTGCGTCCTGTTTCTGTTCATTTCTATACAGCATTAAAATCCAATTGTACATCACCTTGCACTTCTTATTGAACCTTCATTTGTCTCTTTTGTTATCTAATTTATGTTGATTTTCCTCCAATTCGATCCGATTCCAATTTACTAATTGTAGATTGAAAGAGAATATATCTTCTTTACTGATTTGTTTTGGCCATTTGATGACCAGCAGAAACAAGCTGTGAACATACCACCGACATACTGTATTATCACATTTTAAGTTGATGAGTTGGTGAACTTGTGAGAAAACTGTTGCATGTACATCTAGCAGTTACCAATTATCATTCATTTCATTGATTTGTGTCACTTGTTTTTCTGGCCACCTGGCGAACTTCAGTCCTGTATTCGTGGGGCTTCTCTGCCGTTGATGCAAACATCACTCCCGGAATGCAATGCTATTCACAATATACTGCAGTATTTTAAACAGCCAGCTGACCATAAATATTGCCCAGAATGCATTGTTTTCTACAGTATAGTACCGTTTTAATAGAAAACAGTATGTTACTGTCAGAATATGGCTGTTGTTTTTTGGTGTTGAGCAGGTACTGTACTGTTTATACAGTGGCTGTGAGAGCTCAACACACTGCATTTTAAGAAAACACGAGCAAATCGACAAAACACAGGCAAATTAAGAAAAACTGCTGCAAAGTCAGAAAACACAACCAAATACAGCTGCAAAAACAGGCTGTAAAAACCAAAGCAATGAAATGGAAGACAGTTTAAAGTTCCAAAACTGCAGAGTTGGGTCATAATTCTCTACAGGTTTGTCACTCCAACCAGCACCTTTCACATACAAGTAGTCATGTGATTGTTAATATAAAAAAGTATAAGTAGAAGTTTACCTCAGAAAATGTTGCCGTACACTGTTGCAGAGTTAAATAATTTAAGAATAGGGCTTATCAAATATTTTGTATGAATTGTTTTTATTCAATGGTTTATCTTCTTCATAGAGATTCCAGTTGCCCTAGAAGCTCTTGCCACTTTGAGCTATGACAAATTGAAATGTCAGTTTATGGAATGAAGTCTATATGTTTCATTTCTTTTGTCATTTTAAAGGGCTCCTGCATTCTTTTCAAGTTACTTTAATTGTTTTCTTCCTAAAGAGACTTGAACTTGCTTGAGATCAGGTAGCCCTGTGTTTTTTTTTGTTTTTGACTATGTTGCATTATCATTATGAAATAATGCAGATTTAAGTGTAGCTTGACTTGAGAAAGTCTGCACTGCGTTGCAACGTTCACTTTACCTTGACAAAAACAAAGGCAGATACTGTATGGTGTTCACTGTAATGGATTATCGATCTTAAGCTGGTTTAAAGTCTCTGCAAGTTGATTTTTATACTAAAGTAAAAATAATGGTAAAGTTTATGTCTGGAAGGAGGTAAAAAGTATTGTAAAAATACAATATCAATAAAATCTTCTACAACTCTTTGAAAAATGGTTGCCAGGGATTTGTAAATGAGCTAAAACATGCAAAAACACTGGCATAGTCCTTTGAATTATTTACTGAAACATATGTTTTTTGTAACTATTTAACTAGCTCCTTGTCACAGCCAATAAAACTGTGGTGATCATTTTTTGCTTTGAATCATTTCAAATCATTATTTTTCTCAACTGCAACTGAGAAAACACTAATGAACTTGCACTTCCCATGCTGGGCCGCTCCATTGATCGACTCAGATGGCCTCACATTCAGGGCTGATCTCACTAGGTGTTTCAATCAGACAGCCGGCTGCTCAGAGACACAAAAAGAGCCACTGAGGATTATTTGATGGACTATTCAAGTCACCTTGGTCATATGGGAGAACAAAGTCATCATTTGATTATTGTATAAGATAAATGTTACAAGCGCTCTACCTGACAGCCTCGCAATGCTCCTAATGCATCATAATTGCTCATGATGTATTTTTGTGAGCCCGAGCACAGGAAAAGCTTTGCAGATCTGTGGAGAATATGTAATGATTCCTCGGTCAGTGGTGCATTAACACGTGGAAAGAAAACATCATGAGCATTTTGCCAGGGTGGTGTCATTTGAATACATCACATCATGTCTAATCCAAACAATTGCTAATATATCCATTGTCGCTGTAGGCAAAGCTGTGTACACAATTCTCAAAAACGTTGCCCCATTTCCAAATAAACCAGTGTGCTGGCTCTCCTGAGCACCTTCAAACTTTTTCAAACTATACGAGTGGCAGTTTTTTGAAACAAAGCGTGACCTTCAGATCTCATCTATATTAGGTTGTGTTAATAATTTACTCAGTGTCAAATTTTGTTGCCAAAAACTCCTCTGCATAAGACAGCCATGGGCTCATTACACCAAAGAATGATGTATTCTAGCAGCGAGGTCCGACTTATCATGCATCCTCTGGTCAGAAGAGACAGACACAACTTTTCTCCTATTACGTTTTTTTTTTTTTACCACAGCGACTGCCAATCAGGATAGAGGCAGCTACCCTCTCGTCAGACTAAAGTCACTTCTGGTTCCAAAAAAAACAGGATGTCCACGGCAAAAACGCCAAACTCATGGCTTCAAAACGGCCATTCACAAACCAGTAGGTGACGTAACGGAGGCTACGTCCACTAGTTTCATACAGTCTGTATTTATATGGTTATTTTGATATTTGTGTCATTACAGACATTAACTATGGAAAGTGTGTGTCATAATGGGGATTCCACTGTTTTTTTTAAGCATGTTAGCATGCAGACATTTGTGTATGGCTCTTAACACTGCTGTTCCTAAGTACAGCCTCACTGAGCCGCTGGCATGGCTGTAGACTCTGTTTTGCCTCTACAAGCGAGGCCATGAAGTGCAGTTTTGCATAAATGTGCAATGTTGTTGAAAGGCACCTGTTTTGCCTCTACAACATGGAGAAAAAAACGAACAAAAAGTAGGACACATTTTTTTTCCAGGCCATCATGTAACATTTTATATTTGGCAATGAGTTATGCCACAGTGAACTGTGTTATTGATGTGAGGAATTGTTGGGTTTTGTGCTCAAAGATAAATATGACATTCCCTCTGACCCGCTTGCTGTCAGGATAATCTGCCCTGTCAGCTTTCATAAAGAACCAAAGGACGCTAAAAAGAGTCCTTTGACTAAAACTAAGCCTCTTACTTGAATTTTTAAGTCTTTGCTCTTTTCATGTGCTCATACTCTCCCAATTCCTGTCTTTGTATATATCTGTCTGTCTACTTATCTGTTAATCTCTGCTCCGGCCTCTCACACTCGAACCTGTCTGAAACTTGTTTCAGGGGCAGGCAAATTTGTTGTAAACCCTCCTGCTTCACTTTCCAGGGGTTAGTTGATAATCCTTAAGGATCTGTGCACAGATGCAATGTTTTATTTCACTCTGTGCTCCTCTTGTATGCAGCACACCACTCATTATATTAAAATCACTGCCTCTCAGTCACACATTAACTATGTGAGTGGGTTAGGGTTAGGGTAGGGTTAGGGTTAGACCAGTGGTCCTCATTAACCTCTTCAACTGTATGATTGTCATGACAACACCACACATAGCATACGTAGATAGATACTTTATTTTTCCCCGTGGGGAAATTGGTTTGCAGCTCAATCACAAGGCATTCCATCACAAATCACGAAAGTCATCACTAGACATACTCGTACACATACACAAACCAAGGGGATGCCCCTGGTCATCCACAATGTTGTTTGCCTACTTCATCGTTCAATCTCTGTAGATGCCTCCATACTTGGTAATGTGACCCCTAGCAGTTTACTGGCTGTTTTTCTGACAGTCTTTTTCTTTGCCTGAGTAGTGTTGCTAAACCAGCAGATGATGTAAAAGCTTTAAACATATGAGCACTTTTAAATAAAAGCACAGTAAAAAATTTGGAACATTTTGTTGTGGACAAAAGATAACAACTTCTTTAAAAAGTACTTTCCTTATGGTATCTTAGTGCTGATGAGGTCAGTCCAAAGGTCCTATTTAAGATTATGGTCGAGCACAATGCCAAGATACTTGTAATGTGTAACAGATTGTATTGGCTACCTCCCCATTGATAGGGTAGGGTTAGAGGATTGTAGCTTTCTAAATTCAATGCACATTTCCTTTGTTTTTAGAGTTTTTTAGGAGAAGGTGTGACTTCTACACCAATTTAAGAAGTAATCAAGAACTAGCCCATGGTCCTCCCCATCATATAGGAGGCTCACCAAGACAGTATCATCTTCTGCATACTTAATAAAGTGCCTATTAGGGAAAGTGCTAGTTCAAGTGTTGGTGTATAAGAAACAATAAAGATGATAAAACACATCCCTGGGGGGAGCCTGTGCAGGTGGTCATTTTGTCAGAGTGACATACCTACTCTGACCTGCTGGTTCTACAGCTAAGAAAATCAACGATCCATGAAATCAAGCCAGCTTCAAGTGAAGTTATGCAGCCAATATCTCTGCTAAAATACTAGGTTGAATAGTGTTAAAAGTGGAAAGTGAAAGTGAAAAGTCCAGAAATAAAATCTCAGCATGAGTCTTTGATTTCTCAAGTTGAGTGTACAGTAAGTGCATTAGAATCAGAATTGCGACTTGTACCTCTTCACTAGACGCTCAGCACAGTGCTTTAAGACACTTACACAAGAATTGTCAGGGTCCGGGCCTTTTTCATGAGTTACAGCCTCCAAAAAGATGATGGAATTCTGATTCTGTGACAGTAAAGTTGAGTGTAAGGGGACCTTCTTTTGTCACTCTAAAAGTAAAAAAAGAAGGTGTTGAGCTGGTTTTCCATTTCCAGTTCCTCACTTCTGTCCAAGACAAGCTTAGGTTTTCCCCTGTCCTTGTATGGAACATTGGTCATTGTTTTAATTCCTTGCCATTCCTCTCTGCAATTGCTGGATGCCAGAGAGGCCTCTATCTTTCTTTTGTAGCTGTACTTGTCTTGTATTTGTCTTCTTAAGTGTCTTCGTGTGTCCCTTCTAGCTGTTTCATCCTGGTTTCTGAAAGTTTTTTTAATCTGAATTATAAATTTCTTAAGTTTGTTAGACACCCAAGACTTATCACTAGGATACGTTTTAAAGGTCTTAGTAGGTATCAGAGTCTACACAGAAATTTATGTAATCAGACTGCTATAACCTGATCATTTATATCTGGGCTATTAAAGGCATCTCATAATGTGCAGTCAAAGCATCCCTGCAGAGCCATTATGCATGTCATATTTCCACACTTTTTTTTTTTTAGGCTTTTCCATCTCTGGTAGCCTCTGATAGACAGGAAAGAGATAGACCAGACAGTGGTCAGACACACCTAGGGGTGGGAGCAGGGGTGCAGTGTAGGCATCTTTGACAGTGCCATAACACATATCTAAAGTCTTATTTTTCCTGGTGGGGCAGTCAACATACAGATAGAGATAATACGTGCGCAGGCCCTTTTAACCGAACAGTTATTAAAATTCCCAAGAATAAAGTTGGGTGTATCAGGTGAAAGTGATTTAAGTTTCTGTGAAAGGAAAAAAATAATCTCTAGTGCCTTATTAAAATTTGCCTTTGGGGGAACATATACCACGGTGAGGAAAATGAGAAACCCCCCTGGGCAGATGAAAAGGTCAAACACAGCAGCTCGGTGTCAGGGGTACACAGGTGCTCTCTCACCACAACTGCCCAACACCACTCGTCCCTGATGAGGAGACAGAGCCTTCCTGGTGATGTTGAAGCCTGAAAGCACGTCGCTGGACACGATGTTACTGTTTCCTAATGGGATGAATGGGGAGATTTTATTTGTTTGTTTTTTATGAAGTGAATATAATTTGTGTTGTGGCTCTGTGTTGTGTGTCTTTTTCATTCTTTAGTATCTACATCATGAGACTCTGTGCCTGTAAAGATTGTAGCTCCCCCTGTTGAGATGTTCTTGTTGTGCTAGTTGCGGCCACCTATAATTAACCCCTACCTGTGTACATTGATTGGGAATTTGCTGGAATACACGCTGAAGAAGGGCGAACGTCTGTGTGGCAATTTTAAATAGTCAGATTGGAGTGCTGTCCTAGTCTTTTTTTCACCTCGTCTGTCTTTGCTCTGAGGGACTGCGCGTTGATGAGCAGAGTAGTATGCTGGGGGATTTTTTTTCAGTCTCTTCAGTTGGTAACGAATGCTGCCCTTACATACACGTTTTCTCTTCGTGTAGTACCTCTCTTCAAATTCGTTCTAAGACAGTTCAGTATCCGGCCTACAGCGATTGAATAGCCCAGATATTTGTGATTGTGTAACAACAGTGAGGTTTCTCTGCTGTATTCGGTTTCACCGGCCACGCTGCCAGCAACATAGCTGTTGTTGCGTCCTTGGGTAAAATAAGTGTTTAAAATCACTTTCAGTGCAAGCGAGGTGCAAAGTAAAAAACAATCACATTCACACAACCAAAACGATAAAAACGCACAAACGCCAAGTGTGAAACGCAGCAAGGCAGCCACACAGCAGCACCCCGAAGCAGGCCAAAGACTACATGACACTTGTGCTTTCATGTACTGGGTTCTTAGCGTGTTGGCGACAGCGGGTGTGAGATTATGCTGTCCAGTGGATGAAGTGTGTCCAATCCCCCGCCTGGAAAAGAGATCGACAGAGAGAGGGAGAGAGAGAGAGTGTGTGTGTGTGTGTGTGTGTGTGTGTGTGTGTGTGTGTGTGTGTGTGTGTGTGTGTGTGTGTGTGTGTGTGTGCGCGTGTGTTTGTGGACTAGTTTTGTTTCGCTTGTGAGTGTCATTTTGAGCTTTGGATTTTTTGGGGAAGGGAGGTCATTTTGGCCAGTCCTCGCTTCAGTTGATAGTTGAGGATTAGGTTTTGGATTAGGGATTAATTTTGAAATTAGGTTCGGTCAGGGTAAGAGTTCTAGGCAAGAATAAAGTCGGAAAGGTTACATTTAACACCTGCTCAAGGAGTTACAACTCCACTGATTTTGTTGAATTATGTAATTTTGTAAAGACGAATAAATCTCTTAAAGATGCATGTACTACACAATTTCTAAAATGTAGTTATGAATAGCATTAATTTTTTTTAATGAGCTGAAACACTTTGTGGAACACAAACATGTGATTTGGGATCAATCCTCCAAAGTGAACAGAATTCCCCAAAGAAACAGCAAGCAGACAGCACAGTCAATCTTTTATAAATTATAGTTTGAATGTTTAAACTTGTGTTATATTTAGACTTCACAAACAGTTTATCCATGCACAAACCTGTCTCCTAAAAGTTACTGTGTGTGTTTTGTAGGAAACCTTACAGCACTCAGATTAAATGGTTTTGACAACTCAACGAGCAGATCTTATTATATATTGATCCTATCTGCAAAGTTATCTCAATCATATTTGCCGAACATCAGTATGATGTTTTAGCTCAAAGCACCGCTGTGCCTGAATACAGCCATACAGATTTCTCAAAACCTTTACTGTTTTTTTACAAAATAACTTAATCATTCAAAATAATAAGAATTTAGTATCTTTTACCAGAATTACATTTAAAAATAACTGAACAGTTAAATAATAAATAAAATGTTGTAATTTTGGTTTGGTTGCTGGATACTCAAAACTTGGATGGAGTTCTGCTCACAAGTTTTGGACTCATGACCTCAGTATTTCTAAAATCTTTGCACTGGTTATGGAAAGATTTTAAATGTTAAAAAATGTCAAATGTTAAAGTCTACCAAGATTTTATGGTGCCTAAACCTAACAGCACAATGCAACACGTGACAACAATGTGTACCTCAAGTCCTGTGCAGTATAAGAAAAAATCCACATAATCCAGCAATTCCATTTATTTGCAAATGTATGTGCACCAACCAAATCAGCAGTATATAAACAATTTTTTAGAACATATGGTTTTGATGAGTGAGACACCTATCTGGCCCACAGGCGTCTGAGCCGCACACTCTGTCTGGGTTAATGAGTCATGATATTCCAAGCAGCGAAGTCTGGATCTACATCAGCTGGACTGGATCTTCTCCGCAGCCTCTGCATTTTAATAGACAGGTTCAGTGTAGGACAGCGTTTGACATACTTCAGCACACAAATACAAACAGTAAAGAGACTCAAAGTCTACATACCTGTCTGAATTATTATGAACACTGATGAGTGTGTTTGAAGCAGCCGGCGACACGTCGGCATCAAGTGGTGTTCAATTTCACCACAGGAAGTTCAGGTTATTAGTCACCTTTTATCAAAAAGGAGAAACATCTTCTTCTGCTTCTGTGTTGTTAATGACTGACCTGAGATCAAAGATTTCCCAAGGGCTTACGCTAATGCATCTTTACACTTCTGAAAGAGTGCAATCGCACAGTATTTTGATTTATTTACACTCTCAGGTGTAATGTCCACCTCACCAAAGGTCTCTTTGACTGCTATTTTTCAGTTCTTACTGCTAATGTTCATGTAACAGTGACCAGCATACAGATTTGACTCCTGCTCTGGAGGCAATGATGCTGCAGGTGTGAGACTGCCGATGTGGCACTTGTGGAAATTAAATGAGAAACCATCATCACCTATCGTCGGGGATTAAGAATCTAATTTGAAAAAACACTGAATGACACATTAGTGGTTTTTCTCTTGTAGAGTCAAACTGGAATCTGAATTGAAACGAGCACTTGAGTTTTTTGAGAGATTAAACACAGACTTTCACATGAAAGATTTTTTAATCATTACCATAGCATGTGATGGCCTGTTTATAATAACTCTCTGATTAAAAGGATTCTAATTTTTACAGCTTTAATCACTAGGATTAAAAAAAAGTTGTATTAAAATGTAAATGGATCAAAGTGTTTGGTTTTTTTTTTTTGGTTCTTTGTTTTGAAGTGGGATGCTTTCATGAGCCCCCTGGGTTTTTAATTCCACCTGCACAAGTTTCATTCTATTTCCCCTATGTGTGTTTTTTGCTACTGTCTTTTCATTCTGTTTCTTTCTTTAACTTTTTCCCTGTGCGACAAAATGAACTAAACTTGTTAACCTCGACAGAGCACTCTTTGGTAACACTGACGTGACAAAACATCCCACACAGCTGAAACCTGACAAAGGTCACCACTTTAAGGTAAACATCCACCTCACTTTCAACCTCTCGTTTAAGATGGCACTCATGTAAGCATAAGTGCATTTCAAGGACCTTTCGTGCCATGGAGTGCATAAAGCCGCAAACATTTTTCAGAGCGAGTATCTCATTTCACGGCGAGTTTGGGGTGTGTTTTTTGCCTCTTGGCTGTTGGAGACTGGAGGAGAGGTGACAGAGACTCAGAGCGCGGGTCAGGAGGTGCAGACACCATCATCGATCCCTCTCAACTGGATCTCCGGGAGCTCTGGAGTACGAGAATACATCTGAGAGGAGCGTGCGTGTGTGTGCACCTGCAATATGCATAGCTGTCTGTGTGTGAGTATCATGAGGAGTAGGTGCCGCCTCGCTTGCAGTGCCTCAAAATAGAGTGAAATTCCTGCTGGGGTGTTAGAACAAATATTAGTTCACAGGAATGTGACACTTCGCAGCTCAGCGCTGATTTTTATGTGTAAGTACTGTAAGGCAGCAGTTTAACATTAGAACAACACTCATGTTGCCTTCAGGGCAACATGAGTCCACTTATCACAGGACTTTGCAAGTTATCACACTTAATGAAAAATGTTTTATCTGCATATCTGAAGAGAAAAATCTCCAGTCTGAGCTCATTCAGGTTATCCTCCTGGTCCCATATATCTGTGTCTTTCCTCTAAGCATCATATCTGGTATAATAGGAACCCATTTACTGATACCTCATTAGGACAAAGCCAAACAACTAGTGCTAAAATACCAACAGTGAAACTCATCTGCATTCCAAATGTGCAATACAAATGGGAGTATGAAATGAACACTGGTGTAAAGGCGTGGGTCCCCATGCTTCACTAAACTAATTCAAAGAAATGTTTTGTGTATACACACACATGCATTTGGCACGCACACAGTTGCACCCAGTTAGACACAAACACATACACATATTGACAAACATAAACGCACACTTGCATTTTGTCTGCAGATTCAAAAGAAACCCATCAAAATCTTTCTTATAGCTGTGGAAGACTCTCAATCAATATCGAAAGTGATGGAGCGTAAAAGTACGAGAAAACAAAGAGGAATGCAATTCAGAGGAGGAATGTTTTTTTATTTTTCAGCTCTATTGACAGTTTCACCTTTAGTGTGTAAGGAATCGGTGTCTCACATCGCATTACTGACCAAAGTACATTTACTGTACTCAAGTACAATTTTTAGGTATGTACTTTATTTGAATAATTAATTGAGTGCAATGCTAACTCAGATGAGTACTCTTTTAAAAAACATTCTGTATGTGTTGTGCCCTTAAACACAGGAATAGTAATGGGTGATCTTTTTTACATACATTTTCAAGCATGAACCATAGACTGTTTAAAAGACGTAGTAGTCACCGTGATGTCACGCATTGGTTTGTGGACTAGCGTTTTGAAGCCTCGAGTTTGGCATTTTGGCCATCGCCCCCTGCTGGCTTTTAGAAATAATGCAGGTTTAAGGCACTGACATTGGCTTCAATTTTCAGACTTTTCTTTTATACCGTCTATGGTCAAAGTTCTAAGATGGAAACACAAACAACACCCAAAAACAGGAAATGTTAAAAAGATACACTTGTCATGTGTTCATGCCAAGGGGCAACCTCCGACTCTGCAAAATGAATGGCATTTTAAGAGCAGTGAACAAACAACACCCAAAAACAAGTTCACACCTGTTTCCATATGTTTCAATATTCAAAACTCTTTCTGCAAAACCTTACATAAAAGTGGCCTAATAAATAATTCATTGCACTGTGTGTTCATTCCGTAAACACATGCTCTCAATATAATTAGCTCAAGTCATCACAACCTAAACTCAAAGACAACACCTTTCTCCAGGTGCAAATTCTAAGCTTCAAAAATATAAAAAGCAATCTGAGATGAAATCCGTGCCACCTCTGTTCATCATGTGCTCTTACATGGGCAGACTGTGAGAGAAGCTTGACAGCTAGCGCAACAATATGTGCAAGTAATTGCTTTTGTAGTACACAATATTTAATTCCAGTACAGTAGTAGTAGTATTAGTAATATAATGTGTGTTTTTCATGTCTGTAGAGAATCTTTGAGCTGGATGCCATGGCTGACTCACATGAGTACATCTTCATCGACCAGGATGAGATGATGAGAACGCTGATGCTTATGTTGATGCACATGCTGATGCTGAGTAACTTGCTACATTTGGAAATAAAGCTTTTGGAAATTGGGTATTTTACTGTACATGGACTCTTTCATACATGTCAGGTTTTTGACCAAAACAGCGTATACATAGTATTCCCTTATAAACTAATGTAAGAAGTATTTATAACAGTAATGTTTTGAGTTTCTTTTGCCAGGGTGTCCCTGAAAAACATTATCTGAATAGTCAGTGCTGTGATTTTAAAAAGTCACAAATTATTTATCAACCTATTCTAAACATTTTGGTAGCAGTGTTTTGCATTAGTCCCTCAGGCATGTACCAAACAGTCATGAAGTCTGTGTTTTTTTCTCTGTTTGTGTGTGTGTAGGATATATACCGTGTAGACAAACGACATGGTAGACCAGCAGCTCGGCCGTTTTGTCGACTGTGGGGAGTTTGGGAAGAGCTAAAAAATGCACACCCTTGGAAAAACGTGACGGTGGTAATCCTGGGACGAAGTATGGCGCGATGTATGAGATATAGAAAAAGGCAGGGGGATGGAGCATCTAGGCAGAGTCTGAGAGTTGGAAGAGGACTGCTGTCTGGGCTGTGTCAGAGGCGTCCACCTCACTGGCGTGAGGGGTTGCGCTAACCAGGACAGGTGCGGAGATCTTTTCTGTTCTGAGAAGACATGTTCTGCCTCTTGCGTCCAGGAGAGGGAAACGGCAAAGAAGGTGAGTCGGGTAAGTGGTGCCGCTATGCAGCTATAGTCTCTGACGTCGGTAGAATTAGGCAAAAGCAAGACAGCACTGAGGCTGCTTTGGGGAAGTTGGTCTAGGACACGAGATGGATGGGCAAACAGCGCTCACAGAAGTGATTATCTACCTTAATGGCCAAGGACATGAGGGAATCTAGGCTGTTGGTGTCATCCTTAGGGGCTAGCTCATCTTTAACAATTTCACTACGGCCATTAAGAAAAAAAACCTTAAGTGTGTCATCATTTCACCCAGAATCTGCAGCTACAGCATGATCCTGAACTCTACAGAATACTGTGCTACATTACGGGAACCCTGACAAATGTTTAGGAGACATCTAGCAGCGTCTCTCTCAAGAACCTTTTTCATCTCAGAAACAAAGTTAGCAAAAGAGGAATTAATGGCAGGTTGGCTCTCCCCTTAGGCGTTCCCTCTAAGCAACCCGAAAGCAGACACAGACCGGGACTGTGAAGTTAAGTAAAAGGTTTATTGTAGGGGACAATGGGGAACGGGAATGTGGAGAGGTTGAGGAAGAGCAGCGGAGGCAGAGGGCAGTGTGGCGATGGTGAATGGCGAGTTGAGCCTAGCTGGATGGATGATGGCAATGAAGACAAGGAAGTGAGCGTGACTGATGAAGCTCGGGGTTTGGTATGGAGTTGTGGCAGGCAGAAGAAACAGAGAGTAATGATCCTGGTGGCAGAAGGAACACATGGTGAGATTCCTGTGAATAAATTCTGGTGAATTAATATGAATGGCTTCGATCTGCATTTAAACACCATTGTTTTCACAGAGTACTCTCCGTCGTATTTTCAGTCATGTTTGTATGACAGTTTGACAAACACTTAAGGTTTGACATTCACATTGTGTGGCAGGCAGCACCAAGGTTCATCAAGTGTCTTAACAGGTACACCAGTCAAACTAATCCTTTTCTCCAGTCATCACTTGAAGCAAGGTCTCTGCACTCGCTTCGGTTTCTTTACATTCTGTGACTGATGCTGCCTGTAGCAGTTATCAAAGCTCAAACAAAGAGTCATTTCAGATAATCTTGTCTCTCAGTCGCTGTTGATTCAGCTAGGTTCAGATTTGTCTGGTGTCTTGCATACAGATGATTCTGTTTACAGTGATTTTGATCAACAAAACCAGCAATGATCAAAACAGATTTGCAATTGAATGGTATATGATTCAGAAAAATAGCCTCCTATTTCCACATGTAATAGAAACCTCTTTACCCCTTTAAAAGAAATACACAGTCTTGGGCCTTGTCCACTGGCATTTAAACTAATTAAACAGCAACAAATGTCACTCACACATTAATTACATGTTTCCAAAAGCTGAATACACGGCATACATGATGAATACCCATTGTGAAAATTGTTCGGAGCTTGGTTGCCTGAAGGCTGAAAGGTTCTTTTTACTTTGAAAAACATCTTCTTCTTTTTTTTTTTGCCTTTTATGAATGTTTATTTGCAGAGCAAATAGACACCTCGACTGTCCTTTGCAATTCATTATGAAACAATAGCCTGCAGGGATAAGAAATAAATAGCTGCAAATAATTCATTTAAACTAAAAGAAAAACCCATCTCAGTTCTGGCTCACTGCTAGCAACATAGGCAGAGATAACAACCTGATGGCAGTGATTATATACCACGTGTAGCTAAGGAAGAGACAAAGGAGCTCAGCAATAACAAAGACCAAAAAACAATGCAGAGTACGCTCCTCAGATCAATGTCAAACAATTCTCTGTGTCATTTTTACAAATTAAACTAACTTGGCCATTACAACCTTCATAAAATTATCTTTTTTTTTTTTGATAATGCACTCTGCAGTTCCATCAAGTGCGGGGGTTACAAAATGCATTTTGTCCAGACGTGACTATTAGGATAAAGACTGGCAGGGCATACAATTATTTTTTAGTCTTGCAATTTGCATTTGTTCTGTATAAACAGATCATAAATGCACCTACCGTACGATTATAATGACTGCAGAAGTCAGTTCTTCATGTGACTTGTGTTCTGTGGGAAGGGAAAGGCACGCTTTTAATGTGATTGATGTCAAAGTTTCACTATCAATTAATGTATTGTGATTTTGTGGCTTCAGTGGCTTGGCAACACTGTTCAGCACTGAGATTGCATGATGACTTTATACCTCTGAGTACAATGATTATTGTGTAGTAAATGGTTGAAGTGCCTTGGAAATATACAGTAAAGTATCTTGACTCTTTGTCACTGGTTTGGTCAGTGGATTTGTCATAATTAAAGCATCACCAGAAAATGTATTTTTCTCCTCTGACAGATCTACTGTTCTTTGAGTGATTACTTAGAGGCCACAGAGTCATTGATGCTTAACATTTTAAAGTTGAAGTCAACAATTGCCTCAAAGCTGTGAAGATGCAGGGTCACTGTTAGCTTTTTTGTCGTCTAAATGAAAATAGATTGCTGTTGTGCTTCTAAAGCAACCAGTCTCCACACTATAGGTGAGTAAACTGAATACCACTAATGTTTCTAGTGTTGCCAGTTACCAAAGAATAGGAACAAAGTGTTCAGTTTTCTTACATTTTTGGACTTCAAAGGCAACATTTTGAAGAGCTGAACTGTCCTGAAAAAACACTGTTACAATAGCCCACCCCGTAGGATCCCTGCTACGTTTTTTAAGATAAAACTAAGCAGACTTTATTATTGATTTGATGCAGCTATTAAAATTCAAATACATAATAAGAGTAAAAGTTCTGCCTTGAATTTTGGCTTTCAAAGACAAAAAGTCAAGATGAATGCACCTGAGCCTCTCTTCTATTGCACCAAATGACTTTCTTTTGTCTGTATTTAGCTAAAGGAAGTTTTGGCACATTCACTCATCTGTGCACTAGAATGTATTTAAATCATATAAAATAATTTTTATAACATTATTCATAGGATACTGTGGACACTAAAGTAGTGAACAGACTTGAACTTTATCCATACTGCTCAGTATTAGTCCTTCACAGAGACTAAAGGAGTTTTTTTTATGTCAGCTCTGCATTCTCAATTATTTGTTTTTAGTTTTGAGGAGTATCTAGAGACATTTTAACAGCATGGAATTCATCAGCAAGGTTGAGGTGTCATGTTCTTCCACTTTTGTATTCAGTTTTCACAAAGACATGGTTGGCACCTAATTACTGTGTTTTAAGTATTCAGAACAAAATAGTTTCACCTTGCTTCGTTGCTGTCACCTTTGTTGAAAAAGCATACTAACTATGTAAGTTGCTGTCTAAAGAATTTTCTTTTGATAATTAACAGTAAAATATTAAATATCCCCTAAGCCAGTGTTGCTCCAACCAGGTGTACTTGTACCCCAGAGGGTAACTCTGTAGTTGCCAGGGAGTATGTGTAAATATTGTGGAATAGGGCAAATCATTAGAAAAAATGTAAATGAAGAATTGATTGAAGTGTTTGTGTTACATCTAACTCAATATGTCGATGTTAAGTCAGATCATGCACAATCTGTTTGCTGATAATGCATGAAAGCTGGTTAGCAAGAGAACAGAGAGGTCTAAACAGTTATTTGAAAATAATGAATAAATGGTTAAAATAGGTAATAAAAAGTAATGGATAATCAGTTGAAATAGTGAATTATTTTTAGTTAGCTAAAAGTTGTGGATTTATATTGAAATAGCTTAAAGTAATATATAAATGGTTGAAATGTCCAGCAGTGTGGTGGAGGTAAACCACCTAAAGAGCTGCTGCTTAAAACCTTCCCAACAGAAGCTTTAACCAGCCCAGTAAATTAAATTGTCTATTTGGGGAGCTTTGCAGGAGCAGGTCGATTCAAAAGAATTATTATACACTGCTATGAGTGAACACACACACACACACACACACACACACACACACACACACACACTGCACTGTACATTCACTGTATTTTTAGAAGCTTACTTGCCTCTCAGGCCCACTTCAATTCGGTCTGCACTCCCGCCTCAGTAAGTCATTATTCTTCTGAATGCAGCTGAATGACAAAACATTTCTGAATAAAGAAATTTCTTTAGAGGGCAGTAAGAGGTTACTCCTTACTTCTCAAATGGCTTCTGTCTCCTTATTTTTGTTGAAACTTTTGATCATAAGTATCTTTAAAATTTGCCCACTTTCAGCGACACTGACTTCAAGACAGATGTCAGGGCTGCACACTGACCATAATGTTCATCCTGTGTTTGAACGGTTATGGCTTTCTACGGTCTGATAGTTCTGAATAGCATATAGTTACTCTTCGCAGTATGACCTGGGAATAAATTATCATGGCAGAAATTATAGTAATATTGTTGTAGCATAACAATTGGGTCTGCAGGTGTGTCAACTGCAAAGCCCTGGCAAGAAGGAAATGTAGAGATGAATAAGGGTGAGTGAGCTTTTGTAATAATAATCATAATCACCTAATAATTATCTTTTATTTTTTTACTGAGTTATATGAGAAGATTAATAGCCATTCTCATGTAGATACAGTGAAGCTAAATATATTGCAATATTTTCTGAAAATACCGTACTTTTCCTTTAAAATTATTAACCTGTTTTCTTTTACATGTAGACATCTAAACCAGATTTACAAAAAAATGTTGCACAAAAATGCATGTACATGACTTTGACTTCAGAGTCAACAGTGTGAAGGAATTTTCCTTCTTGTATGTTAAACTTCCCTCTTGTAGGTTAAAGGTAACTTAAGACAGTGCTTCACAGGTCAGGTCAACTGCCTGTCTCTGTTCGCCTGTTTCATTCTGTGTGCCAGACAAGGCCGAGTTGGCTCTGGCATCTGGTAGACCAAGGTCTGCCAGATATCTTCTGTTTTCAGTGTTAGACACAACAGGCTGGTGCCTGGTTGTTGACGCTGGATAAGAGAGACTGTAGAGAGGCTATGCTGTTGCTAGGACAGCAATGGTTGACGTCTTTCCCTGTTTGGATCTGATATCCAATAGAGTCCTCACACATGACAGACTGAGTTAGGAATAACCCTATTTGGATATAGCGGAACTTATCAGTTCTGGGGAGGGTTAAATACTGAGCTTCAGGACACCATCTTCGGATTTGGGTAGCAGTACGCTGTGATTCACACGTGGTGTTTCCCTTTTCTCCTCGATCGAGCTTCAATAAATATTCCTGTGTAAGACATCCCGGTCTCCTGAAACTTCTTGTTAGAGTGAACCAGCTCTAAGATTTCCCTCACAAACAGGGAAACAGGGAATATACTGCTGTGAAAACAGCGAAGAAGGATGAAAAGAAAAGAGCATATGCTATTGGATTTAAAATAATTACATCTATAGTCTAATTAAAACTGAAACTGAAATCAGCAAGACTAAACAAGTCAGTTCCTACACCTGAACAGTCTGTTATTTGTCAAATTCAAACATATGGACACAGTAAGAAATAACTGATTACGCTGTTACTGCAGGGACCGTCCTGTCACTGCACTGTGGAAATTGTACAACCAAAAATCTCCAGGCTGCAGAGAAATATTTCACCAATACACTTACACGCAAAATATGGTTAAAAAAATATGCACTGGGTTGGGATGTTTTACAGTAACAAGGTTATTGCTGTGCATGTTTAAATACGTTTTCTGATTTATTGCCAATAGGATAATATTCCAATAAGGTGATTAAATGTGTGCATGTAAATCCACATAATACAAGATGTTTGTATTGTTGTATTTCAAGGATCTGCGGTATAATTTTAAATTAGCCACAAAAGGATTAGAAAAAGTGTAACCACTTTTCAGGTCAATACTGTATTTTATTTTGGCACTGCTGTCAGAAAAAGAACATAGTATGACGAGACAAGACATTTCCTGTTCTTCATGACAATGTTGGGTTTTGCCCACACACACACGAGCACGAAACATTAACATGTAGGCGTGTGCATTTTATGACCATCTGCTACATCATTTCATAGGGATATAAAAAAGTGACAGAAACCCTCATACATATAAACATGTTCTCATCAAGTATTCCTCCGATGCAGGATTATGTGTTAACTTTCCGGACCCTGAGGTAAATTCCACCGTTGCTGTCTCTGTTCGTGGTTTCACCCATATAATGTTAATTTAGTTACTGCGCTGACATTAACTCCAGTGCTGCTGTGATTTGTCACAGGCTGGAGAGCCAAAACTAAACTTCAAATGCTCTGATGCAATCCTCCAGTATGTCAAATCAGTCCACTCACCAAGTTCTCCTTCTTTTGACCCACTTTTCCCGATAGTTACTTGATATTTTTTGAATAATGACATTGAAGTGATGGATGCAGCCATCAGTTACACACTAACATTCAAGTAGGCCACTGCCCACATAAACCCTGCATTCATCAATCGCCTTATGCTGCCATTTTATGCCAAACACAGATTGGAAATTGGAATCCAACAACTTCTGGACAGTGAGGGGAGATGTGTGGTTATTGGGATCATAATTCTCACTATTTATCACTTATTGGTGGTCAGGTTTAAGTGAGGTGAAGATCAGCCACTTTCTGCAAGCCATGAGTCATCTAGCTGGAGGTGCACTGCTGACTTGAGCAGCTCTGAAGGAGCTGTGATGGATGGATGAGGACAAAAAAACAAGGTCTCGTGCCATGTATTCTCAATGACACTCCACAGTGTTACAGCATGTGGTCATGTTGACATGGCGGCAGGTAAAGCCACTCACAGATGACAAATGACACTCTAAGGTTGAAGGGCAAAACTGTCATTACTCATTGTGTTCATTTTACAGTTTGACATGGATATCCATCAGCTGCTCATGCCGAAAAATCTGTGACATGGATTACAATATCACATTTTAATCAGTTTCAGCAAGTAATACAAGGTTAAACAGGCAGTGGCGCCGCCAAGAAGTGGCCAGGGGGGCCACCCTAATACAAACACTGCCCCCCCAACTCGGCCCCCGTCACAAAATGCGAGCTGACAACATCACACTGGCTGGAGTATGTATACTCCGGAGCTGTTAGAGAATCACTAAGCTTGTCTATTAGACACAAGTGGCGTGACTTGGGTTTATTATCGTTGGCCAACTGGGAGGCACAGCTATAAATGAGGGAAATGTACACATGTCTAGACAAGTATAACAGACATTAGTGCATTATAGTGGTACATGTAAATGTACAGCTTTCATTTAATAATGATGTGTTGATAATTTCCAACATGCCATCATGTAGTTGCTTGTTTAGGCTCATCTTAAGGACAATTATTAGTGTGTGTTATTTTGTTTTATCTTTTCCACCAAAACTATAGATTCTACTTTAGCACTATGGCAACTAGGAACATAACGGGCACTAAATTAGAAAACTGTTTAATCTATCCATACAACAATATAACAGTAAGGTGTGGATCTAAATTACTTTTGTTTTTCAGCCACAGTCTCATCTAGCTGCATTTGAATAAAGTTGCAGCATGAAAATTTGTTTGGAGTGATTGCAGTCAGACAAAGGGAGGGCAGACAAGTCAAGCAATGAAATATTTTCATTATGAATTGATTTGTCTGTGTTTTCACTTAGTTATACAATCTACAAGCTTTCAAATGTATTGACACTTTTCCTTCAGTTCCCCAAACTGTGTATTTACTGTAGTTTGACCAACCATCCAGAAACTTAAAAGTATTCAATTTACAAAACTATGAATAGAGAAAAGCATGTCATTGGAGAGCAGGAATCAGTTAATGTTTAAATTTAGAGCTCCCCTGGGATCAATTGTTGTGATTTTGAAAAAAAAAATGCTATAATGTAATAATAACGTGTTACATAATTTCCCACAACCATAATGCAGTTGTGAAAAGCATAATTTCTCCATGTTTCAAGAATGTTAACTTGGAAGCTTCAGAGATGTTATATGTGAAGGACAGATTGGCAAAATGGGCAAAGACCCTCCAGCGGGACACAAACTGTAAATTCAGGATTAACAAGCATGTTTGATTTACACTTGCTGAACCTGTATGCAAGTAATAATGCAAACATTATATGATGGATTGCAGCAGTAAAAATCTCTTTGCTCTTTCTTTCTGAGTCATCTTTGTTAAAACAGTTATGTCATGGCTTCAATGAACTGCTTGATTTATGATTTATGTAGTTGTCCTGTCTGTACTATTGCAGACGAGTTATGGGTCTGTTAAAAGTGTTGTCTGTCAAAGCGGGGATGAAGGCTGAACCCTGAAGCCTTTGCACGCCGAATTAGTCTGGATGCCTGGCTCCCTGCTGCTCACAGACCCTGTTCACACTTTGCACCAAAATGGGTGATCTGATAACAAGACCAAAATCTCCAGACAGCCGGAGAGTTGTTGTGTGAACACAAGTGTATCTGTGTAGGACTGCCAGGTCAACTGTTTTTTAATGGTGCTTAGAGTACTTACGTCCGATCTCGCAAATAATTTGATGAGAAGATTGATACCTTGCTCATGTCTGTAAGATGATTATGAAGCTAAAGCAAGTTGTTGGTTATCTTATCTTAGCATAAAGACTGGAAAAGGGGAAACAGCTTGTCTGGCTCTGTCCAATAATCTGTGTGGATTAAACAAACAAGAAATAATATGTTAATTAGTGAGCTTTATTCCTTTACATTGTGTAGATTCAAAACATGTTGTACAATTGTCTGTAATTTGAACATTGGATGAACACGCAATACTTATACAATTTAAAATAGTTAATCATTAATTCAATTTCATTACCTAAAGACTTTGCAAATATTGATTATTGCACTTTCCAAATCTGACATGTACTCACATATTTCATGTCCTTTTATTCAATTGATTTATAAATTGTCTTTTAAATCAATGAAACTATTCCAAAACCATTCCAAATTCTCTGTCTTGCTGAAGTATGATCTATAATACTATGAAACAATTACAAAACTGACAGAAGTGCACTCACTTTCCTCTTTTGGTGAAAGTTTTACTCTAAGTTTGTCTTTAGCTTGCCAGTTTGATGAAAACAAACAAACAACAATAAAGTAAAATTAAAAAAATTACCCAAGACCGAACAATTTGGGCAAGTAGGAAATCTGATCATGATCAATTTCAAATTTAGAAACAATTTTTTTATTTCAAGTTACTTATTTATTTTTCTACAATACAGGTAGGACAAGAGAAAACAATGGACTGTCGCTGATTTTTTACAGATTCTGGGCGAGATGACATTGTCACAGTTGGTTAAAGACAGAATGGTGTCATCCAGGCAAACATTTTTAATGAGAGACAAACCAAGACTGTTTGAGAGGTGACTGAATACTGCCTGTCTGCCTACAGTATGTGTAGGTTCTTAACATCTGTTCAACTGTGCTTGGATGTGTGTGTGGTGGTGTGTGTCTTAATTTACAATACAGTAAAAATTACAGTGGGGATTCCAATTTTCACATTTATTTGCCTGCAGATGACCAAAAATCATCCAAAAGTAAAATAAAATGAATACCAGCGGGTTATTTTGTCATTTGCACCCGCTGGTTTTTCTCTGTTCCAGGGAAAATGTGGCAACTACGGGAGACATGGTTGCTGATGATTTGACAAGTGTGACATTTACAAATAAATCTCTGGGGGCTGTGAGAAAGCACAGACACATTTTTTTCCCTGACAAACTTTGATGAAAGCCAAGAAGACACAATTGATCTTCTCCCGCTGCGTGTCTTGGCGTTTGCGTTCGGCATCTGTTTTCTGTGTCAGTTTCCATCTTGTCACTCTGTGTCTCGTGTAATGCTCACCTTCAGGCTGGTGGAGTGATCTGTGTCCATGTAAACCCTCTACGTCCAGTCTGCCAAAGCATCTGAGAACAAGGTCTTGATTGCTTGATCGCATGTTTCACCAGATGGCTCCCTCTCCATTATTACAGGAGCTCTCTCATAGTTGTTCCAAAGCTTTTCTGTCTATTGTAATCACATGGATTAGGTACAGTTTTTTTTTAATATGTCTCAACCTTTTGATGTTCCACTATTCTGGTATATTTGGTTAAAATTATACTTTTTGTACTCTGGTTCTCTAAGAAAAATATGTGCACACATTACAGTGTGCTATTACTACTGAGGGCAGCTATTTCCCAAGGCAGGATATTCATGAAGGAGCACTGGAACCCTCCAGGGCTTGTTTCCTGAAGGTAAGAGACTTACACTTAAAAAACACACTTGCTTGGCAAAGCGGCTGCTGCAACTTTAAGCACACTTTTACACTATAATTTCTTCCAAAAGCTTTTCTTTTCACATGTGGAGTCATGTGGCTCTTTGGCTAAGATCACTGTTATAATGCCAGCAGTGGGGGAAGTCTTGAAATAGCTGCAAAATGATCAGCAATGAATCAGTACAAGAGCTGAAACAAATGTGAATATATATATCAGGAGATTTAAAGGAGCAATTCCTCCCCGACCCCCTGTAAGCATAATTTACAGAGACCAGTTGAGGCCTCATTAACATGCTATGATTATGTACCATACTGTATATGAAGTGAAACATCCATCAAGCATATGAGTCCAATCAAGTGGCATTCACTGCATTGATCAGGAGACTTAAAATATTTAATTTAATTTGAAGAACAGAAGCAGAACATTTTCTGTATCCCAAACATTAAAGATATGCACTTTATTTAGACTTCCTCTCCAGCAATCTGTCACTGCAGACAGCAACCGTACTGCCATCTTCCTCGCAGCGGGGACTGCAGAGAAAGATGCAGTCACGTGGCTGTGTCCCCTTGCCTACCGCCATCTGGAGACACTGTCAAATACAGACTGACTTTAGTGATTCGAGTTAGATCTGTGGCAAAACAGCCATATTCATTTTTTTTTTTTATTGTACCGCGTGGGTTGGCCATGATGTTCGTCCGGATGTTCAGAGTTCATGTAGAGGAGCAACCTTGACCCAATCTGCCAGTTTCACAGTCCCCATGAGCTGAACACTTTCACCTTTCCTGCCATACTGTCAGCTCTGGGTACAAAATAAGGCAGAACAAGATTACAGTACGTGAAACATTCCAGGTGGCCTTCAGTTTGTTGAATTGCTTTGTTTTTGTAGGTGTTCGTTTTTTTGACCTTAATGCCAAAGCACGCTGACATGAGCACACTGACAACAATTTATTATCGCTTACTCACAGAAATCACCAGAGAGTGGTGTAATTATGAAATGTGAGAGGAAAATACAAACCAGGTAAAAAAGGAATCTAAATGCGTTTTATTTTTGTGTGTATGGAAAGTGCGGCAGCAGGAAATAGAAATTGGACACTCATACCCCATTTATCACTTCATGCATCTTGGGTGGCTATCCAGTCTCAAAGAAGCTACATGTAAGTGCATCCAAGAAGCTAAATGACAGAAATCCCCTTGGGTGGGGCCTCCTCCTGAGGGCCTCCTGCTGAGGAATATTAGCTTTAAAATGTGGATTTGCAGTCAGATTTTAGCATTAGGATACAGGGGAAAACTCACCTTAGAATGAATGTAATCTTACTCCAACAAAAGTAAAGTAAGGGGGAATTAAAAAATAAAAAATAAAACATAATCCTCAGGACCTGATTTTAGATGACCCTGATTTTGCATGTCGCCAATATCTCAGTATCCAAATATCCCAGGCACACACAGAGGACCTACTGTATATCAGAGTATCCTGGTGTAGCACTGCATTGCATAACATGTTCAACATGTGGTGTGCCAGCAGTTTGAAGAACCACAGCTACAGTAGCCAAAAAGGAGAGATGCTTGTTTACACCCTACAGATTTGATGCAGAAAGACACAAATAGAGTCTAAAGTAGATTGTCGGCATTATATCGTCCCAGCTGTGTTAGCGTCATTTAAAAACAGCATGCCGCTGAAGTAAACATGATCAACACATAATGACAAGCGGCTCCAGTCAGCTCCAGTTAACAAGGATACGAATTACAGCTCAGGTGTTCTGCCTATGAGAGCGCAGTTGGAGATAACAAGGATACCTCATATACAGGGAATGTGGAAAACAAAGTAGAAACCACCACATACTGGAGGTATCATTAGTCCTTCCAGAAGCGCCACGGGGGAATTGAAAACAAAGCAGAAAGTGGCATCTACTCATCTGAGCCTCTGAGAACTACTGACAGAACAAAAGTCTATAAATAGAGAAAGGTTAAGGTTGAGCTGCACTCAGCTCCGTCTCTCTCTCTGTGCCTTCAGACCTGCATTCGGCCCCGAGGCTCAGATGTTTGAGTCTGAATCAGGGCAAATTATGATAAGCCTGAGGCTAATTTTGTACATGCAGATTTTCCTGCTTCATTGTGGTTTTATACTGTGATTTTAATAGAATGAGAGAAATTGTGCGCTGAAGATAGGGGGATTTGAATTCCTCTCAATAGTTGTTCATTTTTATTATCAGGCAGGACTTAATTTTAGGTGGCCATCTGCACAGAGCTAATTAGTCCTTTCATTTTATCGTGTTGAAGGAAGACACCGATTGAGTCATCTTGGGTCAAAATGATTCGTTTTCTCTTGCTTGTGAATGTCGTTTAAGCCCTTCAAGTATAAACACCAGAATGCTGTTTATCCTACAAAGCAACAACATTGTTAAGAACAACACCTATCCACAGAAAAGCCGTCTGTATGTGATTTCCCAAGGCGTGATTTCCCTGTTCTAAAGCTGCACCATGCCATTTGATTATAGCTTATCTATCCTGCACAACATAACAAAAATCAAATTGGACAGGATTGGGTTTTATTGTTTGCGCAGTCCACCTGCTACACAAACAAACTACAGTATGATTTTGCACAGATATATGATCCCTTTCCCAGTTGATTGATTGAACATCTGAGCCCTTGTATTTGAGCAGCTCCAACTTTAGGAATCTTTTAACATGATAAGCCTTAGTGCTCCGGGAAGAACTCTGTCATCTCTGATGTAAAGTCTTTCCTGTGAAAGAAAAAACTATTTTAAAAAATTGAGCTTATTTTGCCTCAGTATTTCTGTGCTGTGCTTTGAATTAAGATTGACTTGCTATGGCATCATACACAATGACTGAAAGAGCTCAACACTATGCAACTTAAGAAAAAACATCCAAATAGACAAAACACAAGCAAAGAAAGTCATCTCGCCACTTTGACAACACAAACGCCGCACAATAAAGAAACACACTGCGAATAAAGAAACAATGCAAATTCGTATGCAAAACAACAAGAATTCTGCATGAAAATCCATTATTGACCTTGGCAATTGACCTTGACCAAGCAATCCCAACTCATGGTCCACTTACCAGGTTTTTTTTTTTTAGCTTTCAACCATATTACATGGTGTTCATCAGTGCATGGTGTTTGCTATATTGTCATGAGGATGTATCTGGTGACATGTGAGCCTATTAGCTGTTATGATTTCATCCATAGCACTTTTAGGACCTCTTGACTGTGTTGGCTCATAAGCTCAGAAAGAAAGTTCACATATGACCTTGGAAGTAATAGTTAGACAAAATAAGCACAACTCAAGGCCCTCTTACTAGTTTTTTTCTAGGGATTTCAGTGTCACATGAATGATGAGATGATCTTGCTGGTCATCAGATCCATCTCCTTAACAACTGAGCAAACGCCATCCACTAATGAAAACCATCCGGGTTGAAGCTCCAGTAGCCAAGTAGTCAATATACTGTGATGAAAAACTGTGAGCTGTTCTTTACTGTTTTCACAGTCTTTGCCACTTCATACTGTTATTTTATGTTCCAATTGTTATGCTGCATTTCTCTTTTGTTTTCAGGGGAATCTGCTCTATAGGATTATGAGTTGATATTGAGATGAGATGAAGTTATTGTGATGACAGTCATATCAGCTGCGTCTTGAGACTGAAATGTGCAAAAGTGAAAAACAAATTTAATTGTTCCTACAATATTGTTCTAAATAAAAAAGTAATGTTACTGTGAGCTGTTGACATACAATCATAATAAAATATAAACATACTGTATCATTTGTCCAAAGATTGCTGCAAATTGATATCCAGAATGTGTGTGGGCTATGTTTTGCAAGAATAGTGACTGCAGGTTAATGGGTTGAAATGATTGGCAGTGCATTTGACCCAAAACCTTGTTTGTAGTCAGATCCCCGTTTCCAACAAGCTGTATGGTATGTAGCCTAGGGCCTACACTGTTTGTGGTGGCAGTGGGGTGGGGTGGGGTTTCGGGGGGGGGGGGGGGGGGGGGGGTATTGAAGACTACAAGAGATTCTCTGCATGCCCAGCGACGTCTGTTCCATTTGCTGTCACGTCTCTCGGCCCGGTATTTGCGAAAACAAATAAATGAAGTGAAGGTTCTGTCACAAAATTGTTACGTATCCTTGCACATTTTTAAGTGGGTATACGGAACTCCTGGAGCTTTCTCAGTGGGTTTACCCCGTATACCTGCGTAACACATTGACTGCACAGTTGACAGTGGTTGGTTGACAGTGAACCAAAACAGTGAAGCTGCTTGCCATTAAACCAAAACGGTAGGTTAAAGACAGTAAAACAACAAAAACCGAGAGTTAAAGGTAACCCTCAGCGGGGTTTGTTACTGCAAGTGACTGTTTTCACATACACATAGACATTTTGCATTGTTAATATATATTTAGATAATAGCAACTGTGTTTCTTTTTGCAGCATTTCCCCTAAATGCAATGTACGTGTTGTCACAGTGGTGGAAACTTTTTATATTATTCATTTGTTTTTTCTGCTTGGATGTGTTTTCTGAAGTTGTGATAGGATTGACAAATAAATGTATCTAATTAATATACCATCCACTGTCATCATACTCTCAGCCCACATTACCCCTAAGACCCCTCACCCATTCACCATGCATTATATGTTCCCAAACCAGCCCAGTTAAACAGATGAGATGTTTGTTCCTGTGAACCCGCCAGGAGCCGCCACCACTCACTGCTGCAGTGAGGAGGGAAAATAATGACATGTCATCTGATAATGGCTGCATTGTGGACGAACCAGCCCTTTTAATGGATTTATAATTAATGCTTGTGTGTTGGCCGATGCCACTGATGGCTGCGGAGAGGCAGGATAATGTTCTGGAACTACAAAGTCATTTTAGATCAGTGTGGATCAAGCCGAGGCCACAGAATCAGAGATAAGAGGCGCATTTTTATTCCATGAGAGGTGCTGGGCTGGCAGCTGCTGCCCAGAGAGCTTTCTGTCCCTCTTCTCTTTCCCCTCCATCTCTTACCCCTCTCAGTCATGGCATTAGAGGCCAATGACTATCCAGGCTGCTCAATACTTCTCACTTTAAGGACTGCAGGTCATTATTGTTCACGTTTTTGGGGTCAGTGATTCATACCTGGACAACGCAGTCACATAATTAGTCTGCAGCTGGGTGGAATTTTTCATTCAATAAACCTCTATTGTATGTCCGATCTCCAGCTGAATTTTTGATAATGGTGAGGCATATTTTAACCACTGTTTAACATATTTAAATTAATGACTAAGAAGACAAAGACATTTTTAAGCAGTTGCATTTGCATTCGGTACAGATGCATCAAAATACCCATAGTGCCATCACACTGATTTTTTGTCAATATCTAAATCCTTGAATTTAAAGGCCAGGCAGACCACAACAAAGAGTCCAACAGTCCACCTAAGCACTAAAAAAGTTTCATATTGAGGCCCGTCTGGCCAAACAGGAATGGGACTCACGCCTAAGGGGTGCAAGCGCAAGCGAGGAACATTGTGCTTACAGCATTGTGTATGTGTGTTATTCCTAGCACTTGTAGGCTTCACATGCACACTTTTGTCTTGGCAAACAAGTCCTTTGCCCCCGAATGTTAAATATTTCTCGCTTTTCCACATAAACTTATTTTCAGAGCTTTCGGAAGCTGTGCCCTCCTTTGATGCACAACAGCAAGCTCTCCCTCTTTATGACTGAAGGAGTGACAGATGTGCAAATGTTTCGCTCTCTCATCTGTCTAAGACACGTCAGTCTGGAATGAGAAGCGCCAGTGTCAATGTCGGTCAGAGAAATTCGGTGAATATTGAAGACACATTCACAGCCTTTTATTCTGTGTTGTTAAAACAATAATGTCAGCAGAGACCCTCGTCCCCCTGCCTGAACATCTGAGAGAATATGTGTACTTCATCTACTTGACTTGCCATATTTCAGCATGTGAGATAGAAGGTTGCATCACTTAACTTCCTCAAAACAGCTCAAAGGCTTCATCACTTGAGTACAGCAGTGACACAAGCCTGTAATATGAAATGGGATTTTTTAGCAGTGATGGGATGTGTTCTTGATGATCAGTGCTATGAGTGGAGGCTGGAAAGAGTGTAACTCCTTCACCCACCCTGCCCACATTCACCCATCCAGTCTGAGGATTTGAACATGCAACCTCTGAGTCTCCACGCAGCTTCTCTCACCTTTAGGCAGCCGTCAGTCATCCACAGCATGTTTTCTATTCATGGTATTTCATTCCAGCATGAGACATTCAAGATGTTCCCAGTGGAGATCCTTTCTAGGACGCACACGCCTTCCTAGATCAAAAAGACTACAGCAACCATTTGGCCCTATAGCAAGCATAGAAAAACACTTTTGTTTCAACTTTCCCTCATGATGAACAAAGGACAAAAAACAAGCAGGGCATAATTCCAAATTAAGCCCTTCAAACATTTTTCACAGAGCTAGTATGGTTTTCATATCTGTAGTTTTTACATTAGTTGTTATTTGAACTTCTTTTACTCAATATTTACTACAATGAACACGTTTTATGTGCACTTTTATTCTTTTCAGACACATAACAATGTGTCTCTGACCTTCAAATGAAGGAGAGCAAAATCTTATTGAACGATTCTCCTTACTTTATTCTTTAAAATCCCTGAGTACCCAGTTTAAATTTCAGACAGGATTAAACTAAAAAAAAACCCATTTGCTCGATGTGACCCAAAATCCACAGGAACATTATTTTATTTAAGTTGTAGTTTTAGTAATACTTTTCATTATTTTATTATTCATTTCTCATACTAGTTTATTCCTCTTCAGGGGACATTAGAGGGGATGATGAATAAAGACTGCTACCTTTTAATAAGCAAACTTCGCACACAAATACAATACAGCCTGACACACATATCATCATTAATTTCTTGGCCTAATTTTGCTCAGTTGCATTAAAGATGCACTAGCAATATTTTCACATAAATAATGCATCAAATGATTATATATAATGTGAAAGGGTATGAAAAAACCAGAGAGAAGTATCACCCAAATCTGTAGTTCTACTGAGCGTTTTAGTGTCTTTTAGCTCATTGTGTTGGATAACGCTCGCCTCTCTCAGAGGCCTCAGCAGACAGAAAAAAAAAAAACTACAACTGTTACCTACCTCCTAAGCACCAAACAGCAGACAGACTCAGTTAGCGACTGGCTGGTGGAGATAGTGGAGAATTTAGCTGCAAGATTCAGATATTTTCCACAGGAATTGGTCGAGACCAAAAAGAGAGCTAAAAGAGAGTGAAGATTTGACTGACATTTATCAGATGGTCAGAAACATGACTCCAAATGAATGTTAATGTTGCTCCATAACTGCTGGATGTGTAAATAAGCAACTGTTTGATGAGAAGTTCACCATATCAACTGAAAAGGAGATGTTCGCATCTTGTTTTTTCAAGTTAAAGCTGAAGTCTTCAAAAAATCACTTATTGTAGGTTTAAATTAATTTACTTTAAGTTATTTTTGCTGTTTGTGTTTGAAGGTTTTGAAGTTAATGATGCAATTTAAACTTCACTTGATAATTATATCGGAAAAAATGCCATCGAGGAGGTTGACTTTAATAAAAAGTACATTTTTAGAAACATAAGCCATTAGAATTCATTGTAATTCAAAATACTATTTTCCAATGTTATTAGTAGTATAATAGTCTTAAGGTCATTAATCAAATTATTTTTAGCCGTTGAACAACACATCATACATTTTCTCTGTCATATACTGACAGGCCTTGTATTAGAAATGCTCAATTAATAAATTTATGATTGATGGTACAATAAATATCTGGAAAAATAAAGCAGCAATTACAGCTTTGACCTTGAAGGAACTTCAAAACAATATTGGATGTCTAGTTTTTACTTAAGAGTATGACGATAATCCCACATTTACCTTTTTTTATCTTTTACGAAGTAAGGTTTTTAGGCTTGGCACTTAATATTTAAGTATACATTACAGATACTGTATATCTACAGCCCCCACACATCTGTTTCTATAATTTTCTATATCTTCCTATCAAAACAGCATAAAGTTTTCACATAAATAAAATAAAATGACAATGGAGATGCTCATAACACAAACATATCTCTCTGTAAAGCAGACCAAGAGCAGTGATATGGAAACTTTATATCTGTTGTTGTTTAGACTCAGAGGCTGATGCTAAATAAAAAGTTAACTTACAGAGGATCAGTCTCTCTTTGTTGTCTAACCTCACTTCTATGTGAGCAGAATCTAAAACAGCCATGTGTGCTAGAAGATGGGCAGCTCTGGAAAACAGCAGGAAAGATTTATTACAGGTTGTTGAAAGCTTAACTAGATATCTGGACTGCTTTAATTTGTATAAGTGTGTGGTCAAAAGCTGACAAGCTGTAAGTATAGCCTTCAGTGTGGGGTGAAATGTTAATTGTTAAATCAGTCTGACTGAGTCAAACGGCCCAGCAAACATTATTGACTGCATGCAAAACATGTCTTGTTTATCAGTTGTCAGAAAGTCCTAGCAGTAAAAAAGACATTTAGGTTTAAAGCTGATCTATCGATTTCTCTCCCCTCTTCTGTCAGTGAGTGATATGGCTGCATTTTGAAGATCTCTGCAATTGATCTATTCCTCTTTTAGAAAGCAAACACCTGAATTACTTATTCATTACTCAAGTGCTTGACTGACACACAGTTTGAAGTATGGACTAATTCACTTTGCCAAAGAAATCTATTGGGCACAAACTGACATTTTCAGGATGACTGGTCTCTGCAATTCTTTTGAATTGAATAGAATGAATATTCGAGGCTGAATGTTTTTCCTGCCCGTTAATTAGTTCTTATAACAGGAATGTGGGAAAGGAAGGGTGTCCTCTATCACACCCAGAGTTAATCCTGCTGAATATTAGGAGGGAGGTACCTCAACAGGTCCCTGGTGGGCTCACATGAATACCAAGGATGGACTTTATTGAAGAGAAGAAGAATGCCTCACCTATCTAATTTTCTGTTTTTTGTGATAGTGGTTTTCTCCATTGAAAGTAAATGATGTCATATGGTGAGTGCCCCCTCCACATGTACAGACAAAGACACAAAAACAAAAGAAAGAAAGTGGCCAAGTGATGCACAAGTCTGTCCTGTGTCGGCTCAGTTGGCCAGACTCTAAACTATACAATTGGTAAACCACCCAGAGTGTTGTTCTTTTACCCTTGACTTAAAACAGAGAAGATTGTGTCCTGAAGACAAATGAGGCTGACTGCTGGCACAGAATGAAAGGTATCGTTTAATCTTAGCCTCAGATACAATCTAAGTGGGTTAATTAAGGCAAAACACCCCTCCTTCCACCACAGGGAAGATGTTGTGTTGATACATTTCAACAAGGGCGTGATCTGAAATGCATGGTTATGGGGATGATTTGCACAGATGCTTTTCAAGTTCAAAATGTAATTTGAAAACTAGAAAGTGGAAGCATCATTTGCCAACAATTTGGTGACTTGGTAGATCCAATGTCCAACTTGTCTGAATTAGTTTAGAAGGAAGCTGTACGCTAAGAAATGATCAAAGTCTGGGAGGCAGATTCTGACTCAACGTAACCACTTCAACTGCCTAGACAGAGAGAAAAAAAGACTGACTTAGGGCTGTCAATAGATTAAAATATTTTATATATATATATATACATATATAAACACTAATGCGGTGCTTAAAGCTGGAGTGCGGAACTTTTCTCTCCCCTTTCTGGCAGTGTTCCCAGGAAGCAACAAAAATACTTACTTTGAAACTCAATACAACAGTTGGCCAACAAAAATTAAACCAAGTGACGCATTTTGCATCTCATAAACAAGCTCAGTGCTTCTTGACAACTCTGGAGTTACCTCCCTTAGTCCTGCCGGTGCGGATGTCGGCTCCAGGGTATCGGTTTCTGGTACGCCAGCGTGTGAATGTTGCCACAGACACCAGATTTAAAACTCCTGTATAGAAATACAGAGAGACTCACCTGTCGGTGAGAGGCTTAATCAGCTTTGAATTGAAGGGCTTGAACATAATGGATGTAATTTTTTTTTTGTTTTGTTATATGTAAAAGTCTTGTTTAACTGTTTACACGCACAACTGACACAATGGAATTGAATGAATTTACTATGGTGGTGTCTGTGGCTCCCTGAGTGCTCAGAGTGCTGCTCTCAGAGCCTCTGATGTAATTATATGTGTTAATCTTTTTCACATGTTAATTGTTAATCTGACTGCCCTAATATTTGTATTACTTCCAATTATTGTGTGTACCAAATTTCATGGTGTCTCAGATGTTTCACAGTCATTAGGATTTATCGTATGCAAACCATGAATATTTGTACACAATTTGTGGCAATCCATCAAGTAGATGTTGAGATATTTCACAGGATAAGGGACCATTTTGGCCTGCTGGTGGCATGGAATTAAAAGTCAGAGGATCACCAAAGTCATTAAGAATCATCCTCTGGGAACCATGAATTCTGAATTTTTACTATTAAGAAAAAGCTTGTTTTTCAGTCTATTTTCTTTAGCTACTTTTCGGTCAGCATGGGCTGATGCCTCTCCCAGCATAAACTAGACTGAACTGTGAGATCCTTATACAGTAGGCCAACAGTAAACAAACACTACACATCATCACTCATACTCATTTTTGCAATTTAGATTCTTTAGTTTACAGTTCCTGACTTGCATGACTTGAGTATGTGGGAAAAAACTGCGGCACCTACATGAAGGAAACCACATGAATATAGGATTCATGGGTTTATTTAAGTCTGTATGTACTGTATTCATGTTACATCAATATATTGTTATAAGTGAACCTATGGCTTTGAATCACCAGGTACACAATTCTGTTGTTTTCCAGTTACAAAGCACAATACAGCAACATTTAAATTGATACGATGTGAACAAAGTGACTACGTTAGAGACGTATTAGAAGATATACATCTTTATTTCAAACATAATAAACACTGAAAACAATTATTTTTGACATTAAAGCAAGACTATGTAACGGCCACTGTGGCCACTAGATGGCAATTATGAGATGCTACAATATAGGCATACAATAGTGTATACATGGCAAAATACGGCAAAAAAGGCAAGAGTCAGTGAACTGACTCAGTAATGTTAGTTACACAGCATTATCTATCTAAAGTTGGTTTATATACATATATTGGCTAACACTGTTGCTGGTTGCATGCACTGAGCTACTCAGTACTTCACCTACACCTGAGTGAAACATGGGGAGGGAGAACATGTTACCTTCAAACAGAAAGGCTCCATTCAGCCGGTTGATTTCAACCCATGTCAAGCTTTTTACTGTGAAATGACTGTGTCACTGAGCCATAGTGGAAATTAATAGCCCTGTGAAATTATTTATTTTATTTAACTGTGAAACCATTCAATAAATGCACCTAATTAAATCAAATACAGTGTCTGTTTGTGTGTATTCTTATGTTTTGTATCTCGGCCTTTCAGATGTATGAAGTGTCCAATATACAGCATTGAAGCAAATGAAGGGCCGACAAGCAGTTGTAGGAAATGTGCTTCATTTTAGAAGCACTTTACCTTTAATGTAAGTTGTCAAGGAACATAAGTTTTAATCATTCACTTTCCACACTCATGTTCTCAGCTGATGCAGATATCCAAATTATCACATTCCCATTTATAAGCCCCAATCTCTAACCTCTAGGCTACTGTAACTGCTTACAGCCCCTGCAGCACCTTTTCAAGACCTGATTCCTCCCATACCCAGCTCTGATGCAGCCATGAAAGCATCAGCAGGTTTTTAGCATCAAATGGGCTACATCATCATACTGCAGGTGCACTTAACTGGATATGAAGCTGTATGAAATGGCAGAATAAATTCAGTGAAATTTAGGAGTGGTGGATAGTACAGAATGTTGTTTTTCCTATCATGGCCAAAATCTACTCACATTGTTATCTGTTGACCTTTGTTAACCTTTATTAAGCTTTGATTTAGCAGTCAGCACTTAATGGATAGTTTATTTTTCATTCTTTTCTATATCTAACATGGCCTACAGTAAATGATACGGTTGCATATTCTCTGCCTTGTCATATTTCTGAAACTTGTTCATTTAAATAAATAAATAGAATCGTAACTAACTACATTAGTGCCAGGTCAGTGCCCGTTCAATTCCCATAATACAAATTGGGTATATAATGTATTAATATTTGACAAGGCTGCTGATATGTACACACAGTAGCCATGGTAATTTTACCATTTTTTTATTGAAATTTCACAAGTCATTAAGATAATTACATTTTTTTCAGTACACACACACACACACACACACACACACACACACACACACACACACACGAATGTGGACACACACACTCATAGGATCAGTATGATATAATGAGGAGTTGAATCTATAAATGTGAACCCACCTCCACTGCGTTGTCTTTGTTATACTTAACATTGTTTAATCACAGCAAAGGAAACAACATATTATGTGCAGATACTTGCTGTATGTGGGATGTAATTACAATAAGAAGCACACTGTAAACAAGCCACATTCAGCTGGATGTTTATTAAGTTTTCAAACTGCTTTGTCCACATTCCTGGTAATCAGCCAGGATCAGCCTACACTTTGATGGCTGGTGATTCTAATGATGTTGTTAACCATCACAGGTCACTACTGGAGAACACTAAGTCGCTTCTTTATTCATTAAAAACACTTTAATGAGACCCCAATGGATTGTGTTAACTAGAGCGCAAGGTATTCAGAATAACTAATAAGATTCAGTACTGTATAGGAGGCTGGCGATGCAGAAAACTGCAGTGTAAACCTTATGATGCACTCTATAACAAAATTATGTGAGCTGTTATTGGCTGTTATTGTAAGAGGACTGAGGTTCCTGGTACCATCTAAGGTGTCTCTACAGGTTGACCATTAAGGTTTACAAACTCAATATAAACACTATTAAGAGCTTTAAGTGTTTACTTCTATTCAACCCACATTAAATGGAAAGTGAAGTGGAACAGACTCGAGCCACACGAGCTTCTCTGCACCATGGAGACCTGGAAGACGACAGATTACACAAACATGCAAGCGGCAAAGCTCAGACACACCATTCAGACAGACAGGAGAAAATAACAAACACATGTGTTTGTTATTTTAGAGGTAGAGAGAGACAAGGACAACGTGCACACCAGAGGAGAGGCTGAATCTCCTGGAGGACGAAGATCCAGATCCACATCCAAAATATCGCTAATGATGCACCAACAGCCAGGGAGGAGAGAGGTCCCAGGCAGACCGATGGTCCAGCACAGACATGCCTGAGTGAAAAGAGAGGACACGGAGGAGGAACTACATTGGGGAGAGACAGAGACAGAGAGAGAGAGAGAGAGACACACAGCGGAGAGTACCGAGGCAACACACTGTTTAATACACTCGTTACGCTTTTGCCAATACTACATTATCAGTCGACTAACTCCTAAAAATTTGGACCTGATGACATCAATAATACAAGTCTTTGTAAATACACTAATATGTTTTTCCTTCAGTTCTGTATTGGCAGTAGAGAAATATTTTCAGTGTTGGCTGCTGAGTTAATAATTTTATCCTTCAACGACAGATGATTAATGCTGTCTGTCTGCTGTACTATCTGTTTCTTTCAAAACAGATGTTCACCATTACTTAAACAAATACAATTTAAATACTTAATAATTAAATAAATTATAAAACTTTTAAAAGATTGGATCAAACATAGTCCTTGACTAAACATTGCAGAATGCATCCCCAGCAACAGTTTAGAGCCTCTGTATAAAATGTTCATTCCTTAATGTTTTAGCAGGATCACTTTGATGTATACAGTAATACTGAAACTTTATGATGTTAACGATGTGCTCCACTGCCAACTGAGACATTCCTCATGTTAGGACAAAACACCCTGCTCATAATCAAAAGCAGAGACCACGGTTGTCCCCCTGGTGGAATCTCCCATTTGACCGATGGATAGTTTTATCTGTGACCTGGTTTCTTTGCATATTAATCACGCTTCCATCCTCGTATGCTCCCAGGCAGAGGGATTTCACAGATAACAGTCTGTTTATAGTACACTGATAATTGGCACAATGTGTTTCACAGACCATCAGCCAAATAATTCACTCTAATTAGACTTGCCTCATACAAAGTGAGAGCAGGAGAACTGAACTTTCAGAGACTGCGGGTGCTGTTGGAGACGGGATGAGAGATGGGGAGGGAGGGAAGGATGGAGGGCAACCACAATGATGAGTCATGAAACATTCAGACCTTCACAATAATTTCGGAGAGAGAGAAGACAGAGAGAAAGCAGGTGGCACTGTGGCAGCATTTCATGATTTACCATGAATAGTCTAAATGAAAATATGAGAATATTCTCTGTAATTAGAGATACAATAGCATTCAGTGGGATGAATGTGACTCACTGTCTCCTACATGACGAAAAACAGATCAGGAGAGCTTTGTGAATAGCAATATTGTTCAATTAGGACATACAGAATATTGATTTACAAGTGACAACGCTGCTATGGGAATGTGCAGAACATAATCTTTTTTATTTTATTTAGATTAGGACACAGACACTCCATAGAGCCATCGCCATCTTTTTGAAATACAAGTTGGCAAACTCTGTTCAAATCAATGAAAAAGCAATAAAGAATGCATAACATTGCCATGACTTATTTTTATTCATTTAGGAGAAGTGTTCCAGAGGTGACTTTTGGGCAGCAGGGTGGCACATTGAGCAGAGTTACTGACCTTAATACCGGAGGACTCGGCAAGAAACACTCCTTGAGAAAATGTCCTTGAGAGTGACACTGAATCCCCACCAGCTCCAGAACTACTGGCCTGTAGCTGACTCTGACCCCTGACCTCCCTGCAGTGGGGAGTAAGTGAATCCAAAAATCTCCCTGCTTTTAAGCACGATACACTATCTACTTTTCCCCTGGCTGCACGGGTGAGATAGCAGCACCGGTCAAACAGATTCAGTGAGAAGCAGGAACACTCAGAATTATGCAAGAAGTTTGAGTGTGTGAGGGATTAGTATTCATAAAAAAAGGCTAAAGTTTTTCTGTACAGGGAGGCTAAATTGACACACATTAGTATTCATACCTAAAATAATAATGACAGAAAAATAAGTCCCTTTCTGGCTGTAATCCGTTTACCTTAGTGTTAAAATTATTATTCTGAGAAGAGTGGCAGGGGATGAATATGTTAATTTCACATAAAAAACAAATATTACACTGATATAAAATAGGACAGCAGAGATTGCACAAACTGGTGGTCCTGCAGAAAGGCTCTTCACATTCGAACACCAATCTGTGTCACAGCATGAGGCTGTTCTCTCATAGTCCGGCAGTCAAACGTGTATTACATTTCTTGCAATGGAGTCACACTGAGGGCGAATGTGAAATATCAAGCGTCTGTCTGCAAAGTTTTAGCAGTCCTGCAGTGTCCACGCATACTCCAACATCTGTCATGGCTGAAATAGGGCGACTTCCTGCCCATCCAGCCTGAGGAGCATGGCCATTTGTCGCTTTCCTCTCTGGCTTAACCTGTGATGCAAATGCTCTCAGCTAATTGATTAAAATGAACTCTGTATTTTACAGCAATGTCATGAGCATCTTTATAATGTTGGCAGCTGTAGTGGCTGTCTACCTGCATTTGTTTGGTGTCTGACAGTAATAGCAGTCCATTCCTGAAGCTGGACTAAAATTAAATACTTGCTGATGTGAGAAAACTAAATTTTGTTTATGTGCATTGACAGAAGATATCTACAGTGAGGTCGTCCCATTTATGCATTTTCTCATATATCAATAGAAATTTTTGATCTAATTACGAAGACTCCTCTGGAGTAAATGTTTATTGATCAAGAAAGACTTGGTCATGTAAATTCTGATTTGTATGTGTGTGTTGTCTGGGGCAGGGTGGCTGCAGAGTGGAATCCATCACTATTGGCATGTGAACCTGATTACTGGAGAGACTCTGAAAGTCTCATAGACCTATGATAAAGAACTCTGTCCAGGCCTCTTTACAACCACATCACTCAGAGTGTCTGCACAAAGGAACAGTGCATTGCAAAAAAAGGGCTCACGTCGCAGGCCTTGTCTCGGCACAATCGCCTTAACTAAGCTCTATCCCAGCACAGATTCTTGTTTTCTGAATCGCAGAAACACATTTAATCTCGTCAGAGAGGAATGCTACAGAATTTTTAAGGAAGAAAAATAAACTATAATGGGGTAAATCTAAAATCACATTAAAACATAAACGTCTTGAAAATGCGAAACTGTGAGCAAAAACAGATGTAATATTCATGCGGAGGCAGAGTGGTGGAATCTGACTTGCATTTGATTCTCATTTGAAATGGAGGTAAGATTCAGTAGCAGAGCCAATTTGTTCACGAGAGTAGGCGGGGTGGTCCATTTTGATTTGAAACACCATACTGGCAAAAGAGAAAAATAAAATGTGAAAAACGATCTTTCCAGCAGCGGGTATGGTAATCAGGACAGAGTTAGCATTTTGCAACTGCAGGCAGAAAAGCCCAGTCTGCCGGGGCTCCTGGCCGACAGAGGAAGTAGAGACAGTACATCTTGTGTGTGTAACTGTTAACCAACATAGAAATGCATCATCCTGCTTAGAGTCTCCATCCAATCTTCCAACTGAAGTAATTATCTGCTCGTGTTCCACAGTTGCAATTCATACCCATGAAAACTGGATTTCTCATGAGAACTACGTTTCACATGTGTTTTCATCACGTTCAGTTTTTGGTAGTATTAAGATCCCAGCTTAATACTGTGAAAAGTATCTTGTGCAAGGCTCATACGTAAACAAGTACCTAGTGGGCTGTGTTCATTAGCGTTGGTCAGTAGTCATTGTTCATTAGAAAAACATGGACAGTGCACATCCATATTAATGTTAAAAATAGGACTGCAGCTAATTTGGTTAATTATTGGTTAATCTGATGGTTGATTTAATTTAATCTTTAGGGCTATAAAACTGTTTGATAGGTAAAATGCTGTGACAATTTCCTGAAGCTCAAGTTGATGTGATCAAATTGCTTGTTTTGTCTGAGCAACACTCCAAAATCTAAAGATATTTAGTTCCTTTTTGTCACATAAGGCAGTGTTTCCCAACCCCTTGCTCTTGTGGCCTATTTAGAATAAAGCATTGTCTGCTTGTGACCCCTCACTGCAGATGTCAGAAGTTTATATGTTGCTGTTAGGTAAACTATTCAATATTTCCCCAAAATAATAAAGATTGGAGATAAGAATTCAAATTTAGAACGTAACTTCTTTTCTTGTAAACACCTCTTCTTCTTTTACTTCTTCTTTGTTGGTTAGTCAAGAACACATCAATATTACCTTACAGTAAATTACTGTGAGTGACTTCCTTATCTGATCATGAAACAAGCTGATGCTGTAAAACCCACCTCTTAGGTTCAATCAAATTCTTAAAACTATTAACAATAATGTTTGAGAGAAACACTTGTGTAAGTACCTTAATCTGTTGTTGCTGCTTTAGCACAAGAGAGTCAACACATTTTGAATAAGTGAGTCATTTCCCATATCACAGCCATTTCACTTTAACCCAGAGCAAACATTTTGGGCTTTCCTGTACATTCCCCATTCACCTAAAGCTGTGAGGTTTATACCGAAATGCAGCAGCACGCCTTTCATCTGTGGAGGGAGCACCTGTGTGACTCACTCACAAGGAAATGATGTCACAGTTTGCAGCCATGTTGCTGAGTACAGTCTCTGCTGTCTGCTTCTCAGACTTATCAGCTAAAAGTGGAGCTCATTTCCTGGAAGCTCTCAGCCTTCTTGTAAAGTCTACTGAGGGAGATCCAGTGCTTGATCACAAAGCTGTGAACCAGCCAAACCTGTGAAAGCCATTTTAAACATTTAGTGTACTTGAACAGATTCAATCATGTATATTTGTTCCAATTAATGCCATCAGATAATATGAGCACAAAAGGTTTTTATTTTCAGATCTTATACATCTTCTCTTGATCAGGTCTTTTTAATCAGGCTTAGTTCTGTGAAAATAAAAGCTTTCATCAGATTTTGGAGGTATCCATAAACTTTATTTGTATGCAGCTTGTGAGATTGGAAATCCTGGACAGAGTGGAGAAAAATAATATTCATCACAGGTTATAACATGATATTTTGATGTGAATCTCATTGTTTGTGTCTCTTATTTTGTCCCTTTTCTCTTTGGTTGTGCCTGCTGCTCTGCTCTGGATCACTCTCACTCTCAGCACTTTTTGTGTTTCTACTGTAAAAACCCTTATTGATTTGATGTATAAGCAGCACACTGGCTATGCCCATTATTGAGCTGCAGTGATTATGTTGAAAAAATACATTCAACATCCAGACCGATAGTTTGCCCCTATAGATACGTGATTTGAAGTAGAACAAGAAAAAAAAAACTTATAGAAATAATATTTTCATTACTATATAGAGAGTCAACATGTACACTATACAGATAATAATACATTAGTTCCATAAAAGCGTGCACACATGGGTTGCTAATGGAGCCAAGAAGAGCTTCAATTGGGTCCAATGTGAATAAACCCCAGGCCTCACATGGACTGCTTTTGTGTCCATTTAATTGGGCTCATGTCTGAGACAGGATGGGCCCATTTATGCCCATCAGCCTACATATAATATGTTAAGTTTTGTTTTGCATTCACGGCACAAGTCACCCAACCACCCAGTAGGAGTCATTAGTGCAGCAACGCCATCTGCACAACTGCAAGCCTGGAGCTAAAAAGCACTGCAACTGGGTATTGAACCTTGTTGGTTGCAGAGGTGGGCAAATTCTTCTGTACCACGCAGGCAACAACCCTGATTCTTGGCTAACTCAACTGAGTTTCACTACTGCAAGAAATCAATATTAAAGTGCAATTTACCCTGTGATTGACTGGCGCCCAGTCCAGGGTGTACCCTGCCTCTCGCCCATTGTCGTATGGGATTGGCTCCAGCCCCCCCCGCCACTGACGTTGTCACTCCCCATATGGAAACACAGCACGGAGTAGGGAGTGATGATATAAACTTTCCCTTTAGGGGAAATGCAGGCTCAGAGCCTACAGGCGGACACTGGCAATGAGTGTAGCAGTGATCACGGGTTGACGGCCTGGACTAGCTCACAGGCTTTGCTTAATTTATGGACAGAAGTGGAAGTCCTTCTCAGTCTCCAACTTTATTGCCAGATAAAAACTTTGAAAACACATTTATTGATTTATCATAATGTTGTAATGCCATACTGATAATAAACCTTTTTGTGTTGTGAACACAATACCTAGGATAGTAGGCTGCAGTCACTCTCACCCTAACCTATATTAACCGTTAATATATTCATATTTATCCTTATACTAAAACATAATAACAACTGTTGCGGTATCTAAACACACCCAGAGTGTTCACCACTTCACTTTTACCCATGCATGGGTGAATGGTGAATATCCAAGCTGACACACATTTTCTCTGATAAAACATTTTCTTTCTTCTTTTTTTAAATTGTTTAATAAATGAACAAGTGGATAACACAATTTTGATATCGAAAAATGGGATAGATGCTCACAATAACTGTAAACTGATGTCATTAAATAGAATGTTTAATATGGCAGATGATGAAAAGAAAGTTCTTCAGTCGTCCGTCCTGGTTTAATATACCGTACCCTCTTGGGAAAGATCAAGGCCTTGTCAATGCCCATCCTCTCCACTGAGCACCCAAATGTCTATCTCTTCATCACACTTGCGGTGTCCCATTTTTAGATGAAAGCGATCCCACTGAGGCGTATTGTACATGTGACATTTGAATGCAGGAACACAAATGGAATATTGCAAATTATGAACATTTTGAAGAAATTTCAAGCTTCTCTGTTTGTTGAAGTTTTGTTCATTGTTTTCTGTGTGTTTGTGTATGTTTATGTGTCTGTGTGGTATCTTGCTGGTTCCCAATAAGTTGGTAATACTCTAACATATTTTCAAGTGAATGTTTTTCTTGCCTGGCTTTACTGTGTTTTCAGTGACAAAAAGTGCAGACATACCGGGTAGACTATGTGAACAGATGTTTTTAGACAGGAAGTAACAACACCACTCCTTCCTCCTTCACCCACGTCAGCACTTTGCAGTTTCGACTCAAACACTTCCCCTTTCACCAAACAACATGCAAAGCTCACTCATAAAGGCATATTTGCATATTATCACCCCAGATGTACGTTTCTGTTTGGTGATGCAATAATACAGCAACAACATGTGGCGAGTCATACAATGCTGCATACACATATGAAGTTAACCAATAAACGGCAACTCAAGATCATGTGATTTCTTATTAGTGTGGCTGTTGTTGTGCAGACAATATTTATGGCTCAGTTCAAGGACCCTGAGCTAAATTGCTTTGAGACAAACCTCTTCTCTGTTTTTCCCAACCACGAGACCTGCTGCTGGTAAAATAGTTGCATAATTAAAACTGTAAATGGGAATATTATTTCAAAATGATCAAATAACATAATCCTAATCTTTTGTGCTCAGCTGGCCAGAGAACCATCTCGGCTCTGTGTGTGTATTGATTCTGTTGGTTCTCTCATCTGGTATGTTGACAAGAGGCAAATACATACAGCGAAGCTAAATGACTGCTAATTTGGTTTCAGTGATTCAGCAGTCCGCTGTTTACCTGAAGGGAAAGATACTGCAGCTTCAGTTTATCGGCCCACTGGGCTGTAGCTGCATACATGCATTTGCAGGACAGAATTTGTCTCTTTTAATCAATGGCTGTTGTTTTTAATGTGAGAAAGGCTTTGATGTATCCTGAAGCTACACCGGTGCATGAAAGAGAATCAGAATCAGCTTTATTGGCCAAGTATGTGTACACATACATGGAATTTGACTCCGGTTTGAAGTTAGTTCTCGATGTCAGTTCCAATAAAGACAGAGATAGAAATACGCATACCGCTAAACAAGGACATCAAAGCTGAATAAAAATAAAAATGAACCACTAGTACAAGTAAGCTGCTAGCCAGCAACCTATACACTAACCGTGTGTTTCCACATCACACTTACACATACTGGACCAGGATTGTTTTCCAAACCAGTTGCGATATCACAGAATGCTAAATTCAGATTTAAAGTGAGCACAGAAAAAACAGCCTTGTAGTGTCAAACTCTGCACATACATCATTATGCACAAAGAAGGTCAAACATAAAAGTGATTTAACAATAAGGAAAACACATTTTTGAGTTGAGGGGGACTTTAAAAAACAGGTGATCTTTATTATGTTGAACTATGACTTGTTCATTATGGTGGGCCAGCTGCTTTTTCGTTCAGCACTTCTTTATTTGTTTTCAGAACTAAAGAAACATTATCAAGGTCATCTGCTGGTATCTTTAAAGACAGTTTCAGCCTCTCTCTAACAGAGACATCACATTTGTCTCCATCTGCCCCCGAACGCACCTATTCCCTGTTGCTTTTCACTGTGTCACTGTGAGTTTGTCTTTCTCCGTAAAGGCTCTGATGTCCTGGAAAGAGCAAAGCCCAGACCCTGCGCAGACACATTTTATTATTCATTACATTTCATTCTTTCCATCTCTGCAGTGTCTGGCCTTGCTGGTGGTGTAAGTGGAATCACAGACTGCTCTCTCTTATAATGGCCACGATCTCAAACTCATACAAGACATTTATCAACAATCTTGATATGATTCAGACAACAATGTCAATCATATAATCCCATTGCAGCAGTGGGATTGTAGCAGAATCTGCAAAGCTTCTGACAAACTACCTGTTTTCATGTTACATAGGTTATAAGTTCATAACTGCCTCAGTACAATGTGTCAGAAGAAGGTAATAATCTGTCCCAATAATCAAGACAAGATATAACCTCAAGCAATAACAAATAAACAAAAAAGCTATGAATGAGCGTAACCAGCTTTCTTTTTCAAATTTCTTAGTAAACAGTTGACAGGATGTTGAACCCAGGGGATTTTCTGTTTCACTGCTGTAGCTGTTAGCAGTAAGTGGTTGCACTATTACAGGAAGTAGAGCAAAAGGTATGGGAAATGAAATGCGAACAGGGTTTATAAAAGTTGAGGTGGTTCATCGAGTGATGGGTTAAATGTTTTTCAGAGAGCTATTTGTGGCCTGCCACTTCACACACCAGACACAGACAGAACAGCATGGAGACACTTCTTTTTCTATTTCCTCAATTCAACTACATGGCCCCAAAGGAGGAAGCATATTTCAAAATGCTTGGTCCAGAAGACTTGCAAGCACCAAAGATGAAGGACGATAGTAGCAGGTTGGTGTGTGAACCACACTTATTTTCTTATGTTTGCTTGATTTGGGAATGAGTCATTTCATGTTGTGCTTTAGTAAATGTCAGAAATCTGAATAGTCTAACTTTTATCGTGAGAAAAGAGAAGCAACAGTTTCTTTCTGTATAGAAAAGTCTTATTTTACTCAAGAGCAGCATTACAACAGAAATGTTTCTATATCGTACCTTGTCTGAGTGTGATTGAAAGCCGTTACAGCGGACACTATGTTCAACTGTTAGATTTTTAAAAGCGGCTGTCCTCCATGATGAGTCTGCATGTGCATATGTGACTTATGTTGCGATTTGTATTTTACCACAAAGATGTTGTGTAATCTATGGCATGTCATGTAAACCACTGTAGAAATGTGTCTGTGAGTAGTAATTCTCTGATAAGTTACTGATTTGATGAATAGTGCCACACTTGCATGACAGCTTGTGGAACTTGATGTATTTTCTTTTCTGTTTGCAGACAGAAAGACAAGGAGAGGAAGAGCCGACTAAGTCTTTTTCTCACCAAGTCAGGCTCTCATGAAAACGTCAGTCCCCATAAAAAGACAAATACGACACCCAGAAAGTAAGGCAAAATCCATTAATTTCATATACAGGCAATGTTATTTTTGACAAGTATTATTCATTATTAACATCAGTTTCCAGCAGCATACTTGACTCATTGCACTTTTCTAGAAACATGGCATCTTGACGTCTCAGGAGAATCCAAAACATTTCTTTGCTGCATCATTAGGGACGAGCTGACCGCATCTCGTTTTTTTTTTTTTTTGCAGCATCCCACCAGAGGCAGCTTTGCAATGGAGTGACTCCTTTGAAGAACTGCTGAAGCACTCGGGTCAGTTTAATGGCCCAAACTTCTTCTAAAGAAAACGTGTCAAATCGCTGTTTCTTCTGCTGTCAAACAATTTGCTCCATTTGAATTGTAAACTGTTGAGGAGTGCTAGAGGCAATAAATAGTTAATGGAGAGAGCAGTGAGAGTTTCACTACATCTTTTAATGTTTGTCAGCACAGATAGTAATGCAGAAACTGTTCAACTTCCTCATAATCACAGAAGTTGCACTTTAGGGCCACAGTGAAACACAGTAAAAGTAAAAACTGCATGTGCTCACTGGGAAATGGTTAATATAGTCAATGGCATATAATAAGTGTGTCATTGTATATTCAAGCTATTAAAGGTTTGCATTTCATTTTATTGTTTGTACAATAGGGTCATTTTAGTTACTTTGGGAAGAGGAAGTTATGGAAAGTCTATGCCTCCTTAACATCTTGCTACAATCAAATGTGAGCTTCATTTACCCAATGTGCTCTGAAAATACAGATTTTCTTGTCATCTTTGCCACACTAGTAACTAACAGTGTGTCTCTGTCTCTGTCTCTGAATATCAGATGGGGTGGAAACCTTCTCTCAGTTCCTCAGGACAGAGTTCAGTGAGGAAAACATCGAGTTCTGGTTGGCCTGTGAAGAATACAAGACCATTGATTCGGAAACAAAGCTGCTGTCCAAAGCCAAATACATTCATACAGTTTTTATTGAATCGGACGCCCCTAAAGAGGTACGACATCATGGCCTGTTTATTTATCATAGACTGGATAGATGTAATGCTGCACAATAAGATATAAAGTAGAGCTGCAAAGGCATAGACGTCGCGTATAGCATGTTCTTTGGCTTATTTGTCACTGAGGGCTGTTGGAGGTTTCAAATATGTGTGTCACTGAAATAAAAATAACAGTGGGTGGATACTCCATAGACATGAGGCTGAAGCAGGTTGACCTTTGTGAACAATCGTTGGGAGCAGCAGCTCGCCGAGGTCACGCATCTAGTGCATGCACCGCTGCAAAGCAGGTCGGGTTATTTCAGTGGGAGACTGTAGCGGTTACAAAGGTTTCCATTCCCTTTGCAAAGATGATGCGACCACCATCCGATATGCTTTCAGGGCCTGCAGCAGATCTGACTGTTGAGAATTTAGTGTCTGGTTTGAGGTTTTGCCATTCCTCTGCAGAACCAGAGAGATCATCACCTACACACTTTCAGTCTAAGATGAATTTATGTGTAAATATGAAAGAGTGTGCTGCAGAAACATGAAAGTGTATATGAGCTCGAATTATTTGCAGTCAGATCCAAATGTAAATGAATGTAACCTTTAATATTGATGGTGGGAGATTTTCATGCACATGAATATATTTTCATGGCTGTCTTAGTTATGATTATTTTTATTGCTGTGTAAGAAGTTTCACCACAGTCTTTTTCTTTAGATTTTTTTTTTTAAAGGCAATTCACAGGCTCTACCATTGTCATAACTACCATTGTCCTAATCAGTATTTTCAAACAAACAACTTATTCGCAAAAGTAAGAAAATTAACATCCATATCTGCAATGATATCCAAGGAGCTGATGTGTGTCGGTGATTGCCTGTATGAGCGTTAAACTCAAATTAGCTTTAGTTCACTTTGTGCCAACAAAGCAAGGAATCTCTCCTTTTAAGTCTCAGTCGTATATCACTATCAAATCAATGAATTCCCAGTTCATGCTGGTGTCCCTGTGACAAAAGATCCTCATGAGCAGGTTGGGGTCAAGAGAACAAGCACCGAAAAGCATATTTGCAGTTTAAAATATGTACATGTCATGTGTGTAATCTTTTAAAATATGAAGCTGTTGATTTTCTCCACTTTGAAATGGCTCTAATTTACACTAGTCTCACTGTTGATCTTGGGGTTTCCCCTTTCTACTTGTCACCATCTGATGTATTCTCAGTTGGCAACAAATCTAATATTGTACACCCAGTATATCTACCCCATGTCCTGTTATTGTGTTGTTCTAAACTTTAGTCAAATCCTGACACAAAAATTTTAAATCATGTATTGAGATCTATATGAAAGTGTGCATCATCATATATGGCAATCCTTTAGTATAGATTTAATGTTTGTAGTGTTTGTAGTGTAACTGTTCTGTATGGTTTTTCATTATGTCCTAATTTCCTTTTACCTAGGTCAACATTGACTACAACACAAAGGTTGCCATCCAGAAGAACATAGCACATCCCACAAAAAGCTGTTTTGAAGCAGCCCAGATGAAAGTCTACAGCCTGATGAAAAAGGACTCCTACCCGAGGTTCCTCCACTCTGACATTTATCTGCGTCTCACCAGGAGGAAAGGCCCGGGGGCCACCATGTTTCGCAGAAGGTCACGATCCTGTGTATTCAACGAGAGAGGCGAGGCCACCACTGAACCTTCGGCCTGGTAACACATTGTAACATGGCAGGCGTAGCAGCTCACTCTGTGAAACGGATTATTATATAGGAGATAATCCATGATTTGCAGCACAATTGTTAAAAACATAATGTGTGGTACGGAGGCTTGTTATCCACAGATTTGCTTCTGCAGAGTGTTATTTTTCTATAACCACAGGGGTCACAGTGGATTGTCTCACTTACATACAGTAGGCAACTTTCCAGCAATAACATTTTAAAAGAATAGTTTTTGGGACATTTTTGGAAATAAATGTATTTGCTTTGTTGCTGAGAGTTACATTGACACCACTCCCATATGTGTACGGTAAATATGTAGCGACAGCCAGCATGAAGACTGGAAACAGAGGGAAACAGCCAATGATAGTGAACCTTTAAAATTAAAAATCTGTGCAAAAAAAAAAATGAAGAGTAAAAATAACAAGTTGCAGAGTTACAGGGGTTATGTGCCACAGATTTCTTGGCACAGTAATTTCCTGGAGTCTTGGCTGCTCGCCTGACAAACTCACAGAAACGACAGCAGGGACGCTAGACGTTTCCCCTTGTTTCCAGTCTTTATGCTAAGCTAAGCTAACTAGCTTTAGATTTTATATCACAGACATGATAGTGGTATCCAGCTTCTCATATAACTCTGGGCAGGAAAGCGTATTTCCCAAGATATCGAGCTATCGAACTATTCCAGTACGCACTATACTACACAGCTGGATAACAGCTGACACTATTGGCCTTTCAGATATAAAAAGAAATAAAAAAAAGGTGATGAAGCCACTACGCAGAAGAGCCATGTGGTTATCTGAAAAAAAAAAATGGACTTCTGCAGCACTTGTGGAACAATCTATCCATTCTCTTTCTCAGAGGCACTGCACTTCTTGTGGATTAAACCTTTGTGGTTGGTTTCATATTTTCTCAAATCTTACAAAACTTGAATGACAATGGGATGGTTGGGGACAGAATATCAGCTGAAGTGCCTCTATGCTACTGACAGTATCCAGCCAGCCGTACAGGCAGCCACTCTGAGGCCACTCTCCTGACTTCAGACACATTACGCTTCGATTGCTTTGTCTTCCGATCCAGCAATAGCACCTTATACAACATTAATACAGCTGATATGGCATACAGGCTAATTTGGCCATATCTCATTAAAATGGATTCATGATTTTGTGCCTTGTACTGTCCAACCCCCTTCTGACTAAAACTTGCAGTGAAAGCCTGCAGCCACAGTGACTGCAAAACACTTGAGCTTTTAAATGAGGGATATATATATATATCTTTCATTTCTGTTATTAATTAAAATACATCACATTTTCACACACAGAACCTGCATATATCTTATTTGAATACTAATATTACATTATATTAATTATGATTGCTGTTTTTTAGTTTGCTACCATCTATTATAATTTATGTATTTCTATGATCATATGTGTTGCCTTGCTGTTGTAAAATGTACATACTATAATATGTGGAGTAACTCAAATAAACACTTTCTTATAAAAGCAGTTTTAATGAGGTCTTTAGTGTCATTAATTAGTTTGAATGACCACATATAAATTTGACAAATGGAGCCATAATGTGTGCATATTACACTAGTGGGGAGATTTGTGATCCATGTGTAGCTCTCTATTCCAAATCACTGAAAAATTAATAGACCTTATCAACTCCACCACTCCAGCACAGAATTATTCATGTTACTGTATATGTATGCACAAGCTATACTTCTTACAAAGACAAATACATATTAATTCAAAACTGTCAGTGATCCTACTGAGTTCGCCCTCAAACTCTTGAATAAATAAGCAGAAAAAAATTCCAACCAATACACACATGTGCACAGCATAGCTGTATACACAAATATACACAAAGAGCTGGTTAACTAATTAACACAGATGTCATGGTTTCTAGTTGCCTTCAGAGGGATAAAGTCAATCTCATCCCAAGTTACTATCATTTTACAAAAACCTGCAAGGAATACCTCACAGTTCACATTAATTATGCATCTATCTAGAAAGCAGTGGCATGCGTATACTGCAGGACCTGCCGTCTTTTCCAATACTCAGAGAAGGGAGGGAAAATGTAATGATGTTTAAAAAAAAGGTAGGAGCTCAGCTGGCCTGCCAAATTCATCACAGCTTAAGATTAGTTGCCCGCTAAGAATTTGCTGGCAGATTTCTTGTTTCTTTCCCATTGGTATTTAAATTTGTGACTCAGTCTGTGCTAAAAGCCTCTGAAATCATCCACAAGTTAAAGATGTATTGTAGAACCTCTGAAGGGAAACAAAAGAGTAAGAAAGCAGTTTGCCTGGAGATATGAGGCTTGTAAAACAAGATGAATACCAGTCTAAGAGGAGTTTAAAACAAAAGGATTCATTCTAAAGTGTGTAATACTGGAGTTTAACACAGATTTGTTCTTAAACAAATGGGTTTGTTTTTATAAGATTCATCAATCAAAGCTAAAGTCTGTCAGCAGTTTTGCACCCTTGGGCTCTGTTATTCAAACTTTTACACCTCACGCTCCCATTTTAAGAACCAGTTTGTCCCATCTCATAAGCTTTTATCTAACTCTACGTGAGCCAAATTTAGTAATGGCTTTGCTGACTCCCAGGTGCAGATACTGAGTTGGGAAATTTTCCCCTTGCAAATCCATTTGCACTGGATGCTGTTGGCCTGCAACAATATTGACAGACCTAAATAGATTTCAGATCAACTGCAAACAGAGGGTTCAGTTTGAAAGTCTCAAGTTGCACGCTGCACTTTAATGGAAGTGTCAGGAGCATATTTAGAGACACATGTTTATGTGGGGGAAAAAAAGATACAGTTAACTTCCCTCGAGTCTAAAAGTGGTGTTCATCAGTGGCAGGTTTCTGGAGGCAGTGAATAACTCTTAAGAACAATCTCTTCCGGCTGAAGGCTAAATATCATTCAAACCAATACTGTTAGGACTCCACTGTGTATCAGACCTGTAGAGACATGCTGAAAAATATCCCAGTTATTAATATATTTTCCTCAATTACATGCCACCAACACTGCTGCATCTGCTTATACCTTTAAACACAGTTAATGAGTTATTAGTGACTTGGATATTGGACTATTTAACGGCTGAAAGGGTGAAAGTAGGTAAGAAAAGTAAGGAAGGCCACTTCAGGGTCCCCGCTGCTCACTGTTTTTGTGATACAAGTTGAGAGAACAACACCTTCTAATTAAATCAAAGGCATGCTTACTGAATTACTTTCAAGAGTTCAAATTTTTATTTAATAGATTTTCAGCTACATCTGCAGCCTACACCAACCCCAACCCTGCAGTCAAGGTCTTGAACAGCTTCTTAAAAAAAAGTTAAAAAAAACTGTATGTAAGACTGTACGTAAGAATGAATAAAGCAAGCCGGACCAACTGCGAAGACAAACACACACATTCAGTGCTGTCAGTTACAGAGAGAGATGGACCCATGATGTATTTGTAAAGCAGAGGCAGGGGGCCTGAAGAGGACCAGAGTGCCACCATGTGCATGGTGGAATACATTGCAGCTTGGTACTCTATTAAACCACAGTGGAAGTGCATTGCCGTATCACTAGTGAGAAACAGCACATTTCATTGTAGATGTGAGTATGATCCTTGGATGATAACACTGATCACTCAGAATAACTTCTGATTTAAGAATACAAAAATGCTAAATCACAATAAGACAAAACATCTTGGATACTCAAAGACAACACTCAGTAAAGACCTTGTACCTTTCCTGGCAGTGCCTTCTTTGAAAAACAAATTCCTTGACCTGGTGCATCTACACACATGCAAATAGGGGCAGCCTGGGTGTTTTCCATCACCTGCTGTGATTTACATTCTTGGTTTGCTTGGGTCCATTGCAACTCCACCAGTGGTCAGGAAGGTCAGGACAGGTTAAAATGTACTGGACATACTTCACTGTGTGACATGACTTGTGCACAACCAACAGATCCAAATGACTGGAGGATCTCCACATAAAGCTCATGATCAGGTGACTGTGCGATGCTATTCTCTGCTGCTTTGCAGTGACAAGTCAGAAATATATTTATTGCTCTGATCTATTTTAAATCACAAGAACATGTTATCATACAGGATGCAAATGCTCTTATAAACTTTAGAGGAAAAACGTAATGTGGAAAAGTAAAGTATGCCTCACATTCTGCTTTAGCTTAGTATGTTGGTAGAGACTAAATCATTTAAATCAAGCATCCACTGATGCAAGTTGAAAAGTGCACAAGGGACATAAACTGTGGTCCTTGGAGGATGAACCCCAACCACTTTGGTGACCCTTTGACTCTCCCTGTAAACCACAGACAGGTCAAATTTTCCATGTAACCTGAAAAGTTTCTCAACATCAGCTTGATGGATTTTCACAATTTTTTTTTACTGACATTCATGGTTCAAAGACAACTTATCCTACTGACTTCCTCTAACCCATCAAGCACCACCATGAGGTTTACATCAATCGCTTTCAGTGAAGTGACAGGTGGACGTTCATTTCCCTTCTGGATGAATAGTAATAACCTTGGTGATCCCTTAACATTTCATCTATCACATTATCAGGTCAAAATTTCAATGTGTCCAGCACCGTTGCAGTTTCTGATCATCTATCCAATATGATGTGAACACAGCATAAGTACAGCCTCACAGAGCCGCCAGCATGGTGGTAGACTGTTATTTATGTTCACATCAGCAATGGTGATTTTTCAAGACTCTAGTTTTCTGTATTCCAAAACCAGAGCAGATTTGCATCCAAATCCAAAACACAACCTTTCTGTTTTAAGAGTCAGGGATCACCTACATCAACTGAAAGTGTTGTACGAGGCATATTGATAAATCTGTGCTTGTTTATTCTTTTTGTCACTTTGATGAATAAGGAGCTGCAGATATGCAAATAGAGGGGGACAAGCCTTTTCATTAATAGTGAATTCGTTTATGACTATTTGTTTGTGGTCAGGATCTTCCCAATGCTTCCTGACCATTGCTCATTGCTCTAGTTAAATCTTATTCTGAATTTGTCATGCAGTGCTCTACCACAGCCGGCCATTATGTTACCAAATGTTCTTAGTAAGTAACTAAAAAAAAAAAGACTTCAGTAATCTAAAATGTACTGGTTTAAATAATGTTAATTTATTTATTTAGTCTTCGGTGATATAAATCTGCCATCCTCATATTGTCACATTCATGTAAATAGTGATCATTGTTTTTGGACAACAGGTGCGGTCAGCCTAAATCACAGCCCAGCTCTCCTTTTCTCGAGGTACGACAGGCATGGAAGGAAGCCCTCTCTCTCCCAACAACAACATTTTGCATACAGATTTCCATATATTCCATTCATGTTGGGTTGGGGTCATTTAGATTTGTTCAGTCACTTGACTCCCTCATTTCCAAAGAATCACAACCCCATCTTCAGTCTGGCAGGATCTTATCTCTGTCTCCCTTCGTAAAGGACTAGGAGATGGCGATAAAGTGAGTTACTGCATATTTAATTATTGGGCCTTTACCATTTTCAGCAGGCAGCAGCTTACTGCAGCCATGTGGAAAATACCAAGGAGGTTTTCGCTCACTGTAAGTCTCACTTTGCATTGTGCCTTTATTTGTAGTGATGGGAGGTTGCTGTCAGCTGCATTAAATTTAATGTTCACAAGTCATCTTAAAACATAACATATCACCTACTATGAATGATTAACTATTTGGCCTGCCAGTGTGGTTTGCAGGTGGTATGTGCTGTGGAGTTCACAGATTACTGGGCTAGTGATAGATCTTGATGCTCTTTTCAAGGGTAGATTGTGTTGCTTTCCCAAGGATCCACTGGAGGATGTTGAGACTTGGAGTGAGTCTGTGGACAAAGTCCTCAGTTGTAAAGGTGAGAGTCTCTTCGGATTGTATGTATATTTGATTGCATATACACTGTCTACCTGCTTGCTGTCATCTGTGATTTGTAGCTGGACAGATAGCCTTCCGGGAGTTCCTGAAGTCGGAGTACAGTGAGGAAAACATACTGTTTTGGATCGCCTGTGAGGAGTATAAAAAAATCAAGACGGTCCCAGAAATGATCTCCTCTGCCAACAGGATCTACTCAGAGTTTGTCCAAACAGAAGCACCCAAACAGGTAAACTGCAAGCAGAAAAACAGACAGGATTTTTTAGGGATTCAAATTTAAAAAAATGCACCAAGAGGGTCATTGACTGTAATCTGAATTTAGCAGTCCTATAGTGATAAAGTGACTGCTATAAAGCTGTGTGTTTGTGCCTTTTACGGTGGTAAAATTGCAGAACTTTACTTTAAGTGCCCACAAGTTGTTTCACCCCCAGAACATTATAGTGAATGATGATGAAAAGAGTTGCCGTAAGACGCCCTTGGGCAATATTGTTTGCTTACAGATCAACATAGATTGCGGTACCAGAGAAAACATAACAAAGAACATCTCCCAGCCAACCTTGACTTCGTTTGATACAGCACAGAAGCTCATCTACAGTCTGATGGCCAGGGATTGCTACCCGCGGTTCCTAAAATCTGACATCTATCAGGGACTCCTGAGGAGAACCGATTCAAGGTGACTGTTTTAAAACTGACAGCCTCTCAGATGGAGGCTCGCAAAATCTTCTCTCAACTCTGATCTGCCGTAGCACTCTTTGATTGCAGTGTGGATAACGGGTTCATGTTCAAGTCAACCCATATCCTAAGTGTAGCAGAAATAGCTTTTCCTCAACCTGTGTGATTCTGTAGTGAGTTATAGCTCAAGATAAGTTGTGGCTTGTATTATACTTTAAATATGTTAAGGTCAAAATAAAGATCTTTAAAGAGATGCACATAATTCTTCTATGATTATCAATTTTATCTCCTTTACCTGATGAGGTTAATAATAAAAATAAATATTTTATTGTAAGGTATTATCAAAACTTTATCTAATTGATTATGCAAATAAAAATCATAATATGCTCTGAAATGCTCTGCAAATAAATAAGTGAGTGTATTGTTAAACATTTGTCTCAGTTTTGTGTTATATCAAATGTTTTCTTGTCTATTTGCATTGTATTTTTTTATATTTTTAAAACTAAAACTAAATATACTATATCCTATACTCTATATACTATAGCTGAATGACATTTGGGTGTGGTCATTTTGAATGTAATGCAAATCACCTTTGTTGTTGTCAGAGAAGACTTGTCTTTATATTGTAATATGGTTGTTGGTGAAAAAATACACCAGGTGGCAACAGAGTCCTTCATCCTTCAGTAAACAAGAGGACAACTAACCAAGAAGAAAAAGGAAAAACAACTTCACACTTCCTTTGACTTTGCATGGTGTATTTTGTCAACATCTCAGCTGCAGTTAGAAGAAGTTTGTTCATTAAGTATAACGTGAAGAGGAAATGTATGAATCAAGTCTGTCTGGAGTTAAATTTGCCTGAAATGCCAGACACATCGGGGGTGGGCGGGAGCAGACTTTCTGTGGCAATTCAGTTGGTTTCATGTTGTCAGACGGGTTCATTCATCATGGGAAAGTATATTAGAGGGTTCAAATCCTAACTTTGTATCTGATGTGATGAAAATCATCTCTAACTTAATGTATTGTGCTTCATATAAATCTCCCTTCAGTGAAAGATTAATGCAGTAGTATTAGGTAATGTCATGAGATACAATTCGCTGTTGTCTCAGTTAATTTTTTGTTTGTCATTTCCAGTTAGGACATTGTGAATTTTACGAGCTTATATAAAAAGCTTGCAGTTACAATGGGGTTCCCAAGCAGCCAACTTATTGTTTTATTTATTTATTTTTTACTTTAAGACATTATGTTCAGATCCACAAAAGAGTGTGAACTCAGGGTTCAAAGGGAACTGTAGCATTTAAATTAAATAAACACGAAGCATAAAATGCAAATTGTTCCCTTTTCTACGTGCGACCTTAACGTGTTCATTGTCTGATGTGTTTTTTATTTTTTTGTGTATGTGTTTGGAAAGTGGAAGTAGGCACAGTGTGGTTTCTCCATGTGACTGCAGGGTGGTAGACGAACGTTTGGTTCTGTTTGTGTTGGTGACATTAAATGTACGGGGGATTTATTTTAGGAGGCGCTGCTCAACAGTGTGATGTGCAGACAGCTCACCACAACTTCCTCTAGTTTAGAGGACTCTGGTTGCACTCACATCTTTGTGGGAGAAGGGTTAAGTTAGTTCTGTACTACAAATTAAATTGTGTTTTGCAAGCCACATGTGGAATCTGCCTTCGTAGTTATGCAACGCATAGCCCACCATAACTGCAGCAGTTGTCTGCTGGAAGTAAAGAACACATCAAAATGAGAGAAACTGAGCAAAGTCATACTATTCAGTGTGACAACAGTTAAGGGAGGAAACTCACAGATGGGTGTTGCAACTGATAAAGCATGTGTCGGAGATAACAATTTAAAGTCCTCACAGCACCTTTCAAAAGCTGTGTTCTAATCCAAAACATTTCCTGTCAAATAAACAAACACGATCATAGACAATGTGATTAACAGTAGGCTACTTACCTCTGGTCCATTACTGCTGGAGTCCACGAGAGAACATAGACATATATCGTAACGATTTACATATACAACAATGTTAGCTAGATATACTGTGTATGTATGTAAATATGTATGTGTACATACATATTTTATTTATATATGTCTATGTCAATGAGTCCAATTCACATGTAAGAACACGCCTAACATTATCATCATGAACGTAAACAACAAACATGGCTATTGTTAGTGTACTCACAGCAGTCAAGCTGCCATGTAAGTATCGAAAGTTGATTTTGATGCAGTGTGACTTATTGCTGGCTACCTAACAACAGATAGCTGCCGACAGGAAGGCTCAATGAGCACATGCAGGTCTGACGCTGGTAAACAGGCCATCCAATAAGTTTTATTTATTGATTGCTGTCAAATGTAATGTAAAATTTAACAAATATAACAAAAAATGCTTCTAAGATAAATTGCTTTTAACCAAACAAGCTGTAGCATACTTCAATTTCCTACCTTTACTAAGATGTGTTGATTCAGATGTAATACTATAAATCATATTTAAGAACCCATTCTTAAAGGGCCATTCCTGTTTTAACATACCCCAAAAGTTTTTTGCTCAAATTCATCTGGTGAAGGGGGGAAGTTTCTTTGTGCTCAACTTAAGTCTGAGTATGACAGATGTCTCAGGATTAATCTCCACATATGGGTTTTTAGCCATGCAAGATCTTAAGTAATCTGGACCCATTTTTAGTGGTGCCAGTGTTGGAAACTCTACACATAGTGGCTTTAATTCACAGCTTAAATCAATTGTGTATATATATATAGTCCATATTAAAGGGAAAATGACATCATGAAGCAATTCATGAGATGTGATAAGGACAACCTAAAATCAGGCAATCATTTTATTTAAGAATCCAATCATTGAATTCTGAAGGACTTTTTAATGGATCAAGAGCTGCAGTGAGATGTTCACAGATTAGAGCTGAATGGTTCTCAAATTTTATATAATAAAAACAGATAATAAGGACAGTTTGAGTACTCTGATGAGCTGTAAAACCTGACTGAATGTATTCTGTGTTCTGATCAGTGTCATATTGCTATAGAGAAGATAAGAAAAACAAAGGACTGATCAAGTTCTCTTTTAAAACTCTCTAAAAGTCCAGAGGAATGTCCAGGTAACAGGTGAAAGCTTTTGTTTTGTCACGTCCTGGCAACATTAAAGCCGGAAGTAAAGAAACATGACAACACAAAGGCAGTTACTGTGAGATGACACAGAGCTTCAGTGACCTGAGGAACAGTTGATGATGTGAGTGGTTTTACTCAATGATGTCAACAAATTGATTAGATCTAGACCTCTTATTATTACTTATATGACATAGAGAGGGCCTTACACTTTCTGTGTCAACAAGTTTCAATCCTGTCTAAAATGGAAACACTGGGGCATCTTAATTGTCTACCACGTAACCACAGTGTCCCTGGTTTGGTTCCGGTGGGGGGGGGCGACCTTAGTTTCAAGTCATCCCCCTCTCTGTTTCCCCTCGTATTTCCTGTCTGCCTCCACTGTCAAAGATCAAATAATGGCAAGAAGTTATCAAAAGGAAACCAGGACCTTTTGAAAGACAAGATTCAAGTTGAGCCAGAGCAAAACTGAACAGTGTTACTAAATTTTTTAGGCTATGTTTCTGTTGGAGGCAAAACAAGAGGCCAGAAATACATGCTTCTAAAAACAGTATGTTAGTTGTCCTTATATGACAACACCAAGTCAAGAGTGTGTCCCACAGAGACAGACACAGACAATTTGAAGGAATACATTACGTTTAGAAACTCATATGCTTTGGTATTACTGGAGCAACAAAAGTGGATAATAAAAATACTCTGTATCAACAATTTGTCATTTCTAGACAGGTTCAGATGGGAGCTGAGATATTTATGAAGCCAAACATGTTGAGCCACAAGTGAAAATGACAGAATAATGCTGAATGCTGAAACACAGTGTAACCGTAGCTAAAAAGAAAAAGAGTCGACATATTGACAAATGCACTTATTCACTTAGCTAGTGTTAGGTAGTTTACTGATAAACATTTTTTAATTTTGGGAAATACGCCTCACTTTCTTGTCGAGAGTTGGATGAGAAGAGGATGTTGTTACCTTTGGACAGAGTCAAGTTAGCTCTTCCAGTCTTCATGCTGAGCCAAACTACTCGGCTTCCAACTGCAGCTTCATATTGAGTTTACAGACTTGAGAGTGATATCTATCTTCTCAATTAACTGTCGGCAGGAAAGCAAATATTTCCCAAAATAAAAAATGAGTTGATCTGTTGCTTTGGGTTAGTTAAGTAGCTAACATTTAGAAACCAAAAGCTTGTGGTCATATCAGGCCAAGTAAGGCTGTGGCAACAAAACTCCTGAGGAGTTCAACTTTTCATTTCTATAAGGACCAAGGTTTTGTTTCCTCTTTCGAAAGGAGCATAGTCTCACTTTAAAGAAGACATGATGTCATGAGAGGAATAGTTGCTATTGTGAGGATGCTTCTTCTTTTTTTACTGCAAAGATCCAATCAGTCACAGCTCTTTGGGTTGTTTGACCCATGATAGTCACATGAAAATGTTTTTTGCTACCTAATACAAGTTCCCCACAAAGCTCAAGAGGATATCTTTACCTGTTTCTGTTAAATTTGACAGTGTGAGAGCTGAAATAGCCACAACATTTTGTTCACAAAACTTTTATAAAACCTAAAACAGCAGCATTGGTTCTCGAGGCAAACTGGAACAGCGACGAAAGCATTTGCCTATCTGTTGCTGAAGTTTCCACTGCTCTATTTGCATCCTCAGACTTTAAAACAAACAAATAATGATGCAGGTACAGTACAGACAGACAGCCATAGATGCAGTCTGCGCACGTTTGCGTCATCCCCAACTTCCTCTTTTTCTGTGGTTAGTTCAAAATGATGCTGTGACGCTACTCACACACCTCATGTCAGCCTTCTGCTGTACACATATAAGTTGACGCCGAGCGGATTCATCAAACGACAGAGTGGCAGTCGGAGATCTCACAACTCTCTCTAAGAGCAGCCCAATACACAGTCACACATATACAGAGCAATCATTGCCATGCCGAGTCTAGTCACATCACCACCAAGGGAGCTGCAGCACATCAACATGGACACTGACAACAAGAAGAGGGGAAAAGACAGGTAAATATTCTATTTTAACTGATGTGCCGAGATAATCTACTTTTTTTGTGTCATTGCTGATCAGTCTTTTAGTATAAGCAGAACATGCCAGTAAAACAAGCCTTTGTGTTTGGTTGGTTAAGCAGGGGAGGAAACCTGAAGTCTCGGCTGCAGTGTAAATCGTCTCAAGCCGCTAACACTGAGGGGTAAGTGAAGAAAACCTCCACTAGATGCTAAACCTGTAGACTGTTCACGTACTTGTTGCACATGTGAGTGACACTTCACCCCTTTTTTTGCAGGCTTTGTTTCGAGGAGATGTCTCAGTGGACACAGTCCCTAGAGAGACTTCTGTCATCAAAATGTAAGTTAATCAATACGTAGTCCCATAGTTTCATAGTCAGTATTCTTCCTCAACACTGGCTAACTGCTGCTCATTTTCCCCTTCTGTTTAGATGGCATGAAAATATTCCAGGCCTTCTTGAAGTCAGAGTTCAGTGATGAAAACATTGAGTTTTGGATGGTGTGCGAGGACTACAAGAAGATCAAGTCTTCTTTCAGGATGTCCTCCAGGGCCAAAAAGATCTTCAAGCGCTACATTCAAGCTGAAGCTGCAAGAGAGGTATGCACAGAGGTTTTTATAATGCAGACAAATTTACAGTTCTTTTCGCAATACGTGCCACCTCCGCCACCACTTCAGTATTTATTGTCCTAATTATCTTTCCTCTGCATCCAGATCAACATTGATCACAAGACCAGAGACCTGATCAGGCGGAACATTGAGGCGCCCACCAGAGTTTGCTTCGACGATGCCCAGAGGATCGTCTACGGGCTAATGGAGAAGGACTCCTACCCACGTTTCCTCAAGTCTGACATCTACCGGGCTCTACTGGACTCCACATCAGAATCTGTGAAGTTATAAAGAAAACAGATGTCAGAGACATTGTGTTTGTAGAAACTGGACTGTGAAACTGAGCCCAAAGCTGGACTACCTGGGAGAAGCTTTTCTTGTCCTGGGACCACTAGTGGTGATTTTTTTTATCACCCTCCAAAAAAGGCACTGAAAACATTTTCAACACATTTCCTTCCTGCCTTCTGAGTTGGAGAAAACATGCTTTGTTGTTGCCTAAAGCCACATATGACTGTGTCAGAGAGGAGACTCGAGCTCTGTTGTAAAAAAGCTGGAGAGAGTTTCTTCAAAACCAGCTGGTATAATGGATGGGTCGGGGCCAAAAATGGCTACAGTTGTACATTAATCAACAGCAGCTGCTGCGATAGCGGCTGTAAAGTAAAAGACTTTCCAGATATGGCGTGATTATGTAAGCAAAAATTCTGGGGACTTTCTGTGAGAGACGCCAGGAAGTATATGTGGTGCAAACAACAACTTCCACTCAATATGCAAGTGCATGAGCTGGTATCTACATTTGCAAACCATCTTAAATTTATTGTAATCTCACTAACTTAATAGATAAGTAGATGCTATTCAGATGTAGGTTTTTATGTGCAGTGTTATGCATTTAAAAGTTTTACATTCTGACATCAGTACTGTCACACTGAAATAACTGATATGTTACAACTATGATAATATAATATAAGCTATATGTTGAAAATGTATTTTCACAGTTTGTGAAAACGTTATGAATGTGAACATAAAGATGGATTTGTACATATTTAATAAAAAAGTTATTACATTTTCAATGAAATCTGTGTAGAACAAATTATTTATTTATTAAAGTGCCGCAATGAGTAAAATCGTTTCTTATCGGACAGAAAGACAGACACAAACATGATCAGCTTCCCATCAATCTTTAGATACACCTTAAGAGTCCAGGAAGCAACTTAGTCACCAATTCATTCATCATTTTTTTTTTTGGTTCATTCATATATTTACTCACAGTTACAATACTTGCCGCCCAGTGGTTTTTATGAGTTTTGAAATGTCTACAGCAGCACAGTGTACCCGAAATATTTACTCACGCTCTTTGCGACACTGAACATTGTGCAGTACTTCACATGTTGGAAACTATGCGTCCTTGTTATGGTAATAGATTTCAAACATTTTGGGAAATATGCTTACTCGTTTTCCTGCTGAGAGTTAGAGAAGATTGATACCACTCTCAGATCTGTATGGTCAGTATGACGCAAGCAGCCTGTTGGCTTATCTTAGCACAAAGACCGGAAACAGCTAGCCTGGTTTGATCCAAAGGTTAAAAAAATGAACCTACCAGCACCTCTAAAGCTCACCTCTCAACGCCCTGTACTCTGCCTCGCTTGTACAAAAAACACAGCGTAGAAATAATCCATAATCCTCCGTAAACAACAACATTTTAACGTTTTAACACAAGAAACACAGTAAACAGCTGGCTCTGTTCAAAGGTAACAAAATCCGCCTACCAGCACCTCTAAAGCTCACTAATTAACATGTTGTGTCGAATTTGTTTAAACTGTACAAAAATAGAATAGTGCCAGTCTAACTGTTTCCCCTTGGTTCGAGTATTTTAAGTTTACCAGCTGCTGGGGATACCACATTTAGGAAATGTGAGAATGGTACTAATCTTCTCATCTAACTCTTAGCAAGAAAGCAATTAAGCATACTTCCCAAAATGTAAAATAATTCCTTTTACCCTTAACATAGAGGTACCCCCCCAAAAAACAGCTTTAAGGTTGGAAAAATCATCTCATTTCACATTGTCCAACACTTTATGCCTTGTATTTTCACTCAGCTTGTCTCTGCTCCTGATTGAAGTTACAGTATAAGGTGTTTATACTGAGTGTAAAACTAAAAGAAAATTGAACTTTGAGGTCCCCACTAGAAATTAAAAATAAAGTTCTGTGGGTTTAAAATGTGTTTGGCTGCACAGCATGAGGTTGCAATGTGTATCAGTGAGGTTTAAAGGGTTAACAACGAGGACCACAGTGAGGGCTATCGGCCTACTAACAAGACAGGCTGTGTCATAATGCTTCCACCTACGCAGCATCTGTTTGTACATTAGCTTACTTCCCACCACTCTACAATTCATTCAGCCTTTGTTTTACCATTCAGTTTTTTTTTTTTTTTTTTTTTTTTTTTATCAGTATAGCCATCAGATGTCCCTCATAAATTGGTCAGAAAGGTTTAAAACTGAACCTGCATTTATATTTTTTTACAACGCACTAAAAACCCAGTTTATCCATGGGAACCCATCAAGTACAACTCTGTTAAATGTTAGATGAAATTAGGGAGAAGTGTTAAGTCCTAACTGCTCTACCACATCCTCTTTTAATTTCTCTCATGCATCCTTGCATTTGTGCGAGCACAGACACAGAGGCAGATGCACATAATAATTACTCTGAAACACTTTTGTGCTTTTAGAGAGTAATACACAAGAAATTGTCAGTTTAAAGGCACCACAGTCATTTCGTGTTTTTGCCAAAAGAGCTTTCAACAGGATGAAAACATCCTTTTTTATTTCTCACACCTGTTTTTTTTTTTTTGTTTTTTTTCACTCAGATGCAGCTGAGGTGCTAAACTGACACGGATGCACCACTGTCTGACTGGTAATCATTTCCTTATTTGCTGCTCTCTTTATTAGTAACAAGACAAACCTGCGATAGATTAGTCATATGACCATGGGAAGCTGAATAAATCCAAAAGATTAGGTCACATCTCAGGGACAGGATGTTGAGTTTTAACGCAATGAATGACACATATCTACAAATTACTCATGTAAAACTTTAGAGGAATCCACTTCATATACTACTCAGTCATACCGCTCAGTCAAAGCCATAGGTTTAGCTGCCAAGTGTGTCATGAGTTCTTTTGGAACCGCATGGGCTGTGCACAGGAAGTCACTGGATTACTGTGAGGTGTTGCTCAACTAGTTCATCAAAGGAGGCTGTGTTTCAAAGGCAGGTGAAAAATGTTCCAGTGTGGAAATAAAAATTAAAATAAAACATTTAGCATTTGAAAACATCTGGAATTGTACTTATGATTTATCTGAAGAAAAAAAATAAAATGGGTTCACAAAGAGTTTTTGATACAGCAAAGCAGCACACACAGGGAAACAAGACTATGACATACAGTCATACCGTACCAGGGTGCACTGTACTTCCGCACTGAGACGCTGCGAGATATACTCAAATTCAAACTCAAAAATTCCGGTGGTAGGCCAATGAAATTTCATTGCAATCCATCCAGTAAGTCAACCCCACTGAAGTTCAGTTTTAACTTCATCTGTGAACACAGGTTTCATGATTCAATGTCTTTACCCACTTTGTAGAATTCAGTACCCAGATTAGGTTTTAAATCTATCAAATCTATCCCAGCATGCATCAGTTGGAAGACAGGGATCTTGACACATAAAGAGTCACCTGTCCAACTGACCTGGAGGCCTTTGGGCTGTGAGAGGAAGCTAGAGCCGCAGAGGAAACTCACTTGACCATGCATTTAATCATTTATTTTAATATGTTGGTTTTGGATGCCAGAGCTGTATTATCTAAAACTGAGATGTAATCAAAAGTATACCACAATGACTGCAATGCTCAAAGCATATCATGCAAATATAGGCTCTATATTTATATCTACGGTGTATAAGGGTTATATAACTTCTTAATTTAGACCAACATCACACTACATTTTACTGAATTATTTGTGAGAGACACGTAGACTATAAAAGCTTATAATGATGATGGTGATGATGAACATAGATGATTCTGACCCACTTTGAGTTTTATTCATATCAAACAGTTACAGGTTTGTTGCATATTCTGGTCCCATGTGGCCTAAATAAGTGTGATTATATGGTTTTTATTTAGGTAATGGTGTAACAGTCTTGCGAAAGCAAACCTAGATATTCTGTTTTGCTTCTCTGCTCTGTCTGTGTTTACACTACTTCCTCTGCAATGATCTTAATAATGTGCGCTACAGAATATGGTCCCATTCTTAGTTTTTAAGTCAAAGTGTGTGAGATAATTTAATGTTTCCAATGCAGTTTCCCTTCTTTCAGATATTTTAAACAAAGGTTTATGTCTTTAAACCAGGAACCATGTTTTCTTTTTCCAATATTAAGTTCATAATAATTATTGTGACTGATAATTGTGAATAATTGCGAGGAGAATTATGATTAGACAATCATGAGAGAATTTCTAATAATCTTGACTTAATATGTTGTAATTATGATATAATGAAATAAGTCGTAATATGAGAGTAGCGTTATGAGGTAGCATCTCTAAATTAGGACTTATTTTCTCTTAATAATGAAAAATTATTATTTTTAATGGCAGTAATGGGCTTCCATACTGACAAGAAAGACAAGCAGGAAAAACACATATTTCTGTTGTTGTGGAAATTTCCTCTCTGCTCCTGGTGAATAATGAAATGGAGACTTCTGCCGGCCGACAAGGTTTTATTTTCTTTGCAAAGAAAAGGTCAATCAACACCCGAGCGGTCAATAGTGAAGAAGGACCCCGAGCATGGGGAAAACATAACATTTATACCTGAGGAACACCCCAGAAAGGGGTGTTCCACATTTCCTTTGTCTATTGTAGGGTCAGTCCCCTCCTGCAAGGATCAAGCCCCTTCCTGTTGTCGAGGTCAGCCCCTTTCCCGTAGCAGGGCCTTTTGTCCCCCCCACCTACCCAGAGTGTTTGTCACACCATTTGTCTGTTGTAGTTGGGGGCACAGACCTCATAAGATGTGGTTTGCATCTGAGGCATCCTGCAGGATCTTGCACTTAGGTGTGAAGTACAGTCTAGACTTTATAATTGCAATACACAAAGGAAACTTGGTATCTGGTACTGTGGGAAAGCCATCTCAAATGGCTTGTAACAGAGAAACTGAATTTTTTCCATTACACTGTTACACAAAATTATGTTTACTTTTTTTAGAAGTGGAAAGTGTTGCGCATACATAGGCTCATCTGTCCGCTGTTGCGGACAGATACTGTACAGACACTTCCCCTTCGCTCAAAATGTCACATCAACAACAAAAAGTACGACCAGACTAAAGTCACCACATGTCAAACTGTGGTCTTTAAACCTGTGGTGCTCCTGGCTGAGACAGCCAATGACTTGAATGTAAACAGTAATATTTATGGTTCCATACAAATGAAATGTATATGACTGCAGGGTTGTATTTTGTAAGTTAGCACCAATGCAATATTTATTAAAATTTAAATGATTTTGACTCATATGGGGTTAGCAACTATATTTTACCACATAACTCCATTCGGCTGATTACTTTTTCCAGCATTCAAAGTGGGATTTACAGCTCTGAGCTTTACAGCTCACTTTTGGATGTGTATGAAGCTGCAGGTTTTCCCTCCCACAGCTACTTCCTGTTGAATACAGCCCAGTCTGGTCTTCACTGGTCTTGCAAACCATATGCTAATTCATGTGCATTAAGTCCTTGTTTCAGTGTTTCAGTTTTTGTTTGGTTTGTGTGGTCTCTGGAGTATCTCATTCATGATGACTGCCTGTTCAACAGTTCATGTTCACATTCCATTCACTTCAAAGCACACATTCATTCACTGCTTGTGTTTTATTTTTAACCCTAAGAGTCTATTAAAAGAACAGTCTTTACACGTGTACTGTTTAAACATGTCCCAACAAAGTGACAGGTGATATCTTTTTGATAAAGAGCTTGAAAAAAGAGGAAATAATTGTCACTTTCAGATTCTTTAACTCTGGACAATGTCTGGAGGTTTAGGTCCGGACACTGTTGCCCTTTCACACGTGTAGCACACAACAGGAGATTGTCCATGTCAGATGCATTCATACCTACAGGAAATATTCTGTTTAGTTTACCAAAAACCAAACAGCCTACCTGTTTGGTTTTTGGTTTATGGCATGCAGGAGGCAGAAGAAGATGCAAAACATATGCTGCCGCCGGTTTGTCACAAACATCTGAGTTTTGTTGTTCCTTGAATTTGTTTAACGATTTTGGCGTCGGCTCCTGACCAAAAGTTCCAGATCTTGTCGTCTCTCCAGTTAGCAGACATTTTTGTTGGCATCTCCGTGTAAATGATCCCTCTTCACCCTCAGATGTTTGTATTCTTTCAGTTTTGCGCCAGTTGCATGAAACGTCATCAACATGCCCACTCGCTGGCTGTGTATATTGTCCAGTCCAACTGATTTGGATATTTGCTATCTCACATGCAGCTCCTTTGGGTAATGTCTAGATAAGTTTAGGGTTGCAGTGCGTTCAGCAAACCGCTCTGAAAGTGATCCCAACAATATCGTTGGCCACTGTCGTTGTTGTTGTAGTTGTGGTGTGGACGCCGCCATCCACTTGCGTAAGAACGATTTTTAAAACTATATATTTATAGTTATCTTTATAGTTATCGTTCTTGGTGTGGATGACTCTTTAGTCTTGTTATACTCTTTATTTAATAGTTATTATTCATTACGGTAATGACTTCTCAAAAGAATCAATGTGTTTTTAGCGAGTTGTAGTTGCTGTGGCCCCAAAGAGAGTGTGCATTGAAACATGATATCCATAATTTAACTTATTTGGCCCCCCTGTGAATACTAACAGCAGCTAAATGTAAGTTAAAGGTTTACTGCAGTTCAATTAATGCTTGTAAACAATCTCAACTACAAATACGAACAAACAAAAGTAATCCCTGTGAAAGAAAGACACACAGAAGGAACCGCGTAGAAAAAGCACAGCTTTCAAAAGAAACACCATGACCACTTGACCTGCGACTAAGAGTAAACTAAGAAATGCATTAAACTGTGGAGAATGTGATGGTGGTTGTGATACATTAAGGAAGAGCACAAAGTTTGACGCACTTTGAGTGTTCATATGGTTCCCTCTAGTCACGTGACAATCAGCCTGTATGTCAACAGAGGGTAAATATAGAAAGACACAAGGAGGGAAAAGTTCTGAGACCTGTAGTTCAGGGAGAAATGTGGTGTCGGTTTCCACTCAGGCTATGAACCTCATCAGTAAGAAGAGGCAGTCAAGATCCCGTGGTGAAGCTGTGAGGACGAAGGAAAATTCTTCTGATGATTCAGCTGCATCATGCATACTGAGAGATACTGTCAAATTATAATTCACAGAGGAAGTAGTGAAATTACAGTCAATGCTTATTCAAATTCAACAATGAATGGACTCTCTGAGACATCTCGGGACCTCCAGGACACAAAAAGGGTGTCAGTACAGTATGTTTAATTTGCAATGTGGCTTATTTTGAAGGCTGTAGTTTTATGCACCCGGGAGAGTTACACATTTTTAATATTCCTTCTGTTATCCTCTCTTGCAGATATAACACATGGAAATCCAGAATACATCATTTCATCCAGAGTCCATTACCATGGAGGAAAATCAACAGTAGTTTTTTTTTCAATTTAATCATACTGCATATTGTGCTGTCTGATATTTTCTTTAAAATGTGAACTAATCCTTACTTTTGTCTGTCTGCAGACAGGAAACAAATTAAACAAATCTGGTGGGAGAATCTCCTTTCCCAGAAACGTCATTTCAATCTGATTTCAAGCAATACAAAACTAATATCATGGTTGGTTTTCTCTTTAATGAAGTTATGTTCTCTTGTATAAAAGGTTGACAAGAAGCATTTTGGGACTTTTCTGAAATCAGAGTTCTGTGAGGAAAATCTGGACTTGTGCTTACCTGTCAAGAGTTCAAAACCTGTGACAGTCCAGAGGGGCTAACATGGAGAGCAGCAAATATTTATGAAAACTTTATCTGTGCTGAGTCTCCCAAACAGGTTAAAACAAACTCTATGAGATGACCAAATAATAAGGGGAGAACGAAAATGTGTTTAAACCCAAATATAAGAAATACTTAGTTTGCACATAGATATTCAATGTTTTATTTAACAAGTGTGTCCTAAAAAAAGACCTGTATCAGGTAATGTACAACCACAGCAACCAGTGTTTTAAATAGTTACTTTCCAACTGTGGTATGCTGCAGGTGGCTGCTGTGCATAAATGTCTAAATTTAAACAGCATGTTCAGTTATTTTTGCTGTTTATTGCTTAACATATCTTTGCAGGTCAACCTAGATTTCTACACAAGAGAGATCATCAGCCAGAGTCTCCAGCAACCAAATCCATCATGTTTTGTTGAGGCACAGAGGAAAATCTAAAGCTTGATGGAGAACGGCTCCTTCCCACGCTTCATTCAATCTGAGCAATACAAAGCCCTTTTTGATGCAGCTCCTAAACAGAGAGGCCTTGGAAAGCACCTAAATGTCTTGGAGATGAAGAGCACTGGAGATCTAATACAGCATGATTCCAAACCAATCATACTGCACAGTGATCTCTACTTCTTGCACAAGGACCGACATAGTGCATGTTGATGAAGTAAAGTGCTGCGCAGACATAGGCTCAGGAGCTGCTATTGTGGACAGATACTGTATAGATACTTCGTCTTCACTCAAAATGTCACCTCAACAACATAAAGTCCGACTAGACTAAAAGCTGTGCCAGTGCAAGGGACATTACCCACTGACACTGGACATCACCACAAGTAAAACCGTGGTCTTTAATCCTGTGATGCTTTCGGCTGAGATAGCCAATGTCTTGAACCCTAGTTATGAACATTTTAATGATTTTGATATATATGCATCAGGAAGCATTGCAATACTATGGAATACTGTTGCAAAAACTCATAAACTGAACAAAAGGACGATCTGTGTAGTCACAGGTGTCATAAATCTATCCTGTGTCCTTACAGTTGATGTGCTACTGCCACCCAGTGGTGACTGGGAAAACCTACAACCAACAAAGACAAACCTTTTGAGAAGATCATATTTATTATGAACTGATTGTTTATGAACTCCCTAATTGCTACTTATAAGATGTAACCAGCAGTAACACTGTATGAATGGAGGCTTCGTCTCAACTGGAACCTGTCATATATCGTATATCCTCACCAATTCCCACAAATAAACAATTCAGTTAATTGTTTTAAGAAGGGTTCATGGCTTCCAGTTTGTTTGAAATTATATGGCTAAAATAAGCTCTGGTGAATCTGTTCCTTATTTGTCAGATTCGTAAACAACAAATAGTTTCAGTTGTCTTAATGCATTCAGTCAATCTTCAATTAAAAATGAATGTCTTGTGGTAAAGAGAGTAAGAAAAAACCTTTTGGAGAGGTATTTCTGGCTGTTGCTTTTCTTTTGCCATTTCCACTAATTTTCTACTAAATGGATTATTCTTCGTCTCAGTTGTGTGCACTAACAGTAAAACAAATCTCTCATTTGTAAAGATTCCAAAATGTTTAAGTTTTTTAAATTTGGCACTCGTCTCAGCTCATGACAAAAATGACCTGGGCCTTTTTCACAGCAGACTTTTTGACTCGTCATAGTAGGAAAAGCAAAGGTGTTACTTATAACATTAACGGTGACTCAGTTCCGTTCAAGTGTCCTAGTACGCCATGACTGCATTCACAACGCTGAAACAGAAGCAGCTAAATGGAATTCAGCCATCACTTACACCTGCGCTGCTCCTCCTGTAACATGTCAAAATATCCTCTCTGCCATAGAGGTGTCCACCAACAGGCCTTTTTCATATGGTCTTTATGTCTACTTTTACAAGATGGCTACCAAGGTCATAAGTGCTTCATGGTGTCAGAGCCCAACCAGTCTTCATACTGAAGAGATGGGTCGCCACTTCTTCTCTGCGCCTCCTTCCACCTGTGGCACTTCTGATTTAACTGTGGACACAGTGGTTCCAAGAAACTGGCAGCATCGAGAGGAGAAGGAGCAGGAAAAAGAGGGACGAGACCATGAGACGAAGAATGTCGGAGTGCCCGGAGAGGCGTGCAGACGATGTGGTGGAGGGATGTAGCTGAGGAGAGGGAGACATATCTGGGCCAGATGTGCACCTCTGTCCTCCTGCGACCACCAGAGGATGCTGATCGCTTATGAGTTCATTGAGAGGTCCAAAGCAAAATGCACAAGTGTTTTATGGCCTACTGCTGTGAGAAAAACTGTAAAGACATGTCAAGATAACGTGTACCAGTCAAATATGACAGTAGAAAAATCAGTGTGTGTGTGTGTGTGTGTGTGTTGTACACAGCCTATCGACGGTGTGATGCTGTGGTACTCCGTATCCCAGCATCCACCGCGGCCCCGCCCCTGGTCTCGGTGACGGTCGGACAGAGAGGGGAGGCCTCCGCGCATCCAGCCACATCAGAAACTCCAGCACTGTGCGCGTATACATCGGACGGTGAGTTAACGCAGGCTCCGGGGCCCGCACCGTGCCGGTGCCGGTGCCGCAGCGAAGTACGGCCGTGCGCGGCGACGGCCGGCGGGGCGAGGCGGCGGTGACCCCGGCCCGGTCCGTCCCGGGCGAGCCGCCTAGCCGGGAAGCTCCCCGGTGTCCGGCTCGGGCGAAAAAAAAAGAAAAAAGAAAAAAAAAAAAGAAAAAAAAAGCTCAGATGTGGAACTTTTCTAGTTGGTGTTCGGAGGGCGAACATTAACACACACCTGACGCGGAGAGAATTAGGAGGAGGTCGGGTGTTTGTTTGTTTTGTTTTTTTTGTTTTGTTTTTTTTTCGCTACATAACAACCACAGCTAGATACCGATTAACCACCGATATCACGTATTACAAGCGGCCGGTCGGCTCACTAACTTCGCACCGACTCGTTCACCAGCTTCACCGCCGTTACCGTTCACTTCAGGTCGACTAGCCGGTTAGCAGTCGAGGTGGCTGACTTGCTGCTGTGCTTCAGTCCATCCTCTCTCTCTCTCTCTCCCTCCCTCTCTCTCACACAGCAGCAGCAGCAGCTCAGTGTATCGTGTATCGTGTATCGCCGTGTGCTGTAATCGGCTTGGAGTTATTTCCGTCAGCGCGCTGAGGTAATGAGTGAGCAATGATGCCAGCGATACAGTCGACCTGGCGCTGTGTTCACGGAGGCTCTCTCGGTTGACCGCTGACCTCCGCAGCAAGTTCACTGGAGCTCAGACTCGCGGCGAAGTTGCCGCTTGAGCCCATCCCACACCAGCATCACGGATGGAAAAGTAACTCACAATTTATCTAAAGTCTGAGCTGTGGTTGGCACATCTTTCGGTCCACTGATTGTTCTGATCAGTGTCCGCTTGATCCCATGTGTGGCAAAGTTAAAAGGGTTCCTCCACCCAGCGTTGATTAGTCACTGTGGCCAGTGAATAGAAAGGTGAGTGAAATTCCCTTTCGCCGCTCTCTGTTTCAGGCCTTCTCCAGTGTTGCAATGGAGCCACCGGGAAGTAGTAGGACATCTTCAGCGAGCAACCACACCCTGAACTCAACAGGTGGCGGCTGCCCGTGGGAGGTCAGCGACAAGGCCAGACTGTGCCGCTTCCTCTGCTATGGCTCAGAGGGAGACCTGTACACCGCCAGAGAGGAGGGCCACGTCAGCATGGAGAACGCCGGAGCTCTGCTGTCCCTGCTGCAGGAGGGCCGCGGTGCCGAGGTGGTGGAGGAGATAAAAAGGTTCACTCAGGATGGGCGAGCCGTCACGCTCGGCCCCTCCTTTTTCGCCTTGGCTTTGTGCTCCCAGCACTCAGAGCTGAAGACCAGACAGGCGGCGTTCAAAGCCCTGAGGGAAGTTTGTCGGGACCCTGCCCACCTGTTTTCGTTCATCCAGAACAAGAAGGATTTGAAAGAGGGTATGAAGTGTGGGATTTGGGGACGTGCCCTGAGGAAAGCGGTGTCTGACTGGTACAATGAGCAAGATGCCATGAGTCTGGCGGCGGCAGTGACCAAATGTAAACAGAGAGAGGGATGGTCACACCAGGATCTGCTCAGGCTGTCTCACACCAAACCAGCCAATGAAGGTGAGTTTACACAGACCCACATTATGGAATGGGCAAAAATATCATCCACCTCACATCTCAATATCCCTGCCTTGCACTGAATAACCTGTAGAGGTCATAAGACAATTTTGTAGAAGTATTAATTATATTCAGTGTTATTTTTAGGTCACTGTATGAAGACCACTTACGTAAGACTCTAATGGTCATACCTTTGTGTTCTCAGCAATTTCCTTAATCAGCAAATATGTAACAAAAGGATGGAAAGAAGTCCAGGTTGCTTACTCGGACAAAGAGAACTCAGAAGAGGTTGTCAAAGTGCTTTCGTATCTTGAAGTGGTGGAGAAGGTCAAGCACAGTTGTGATGAAACAGAGGTCATCAATTTAATAGAGGAACACAAACTGGAGAGGGAACAGCTGCTGACTGACCACCTCAAGTCCAAACAGGTGAGACTTTTGTTTGCTGTTTTTACTGGAGGATGATTTTCATCATTAAAATGACTTTATACACCAGTGATACTGTATCATGGTAGTAAAAAGTAATCACTGCCAAAGATTTGCAACTGTAGTACCATTTGGCATGAATATGATAAGGGAACATGTGGTTGTTTTCTTTCTGGAGGTATGGAGAGCTTTGTTGAAGGAAATGCCTCTCCAATCGGTGCTAAAGATCTTGGGTAAGATGACGTCAAACAAAATTCTTGAACCAGAAAGTTCAGAAACACAAGCTGTATGTGACAGAATCCAGAGTGAGACGGCACTAAAGAAGGTAGGTCTTTCTAATTAATTTAACGTTGGGTTAATTTAAACTTGAGTCAGTATCCAAGTATTTAATGTCTGTTTTGATATCCCCAGGCAAAGATCCACCCTTTAAGCATACTCTTGGCTTCTGAAAACTACAAAAGAGGTCAAGGCTATCAGGGTAAAACAAAATGGGACCCAGACAGCAGCATCCTCAAAGCAATGGACTCGGCTTTTTACAAGAGTTTTATGGTAGGATATTTTTATTTTCATGGCTTCTCACAGACCTTCAAAGAGGACACTAACCAATAGCGTTCCCCAACACTTAACCACTCATTCTGTTGCAACTCTGTCCTCAGAATGTGGAGCCCGTGGGTAAATGCTTTGTAGTGGCAGTAGACGTGAGCACATCGCTGAGCAGCATTGTCCCAGGGACGTCAATCAGCACTGCAGTCGCTGCTGCAGCTATTAGCATGGTAAGACAACATTAGATCTAGATAGCTACACAGCGTGTGGGTAATTGGGGCTCTAGTTGGAACAGCTGCGTCTGTGAGCAAGGCTCGGCCCGCCCAACTCTGGAGGATGCCTGGATCAAGGAGTTGGTCTGCTGTGGATTCCTGTGAAATTCCTTCCTCATTGTGATTATCTTAGTCCACAGGCCCTCCAGGGGTTATTATGTGAAAGACATGCCATCACAATGATGATTCTCAGATTTGTCGAGGGAAATGTAATACTTGCAGCTTGTGTAGTTGTTTTGTTTTGCAGTATTGTGTGTGTGTGTGTGTGTGTGTGCATGCGTATGTGAGAGAAATTAGTTTTTGTAATAGTGATGTCATGCTTTTTCTTTTGACCTTTGTGTCTGGCAAAGATTTTTGCAAGGACAGAAGCAGACACACATGTGCTGGCCTACTCTGAAGGAGCTTTGGTTCCATGCTCTGTCTCTGCTGACATGACTCTCGCACAAGCAACAGTTGAACTGGTTAAGGTAAGGCATGTCCCAGCATCAAAGAATAAGAAATTAATTACAGTTACAAATTGTTTAACAATGTAGGCCAGTCCAGTAGCAAAGTTGCTCTGCGCTCACTTGGACTTCACTGAACATATCTTGGTCTTGAATTCCGTTACTGACTTTTCCGCTATAACTGTCTGTTCCAGATCCCGGGTGGGAGCACAGACTGTACCCTTCCCATCACCTGGGCCACAGATCATGGGAAAGCAGTAGATGTGTTCATCATTCTGACCAACAATCCGTTGTGGACATTTACTGCCAGCCCAGTGGAGTCTCTAAAGAAGCACAGACAAGTATGTTTTTTCATTCATGTCTGCTTGGGGAGGGGATTTAATCGAATAATCTCCTCTGTGATAAAGATTGTTTTGGAAAATAGGCACAAACACCATGTAGAATTAATTTGCAATTAGATGGCAATAGACTGAATCAGTCTGATGGGGTGAGGTTGCTTTTTGCATTTATATTAAAGCTGAATATGTGCATACATATGTGCATACATATTCAGGCTTTTTACCAAAACAATAAAAATCCTTGAAATTTAGATGAACCACATAATGACTAGTTTTAGAGAAAATGAAAATGAATGATTTGCTTTGAATGAAGTCCTTGAAAATGTAGAATTAGTACTTGAAAGTCCTCAAATTTAATTTTCCAATGTCTGTATGAACAGTGTACCTAGAAAACATATGTGTATTTTTCTCAACAGAAATCAGGAGCTAATTCCAAGTTGGTGATGTGTGGGCTGACTTCCATTGGACACGCCATCGCAGACACGGAAGACCGGGGTTTACTGAGCATCTGTGGCTTTGACCTTGGAGCTTTGAGCGTCATTCGTAACCTAGCCCAGGATCTGATCTGATCAAGTATTGGAACTGTCTCTGAACCGTGTCATTAGCGTACAAAAAGAAGGCACAAAGTGGTCTAACGTGGCTCACTTAGCATGTAGAGTGCCCTAAAACAGCACTAATCCAAAAGATGTTGACATTTACTATTCCAATTTCTCTTTTTGTATTCTGTCGCTTACAAGTCAACTGACAAAGTGTCCAGCGGGCTGGGCAACACTCTCAAAATGTTATGTGCATATATGCTTTTTCTGAAATTTGAAAAGGAAGTGATAAGACGTGATATGTCATTGCATATCATGCTGTCAAGAGTTAACAGCGCTTGGTTTGACGGGCTGTTTAGGGCTTTGACGGTTCTTGGTGAGACACTAACCTATCCAACAATAAATTTCACTCATTTATAGCAAGATGTTGGCAGATTAAATAAGAGGAACCGTGTGCTGTGTGAGAGTGAGAATGTTAGCGCCTTAGTGCAACTGTAGGTTTACTTTAAGGGGTTTACTATAGTTTCTAGTATGTATCTATGATAGGATTTTAGTAGGTTTGATTTTGATGGTCAAGGCATTTTAAATTTGAAAACCTGTCCCTCTGTTTTATGTAGCATTATTATAAATTATGAACCGATATCCTGTAAAAGAGAGGAATAGAAACAAAGCACCAAAAGTGGAAAAACTGCAATGAATTCTGTTTACTTTTTAAATTCTTTGATTTGTTTGGTCAGGAACTTTTTTTTAATTTTTACTTAATGTATATAATCCCATTTACACAAACTCTTCCCTTTAGCCAAGTTACAATTTTTTTAGTTTTTTTTTTAGTTGTGTTAATAATTGTTTTCCCTTAAGCCAGTTTTATTTCAAAAATAAGTTGTCTGTTCTGCACTTTTCGAAATTATTCTATAAAAGAAAATACCCTTGGTGCTTTAACATGTTATGATACATTTTTGGAAGTTTTTTGGGGATTTTCATTTGTGAAACAATGCTAATGTTTGGGACTTTAAATCAGTTTACTGCAAGTTGGAGAAATTGACTTGTTCTCATATTTTAGTCTGAATTCTATGCATTATAATTTGGATTATGCTGTATTATGTCCTGGAAGACAAATCATAGCTATTTAACAACTGTTTACCAAGACTGAATCTGCTAGCACAGTCATGTTTCTGTATTTTTGATGTAAGAATGTTCATTATGCAAAAAACAAAAACAAACAAACAAACAAACAGATAATTGCTATCTTCCCGGAACAAAATGACTTGAATATACTTTTGTAAAACCTGCATCAGTAGAGATTAAAAGTACAATGCTTTATATTTCTTCGTATACAGAATAAAGGCACACTGCTTACAGAGTTTTAGCCTTAGGGGCCAATCATGTAGGGGAAATGCAGGCAGATGATTACAGTGGTGCTTCTTGTTTTTAGTCAGGAGCAATGGCTGTAATTACTGACACCATTAACTAAACTTGTTACTCATTCATTCTGGTGTAAGTAAAAAAAAAAAAAAAAAAAACACACATTTCTGACCATGTTACTGTGAAGGATTTTGTCCACACATGCTGATAATGTCATTTCCAATGTTAAGACAAGGTCAAAACGCTGTAAGCTCAAATATTTGTATAACATGACCGTTGAAATAACGTTTGTAGTTTGAAGTCTGACACAAGAGATAGTTATTTTGAGGTATGGTAGTTCACAAGCATTATCACCATGATTATTTTCCATCATATTGTCTGTTGTATTCATTTTGCTTAACAAACAAGTACTTGACTGTAGTGTCAATGTAAACCCACAATAAACACTTTGCTGCTCTTCAAATATCTTGCAATTTTAGCTTTTTATGTTACTGTGATCAAAGTTTCCATCCTGTGGAAGAGTCCTTGAGCAAGGCACTGGGACTCTACCAGCACTGTCTGCCAGTGCCGACAAAAAAAAAACTTGTCAAAATGAAGAATTAAGTTTATTAACGTTGTATATTTAATTCGATTTGGCAAATATAGAGGGAAATGTCTCAACCGCAAGCTTTCACAGTCTTGTAACCAAGGGGAAATTGGCCCTAAAAAACAACTTTGATTCGGATCAGGCATCCTGCGAGGCCACACCATGTTGATAACTGGGGGCCTCGCAAACACACTACATCCAGACAAGTGAAGATGGCGGATGTGTTGAGTGTTCTCCGTCAGTATAACATCCAGAAAAAGGAAATCGTCGCTAAAGGAGATGAAGTTATATTTGGAGAGTTCTCCTGGCCGAAAAATGTCAAGACCAACTACATAATCTGGGGGTATGGCAGTGCTTAAACGTCCCGAGAGTCGCTTGTGTAGGCCCCGCAGCTGGAGCTTGTCTGAGCCGTGTGCTGCTGCTGACGGGCGGAAGGCTACTGGATGCTAACCTAACTCCTGCCCTCGCTGTTGTACTTCAAACTTTAAACACTCCTCGGTTACTTCAGCGTGGTACATGAGTATTGTGCCCTACACCGCGGCGCCGCTTTGCTTGCCTTCATGCGTGTCAATGTGTCTTTCCTTGAACTCAAAACGTATTTATGAGGGCTTGTAGCTGCAGCTAAACGTGCAGTGGTGATGTGATGCTAACTAATTAGCGACGTTAGCTTGCTTGGTTGAGTTGTGTCCACAAGAGGAGAGACTTTATAGTTTCTACAGTCAGGATTATAATTAAAAGGGGAAAAAAAGAGCAAGCTTTACTCATGTAACGCAGAAAATTAGTAGACCAGCTAACCCGGTAACTGTTGATAGTTCCTTGTGTTTGTGATTTCCAGAACCAGTCGTTCTTTAATCGAATTACCTAACTATCTATAGTTGCGTCATTATTATAGATTTATGCAATTTAGGTGAACAAATGTGCCACCTGTAGCAGTCTGTACGTTTTAGTCCTATGCTATGATGATCAAATAAACACGAGGTTTGAGTGATTTTAATGTTTTTCTTTGCCTGTGTTTCTGCCCTCAGTACTGGTAAAGAGGGCCAGCCCAAAGAGTATTATACTTTGGACTCTATCTTGTTCTTGCTCAACAATGTGCATCTCCCGCATCCATCCTATGTGCGAAGAGCTGCAGTAAGTACTCTGGAACAACTATCAAACTGCCTTAACCTGTGCCAGTACTTCATTACTTAGTAATCTCTTTTTCAGGCTCCTTTTTTTGTGTGTGTGTGTGTGTGTGTGTGTGTGTGTGTGTGTGTGTCACATGCAACATATTTTAATGTTTTAACAAATGCCCTGATGGTGTTGACATCATCGTGTGTTGTTTATAGACAGAGAACATCCCTGTTGTCAGACGACCTGATCGAAAAGGCTTGCTGTCATATCTCAATGGCGAGAGTTGTAAGTAGCACTTATGTTGATTGTATATTGTGTGTCTGTTGTGTGCAGAATGTTAAGAATTTGTTAGTGTGTCCTTCTTCAATGTATTTATACTCTGTCCTGATTTCCAATAGGTATTGATTGACAAAAACATTATACATTGATAAAGCCCTACGAGGAAGAGCCTAGGTCTAGTTGGTCTAATTGGTAACTTATTAATGCAGTTTCAAATTTTGTCTTTCCACAGCTACATCAACAAGTATTGACAGAAGTGCTCCTATAGAAATAGGTTTGCAAAGGCCAACACAAGGTAAGTCTGCACCATATTTTTTACATGAAGTTTAAAGAGGTAGTTTCAGCTGTAGTAATGATTATTGTTTGATGAGCATAGATTGATTGTTGTTATTGAAAACTGATTACAACTTAATAAATTATATCTTGTTGCAATCTACAACATATAACACACATATCATTTTCCATATCTCAGTCAGGAAAGTTGGTACAAAACCAAATGGATTTTGTGCAATGAAATAATACCGCTGTTCTTTTTTAGTTAAAAGAGCAGCTGATGAAGTATCTTCTGAAGCCAAAAAACCCAGGATTGAGGTAAACTGACATAAACTATCTTCCTCCAACAATTTCTTGTTATAACTCACATGTTGGTATTGCTTTATTTAAATGGTTGTTCCATGAAATTGTTGTCTTAAAGAATTTAACATAATTTTCATCAGGTTTTATTAGAAAACCAATAAAGAGTAACGATCATAAATTGATTGTTTCCTTCCCTAGATCAAGCCACATAAGTCCAAACAATCGTTCAATGCCAATAATTTAACTAATTCACAATGAGTTTAGGTCTCAGAATACAAAATTTTATTAATTCAGCGCTGTCCTGGTAAATCAGAGGCATTAGATATTACATATTGTTTTATTCTGCAGTTTTCTAATAATTTGCTTTTTCCCCTTAAGGATGAGGAGCGAGTGCGTCTCGATAAGGAGCGTCTGGCTGCCCGTCTGGAGGGCCACAAAGAGGGCATCGTGCAGACTGACCAGATCAGGTATAATGGATTTTCCCCAGCTTCATTTATTTATACATATATCTCACCTTTCTGTATGTGTCTGTTGCACCCCTGAGATTAGTTGTGATATTTTTTTTATTTGACTTACCATAATGTCACTATTAACTGATCAATATTAACCAGATATCTCTGGATGTTGTGTTTCACCACACATTGATAGCCAAAGCTTTTCTCCTCCTCCAGATCACTGTCTGAGGCTATGTCTGTGGAGAAAATCGCAGCCATCAAAGCCAAGATTATGGCTAAGAAACGTTCCACCATCAAAACAGATCTGGATGATGACATAACCCTGAAGCAGAGAAGCTTTGTGGACGCTGAAGTGGATGTCACCAGAGATATTGTCAGCAGAGAGAGGGTCTGGAGGACCAGGACAACCATTCTCCAGAGCACTGGAAAGGTCAGAGTCTACTTTCATATTGCAGTGATATTTCTCTGCAAAAGTCATGCAATGTGGTTTTATTAAGTCATTTGGGAGTGGGAGGTATTACTGTAAGAGTTTTTCCAAAGAAACATTTGACATTGGTTTAACAAGGTATTAAATGCGCTATTTTTGAGACCATGGAAAATGTAGACCCTTATCTTGTAATTGTAACACCTCTGTCCTGCAACCACAAAAAATCAATGAAAAGCAGTCATTGGAACATTTTACGCAGCCTCAAAATAGACAAACCTGTCAATTGAGAAGGCTCACACTGTCGAGAGTTTCACCAGGTTGCATTTTGTGATGTGAAAACTCTTTGCTGAATGGACGGCACCAGGCGTCAACCATTGGCGAAGCAGTCTGTCAGTCCCACCTAACCTGCTAATTACGACATATGTTTGGACTGTTGTACTTCAGCAGAGAGCAAACAATGGGTTATTAGCAAAATTCCCCTACCTCCAGGATCCCAGCTTATGTCTGTTTCAGAGCAGAGCTGCGAGACAACGCTGCCAGAAATCACAGGACTCTAAAGCCCCCAGCTGTGTGGGCAGATCTCTGAAAAATGTGGTTGTTGTAAACTCACCTCTGCAATACGAGTGCAAATGTACATCTGCAAAAGTTTTAAAATGCAGATTCGCCCATTCGAAACTCAAGTTTCAACATTTAAAAATATGCACATGAGTTTTCAGATCACCATTTAAAAGGTTTCAAACCCAGAAAACAGACTAATACACCAGGAGAACAGCAACAAATTTGATAGTCTGACAGTGTGTCGGACAAACACTGTAAAAAGAGGGCTGCAATTGTGAAGAAAGAGAACTCAAATACAAAATAATGTTTGCAGGGATTTGAATTTCTTTTTAGCCAATTTAAACATTATGTAAGCCTTCAAAACTTAATTTAAATCTTGCAAAATGTTTTTTGTTAGAGTCTAAGGTTTCAGATACTGAGTTTCAACCTTTCAACCCTTTTTTTTCCAGTTTTGAAACCTGGCATAATATTAATCCAATACTTTATTATACATATCTTAGTTCGAAAGCAGATGTCCAAGTTTACCAAACATGCTGAACTCTCAGAGACAACAGCCTTTGGTGTGGAAAAACTTCCAAATACGACAAGTGTGCTGCAAGGTGAAAATCTCAACCACTAGATGGCAGCAATAGCACGATTTTCATCCAGTTGTCCTCTGTGTCCAGTTTTTACAGCTCCACTTTGACACGCTCATCTCAAAGCCATTATAGTGTCAACTGGCTGTATGCTTACAGTATTTATTCTGGCAGAATATAAATCACTTACCAAATCTAATGTCCATACCAAGGGTTGCCGAATTTTGAAAATGTCTCAGTTTTGGCCTTTCATTCATTTAAGCTGGGCATTTCTCACACCCAGAAAGTGTGCTTTTTGAAACATCTTTTCAAACAGCTGAGACCTGTTGAAATACAAGACTGAAATCTGTTGGTAAAGACTAGCTTTACATACAGCATATTTATAATATTGAGCGTAGTAAATGTAGATGGCAGTATTCGTAGTGTTTTCTTATGTAACATTGAAGAGGCAACTTGAAAACACGGAATATTTCCTTTCCAAAACATCCTTTTTTAAATGTGTTTTAAAAACACATTAAAGGACAGTTTCATATGCATTGTTTACATCTAAGCCTATAGCTGTCAACCCTGAAACATTGATGAATTTCATTTATTGTTCACTAAATGGTGAGATGTTTATTTTTTGTGCAAGGGTGTTGAACTCATCATATTCTGATCTGTGTTGCTCCTCTGCAGAACTTCTCCAAGAACATCTTTGCCATCCTTCAATCAGTGAAAGCCAGAGAAGAAGGACGAGCACCAGAGCAGAGACCAGCACAGAACACTACCCAAGCAGTAAGAACAGCATTCTCCATGCATTATATATTACAACTTCTTCAGATGTTCAAGGAAGTTTTAGATTTAACTAGACTTAAGTCAAAATAACGAGAGTGTGTATACTAATAACTGTATACTAATATGTATACTAGTGCATGACTTGGATAAACCAGTACATTGGTACTTTTCCTTCACTTTCCTTTCCTCAAATAAATCAAGCTTAAAATTAACTGTGAGGTTGTGTAGAACAGATCAGTTGTCAGTTAACTCATTAAAGTAGCGGCAAGTCTATAAATCACTTCTGAAGTTTTGACTAAATATTTAACTGACAGGTATGTACAGTAGATAACTGTTTGTGTCTCATGTTGTTTCCAGGACCCGTCCCTACGAAACAAGCAGCCTGTCCCAGCGGCCTACAACAGATACGATCAGGAGCGATTCAAAGGAAAAGAGGGTATGTTTCACTTGTTTCACATGTTTCTGTAGCTATCTTTAGTCTTGAATATTTCCAAAGGGGGGGTGTGGGGGGGTGTGGGTGTGGGTGTGTGGCAGTTATGGCTTTGTTACCCTATCTACACTCGGTATCAATAAACACATGCAAGGTATAATTGCACACAGAGCGCATTGCAGCATTTTCCTTAAGTGTAAGAATTGAAAGGTGCAAACTTGTTACATAATAATTGGGGTAATTAATTAATAAATTGGGTAATATATTTTATTGCATTTGCGCATTTGAGAACAACCCCTTTTGTACTGCCAGTAATAGCAATGTCCCGTGTGTTCTTTTGTTAGAAACTGAGGGTTTCAAGATCGATACCATGGGCACCTACCACGGCATGACCCTGAAGTCCGTGACGGTAAGATCAAAGCTCTGCTGTTTGCTTATAGCGTTGTAAGAAGACAAGTCCCAGAGCTACACTTGCATGTGAATTTCACTTTGAGCACATCTAGAAAGACCTATTTATAATTGTTTGTATCTGCTAGAGCAGCTGAAAACCAAAGCCACAGTGTGAGTGTACATACGTGTGATAAGTAATAAAGGGGATTTTTGTGCAACAAACAAGTCCTCAAATGTTATTTCTAGAAATATATGTTAACAATCCCACTCTTTAGTAGCTGACTTAATGTGTTAATTTGCCTCTTGAATTTACTTCATTGACTATTTGATGCACATGTGGAAATCTTTATTGGCACTGCACCCTGTCCACTCAACATATATAAAACACATACTTATACATATCTTACATTATTACAAAAAAGTAGCTTTTGCTCCTTAGTGAGACGAAGCTTATTCCTTTGTAAATATAACTATATACATAAACTCTCCAGTGATTTGATTCAGACATATAAAGATTTTTCATCTCTAGTACAAATTTGGAGCACTTTCTCAGTTTTTACACACCATTTATGCAGAATTTCTGTAGGGTTCCATAGGGATGAAGTGTGGATGAATCCCTTGATATCAAGTTAAGAAGATAATGTGCTGAGATATAAATCATTATTTGTACTTTACAAGGAGTGCTTAATAATAACTATGTAGCTGGTTTCTCTCTGTTTGTTCTTCTTGAGTTCGTCTTGCCTGTTCTCGCTTTCAATGTGTTAATGCAGGCATTGTGTTTGTTGCTCTGCAGATGATGCCAGTATTTGAGTAGTTCATTGGGATGAAACCCATGTGATGTTATCAGATGGCTGTACTTGCAGCTGGAATAAGACACCCGCCAGTGGTTGAATAGGAACGCATTGGATGGAGGAGTGGGCTCGATCCGGAGCTTGGCTAGACATATTCCCACATACACATCCTCCAGATGCAGGTGGTGGATACTTAGCGATGCTCGATAGATTTTCCTCGCCAAGTCTCCAGAGAAGACGTAACCAGTCCCAGAGCAGAAGGTGGGATACTTCTCACTTGGGTACAACTCAGGGGGCATGTACCACTTGCTGTTTTTATTTCGGTTGGGTGCAAAGCCTCTCATGTTATTGCCTGTGAAGTAGTTCTTCTTAGGCTTAATTTCTGGTCTGAGCAGCTTGTAAATGAGGTACTCTGTGTTGACAAACATGTCGCTGTCCGTCTTCATGACGTAGCTGGCTTGCGGGCAGTGAATTGTCACCCAGTTCATTCCCATCAATGTCTTAATGGTCAGGTTTTTGTAGGTATCCATAAAGTCCTGCTGAATGATATCGTGGTACCTCCGGCTCTCTGCTTCTAGCATCCTTTGCTGTAAAAGTCCCAGCTCTCCCTCATTTTTCCCCAGCAGAAACAACCGGATGAATCCCAGAGCTGGAGCCACACTCTCGTTCCCCCATGTCTGCCGTATGGCATTTCTTGCCTCCACCTGCCGAGCCTCAGTGGCTATTAGCAACACCAGAAATGGCACAGGTCTGCTCCCTGCACATTTGTCTGGCTCGTTGATGATATAAGTGAAAGGTCCATGGGTTATAGCACCACTAAGTTCTCCCTCTACACTGGTTGCCGAAGTGTTCTCAAAACCTGGGTCTCCATGAGGTGAGGAGACACCTTTCTTCTCGGGGAAGCTGATGTTAGCGTCAGCCTTGAAAGTTGGCTGAGGTACAATGACAAACCTCCACACTGAATGTTGGGCAGTCATGTTCCCTTTGGCTTTGGTGGTCTGAAGTTCACCACCTCCGTACACCACAGGATGGCCTCTCCACCATGGCATACCTGTGAGCCTTGGCAGCCACACCTGGTGGACCAGAAAGACCAGTACACCCAACAGTGAGAGGAGATAAAAAAGTTTAGCTGTGTGTGTACAGCAGTGGCGCCGTCTCCACTGCATGGTTATGGCAGAGCTAATTCACTCAGACAGTTGTCACGTGTATAAGGCCAATCGCTAGCAGCTTCAGACCAGGCCTTGATCCCTCGTGGCAAAGTGAAGTCTACAGGATTTTGACCCAATTTTGATATTGCGTTTGCATATATGCAAATCACTGTGTTGTTGTCTAACAAACCAGCTGTAAAGTGTTGGTCCGTTGTAATGTTGCATCTCTAGTTATTGCCTAGGAGACAGAGGAGAGGATATATTTGTCACATAGTCATATTAAAGCTGCAATAATCAATAATTTTATATTGACAACATTTATGAATATTTAAATAAAATCACATTTTTGACTTGTTAGTAGTCTTTGCTCAGCAGGCTAATGTAGAACAACATAAACTGTGTATGCTTTTCTAGAAGTTACTTTCACGTCTGCGTGAAACTTTATATTATTTTGCTCTTGAACAGTATCCAGATGAGGAATGGAAGAACAACCTATGTTTGCGGGCTTCTAGCACGCTGAATTGAAGTATGTTTCTGTCTCAGTTCTTTTTACTGAATTACACACTTCCCTCTTAAAGGACCCCATCAAGACAAAGAGTGGTTTGTGAGAGCTCAGAGAAACACTGAAAAGACTTCTGTTAGCTCTCTTGCATGCATCAACATAAATAGAAACTAGTGTTTCCCCTAAAAAGGCACACCCTTCACATCCTGTATGGTAGACAATAACGGATGATACATTTTTAAACATGAATTATTTCTTCAGCATAGCGTTGTGCTCAGCCGCTTCACATCATAAACTCACCCGTTTAAATCCAAGTACTCGTATATTTCTGGCATGCATCGTTCCTGAATTTGATGAATTACAGTCCTCTCTCACTGATCGCCCTCTTGGTCACTGCTCTTACTGTGCTATATTCGTAGCCAAATCACAGTCACTTAAAGCTTGGGCTTGACGATTGAGGTTGTCATTTATTTCATCTTCAACGTGTGACAAATCCTCTTCTCTTCTTTTTACCCAACGCTTCATGTGGGTGTCACTCAGAAAGAAAGAGAAATGTAGTCCTTTTCCAGCACTCTTCCAGCTATCTACCACATGCAAGCCTGTCTGTGTGTGCGTGCATGGGCAGAACATGTGTCAGAGCTCCGGTGTTGCAGTCTCTCCATCTGCCTTGGCGCATTGTCCCCAGAGGCTTAATGCTAACGGTGCTGCGCTTCTGCTGCTGCCTGTGGCCAAAGGGAACAGATAGTCGGTAGTTGACGGATAGCTGCAGCCCTACGTCCTTTCACTGTCCTTAATTGTCGTTTTGTGTATATCAAAACAGCAGTCGGCCGATCGCAATCAAATCTGGGTGATCCATAAGCCTTACATCGCTCTGTTCAGCTTTTCTTCCATTTTCACGCTGATCCTTGTTTGCGCTCGCTCTACCTCTTTGATTCACACGCTCTCTTGTCAGCTTCCCTCCCCCCCATGTGCTTATATGTCCTTTTTCTGTTTCCACTTTCCTTTTCCTCATTCAGCAGCCTCTCGCACTCCGCTCTGTGCTGCCGTTATGTTGTTTTCGAGAGAGCTAGAGGGGTGAAAGCAGCGGGGGAGGAGGAAGATGAACAGGACGTAGCGCTGTGAGTTGTGTGTTCGTTCTGAAAGGCAGCTCCAGGCTTGGTGGCAGTACGCTCTCCCACCACGTCACGCCGTCTCTGCTGCTGTTGCTGCCTGATCTGTTAAAGAGGGAGAGGGGGGGTGGGCCGATGACCTATTTGTATTCACGCCCACTCTCCAGAAAGACGAATAAAGCATTATCATTCTTTTTTTATTTGCTGCGTGCTGAAGTAAGAGTAGAGGGTAGAGAAGCCTTCATGACGGCATTTCCGCAGATTTCACAGGTTTGCAGATTGCCTAATCTGATTTGAAAAAAGGCTAATGTCAGGTTTCGTCTTCTTCTCATCGTCTCTCGTACTGGATGATGATTACAACAATTATTTGTGTACGCTCAATCGGCCATGGTGGTCTGCAGTGCCTGAATTTTAATATTCTGGTATTATCATTTTAATTCTACCACAGTATGAGTGGAAGCAATATTTTTTCCCGAGGACAGAAGGGAAAAATGGGTGCTTGTTGTTTTTTTTTTTTGGGGGGGGGGGGGGGGTGCACCGGTGCTCATGGATGGTCATGATTCCTTCAGACACACTTTTCTTTTTTTGTCTTGCACAGCTTTTCATACTCAGTTTATCAATGTAAAGTATTTTATTAGTTAATGGTGCAGGCAAGAGCAACACAGAATGATAAAACACTCTCTTTATATGTTATATGTTTGATCTCTCCTATCAGCTGACAGTTAGGCCTAGACTCAGGGTAAGATATGGTTGTGTTTACCAAAGGTGCCAATGGTTCATGGCTCTGAACTTGCACGCCACCCTACAACGCTGCAAGCAGCAATACCGGAAGCCAAGCAATCCGAACCGGCACTGTACAGTACTATAGAAAACTGCTCATTGTAGGACTATACAAGCAAGCACAAATGTCTAGTACACACAATTTTGCATGTTGTGTTATTTTTTTGCGGTTGATGTAACAGTTCAATGAACAGGACTGCTTTAAGGTACAGAAGTAATGGATTTGCAGTATTTTTGCATTGATTTATTGGTTTCTATTCACCTGGAAAGTCCCAGATGGCTGGTCCTTTTTTTTTTTCTATCTTGCATTCCCTTATATTCTGTATTGTAAAATTGTAATGTGGAGCAGAGCATCTCTTGGTGCAAAGTGTACTGTCACTGGTGAGGAAGATCAAGCGCCAAGCTGCTGCTGAGCTGCAGACAAGCAGTTTATCTGTAATTGACAGTGATCCTGCAGTGCTGCTGATAGAGCATGCCCTGCAGCTACTGGGAGTGAGAAGAGAAAATACATTTGGTATTCATCAAGAGACTTTGGGGCCCACTAATGGTAAAGTCTGGTTGTTTATAATTAATTTATAGTTATAGTAGAAGTGCTGACAATGTGCAGATGCTATCCTCTGAACCTCAGCTTTGGCACAAGCTCTTTTTTAAAAAAAAAAACATTATTTAATACAGGCAAAAAATACATATGACGCATACAACAATATGATTACAATATTGTAACCTCACAAAAAACAAGCAAAATGCAAATAAAGAAGACAATATAAATGTAATAAGATCCCTTCAGTATTTCAAATAATTAAATTGACAGTACCAGTACATTTAGAAAATAAAATATACACATGACAGGTAGAGCCTATTTAGGGTTTTTTTATTTATATCGATCGATCGTTTTTGATGACATAAATGCTTGGATTGGCAGGGATGAAATGTCCTGGCATCAGTGTATAGCATGGGGACAAGGCCCACTTGTTCCTACAGGATTTAAATTGCTGATGCTGGAGGACAGTTTAAATTAATCTTATAAAATATTCACACACTGTTCAATTTTTTTTAACGAGGAAACATGGCTTGAATAATTAATCAAAGGATGATAACAGGAGCTACACACAGGTCCCTTAAATGTCGAGCAGTTTGAAGCTATGCTTTTTTGATTTCTCAAATATTTTTACACTTTTATAATTGTAAATTTAATTGAGCCTACAACTGAAAAAGACAACTGGCAAGGTGAAGTTCTGCTTTGCTTTTCACTGATAGTGTCAGCTTGTGGGCCCTTCAAAAGAAGTGAAGTCACTGATTCACTGGGACAGCCTGTTTTGCCAGCTTTGTGCATGTCTTCTTTCATGGAAAGAGTGGATAAAATCAACTCATCGATTAGTTGATTGACAGAAAATTAATTACCAACCAATTTTGTGATTGATTAATCATGTAAATAATTTATGAACTGAAATACTAAACATTTGTTCCACCTTCTCAAATGGGAGGACTTGCTGCTTTTCTGTTTTTACATTTTTGAAAATGAGTATTGTTACCAATTGGCTCAAGGCTGGAAACAAAAAGGGGGGCCCCACACATTACTTTTAGAGTTATACACGTATATATAACTCTAAAAGTAATTTATTTTACTCAGACTAATAAATGTATTTATTAACTAGTGGGGTGTGTAAGTAGGCGAGACATCAGTCGTGTTAGAAGTGTATGGACGAGTCAAAGTATTGTGTAATGCGTGAAGGATGAGAATGCAGTAGGCCCAGCTGAGAGAGAAAGTGAGACTCCCAGAAGGGCAGTCCTTTATGCTTGCTTGGAAGCCCCAACCAGATGGACAGGTAGGAGCAGGTGACCCTCCTAGCTCCACCCACCAAGCATCAGAGCAAGGCACACAGGCGGCGGAGTGGTACGGGTCGTCACCGTATCTTTCTGGTTTTAGTCAATCAGACAACACAATTATTATAAGGTTATTTTAAGGTTTCACACAAACTTTTGATGGGTAGTTCTCACACACTCCTGTCATTTTAGAGAATATGCAATAAATTGATTTATCCAAAAGGCAATTGATAGATTTACTGATAAGAAAATTGTGTGAAATATACTGAATAAGTATAATTTTAAATTCAATTTCTGTCAAAACAGAGCAAGTTATCAGAATTGTAACATATTTATGTATTTGTTTTGGGTTCAGCCAAAAGTTCACTCTTTGCCTAATTTTATTAGTGGGTTTTTTACAACTTTTATTCATTTATAACATAACTGTGTTGAGTTTTACCTCTGAATCCTGGGATGGTATGAACTGTGAAGGACAACACCCTGTGCGTATTATCACTGAACAAGCCTCAGCCATAGGTCAACCAGGTCTCCGTGAGACGTCACGTGGGAATGTCACTAGATGATGGATTACTGCTATGGCTGACCCCTACCGTGGCCCCCTTTTTAAAGCCCCAACTCCCCATCCACCACATGCACACAAACATGCACACTCACACTCGGTCACTTATAGTGACCTGGAGGGAGTGGATGATGAGCAGCTGTCAGCAAAGGACCATTTTTTCCAAGGAGAATTCTATAACATGGAATGAGGGTCACAACTTTTAAATGGAACTTCTCCCGTTTTCACATAATTTACTGTTTTAATAATGATTACAGGATGAAAATGCGTGTGGCATGCATGGCATACACAGAAGTCAAGTACTTGGAACAACAAATGCAGTCTAATGGAACAATTTGATTCAGTGGGAAAATATTTACTAAAATATAGATTTTTTTTTTTTTTAAGGTCATCTACTATTTCAGAACTAATTGGCTGACTGTTTAAAATGAAACATTAACATTAAAAATAATGATTACTTTCCTTCTTACTTTACTTTACTTTATTATTATTATTATTATTATTATTATATTAGATTGTATTTATTTATTTATTTATTTGTGGCAGTTATGTTCTCAGTTGTATTGTAATAAACTAATGGTATGTTCTACAGATACCTATTTCTGAACTTCTGTATTCAGCAAAGTAAAGAAAACAAACAAAAAGAACATTTGAACTCCTCCATACTGAAATGAAATGTCCCACACGTGCAGTACGCGCATAGTAACACAAATTCAGATGTCCACAACCACTTACTGTGAAGACTTGTAGATCCTTCGTGCTGGACGCAAGACATGTGAAGACGTCATTTTTGGCAGTTAGATAGGCAGGGAAAACCCAGGTTTAATGATTGACTTGTCTTAATGAGTGTTGTTAAGCAGTCAGAACAATCCATTACCATTCAGTTTGTTAGTTGGATTCACCTGCGCACCAATGCAAATAGCTACAGCATTTACTTGGTTTAGGATGTACAATGTATATGAATATGACCCTTGGGGGTGTTGTTGTGTTTTCCAGGAAGGAGCATCTGCTCGGAAGGCCCAGACCCCGGCACTACAGCCTGTCCCTCGTCCAGGTTAGTGTCCACATACAATCATCCATATGTCGGCTTACAGTGTTTTTGTAAAGGTTGCATAATGCTAATTTGTTGTAATATTTTGCTGTGATGGAGTGTTTATGTTGTTTAATAGCCAGAGCCAGCTAGCCCCCTAGGACACCCGGGGTCCCGACAGTCCTGTAAACTGCCAGCTATCGTCTGTTACTTGTTGACTAAAAGTAACCTTTGTGTGCATGTTATAATAATTCGACTTTCACGATGTTGACATTTTACACATCGTGCATAAAAAGCAAATTCAAATTGGACTTATAGCCAAACTATACTGCAAAGTTTAAATGTAATAAAATGTGTTAAATGTTCAGCAGCTTTATGAAAACGGGTTAAGTGTACACATGGTCATATAATTGGGTTTCTCCTCCAGAAATCTAGCATTGTGTACTTGATAAGTCATAATGCTTTAAACTGAAAAGGGAAACCGTGTTTTGTGTTTACATGAATCTAAAGTGTTTTTTAGTCCTATTTATTCATGCGTTTCTTTTCATGCTGCAACAGCAGGAAAGTCTCTTCTACTGGATAATAAACAACTGTATATACTGTAACAAAGCAGCTTTCCTTTCTTCCTGTGTGCTGTTTCCGTTAGGGCCTGAGCGGTTCCCCTTTTTTGTATTACAATTGTAATAACTTGGAAGATGTTTAGAAAACTAGAAAAAGTCCATCAGAGCACCCTCACTTTCAGTCATTATCTCCTTTAACCGACTGACATGTGGCTGCTTGTGGTTTTTTTCAACAATCGTCACCAAGTCCCATCTGTCCTGTCTGTCGGAAGTTTCCCCCCCAGCGCTGCCTGTCAGTAAATGTCGGGCAGCTGTCTGCATGTGTCAGTCATTTGGATCTCCCACCCAGAGCTTCTACAGGGACCCTGAGAGGAGAAAACACAGCATTATCCTACCAACCAATCATTCACACTCAGGCACTAGCAGCTGCTACATCTGAGTTTATTTTTACTATCTGTAAAATGGCCGTGTAAAATTAGGCATGATGGGATTGTGCTTTTAAAGTAAATGACGAAAACATCAAGGAACATTTGTGACGAGAGGCTTTGAGCCTATGAAAACATAGAAACCGTTGACCAGGTTTTATACTCTTGATATTTTTTAAAGCTTTTGCTCACCCACAGAGGAAAGTTGTAAGGAACTTCACTCAGCCTAGACCCAAAAACTGCAAGTTCACTGCTTCTGTAATATCTCACATTCTGTATTTACATCTGACCCTACCATAGAAAATATGCACATGATTTCTGGATGAAACTGCCTCTGTGAAAGGGACTTTTGTTTGGTGGAAGAATCACATGTCTGTTTGACTCCTCAGCAAATACTGACACAACATGCTACTCTGCAGCTTTTTTTTCCGGAATATGTGAGAGCACAACAAAACAGCATCAGTCTGTGTTGTGAGTGATGACCTGAGTGGTTGACTGTGACACATTTGGCCTACAGCAGTGATATGAATTAATAGAGGAGCTCAACCTGATAGACGAACAAGGTCTTAAGTTCACCACTTTCGTATGAAATGAACCACTTGCAGACTAGAGCTCTTTTTTTTTTTTTTTTTAATTTTAGCTTTTTCAGTGATGCATCTGCATTAAATAATTCTGAAGCAGTTATACCTCCAGCTAAAGCACTTATATTAGTTCTAATTATTGCAATTTAGTAACTAGTGTTACTTAGTGGGTCCCTTCAGCTCAATCCTGTTAATTTAAAAAGTATTTATAGTATTGTGTGTAAGTATACATACATTTTTCACACTTTTCTTATTTTTTCCCTCTAGTTTCACAAGCCAGACCTCCACCAAACCAGAAGAAAGGTACATTACTTTCTCTCCATTAAATACTGTGTTTTTGGCATTCATATAAGATACATTATACTGTACATTATGTAATATGTAATTAAACCAACATTAATTTATTGAACTTTTACTGTCTATCTGATGCTATCTGTTTTAAAGAGCTTTTATTGAGATTTCTTTTTCTCTCGACAGGTTCCCGGACACCCATCGTCATCATCCCCGCAGCCACCACCTCACTCATCACAATGCTCAATGCCAAGGATCTTCTGCAAGATCTTAAGTAAGTGAACATAGAGTACCTCTTGCTTTTTTAATCTTTGTGTTTTGTAAACCAATAGAAATCAACACATTATGGTTTCTACACGTTAAGTGGGTACTAAAATATTATTTATATAAAACAGGAAAGGGCCCAAAATGTATCTCTGCAGCACACCCATCCTTTTTTGTCCTTTTGTACTTTTATTAAATAAGTTGGGCAGAGATTGAAGGAGGATTTTTATCTCATTTATAGCTCAAACTGAAACTTTTCAAAATCAAAAAATTTCAAAAATGTTTATTCAATATATCACACTCAAGCAGCAATCACTTTTTACTTAAATCATGAAATCAGTGCAGTTATCCTGGTATGCAAACGTAAGCCAGTTCTATTCCTTCCCAGTTATTCAATCGAATTACATATAAGCCTCTCGTGTACTCACTGCACGCTATGCCGTGATTCAAGTGGCACAATTTTCCTTTTCTCTATAATTACAGCAATTAGGTAATGTATTAACAAGATGGTGACAGTTCCACATTTTAGGATTATATAACAACTGCATGAGAGGATGCTGGTGATACACAGCAGCCCAGATGGAAAATACAGACACACTTTTTGTACTATTTTGGAAAATATCTATTTTGTAATAAAACACATTATCTATGCTTGAATTGGACTGTAACCAATAACTGTAGCAGCTATGATGAAGTTAAAGCCTGGAGGAGAAGAAATGTTCTGTCAGGAATTAAAGAAAGTTTCTATGAACAGGCATACAAATCACATTTCTTGTTGAGCTTGAGTCTTCTATTTTTAATAAAGTTTTGTTTCAAACACCTAAAGTCTCAGTGTAGGCTAAGTGGAAACACTACAGTATTATAGGTAGTGTGTGTCTTGTGTTATTTTCAGAATAAAAGAATTAGGGGAAAGTGATGCGCTGCTATTTTTCTGCTTGCTGTGCCTGAGCATTAATTACTTCTATTCAAGTATGAAAAGGAAAAATGTAAGATCAGAGTTACTCTGTTCTAATATAAACCTGTTTGGCTGGTTCGCTTACACGTGTTTGTATTTTTAAGGTAGGTAGGTTTTCACCTACAGTTTGTTCAAATTTAAAAATGGAATGCGGTAAAGAAGAAACTCAAAAAAATGGAACTATAAATGGAAGTATAAACATTGTTTTGTACCGTACTAGGTTTGTCACACCGGAAGAGAAGAAGAAACAGGGCATCCAGCGCGACAATGAAGTTCTGCTTCAGAGACGCAAAGACCAGATCCAGCCCGGTGGTACAACACTGAGTGTCACTGTGCCGTACCGTATCATTGATCAGCCGCTCAAACTGGCTCCACAGGACTGGTGAGCATTTATATAATGTTTGTTTTTCCACCAAACAGGAACCATATGTGGCGAGAACCAGGAAGGGCTCCGTGGTTGGCATAATGTCAAAGTTTCTAATTTACTAGCCTTTTCTAATGTGAGTTTGTCGGATAATTTTTTGTATAATATAATCGCATATATTCCTGTATTACGTAAAAAAGATTTGATCTTATACTGAATCTTTTTCAACTTGAAATTCTGTATTTCTAGTGATGAGTAGTCACAGTAGTACAGCCTGTTGTTTGCCTTAGTCAAAGCATATAACGACCTCTGGACCTGTCAGTCCACTCCTCAGATGGCTCAGCAGTTGATGCCAGCGTCTGTAAGACTGAGTCATTAGTGTTATGATATAAATATGACTCAGGATTGCACATGCAGCCTGTGTTATAAGCACGTTTGCTTTGCGGATATTTCAGAGTTTGTGTTATATTCTTACTGTTACAAACTGTGGGGAAAGGGTCGTGGTTTCTCTTCAGTTTCTTTCTCTCTCCGTTGTATTTTCATTACGTTCTCACCGCCTCTATAGGAGCAGGGCTTTACATCATGGTAGTCATCACGGTAGTTGGTGTGTTGGGTGTGTGTGGTAACAGGGCTTTCAACACCTCAGTCTTGCCTCATGATATTCGTATAATGCATCTTTTATTTAAACCTTCAGTACACAAACCATACAGTAAGTATTACATCTACAAGCTAACAACAACACAGTTCAAAGACAAGCTCAAAGCCTCTCGTCACAACAACAACCTGTGAATGTGCCTTCCTGCAGGGATCGAGTGGTGGCTGTGTTTGTGCAGGGTCCTGCCTGGCAGTTCAAAGGCTGGCCGTGGCTGCTGCCTGATGGATCTCCTGTCGACATTTTCGCCAAAAGTGAGTAGTGCAGACTGTGAAATTATTTACAAATTGTTACCATACTTGTAACAAGGCATCAGCTTGTGGTTTCTATATGCGTCCAATTGTATATATTTTAACAATTTCATAGCTTATTACATTTAAGTCATTGAAATAATGATCAGAATGCAGTCAAAGCAAAACATGAGACATGGAAAGGTGTTGAACAAAACTTAATGTACTTTTGATCTTTATTATTCTGCTGCATAAAAACAAACTGAGCCTACTTTACGGGACAGAAATGTGCCTAGTAAACTAGTTAGTTAAAAATTCTGTGCAGATAGGCTGTGCATTTCTGATTTTGCTTGCAACTGTTAGCAAGTGCAGCAAGCTGTACATCATAATGTATCGTACAGACGCACCCCCCACCCGACTCATGTGTTGTCAGCACTGCATCACTGAATCACATTCACTGACAGTAAAAACAGATGTTTTGGTTGATCAGTGTCGGCCATGGCCCTCCCCAACATGGATGGACAGAATCTTAAACTGCAACTGTCAGATAATCAATTAATTGTTTGTAATTTTTCAGCCCAAAATGTGCGTGCGGATTAATCAAATAATTGATTGATTGAGACAATAATCTTCAGATTAAACAATAATGTTGTGATCCTTAGTTGCAGCCCTAAATTAAATTAGCCTATGAAAATGTAGAAAAAAGTTTTTTGGTCTTATATCACTAGATTGAAATTGATTATGGCATATTTGCAACCAAAAAAAAAAAGGATTTGTTCGACCTTCAAAGTCTGCTGCTCAAAAATTTGAAATGAATTTAATTAAAGTATTATTTTAGATCATAACCTTTGTAAATTGCATTTTGATGACCGTATTCTCAGGATCTCTTGGGTCATTCTTGTGGCTGAAGCAGTTAAAAATCCTTTCACTCGTTACAGTGTTAGTTCACAGGTTTAACACCACAGTGATGGCGGTTTTACTTCCATCCTCAACCCGGATTCATCAATGAAAATGTTGAAAATGTGTGTGTGCATGTTTCCCCTCCAGTTCGAGCCTTTCATTTGAAGTATGATGAGGCAAAGATAGACCCCAACGTGCAGAAGTGGGATGTGACCGTCCTGGAGCTGAGCCGCCACAGGCGCCATCTGGACCGGCCTGTCTTCCTGCGCTTTTGGGAAACCCTCGACAGGTCTCTTGCTTATTTTTGTAAACCTTTTATGTATACCCATCTGTTTGTTTGTTTACATTTCTCTTTTTTAGCAGTTCTATAGAATTATGTTTCAAATTGCACAAACTCACCTTTCCTCCCATCTCCTCCTTCTTTATCAGATACATGGTGAAACACAAATCTCACCTCAGGTTCTGAGCCCAGATCACAGCGTCCATCTCCGAAAATCCTACAGATGAATTCTTCGACTTTCCTTCGCCTTGGTCCGCCTCTTGCAGAGGTAGCCCCTCTTATCCAAGCTGACATCCCATCCACCAACATGATCCCTACTTCAACAGGAGATGGACGACAGATTATCCAGTGGACTTTCTAATGCAATGCACTGGATATGTCCCTCTGGACACTGGAGAGGAGATTTTTTGTGTTTTTGTTGTAATTATTTTCTAATGTTTTCATGTAGTTAAACAAAAATACCAAAATATGTTTTATATAAAAAAAAAAGGCAACATACTATGGAAATGAAAATATTGAGGAACATAATGGGGTCAGAGGGAGAGGAGGTTTGCATTTTTGTCAACTAATTGTCGGCGAATTCACCTCAAAGATGTTTAGATTGAGGGAAATGTGAAAATGACTCTTGGTACAAAAAACAGCCACTGAGTTTGAGGAGAGATACTTCCTTTACACTTATCTTCTTTTTTTGCGGGGGGGTGTTTTGGTCTGAATGTACATATATGATAAACCTGTCAGAGACAAAGCTCTTTGGGCAGAGATGAGGATGCAGGTAAGTGATTTGTTAATACTTAATAAGAAAACTACTCTGCTCTGGCTCAGTAAAATGATCTCAGTCAAGCAGTTAGTTCCTAGCTCAGTTTTTGACAGATCAGCACATTTCTTGGTCATGCAATGACCTTGTTAAAGTCTTCTTTTTCTTCTTTGTTGGTGTTGTGCTAGAAGAGAGAAACGATGGAAAGTATTGCTTTAAGTCATCACATGAAAATAGACAATAAAGCCTCAGAGGAACAAATGTGTGTACTGCCTATTGTAGATGGTTAGTGTTCACTGCGTTGTTAACAAGATTTTTCTCAGTTTCATTAAGGTTATTAGGTTTTTATTTGATCATAAAAAAATGAATGCATACAAGAGCGATCTGACAGAGAGGAGTTTCTTCTTGTTGTGGCAAGAAACAAGGCTGGATTACCAGTGAGGCGAGGCGGGCAGTCGCCCCTGGGCCCCAGACCTCCATGGGCCCCGAGAGTCCCAGCTATGCTGTGTGACAGTTGCTTTTTGGTCGTTTAATTACTGGTAAATTTGTTTGGGAATTTGCACCACAGATTGACCCCTGCAATATTGAATAATATTGTATTGGCCAAACTCTAGCACTAGTATTGTAGCTTATATATTGTGCTAAAATGGAGCAATTAGCTGGCCTGGCGTCGCCAGATTAACTCCCAGATGTGTATTAGTCTGGAAGCTCTCAGTTCATTTTCGATTTCCAAGGGGCGCAGACAGACAATCAGAATAACAAAACACTCCTGTCGTGTGGCACGTCCTGTCAGAAATGCGGCAAATGCATATTTCTTATCAACATTGAGCAATATCAAACAAGTTTATGTGCAGTTCTTTGTTCTTATTTTAGAGAAACTTTATCGTCCCGTCCTTTTAATATTGCCACGCTAACCGTTTCAACGGCCCACATCAGCGGCAGCCATCTTGCTTGTGTACGACGATGCTTCAGCGGTGCTCCTCTCTGTCGATCATCGTGTCAAACCCGCCTCAGAGTTTAGAGAGCGTTTTGCATAATTAAACCTGCAATACAATGTATAACTAGGCAACTGTAAACAAGTTCGCCCGGTCAACCTAATGAGATGATAATGTGTCAGTATTGTGTTTACAGCTTGTTTCTGTTGCCCTCGAGTGGCCAGAAAAATAAGTTAATGCAGGTTTACTTTTTGACGTTTAAGAGCCCATTTGCACACTGTTGCTCCCAATGAACATTGGAAAAACATATTAAAACGTTTGTGATAATACACCAACTAATATTGATTGTTCAGAAGTGAGCCCCTCTTAGCTGCGACCAGCAGCTCTATAGCTCGCTCTGTCCGTCAAAACTCCAGTGCATGAATTTTTATAATCACAAAGTAGAGAAACCTTTCTTGGTCTCAGCTGTGTCGTGCATGTTGCTGGTGTTTCATTATGAAGTAACAGTAATATATGTAATTTAATTTCTTGTTGTTTTAAAACAACGTAGACTAGTTTTCCTTTTCGAGCCTGGAAACCACAGAGCAAGCGACGACAGATGTGTTGACAGAAGTTCCCCCTTCCCTGTGACGGCCACAGTTTTCGCCTTAGGGCGCTGAAATTTATCATGGAGGTCAAGTGTGTGTGTGTGTGTGTGTGTAAAGGTGTGTGTTTGTGTTAATGCCCGTTGGCTTCCGAATTGATTGAAAGACGAGAGTTTGTGGAAAGGTTGGTCATGATCCAACGGATTCACATAACATGGCCAAACTTTGTAGAAAGACACACAGGCTCTTTAAAAGGTTCCTTGTAGACTCTAGTGGGAGACATCATCGGTCTCAGCAGAGGTTCCTCTTCAGTGGTGTGGGTTATCCCCGCCATCTCATTCTGTTGGTTGAGCAGTTCATTGGTCCACTAAAGTCTGTCCATTTATTGGTCTGAAAGCTGTGCCGACCCTATAGCAGCTGCAGATTTCTACCTGTGAGGCTGAAGGCAGGAAGGCACGTCGTTCCCATGACCCTGTGTTTCTCGGGCTCCACGTGCAGGCGTCAGGATTTATTGCAGATGTCCCCGGGGGAGATCATCAACTGTCTCACCACCCTCGCCGGGCCGTCCCTCCATCCCCTGCTTCACGCTGCCAGGCAGGCAGCCGCGTCAGCCGGTGGTCCCGGACTCCACTCCAGTTACATGGCCCGAGGCATCAACACACTTCTGAAAGACGGCGACTGTCATTACATCCCCTCGCCTCGGCGTGTCTTATGGGGCTGAGAAGGGAGTGAAGAGGGGGTATCGCACACTTCTGAGAATTAATATTCATCTCGTAAACCTCAGTTCTCGGGCGGGGGGGGAGCTCATAGATTTTCCCAGTCAGCTGCTCAAAGATTAGTGGAGGAAAAAAATGCTACACTTCTGAGTTAACTTTAACTGACAGCTTTTTTTGCTGCAAGGCCAGGATGAACCTTTGATATATTAACTTTTGCAGTACTCGAACATATACTCTGTATCACGTGTTCCTTCCTCAGTCTTTAACAGCAAATGTAGGCTGGCTGCAAGGCTTTTGTAGCAAATCCTGCCGAGGTGTCCTGGCTACAGTCTTAAGTGTTGAAACCCTGGTAATTATTCTCCAGCTGGATTGGCAGATGAAGTCTGTGGGGGATGTTTCCTAAATGAAGAGTAATGAGCACTTTATCAGCCCTGCTCAGTCCACACAGTAGGTGATTAAGTAGCTACTCCCAAGGCTTCTGGCTGGATTTGGAAAAAAGCATCAAATATGAGGAATCTGGAGACCATTTACACCCATTAAAAGGATTCATGTTTCCTTGAGCCAAATCAGGTAAATGCATTTCATTATGTCAACAAGGCCTTTATTCCCCACGATAGCACAACACGGTGTCATTATTATGTTCTCCTTCAGCTCGTTCGTTTCAGTTCACTGCATTGGAATAGACAGATGGCATAAAGTGTGAGAGGAAAATCTAGGACGAAGGAAGATTCAGTGTGGCAAGACTGATGATGAATGAGAAAAAATCCACAGGAGGAAATTGGCAAGTCAGCCTCCTCATCAATCGGCAAGGGCAGGATGAGATTGGTAAACTAGACAGTGGAGAAATCGATACAGACCTCCAGAGACTGATGGTCTGGCACACAGAGAGAAGGACAAATTGCATCCAGACCTCCTTTTACAGCATCCGACCTTTCGAACAGGCGTCACTTTTCTGAAGTCGCCCTTGGGGAGATACAGTACTCTTTGTGGGTCAATAATTGGTTTCTGCTGGTTTTTGATGATGCTGTCCAGCGAGACCTTGTCGCCCTGGAGCTCAAATTAATGCATAATGTTGAGCAATCCTGGCATGAAATGTCAGGTCTTAGACTTGAATGTTTAATCTCAGTAAAAGAAATGTCATATGCTTAAAATTACAAAACTGAAGTGGAAACGGAAATTACTTTCACTAACTTGAGGTCTCAAAGTACGTTGGCCCAAAGGGAAAAAAACACATTACTAAATAAAAAGCCCAGCATTTCACAAAACACAACAACAATTTTAGTATTGTAGTGTGTGTGTGTGTATGTGTATGTGTGTATATATATATATATATACACAGTATTTTATTACCCAATAACCAATTAAAAAACACAATAGTAAATGCAAGCCATACAGAAAACACAAAACTTTTTGTGTACGTTGCTGGTGTCATTATGAGGTAACAGTATATGCAACTTCATTTCCTCTGGTTTCAAAACAACCTCAGAGCAAGCAACCACAGATGTGTTGACAAATGTGAAGAGGGGAAGAATCAAAGAGAATCATATTGCTTTTCTTCTTATGTCGTCAATGAAAAAAAAACCTGGCCAAAAGAGAAAGTAATCATCAACAATAAAAAAGGGGAACATAGTAATACATACGCATGTTTGATGTGTGAGCTAACAACCAAGCACATGAGATTACGTCTTCCTGGATATCAAACATGGGCTATAGCTCGCCCGGCAATAGGATGCAACATTTCTCACAATCCAAAGTAAATGCAAATCAATTTAGAAAGTATAATTATATTTAGTATTGTCATTAAATTCTCTTTTAAAACAACTGTCTATTTTTCAGTACAGTCTTAGTTTGCAAAAAATGAAACAAACAGGTGATATAATGGAACTGATATCTTGATCAGTATGTTGATGAGGCAGGAAGTTGGAATTGTTCAGCCCTCTGTTTCGTCTTCAGGCATGTGCTCCCTTAAAGGTGCACTAGGTACCTTTATGAAATTAACTTTTTGTCATATTATTATGTGAGTCAGGTTCTTCTGACTCCTCCTAGTGTTCCTAATGGCATTAGCAAGAAGAAAAAAAATAACCATCCTGGAAGTATCTCATAATTAGGACGTTGTATCTCATAATTATGAGATAGCAATGAGAGCGCACGATACTTTACGCTGATGTTGTTACTGTGTGTGGGGCCGACAATAAAGAGTGGTTGTGTGAACGTTACCTGTCCGGGTCTGTGTTTGTGCGGAGGAGTAGCGTAGAGACGGCTACATGCGCCCGTCACCTCCGCCGGTAACAGAGTCATCTATCAAGACGGCTGTTCAACAAGCAGGAACATGCCGACAGTGTGTTAGCTCCGGTGACACTGGCGGTCAAAGCAGGGGAAATATCGTGTTTCTACGTGTTTAGGCTTATTGAACAGCCATTTTAACAAAATCGCTCCACTCTTTTATTGAGCGAAGTTTCATTAACTCAAACCTCATCTTTACTTCACCCGCTTCACTGTCTCTCCATCATGGCTGGCCTGCTCTGCTGAGCCCCCGCCCCGAGAGGCCGGGCTTCCTAAGTCATAATTATGAGATACTAAGTCATAATAATGAGATGAGATCTCATAATTATGATGATCATATACATACTTACAGGGTCGTTATTTTTTTTCTTCACAGCGGCACAAATGGGCTTCCATAGTATTTGTGGATTTGACAGTGCATTTGTTAACACCATAAATAACTCTTGTTTAGAAATCTTGTTTTTATTTGTAGTTAATGAAACACACAAACACACATTTTACCATTTAATTTCTTTCCATACTTTTGTGCCAGGCAAAATAGAATTTCATTGAACATATCTCACAGCAGTACTTAGACACACACTAATTTATGTGATTGTGCGTGAATAAGTTTTATCATGCAGCCTGTTGAACAGTAAAGAGGAGATAGGGAAAGATCTTCACTGCATCCCCATGTCTCCCCTAATACATATTACAAAATGGTACACTGCTCGGAAATGTTCAGGAACTTGCGATGCAGAGCACATGAGGATCCAGCAGATGGCAATCACAAATTTGACATGGAGTCTCAAAGACAAACCATATGATAACACATCATACTCATCAATGTCAATCTGTCATATTAATACATAATATGGAGGATGGTTCCTCATCTGTTTTTTTTTTTTACAGAATTTTTTCTTATGTTACTACACACTGACCTTTGTCCCGACTGTGTTTGATATTTCATAATGCTGACCATTGATCAGAGAAGTCCGGGAAATCTACTTGAAATCTGGACTCTAAACAAATAAATCACTGTTGTGGGTGCTCTGCTGTGTCAACAAACATGGAATAAACACTCCTGATGCTGCTACACTTACTGGAAGGTTCAGTACATAAAAAACACAAAATTAGAGGTGTAACTAAAGCCTTAAGGCACCAAATGTGCATCTCTGTGTCAACTTTGATCAAGAAAATAACAACTGTTACAATAATGACCTTGTAATCAGATTAATATATAATGGAGATAATATAATAATACAAAATCATTATGACTACAAATATTACTTTCTTATAATTAAGAGAAACTCATAATTATGAGGCACTATCTTATGAATATCACTTTATATGTCATAACTCTGACTTACTATCCCATAATTATGAGAAACATTCTCCTTATTTTAAAATAAGTCACGTAGGTAGACAATGTTGATTTTATTTAAAATTTTTTAGAACCCTAACACTACTATGTGTATGTGTTTACTGCATTTTATCAGTGTGTTAGCTTCAGAGCAACAGTGTGATGTAAGAGGCAAAGTTACAGAGAGTGTTTACTCTACATTTCTCAACTTTTAAGGGAAATGCCCTCAGCAATCATTAACTGGTTCTGAATGGGACTGGGCTCTTTGCTCTGCTTTGATTATAATTCCTGACAAAATGTGCGTGAGATATCTCGGATTTGTTCTTGTGGTTTGGCTTCCAGGAGCGCTTCATGGTAGGAAACATTACATTCTATCACCCATCAGTTTTCATTTGTTTTTAAAAAAGCATCTCAGTATTGTGCTCTCTTACTTATCACTGTTTCAGCACAAAGTGCCACTTGGACTTGTCATGCTCCCAGCCTGAGCCGTGGTTATTTTGTCCCTAAACAAGAAATTTATAATAATGGCACGATGCTCGCTTATGCCTGTGATAATGGATATAAACCAGCAGTGGAGGGATGGTGGGCAACAAGCACATGTCAAAATGGCAGATGGTCTCATACACCACAATGTATAAGTAAGTGCTCTATAATATCTCCACCTGTCTATTTGAATGAGACTCTGAAAGCCTGCAGAGGTTTTTTCCATCTTAAACTGTATGTCACCTTTCATGTTTTGTGTTTTGTATACCCCTTGGAAACTTTTATTATTTATTATATTTATTCTATGTTTACATGCTGCAATTTAAATGCAAATGATTATATCATCCATCTGTCACTGTATGACACTGTAGAATAAAAAATGTCAATGTAAATGTTTCAGTATGAGAGTGTTCAATGTTGAGCCAAGCAAGAATTAAACTGTTCTTCTGTTTGTGTTACACCCAGCATACTTGGTAAAATGGAGAGTCCATTTGTTTCCTTTTATCTGAAATAGATCTAATAAACCTAACAAATCAAATGTTTATGAAATGTTTTTCATAAACATCCCGAACTACAACTTCAAACTAATCACCATGTCTTTAATTGTAATATTAATGATCAGTTTTGGGCAGTAATACATTACTTGTTAACACGTTAACGTGAAAAGTGTAAAGGATTATAAATCAGTAATTACTTTTGTTATCCCAGGGGCGCCGCGTTAATTTAATATCGGGGTCAACTTGTTTGCTGTCTAACCAGGAGTCAGGAAGTTGATGTCAATTTTTTCAGTGTGATCTGAGAGGACGGACTTCAGAAAGCATTCGCTTGGTGCAGGGATGGGAGGTGTGAAGAGACAGTTAGCCTCTACAGACAAGGAGAAAAGTACCTCCCAGTAACGACAATACTGTTGCGTGTAAATTTACAATTTTTTGTTCTTAGCTGTCAGAGCCATTGGCAGCTTTGCGTGCATTCAGTTAATTAGGCTTCAGTTGAGGACGGGACATCCAAGAAAGCGCTGTCATCGTGGCTCAGTTACCTTTAGCTTTCGATGGTCAGTAAATACACCCTACTCGTGGGCTGGCTGTTTGTTAAACGACTTCTTGTTTCTTTACCACATAATTTACCACGTGTTAAATACAGAAGATGCACCATTTGGCCATAGAGGTTTTGAGTGTTATTTGAAGAGTAACTTAACACCCTCTGCCCTGCCCTCTGTAGTTTATAGATGGCTGCAAAGGCGTTCCAAGTTGATGTTATTCTTGACGACAAAACGGGGCGACTAAATGTGATTTCCCTTGGACTTGTGCTACCACAACCAAGCATCCAAAAAATCAGTTTAGCAACTGGTTTCCATTAATTTCTTTATGGCATTGCCCATGTGGAATTGTGAATTAAATTCAATAATTTAGTTTCATTTTTTGTGTCAATATTGGATTTACTCCAATTACTTTAATCCTATATCCAGAATCACGCCAGTGGAGTGTCCCCTTTAACAGCAAGTTGTTTTAAGATATTTATTGCTATCATAAATCGTTGGAGATGGTATTCATGCATATAATGTAATTTTTATAATAAAAAACAGTTTAAATATCGTCACTGTGGTGTAATTGTGTTTTTGTTTCTTTCTTCCCCTCAGATGAAAAAGCCTGCATTCCACCAGATATTCCCAATGCAAAATACACAGAAACCCAAACTAGTTTGTATGACAAAATACACAAAATAAGAATAAGGTGTAATGAAGGGTATGAAACCAAAGATCGGGATGCCACAGCTACATGTATAAATGGAACATGGTCCTCTGTGCCGGTCTGTGAGAGTAAGTCTGATAGATGTTCTATACCAGTAAACTGTAAAACTAACAGTGACCAGAATAAAATCAGTGTCTAAATCATAATTATTTGGTTTCAAGGTTTGAATTCTCACCAGCTACACCGTCCAAGCTAACTAAGCAGCCACTTATCTGAGCACCTTTATCTATTGATGACATATGTGCTAATTTTTACAGAAAGTATCCTTGCATGCGGTGAGCCCCCTAAACTCCCCCATGCCGTAATCATTCAGCGGGGATACCAGGAGTTGTTTGCTGTAGATTCAGAAGTGAAGTACGAATGTGAAGATGGATATACTGATGAGGGAGCAGACAACAGAAAATCCATAACTTGCATATCTGGAAACTGGACTGAAGGCCCAACGTGCAGTAAGTGAACAACGTGCAAGATACGCATTACAAGCTGCGCCAATGCTGTGAAAGAGTGCAACACTTCCTGTCTCGTACATGGGCGGGGCCTGTCTTCCCGCCTCGTTTGGAAGTGTTGGGAACGTCGTGCGGATGTTTTATTAAGCAAAGAAACACAAGTTTTATTTAAGTTTTAACTTTTAATTCATGGTTTCATGCGTAAGTCCCTTTTAAATTTCTGTTTGGAAAGCAACGTCGGCAGAAACCTGCGGTGAAACCAGACCGACCAACAGCAAGATGTTGCCATCTCGCAAGAGTGCGTTGCTGAGACAGCGGCAGGCCTGGAACAATGTTAATTTTCTCCTGGTTTGTTTGTCTGAAAATGCAGTTTTATTGCCAGAATGTTCGGAAGATATAAGGCTTGTGAAAAATGGGTCCAGTATTTACTTTGGTGACTATGGGGCGAACGAATCGGTCAAAGTGTGTGTTCATGTTCATGTCTCCCATTGGAATGAATAGACTCAGACCTGCCGCTGGTCTCTTGAAGGGGCGGGGCAGTGGCAAAACCCGCGTGACGCAGAAACAAAACACTGACTTTAAATCCCTCTCTGCTGAAGCACAGCGGAGAGGGATGGGGAGAGACCCCGAAGTTGTATTCTTTCAAATTCCCAAGCAAAGTCCACTCTCTTCTCAATCTTACCTACTGTACCTTTTAAAGAATAACTTAACACTAAATAAACTAATAAACTTGTAAAACAGGAAAAACTAAGAATAACTTAGCTTAACATAGCTTAAACCTGTGTCTTGTTCAAACCTGTTTAAATAGAGTCTTGGTTCTCTCTGCTGGTACATTTGAAAATTGCCAATATATCCATTTTATCAAATATCTCACCTCAGGATGCTGTTTGTATACCTAATGTTCTTCCACTACCGCAGGCAAAGGAACCAGACCAGGTGCTGGACAGGGCGATTCTGCAGAAGTGGGAACAGGTGAGAGACATACTACACTTCCTACCAGTGGGACACAACCTGCAGGTGGAGGTAGGTTGTTGATCTGTATTAAATATGTATCAGTACATCCATTTATCTAGTCTCTCTATAAAATATATACTGTATGTCTAATGTCTTTTCTTTTTTCCACTTAGGCGGAGGAACCAGGCCAGGTACGGGACATGGTGGAGCTTCATCTGGCAGTGGGACACAACCTGCAGGTGGGGGTGGGTTATTGATCTGTATTAGATATGTATTAGTACATCCATTTAACTAATCTCTCTATAACATATGTATATACTGTATGTCTAATGTCTTTTCTTTTTTCCACTTAGGCGGAGGAACCAGGCCAGGTACTGGACATGGTGGAGGTACATCTGGCATTGGGACACAACCTGCAGGTAGAGGTAAGTTATTGATCTGTATATGTATTACTATATCCATTTATCTAAACACTAAATAAACTAATATACTTGTAAAACAGGAAAAACTAAGAATAACTTGTAGCTTAAACCTGTGTCTTGTTCAAACCTGTTTAAATAGAGTCTTGGTTCTCTCTGCTGGTACATTTGAAAATTGCCAATATATCCATTTTATCAAATATCTCACCTCAGGATGCTGTTTGTATACCTAATGTTCTTCCACTACCGCAGGCAAAGGAACCAGACCAGGTGCTGGACAGGGCGATTCTGCAGAAGTGGGAACAGGTGAGAAACATACAACACTTCCTACCAGTGGGACACAACCTGCAGGTGGAGGTAGGTTGTTGATCTGTATTAAATATGTATCAGTACATCCATTTATCTAGTCTCTCTATAAAATATATACTGTATGTCTAATGTCTTTTTCTTTTTTCCACTTAGGCGGAGGAACCAGGCCAGGTACGGGACATGGTGGAGCTTCATCTGGCAGTGGGACACAACCTGCAGGTGGGGGTAGGTTATTGATCTGTATATGTATTAATATATCCATTAATCTAATCTCTCTATAAAATATGTATATACTGTATATCGAATGTCTTTTGTTTTTACAATGGGAGTGAGGTGTGCTGGAAAAATAGACAGACTTTTATTTGCAGTCTCCAAGAAAAGAAAGAAAAAAAACACGAAACAAAGGGTAAAAAAAACATGAAGAGAAAATTCCTGTATTCTTTACACAGCTCAAACCTGTTCTGTTGCTGCTTCAAAAAAAAACCCAAAAAAAAACAGTCCATTTTCTCCCAGTCCAATCAAATATATAGCACGAAAGCCCGCCTTTCCTGTTCAAACTGGCCTGTCAGGTCAGAACTCTAGAATGGAGAGTTGACAAGGTTAACAACAAATATACATTTTCTTAACTTGTTCATAACAACTAAGTCCCAAATTAATTCTTTAAAGAATTAAGGACTGTACATCAATACTGTACATTTAAAACAACCAAATTATTTGTACGTCATTCAGTATTTATCTTAATTAGCTGTCATTTCATCACATATCCACAATCCAATCAAATCTGAGAACCCGCCTACTCATACATCAGATAAAAAGGCAACTGTTGAAGAGTGCTTTCTCTTTAAGCACCGGTAGAAGATGTCTTCCACAAGGGAAACCAAACTCTGACAGGTTATGGCTTTAATTACAGCATGTCTTTTAATATGTTTTTTAAGAATAAACTTTTGGTTCACCACAGTCAAAGAATTGAACTCAGCATAAAGTTTATTCTAATGCTGACTTCAATTCTTTGACTGTGGTACCACTACATTAAATAAAGAGAACAAAGAAAACTGTGTGAGAGAATGTCCACCTTTCTTAAAAAAAAGGTCTTAGTAAATAATGAGGGAGATGGTGTTTTCTCACAATATTCATTGACTTTACAATTTACAGTCCTTAATTTTCTAAAAGCATTAAAAAAATAAAGAAAGAAAGAAAAGGATGCCAAAGAACATCCCAAAGTCATACAAACCAGTGGGTTCTGTATATATATACCTTTATCTGCTCTGTATCTTACAGGATCTGGCTCGATTGACAGCAGACGTCTATTAGTACCAGGTAAATCATTCAGACTCATTGTCCTTTGCCTCCTTTTACATCACATGTATCAGATTTGGTTTTTGTATTTATTTGGTTTGCATGGTACTTTTTTTTTTTTTAAATAGATAAAGATTTACAAGATTTACAAATGTGTGAAACAATTTGTGTAATGTATGGTGTTAACAAATGCACCATCAAATCCACAAACAAATACTGACCAATTTAAACAAATGTAGAACAATTTTATACATTGAATATTTTAGGAAATTGTTTCTAAAAGATCATAAATATACCTGCTAAAATTAAATATTTTGTGCCCAAATTTAATTATTTTGAGTGCTGCAACATAATACTTATTAAGACTTACATAATTTCATAGTTACGTGCATGATTCCTGCAATTTGTGGGTTGTACACACATGGTTCAATGCACTTATTGAAGTTGCCTTATATAAAAGTGTCAGCTAAATTGATATAATGTAAATGAATCTTTCTTATTTAATGTCCTTTAAAGATAATTTAAGTGTTTCTCCGAAACAGTAAGGGAAAAAAAAAGATCCTACACATAGGAGTTTTAAAAATAGTTTAAACATAAGGGTAAAAGAGCTTCACATAAAAGAGTAAAATCTATGCAGTACATACAATAAGGGTCTTTTAATGAAGTCAAGAGTCTGAATACGTCAATGCAGCCACAGACTCTTCCAGATGGTTTTAGGAAGCTTCTTCTCTCTGGTTTAAAAGTGCAGTAGGTAAGGTTGAGAAGGCAGCGGTGCCACCCTGTCCCGATGTTACCAGGAGAGGGAGCACTGCAGAGTGGACAATCTCCTGCTGTTTATATCACCTGTTTGTTTCATTTTCTGAAAACTAAGACTGTACTGAAAAATAAGCGTTGTTTACATTTCAAAAGAGCATTTTAATGAGAATGACAATTAAATCCTAAATATAATTATTATAATTGCTAAATTGATTTGTGTTTATTTTAGATTGTGAGAAATGTTGCATCCTCACTGATATAAACTGATTGTTATGGCCACATGTTCGGCTGTGATAGGCATATTTTCAATGATAAAAAGACATTATTGGAAATTATTTATTTCTAATGCCCCTTTTTAATAGTTCTATTCTATGCCTTAGTCATATGCCACAATAATGTCATGTTTTTGAGTTGGAACATCCTTATTTGGGGGCATTTCCAAGCAAATATCGATTTATGTGATTAATTTGATTAATTTATTAGCATATCATGTAATTAATTGGATTAGTAATTACAGATGTCTTGAATTATAATTTTGACTAGGCGAGGTTACGTTGCAGAAATCTGTAGTTACGTCAGAAGCTACGGCGAGTGGGAGGCAGGAACAGTTAGCTATTTAAACATACTATGGCAAAATACTATGAACAAAAAATACACTGTAAATTTCTACCACAACTTTGGTGAAGGAACCTCTCATCTACCACAAAAATGCTTGATGATAACCTCTTTCTGTTTAATGGCCTTTCTAACTATCTTATCCACAACACCATCCACCATTATGTCTGCTAACACTGTTCAAATGCTTTGCTGGGCCAATATCCAATGGGATGCCAATGTCATGCAAAACAATTCAAACTAGTGATAATGACGTTTCAGATATCTGCAAGAATTATTTTGAGAATTCAAAACTGAATTACAGATATCTGCAATTGTCATTTAGGATGAGTGACGAGTCTAGGGTGTATAGCGCCAAATCATAACAAAAGTAATATCAAGACACGTTTCACATAGAGTAGGTCTAGACCATACTCTTTAAAATATTATTTACAGAGACCCAACAGTTCCCACCATGAAAAAGCACTTGTCAACAGTGGCGAGGAAAAACTCCCTTTTAACAGGTAGAAACCTCGAGCAGAACCAGGATCTCGGTGGGCGGGTATCTGCATCGACCGAGTTGGGGTGAAAGGGGAAGAGAGAGGGGGAGAGGGGAGACAGAACAGGAGGAGAGACAACAAATCAGACTAATAATAGTAACAACTGCAGCAGTGAGTGTGGAGCAGGAACATGGGAGCAGTAGATGGCCGGCAATCACAGATCCAGAATCTACAGCTCCAGAGGCGTAAATACCTGCAGAAAGTAAGAAGGCAAAAAAGCACAAAAACTACCTGGAAGAGGTGGAGTTAATCAAATGTATTAGTGAGATAAGAATGCATACGGATGGAGAGGGAGAGGAGAAGAGAGAAGCTCAGTGCATCATGGGAAATCCCCCGGCAGTCTAAGCCTATAGCAGCATAACTAAGTATAAGCTTTATCATAGAGGAACGTTTTTAGCATACTCTTAAATGAGGAGAGGGTGTCGGCCTCCCAAACCCAAACTAGGAGCTGGTTCCACAGAAGAGGAGCTCGATAGCTGAAGGCTCTGGCTCCTGTTCTACTTTTAGAGACTTCAAGAACCACAAGTAGCCCTGCGTTCTGTGAGCGTAGTGCTCTAGTGGGGTAATACAGTACTATGAGCTCTTTAAGATACGATGGTGACTGACCATTAAGAGCTTTGTAGGTGAGGAGGAGGATTTTAAATTCTATTCTGGATTTTACAGGGATATTGGAGTAATATGTTCTCTTTTGCTAGTTCCTGTCAGTACACGTGCAGCCGCACATGACGTTCAGAATGACGTTATAGATATCTTGAATAAAAATTCTAGTTCTTTACTAACCACAATGTAATTATGACTAATCAAAATTACCTTAATATCTGTAATACTTATCCGGCGGCCCTGGATAGTGTGCGTTTTCTGTGTGTTACACCCTCCCTGTGAAGGTCATTGCTGGCAGGTGAAAAGAAGTAGCTGGTGACGCAATGTGGTGGCAAAGACCACAGTGCAGAGGAATTATCCACATTGGAAAAAAAGGATTAAATCAATTTCAAAAGCTTAGGTTTAGGTAAATAAAATAACTGATTGCACAATGTTCATTTTATTACAATAAGTTGTGCTGTTGCTGCTGTGATAACTATTTAGTTGTGTTACTATGACAATGATAAATAACCTATTTTTATATTTCAGTCAACTACTGTGGAGCACAGCCACACGTACCAAACAGTGTTGTTGTGCAAGCAGAACAGATGTTTTTGAAATACCAGTGTAATTCCTTTTACACGCGAGTCGGTTCAGACACCGTGAAGTGTTACAATGATGGCAGTTGGTCAGAATTACCCATCTGCAAAGGTATAAACAATTCAATACCACTATTTTTTTATCTATCAAAAGATGTTTCCGAATAATTATACATAGTTTTTTTCTGTTCATTTTGTGCAGAGGCATTCTGTGTCCTGGAACCTGCCCGTGCTGAGTCTCATGGCATCCGTCTATCTGTAGCTGAATATTTAAAGGAAGGAGAGATGAAGCATTTTTGGTGTAGTTGGCCATATTACACGATACTTTTTCAGTGCACTAATGGAAGAATATATTCTAGCAATTGTAAGTACATAACTAAGCTCTTTACATTTTAATTTGTAAAACAATGGTTTTAGTTTCAACCTTTCTGTTGTCAGCTAATATACATGGATATTAACTCTCCAGGATCTAAAGTGATTTAGATCTAAATCATTTTAAGTTTGATAGTTTCAGGAAGAATAATGAAGATAAATCCACACACCACAAGGGAACTGAAACCTGAGTATTTAAGGGATAAACCTGGCGTTATTTATTTTTTTTGTCAATAAATCCCATGAAAGAACCAAAACTAACCATGAATTAATCCTGATATATCTTATTTCTCCTTGTCATAGAGCTTCATTGTTGTCCAAACACTATTAATAACACACCAATGAGCCACACTGGATGAACATGGGGCACTGTAGTTTAATTTGAGTCATCCCACATCCGCCGTCCTGCTAATGTAAATACTCACTAGTGCCACCATCTTCAGCAACAAAGAGCCCCCTCTTCCTCCTCCATTAACAGTAAACATTTCTGTTCATAACGCCTGAACAGATGCAAGCGATGGAGTTTACTCCACCCAGCACACTCCATTTCCCACTGTGTCTTGACGTTTATCCCCTAATTCCCCAACCCCTGCACATCAATACCTTAAAACACAAATGAAAATAAACAAACAAAATCTTGTCATGGAATTTATTGACAGTAGGGGGAAAATAAAATAACACCAGTCTTTAAGGACAGCACAGGTTTTCCTCAGTAGGTGCAACCATGCAGACGTTGAATGAATAACAAACGCGCTGAAATATTCACTGCTGTTATTGGATTACTTTTAGGTTGTCATGTGGATGACCATAATCGGGTGAGTCTTTTTCTTGGATTTACTTTTTTATGATTTACATTATTATTAAATAGTTTTATGTTTAATGTTTGATAACACTTTATTTCACCTTTATTTTATCTAACAGTTTTACATTCATTAATTAACCGTTGGCATTATTGCTTATTGTCTGTGTTGTAACAGAATCTTTGCCCGGTGACACTGCGGGAGTGACAACAAAAGCCATGTTGGAAACTTTTGAAATTGCCTCCTCCAGAAAACAACTACGCCCAAATATTGTTGTCACACTTTGTATTTGATTTTTTTTTTAATATATACACAGAATGTTGGAGCTGATTGGTCTTTGACAGTCAGCTTGTATCTTCATGATCTGAACTCTTGATGCATTAATAACATGATCAATACTTTTAATACATAAATAAAGTTTATAAGGCTGATAGTAGTCTGAATAAAATGTTCACTATAGAAATCCTAATAGAGACCTTTGTATTATTTTGTCTACAAACTGTTAGAACAGTCCTTCCACTAAACATGGATCCATCAGTAGGCATTCGTTCTTCTTATATTGACATAATTGACACAGCATCACTCATAAGTGTGAGGGAAATCTTAGAGCTGGTTCACTCTAACAAGAAGTTTCAGGAGACCGGGATGTCTTACACAGGAATATTTATTGAAGCTCGATCGAGGAGAAAAGGGAAACACCACGTGTGAATCACAGCGTACTGCTACCCAAATCTGAAGATGGTGTCCTGAAACTCAGTATTTAACCTTCCCCAGAACTGATAAGTTCCGCTATATTCAAATAGGGTTATTCCTAACTCAGTCTGTCATGTGTGATGACTCTATTGGATATCAGATCCAAACAAGGAAAGACGTCAACCATTGCTGTCCTAGCAACAGCATAGCCTCTCTACAGTCTCTCTTATCCAGCGTCAACAACCAGGCACCAGCCTGTTGTGTCTAACACTGAAAACAGAAGATATCTAGCATACCTTGGTTTACCAGATGCCAGAGCCAACTCGGCCTTGTCAGGCACACAGAATGAGACAGGCGAACAGAGACGGGCAGTTGACCTGACCTGTGAAGCACTGTCTTAAGTTACCTTTAACCTACAAGAGGGAAGTTTAACATACAAGAAGGAAAATTCCTTCACAGTTCCCCCCTTTTTGATCGTAAGATCAACAGTACCTACCATTATTCTTACCATTACCTTAAGAACAAATCAGGAACACCTTCAGAGTTGAATCGCACTCGCTTACAATAACAATATTGAAAGTTCAATAGAACAAGTAAACATGTGAATACAAATCATACATGGACCATCAACCAATAACAATCTTCTTTTTTCAAGAGTGTCATATAGAGAAACCAATCAGATTAAAGTTTACTAACTCTTACTGTGCATGCAAATACTGTATAAACTAATTCTTATTGTATCCAAAACATTCAAACGTAAGGATTATCCTTACTGATTTTCAATGACTTACACATTACACGTCACAGAGTGAAACATTTGTCATTCTCTACTTTCCCCCATACATGATCATTAACTCATATGTCTACAGAACATTATGAATGTAAATCAAACCTACTTTAAAACCTTAGTGTAACCTTAAGGTAAAACTAGAAACTTGGATCACTTTCAACAAGCCACAGATTTTTTCTAATCTTTAATACAGTAAAGGGCAAACTCAATGCATATTTTGCATTAACTCCATAGTAAATATTATTAAGTTGAATAGAAACATGCTGTAATTACTTAACGCATTATGAGATCAACACTACCTCAAAACATTTCTCTTCATAGGAGCTATGAGCTCCACTCTATACAGCCCAACAGAGGCCTCTCTGAAGAACACTCACAATTGGTTAAAGATCTCTGAAACACTGTGAAGTGCTTTAAGATCTCCAACAGAGGTCACAGGTGTCATGCACCTACAAACAATAGGCCAAAATCCCACATTTATATGTTGACAAAATGGAACAATCTAAGATCCAAATCAATTTAAAATTGTGAAGGCTCATTTTAAAGTTGATTATAGAACATAGCAAAATAATCAGTTAGTCATTCTTTGACTCACTTATAGGGTATCAAAATAAAACGAAACACTCAATCTAAACCCATAAAATATCTGCGACAGATTCACATTTCAACTCTTTACCTAGATATGTAGATGGTTTAGTGATTGTGACTCTCATCGTAGCACAATATATGACGTGATTACAGTAACTCAGAACACTTTAAAGAAATACAAGATATTACTTTAGAGTCCTTACTTTTCCAGTTTCCATTTTAAAACTGTGAGCTGGTCAAATTTATTGGTATACATCTTCTTACCATGCTGGTCACTATCTATGATTTAAGAAAATCAATCTCTGGTGACTTCACTCATTAAAGATTATGGATACCTCAAACCCAAAACAATAAAATGTATAGAATAAATAAATGTAATGTATGGCAAACGCTCTCTAGTCGCAACAATGTACAACCTTTCACTCCTTTGTGCAGACCTTCCGTTGAGGTCTGGCGCTTTTAACCTTCACACCCAGAGGAAAATACCAAACAGAAATTATTTAAATTATAACAATCAATGATACGTGGAAATACAATACATAAAACATTACAGTTCAGATTACTTATTAGAATGAAAGGTATTCTTTTTCCTCTCTTTACCCTTTACCTGCACCCTGGCTGTGTTATCACAACAGCCCTCTGGTTGTCAGAATCAGAATCATCTGAGTAACAGGGATGTTATACGAGGAAAGGATGAAATGTTGTTAAGAGGAATCTCAACTCTTTCAGACTTTGAATTGTTTTTAACCATAATGTTAACAGATTTTTTCAGCACTGCCTTTCACTATGGCAGAGATACAGGTACAAACTATTAGCAGTATATTCACACTTGTTACTAACATAAGGATGAAATGATTAAGTACATTTACTTAACGCAATTCTGCTACGCCTTGTATCGGCCTGGATTAAATCAGCTACAGTGTATCATGTGAACACTTTTCATAGATGGAAGAAGAAGTTACTTTCATTTTGGCACTTCAAGACAACTATGAGTTCCTACATTTTCAACTTCGTCTGTGATTAAGCTCTGTAGGGTCAAATCAGATTCAATATAAAAACATATTGATTCTTCCGTTATCCGTGAACATCTAGCACCTGGAAGGTATTGAAAAATCCTTAATTTATCTCAGGTTCCTACAGGGATAGTACAGTTATCAGTTCTACATTTGCAGAGGTCAGAGACAAGACATCTGCCCCGGAATGGGCTCAACTCAAACATCTGCCTTTAGCATAGGAGCCACACTTTTATTTCACAATTACCTGGTCCTGTAATTGATGATCAGTTAGTCTATTCAAAGTTATTTCAATCATATGTCGAAAGGAACCTCTGGATTGAGTGAAAACTCAGTAAACACCAAAGATATTGACACCTGGAGGTCAATTATATTGATTAACCTATGACATCACAAAATTCTTTATTTCTTTCTGTGATTCTGAAAGTAGAGATGAGTGGTCACCTAGAAAATAACAATCGTGGTTAGTTTCATAAAGTGGATTACCAAAATCATACCAGTCAAACCTTTCTCAATTTTCTTAAGTATTGTAAAGCGCTTTGAGTGGTCAATAGACTAGAAAAGCGTTATAAAAATGCAGTCCATTTACCATTTACCATTTAGTGAATGGAATTGTATTTAGCATTGGCAAATGAGATTAAGATAGTGATTGTTAACATACCCAACAATTAATTCAATTACTTCCATGCACATAGTCCATCATTAGGCTGATGTTGTTTATTGCTAGGTTCTAGGTTACTAAACACTGTTTTTTTGTTTTGTTCTGTATTGATGCTTCCGTTTTAGTTGCTATCGTGTTTATGGATAAAGAGTAAGGTAGCATGGATGAACTCATCATCTTCCTCATGCTCAATGACTTTACAACTTTTTAACTCACCATGAACCCTTTGATAATTAACTTTCCATAGTTTACAATCATGGTATCATTTCAATTGCTTTTAAGTGAAACACCATAGTCCTGTAGTTCCACAATGGGTTAGCAGGAGTGTACCTCACTCTCATTAAACTTGGCAAAAAGCTCTCAACCATGCTTGTATCATGTGTTGCCTGCAACCATTTACCTGTAGAATAGAATAGTAGATATGCAACATAACAGTCATTCATCATACATCTGTCAGTATAACAATGGGGTCCATCTCTTTCGTCCGGATGAGAGCTGGGAGAACATGTCTTCTCATACTTTCTCACCATAACATTGTCTTTCTTCTTAGTTTGTTTTTTTTAGATTGCTGCTAAGCACTGAGGTGCTCGTCGATTATTTTCCATTTGCGTTCAATTGACTCAGAACACATTGGCCAAAGCGCTCACTCATTTTCTGGATCACCTTGCACGGTTCTCAGCCTGGGCCCGCTTAGCAGAAGAAGAGGAAGAATCACCCTTTCACTCGCCATGGCTTTTCACGTCGCTAGCCGTTTGGGAAGCCGATCTGCACCTTGAAGCATGATTCCATTCTGCTTTGCCCTCAACCTTAAGCGCGGTCCTGGTATCAGCAGCACCTGGAACAGACCTTTCCACCTAGGACACAAAGATACCTCCTCCAAAGATTTGATTAGTACCAACTCACCCACCTGAAACAGATGAAGTTAGTTTAAAACATACAAATGAAACTTTCTTAACATTTCTGTTAGTCTTTTAACATATTCCTATGCTCATCAGTCCACAGCAGAGTAGCTTTGTACATTTTATTAGATCATTCCTTTCAGTTAAAAGTTTATTATGACTTTTTCCCCTTTTAGTTATTTTGCAGTCACTCTGAGATTCTCCTAGACATGAGATTCTCTTAGTTCATTGATATTATTCATTATTTTATTTATCAAGTTTCTTAACTTTTTTATCTTTGTTTAAAGCCTATTTATCTTTACCCTGTGGTTTCCAATATTGTATCCTCTTCCAATGGGAATGCTGTTTCACACCATCTCCCCCCCACTTCCCACAAGCAGTCTCTTCTCATCCTGGGAGTCGATTACGAGCAATCCTTGGGGGAGGTAGACTTCTGGATTTTGGGCGAACCCTCACCAGCTGCGCGCTGATCAACTTGTGTAGCAGGTGGACGGAGGACAGGATGAGTTAGGATCCCAGGAACAAACCCAGATTGTCATGGCAATTCTGCAATACCACTCTAACAAAGAGGAACGAGATAAAGATCTCTTTACAATATTGTCACACTTTTTACTTCAGAGTATCATTGGCTCAATTGCATCAATCTGAAATTGACATTTTAGAGCTGTTGTCATTATTGTTTCGGCAATCTCTCATTCATAGTTCATTAAAGTCCTAGTATTGTTACTAGACTCTTTGATATCTTTGCCACTAACCCTGTCACTGTTTATTCCCTGAAAAGTTTATTCTCCCACTGGTCATGCTTCAGTCATCTTTGAAAGAAGTAAAAGTTGAAGAAGTAAGCATTTTATTCCTTTAATAAATTATCCACTATAGTGTATTGAGGTTTATTATAGTTATTCATTTACCTATTTTTCTTTCAAACAACTTTTATTGTTATTTTTTCCTATTATTTTATCCTCCTTTATCCCCCCTTTTCTACATGTGTGAGGCCGTGTGAAACTTAGGCTAACACATCAAAGAAAAACTTAGAGATGAGTTAAGCACAACTTTGTTTAATTGCATTGAATGCTAAAGCATTACCTTTAAGATATTTCTCATTTATTAATGTAATCAGTGTCACCTGTGGTGCAGCGCTTTTTTTTTCTCTTTTTTTTTTCCTTTTTTTTTTCTTTAATATGCAATTGTAAAGACAAGAAATTACTTCAAACGTGTGATATAAGAGCTGAGTGTTGGTTTGGTTTACTAGACGATATCATACAACCAAATTCATGGGTGACACCAAAATATCTTGAATCGATGTACATGGTGGCAGTTTGGTTCTCAGCTAGTTCAAGGTTCAAGTTTATTGTCATATACTTGATAACAATGAAACTTCATTATCAGTAATGAAATTGTTGGCCTCGGAGCCAACTCAACGTTACATAAAGATTAGTAAAGTACAGTAAAAAGAATAACATTCATGCCCATCTTAAATAGTTGTGGGGCAAACACTCTAATGTAATGCCAAGAGTTAAGACCAAGACAGATATGCTATGCAGTACTAATATAGATTGAAATGGCTAGTAGAAGATAATGTAATCAGTAGACATCCTTCTTCTTAAACTTACAAAGTGTTTTAAGCATAGATGACCAATCACTGTGGTATGTGTATGCCATTTAAATAAAGTGTACTTATCATAATTATTCTCAAAATAATAATTATTTGTTACGCTGCTGTAATAATGCTTAAATACAGGCATGTGTTATTGCCTACAACCTAGCTCATTAACCAGATGTTCAAGTCAAGTATGTGGAGGCACATACTTTGCCTCCACTACACTGGTTTCAGTAGTGACCGCATAGCCTGAAAAATAGTCTCATTGCTGAATCTTCACAAAAGAAACTAATCAGCATTGGTAGGGCTTCCTTCAAATCTGGCCTAGGTGATCTAACAGTATCAACTAGCGTTTCACAGTCGTATAATTATCTTTTGCACTTATCTTACGTCAATCAATGTGACTAATGTAGCTGGATGTAAAGGCGTGCTCTTTGAACAAAGATGTCAGCATTAAACAGATTGGTCACATTGTAACCGGATTTGGAGTCACTGTCTTGTGTTGGTGGCGGAAGTGTTCAGATGTTTAAAATATCATGAAATCAAAATCACAAGAGCCCATGTCAATGAGGGTGATTTCCCATCCAGAATAGCTTTAGCTGTAATAGTTCATAAGTATCCTGGCATCTCCTGAATTACAGGAGGCAGCTTAGAAAAATAGAAAGCCATCAGGCGATAATGAGAGCCATGTGTGTGAACCAAGATTCCCATGATGAAGCTGTCTTTTTTTTTGTACATGTAAACAAAAGGCAGTTCATTGTCTGGCACGCCCAAAGCTGATGCTGACGTGAGAGCCGTCTTCAGTCTCTGAATGCTGATGTCATGTTATCAGTTCATTGAAGAGTTCAGGTGCAGAGTTCAGAGTGGCAGCACAAAGCGACAAAGTTCTGTGCAGAGTATCCATGAGTCCTATACTTGCAGTAACTGGTAATGCCTAAGAAGGAACACATCTTCTTTCATGTGTGGAGGAGGCACTGCAGACAGCAGCATAACTCTGTCTGTTGAGAGGAGCTGACCATTATCCAAAATGTACTCCAGTTAGGTGACCGTGCTGACAGCTTAGCAAGTGATGTCACCTCTTTCCGCCAAACATTTCAGGAGGAGAATAGAGTCTGTTTACATGCTTTCTCAAAAGCGACATGCTTCCACCAGGTCAACAAGGCCATCAAGGTCTCTCTTTATCTCTGATGCCTATATTGTAGGTGAGTCAGAATTAATTCTGACTATCAGAAAAAGAATACTGAACACAAATGCACCACTATGTAAAATTTAAACTCATGAGGTAATGAGGCCAAATTAGAATTGACATCAGTCAAAATTGAAACAATTGCATTAACAGCATTTCAGATCTTGAACAAAGCGCCATTCTCCAGGTTTGTTAGCTTTAAGGATATAAATGTAGGTGGTTTTCTGGCTAGAGGCAGGTGTTAGAACACTTTGCTCTTAGAAAAGAGTCAATAAAAGGTTAAATGCCTTTAATTTGTCTCTTGAAGTAGGTGATGTTACTTAATGTGCAGCAAAACTACATTCAGTTCCAAAATCTATTTATGTTGAAGAGATTAAGTTACAAATTCACTACAGTTTCAAACAAAGTCCATAATAAACTCTTAAGAGACGCAACAGTTTTAATTTAAGAGTACATGAAAAATGTTCAAATTAAGTTTGAATCTTCTCTGATGCATGCAGAACTAACAATCGCCCTGTGTCTGAAATGGAATGTAAACAACCCAAAGAAGCAGCAAGGGATGTGTGTTCCTGTGTGTGTGCTATCAGACAGTCTAAGCTCCACATCACAAGGTTAACAGTGTGTGGGACCGACTGAAAAACAACAAAATGTTACTGCATAGCAAAATAGAGCAGCGTCAGATGCAGCCAGAGCTGGTGCTGTTTGAGCCAAAGTTTGACCCTGACACAAAGTGAACAAAGACGACAGCAGATTATATTCAACTGGTCAAAATACATTTAATTACTTAAAATTACTTTAAACAATTTCATTAGGAATCTCTACATATAAACAATTAAGAAATTATCTAAAATTCAACAATCAAAGCACACAAAGCATCTCTGCTAATACAAACTCACTGAAGAACTTAAGAATGACCATAACAGCTAAATCGAACTGAGATTTGCTATCAGTCTGGCCTCTCTTTTTCTTAAATATTTAACTGCAACAGTGTGGACACATGTCACAGTCTTCCTCCTGTATAAAAACATTGTAGCTCTGAGACAACAGCACAGTCATAGCTGTTAAAACTGGTTTTGGCTTTTTCCAAAACTATCTCAGCATCTTTTTCAAAATTAAATTCACAGCAAAAATGATAAATGAGCAAAATGAGGAACGCTACATTTAGCTTCCTTTTTAACTGAATGGAGTCAGCTTTACTGACCGTGATGAAAACTTTACCAACTGCAGGAAGAACAATATATTGTCAACCAACATTGCAACTCAGGTGAATTTGACACTTTTATTTTTGTAGCTTGCAACACAGAAGTAGTACTGATTCCTGTCTGACACTACTACTTTTTAGTTTTATGATTTCTGTACGGATCTAACATGGTATGAGAGGAGCTTGGTACTGTAAATTAGGGTCCAGGCAGCTCCCAGCTGCCCCCAATCTCCCATTGTTATTATATTATTCAGAGGAAATATGCCCTCTTATGCATAAAATGAACAACTTTGCACATAGGTCCAGTCATGTGCCAATCTTCCTCCCACATTTTCTCTCAATTGACACCAAACTTGATACGCATCATCTTCAGACTGTCGTCCACAAACGATCCAGTCAGATTTCTGAATTATTAAGAATTTAGCCCGCGGTGCATCAAAATTGTTACTGCAAATTCCCGCTGAATAAATCTCCAACGTTTACTATTCAGACACTAGTCTAAAATCCGCATTTTTATGCTCTACAGCTGTTATTGCCACTCTGGTGATTGTCTAAGTCATTTTATGACTCCATCTATAGTTTCTCACTTGGTATACCTACCAAGCTCAGCAAGCTCATGACTTGCCCGTAGTGACTAAGGTTGTGAGACCACCAGGTTTATGCAGCATTTTACATCTTACACCTACACCTACTCAGGCATTGTGCGGTGTGAAATACATGTTTGAGGTTTAACGGTAAGACAGTTCAGCTGATGAACTGTCATTATTTCTCATTCATTTTCCTCCTCAAAATGTGCGTCCTGGACTCACTGCGCAGCAACTGTAACTTTTATGTAACTTTTGATTATCACTTTTTTTACGTTTTACGTAAATTAACTACGGATATCTTTTTTTTTTTCTTTTTTTTTTCTAGCCTCTGCTCTGGACTGATTATTGATCATAATTACAGCATGCACACTATATCATTAAACATTTAATACATCAATACATTGTCATTAACATATTTCCCATGCATTTCAATAAAACACTGCTGCAGCATCAGAGTCTCCATACTTATGTTATTTACTTATTGTACTTCAGAGGGGTGATTGACATTGAGTGCAACCCCGAAAGTTAACACCTTGTGTACACAATAATATTCGGCCTCTGTGCCAGCAGCAAAACAGAGCCTCTCATTTCCCGACGGACACAGACTCACCTCAGTTCTTGATTAACCGAAATAAACCCCTTTGTGCTTACCACGGAACGTCTTCCCACGGGCTTAACCTCACTGTGGGTCTTATCTGTGTCGGGCACAACCATTAGTTGCCCCGGAAGAAAACCACAATTTTGTGGTGCTGTGGAGTAAATTCCTTGCCACAGTCTTTTCTCTCTAAATCCACCTCCTACTACAAACTAACACATTTTAGTTTTGTAGTGCTGTGGGGGAAAAAAAATTCCTTCACAATAAGTGTGCAGACACATAAACAGACAGACTCACAAAGTCCTTTGTCTGTTGCCACACTTCATGCTGGTGTCAAAACACAACTGTCCAAAGACTATTTACAGCTTGTCTGGCAAATTAGCACCTGAAGCCAAGCAGTTTTGAAATGCTATAGGTAGGCCTGTGGCTGCCCAATCTTGGAAGCCATCGGCTATCATCCGACGACGGTTTAGCCTCTGGGGACAAACGGGGTTCCATCTGTGCCCAAACTTAGTTGCTTGCACACTGTCTATGTCCACTGAACATGTGACAATGCATGTGTCTATGCCCATTCATCTTTAAACTGTACTTCTGTCGTCGTGGTGCGCTCCCTGTCGTCTGACTGTGTTGTCCTGATGTGCCTGACTGTGTCTTACAATATATCCTACGAACGGAAACCGGAGCGCTTCTTGGGCCCTTTCTTACAGATTCTGCATTCATGTGCAGATATGTGTTTGTAGATATTAGTGGCTGCCTCAGCAACATTGATGTGGCAGCGCAATCCCAGCTGGTTTATTGGCAGAATCAGAACTGTGCTGATTGAATTGAATCATGAACAATCACTAGGAGAACACATCTGTGGATAAACAAGAGTAAGAGTCTACAGCCATCCTAACCAATGCTCTGACATTAACATCTAGACATCGGCAGGCTAACATGTTCACAGTGGCCATGGTTAAATGCTGCCGTTAATGTTTACCATGTTGACCATCTTAATTTAGCTTGTTAACATGCTAACATTTGCTAATTAGAACTAAACACCGAGCACATCTTAGGCTGATCACAATGTTATTAGTTTTGCAGGTATGTAGTGATCATAGGACAAATTAAATGACGTCACTAGTTGAAGTTATGACAGTTCCTTCCGAGGGGGACATGAATGTGTTGATCCTAATTTCACAGCAATCCATTAGACAGTTGAGGAGATATTTAAAGTCTGGATCAAGACGGTGGTCCGGCTGACCGATCAACATGGCCATCCACAGAGCCAAGCTGCTAGCATGGATAGAAGGGGTTAGGTTAAATAGATGTAACATTTTATTATATTTATTGGATATTGGATTAAAGTGAATGCCATTGCACGTGGAAAATGTTGTGACCACTGCATTAAAAAAATGTGAATTCAGTTTAAAATGAGTTATAAATCCTCATTTGCAGCACATTTATATTTGATTGTTTAAAGATCCACTACAGTCATGTTGTACAATACATAAATAAAACTGTGCTTTGAATGATACATTGATAAGGTTTTTCCTCAAACAATTCAATTTACTGCTTAAAATTCATCTACTCCTTCTTCCTCATTAGAAATCCAGAATCTATGAATATTATTGAAATACCTAATTGTATGAAGTTGCAGCTGTAGACTTCTCATAAAATGAGGAAGACTGAAGATTTTCTCGTTGTCGCAATATTTGTTCTGTTAAGACAATGAGAGATAATTACATATCACAGAATTCTCCCATCAGGAGCAGATGGAGGTAATTCACTCATACTGTACATGAGATGATTCAATGTGCAGGTTTAGTGTATATAAAATTGAATAAACCTTCAATGACTTCACCAAAGCTAAGTATTTGCACTGAACTGCTTTGCACTTACAATGTGGTAAGATGTCATTTTCGAGATCATCAAACATGTACCCAACATGCTCGTTACTTGAACCTGAGACTACACTTTATACACTAAAATATCTGCTCGTCGATGATTAGTTGAGTCTCATGCTCACATAATGATAGAGTATCCCTGTAGATCTGAGCATACTGAAGGTGTGTGGTGTTCTCAGAAGCTACCTAAGTGGTGAAGAGCAGGCTGGAACAAGAGTGACCTCTGATCACACCAGTCCAGGAAATAATTTTGAAATTTGGACTGTAAATAATCAAATCGAGAAAGTTGTATGCAAAAGATTCATGTAGTCTGGTACATATAAATCATTGTCAGAGGCCTTTCCCATACAAATGAACTAATGTGGGACCAATACAATAAATACAGAAACTGTGCTGCTCCTTGAACTACATAATGTGACAGTAAATATATTCATTTAATGAACAGTATCATTTCAGGTCAAAAAGCAATGTTGAACACAAAACTGAACAAAATCATGTTTGTTAGAAACCTCATTTAAACAACATACTTTTGCAAAATTGATCAAAAAGTTCCAAACGTTTTCTTTTTCTTAATAACAATAATTTGCAATTCTAAAGTAATTCTAACAAACATGTTTGTTGCAAGCCAGGAGCTTTGCTTAAGAAGAGAGAAAGGATATCACTAGTGTATTTCTGTGTTTCTGTAAGTGTGTGTGCACCGCATGTGCACATAGCCTATTTGCCCGTCTTTCTCTTGGCTCCAGAGCAACAGCATGATGCCTGAGTGTTTACTCCACCAGCTTTTTAGGGGGAAGCCCTCAACAATTATTAACTGGTTTTAATCTGGTTGAGGCCCTCAGCTCTACTTTGTTGTCAAAAGATTTAATTGCTGACAAAATGTGCATCAGATATCTTGGATTTGTGCTTCTGATGTGGTTTTCCAGAGTGCTTCATCGTAAGAATATTGAACACCTTCACATACAACTGTTTGAACTTGTAAAATACAAATAGATTAATAAAGATTCCACCTATCTTCTAATCCCTGTTTTTTTGCTTCAATTAAAGTTAAACTCTGAATAAAACCTTTCGAGATAACTTTACATCAGAACACTGGCCTAAAATAGAAATTATATTTGATATCCTGCAAAAGTGAAAGAAGTGCATATTAAACTGATATTTACCCGTATAATTTGTTTGTATTATATTACATTTTGATAGTACTGCACATACCTTTTATCACAATGATGCAACATAGCAGATCATTTATTCTGCAAGTATTAGACAAATTGAAATTCTGAACTTAAAAGTCAGCAAAGTCATTATGCTTCATCCTCTGGAGACCGCGGATATCTTTACCAAATTTCATGGTATTTGAGTTATTTCAGTCTGGACTAAAGTGGTGGACTGACCGACCGACCTCGCCATCAATAGAGCCGCAACCCTAACATGGCAATATAACAATTATAAAAATATTGCTAAATTTGCCAGTTAATTTTATTTGCTTAATCTGTCTTTAAATGATGAATTATTAACTGAGTCACAAAATGTATTTTTTTTAAAAAAAAAAAGGCATTTACTTGTGTCTGTCAGATTCCATCTACACACTTGCAGATTGCATTTTATGATTGCTTCAATTTAAAGACAGCTCTCTTAAAAAGTAGTGTTACCTAAAAATTTAAGGTCCAACCAACAGAGCAACAGCAGGAGTTCTGATTGGCCTGCTGTTATGTGTGGGTGAAGCAGAGTGTGTCAATCAAATTAATGATCTATTTATAACAAAAGGCTTTTTCACAACAGACTTTTTGACTTGTAATAAGAAAAGCACTTCAGTAGTGTTATTAATAACATTAACGATGGCTCCGTTCTATTCAAGTGTCCCAGTAAGCCATGACAGTGTGACAGTGAGCCAGGATAAACGATACCAAGACCCTGAAACTGAAGCAGCTAAATGGAATTCAGCCGTCATTCATTTTATTATTTACACTTGTGTTTTTTCTTACTGTGACATGTCAAATTGTCTTTTGTGAAAAAGGCAGAGTTTTAGGACTTAGTGAAATGTTCCAGAGCATGAGGATCCAGCAGATGGCAATCAGAGTAAAACAGACTAACTGAATGACCACAAGGTAAATATCACATGACTAAAAGCAAAACATGGATATGATGCACTGTATATTTTTTACTTTATAATTAAATGTGTCTTTACAGAATGTCACCTCTGTTTTTAAAGTCTGTCCTTTGGCGTGACTGTGTTATGGTTATTTCGTAATACTGACCTTTGATCATAGCAGTCTGGAAAATCAATTTGAAATCTAATCTAAGTCTGAGAAATCAAATTCATTCTTTTTGTTACCCCTGAAACAAATAGTGAAGTAACAAGAGCAGTGCTTTGTAGAAAAGTATTAACCCTCTTCTTAGATATTTTCATAATGTGCATCACAGCTGTACATTATATTGATCTCTGTACTTTGTTTACATTTGTAAGGAACCTTATTTGAGAAAGACACTTTGCAAGATGTGACTTATCTGACTAAAGTACACAAAGCCTATTTGTACATTTGTGTGTTGGCTTCCAAGGAACAGCATGATGACAGCAACTCAGTGTAATGTTTACTATTTCTTAACTTCTTGGCTCTTGGGGGAAATGCCCTCGACAATTATTAACTGGTCCAGTTGTGACGGGGGCTCTGAGCTCTGCTTTGTCGGGATGATTTAATTCTTGACAAAATGTTTGTGAGATATCTTGGATTTGTTCTCCTGGTTTGGTTTCCAGGAGTGCTGCATGGTAAGAACATACAATTCTGTCACTTAGAAACATCTTAATTTGTTAAATATATGTTTAATAGGTACTTTTGTTTGTTTTTCTATTTCAGCACAAAGTGTAGCTCAGGCTTGTGGTGCCCCCAGTCTGAATGATGGTTATTTCGTCCCTGTACAAGTCACTTATTCTCATGAAACAAATCTCACTTATGCCTGTCGTAATGGACATAAACCGGCAGTGGAGGGATGGTGGGCAACAAGCACATGTCAAAATGGCAGATGGTCTCATGAGCCACAATGTATAGGTAAGTGCCCCATAAACATCTTTGTGTTGTTTGAAGGTGCTTTGAAACCTTTAAATTCAAGATGGTCGTAAAATGTTGTGTATGCTGCTAAGGAATGATGTCATCAGTTATCTGAATACTTTCATGATAAATTGAAAATTCAATAAACAGCACGAAAATGGCATTTTCCCATGATGGTGCTGCTCATTTTGGGTACAGCTTTTTTTTTAAAAAAAGAAGAGGCCTTTAAGTCCAATGTCTAAATGTAGGGGAAAAAAATCTAAAATTAAATGCCGAACAAAATTAAAGTGTTATATTGTCTATAAATGTATGGATTATTCATATTCGAAGTACATTCGCCATACTTTAAATGTTGGTAAAAATAATAAAACGTGTTGTTCCACCTGTAAGAAATGCTTTAAAAGTTAAAATGTTAAATGTCCAGGAGCAACTATATGCTTTATAACCTTTAAAGAGCCAGTAATTTGGCTAGGATCCATTATAATGACATTAATTGATATTATGCCCCACAAGGCGTCAACGAGACGGATCTACCAGTATAAAGTAAGAGAAAAAAACAGAATTCTGTTGCATAAAGTTATGTTTATTTTTTTGAATCTCTGCCTCTTTATTGTGAAATGTGTATAGTTCAATATATTTAGGCCTCTAAAAGTCATTCAAACGAGACTGAGAAGGAAACATCACTCTTAAATTGAACCATTCATAACTTGAAACATGTTTCACAAGTAGATCTTACTTGGTATTTAGAAAGCATCAATAATAAACGTTCATAGGAGTCATTCTGTAAAGTCTGAAAATGTTGACTGTTATTTTGTTCTTTCTTCCCCTCAGATGAAAAAGCCTGCATTCCACCAGATATTCCCAATGCAAAACACACAGAAACCCAAAATAGTTGGTATAGCAATGGACACAAAATAAGAATAACGTGTAATGAAGGATATGAAACCAAAGATCGGGATGCCACAGCTACATGTATAAATGGAACATGGTCCTCTGTGCCGGTCTGTGAGAGTAAGTCTGATAGATGTTCTATACCAGTAAACTGTAAAACTAACAGTGACCAGAATAAAATCAGTGTCTAAATCATAATTATTTGGTTTCAAGGTTTGAATTCTCACCAGCTACACCGTCCAAGCTAACTAAGCAGCCACTTATCTGAGCACCTTTATCTATTGATGACATATGTGCTAATTTTTACAGAAAGTATCCTTGCATGCGGTGAGCCCCCTAAACTCCCCCATGCCGTAAGAGACCCCGAAGTTGTATTCTTTCAAATTCCCAAGCAAAGTCCACTCTCTTCTCAATCTTACCTACTGTACCTTTTAAAGAATAACTTAACACTAAATAAACTAATAAACTTGTAAAACAGGAAAAACTAAGTATAACTTAGCTTAACATAGCTTAAACCTGTGTCTTGTTCAAACCTGTTTAAATAGAGTCTTGGTTCTCTCTGCTGGTACATTTGAAAATTGCCAATATATCCATTTTATCAAATATCTCACCTCAGGATGCTGTTTGTATACCTAATGTTCTTCCACTACCGCAGGCAAAGGAACCGGACCAGGTGCTGGACAGGGCGATTCTGCAGAAGTGGGAACAGGTGAGAGACATACTACACTTCCTACCAGTGGGACACAACCTGCAGGTGGGGGTAGGTTATTGATCTGTATATGTATTAATATATCCATTAATCTAATCTCTCTATAAAATATGTATATACTGTATATCAAATGTCTTTTGTTTTTACACTGGGAGTGAGGTGTGCTGGAAAAATAGACAGACTTTTATTTGCAATCTCCAAGAAAGAAAAAAAACACGAAACAAAGGGTAAAAAAAAACATGAAGAGAAAATTCCTGTATTCTTTACACAGCTCAAACCTGTTCTGTTGCTGCTTCAAAAAAAAAAAAAAACAGTCCATTTTCTCCCAGTCCAATCACATATATAGCACGAAAGCCCGCCTTTCCTGTTCAAACTGGCCTGTCAGGTCAGAACTCTAGAATGGAGAGTTGACAAGGTTAACAACAAATATACATTTTCCTAACTTGTTCATTGTGAGGGAAATCTTAGAGCTGGTTCACTCTAACAAGAATTTTCAGGAGACCGGGATGTCTTACACAGGAATATTTATTGAAGCTCGATCGAGGAGAAAAGGGAAACACCACGTGTGAATCACAGCAGACTGCTACCCAAATCTGAAGATGGTGTCCTGAAGCTCAGTATTTAACCTTCCCCAGAACTGATAAGTTCCACTATATCCAAATAGGGTTATTCCTAACTCAGTCTGTCATGTGTGAGGACTCTATTGGATATCAGATCCAAACAGGGAAAGACGTCAACCATTGCTGTCCTAGCAACAGCATAGCCTCTCTACAGTCTCTCTTATCCAGCGTCAACAAGCAGGCACCAGCCTGTTGTGTCTAACACTGAAAACAGAAGATATCTAGCAGACCTTGGTCTACCAGATGCCAGAGCCAACTCGGCCTTGTCTGGCACACAGAATGAGACAGGCGAACAGAGACAGGCAGTTGACCTGACCTGTGAAGCACTGTCTTAAGTTACCTTTAACCTACAAGAGGGAAGTTTAACATACAAGAAGGAAAATTCCTTCACATTCATAACAACTAAGTCCCAAATCAATTCTTTAAAGAATTAAGGACTGTACATCAATACTTTACATTCAAAACAACCAAATTATTTGTAGGTCATTCAGTATTTATCATTAATTACCATTAGTCATTTCATCACATATCCACAATCCAATCAAATCTGAGAACCCGCCTACTCATACATCAGATAAAAAGGCAACTGTTGAAGAGTGCTTTCTCTTTAAGCACCGGTAGAAGATGTCTTCCACAAGGGAAACCAAACTCTGACAGGTTATGGTTTTAATTACAGCATGTCTTTTAATATGTTTTTTAAGAATAAACTTTTGGTTTATTCTAATGCTGAGTTCAATTCTTTGACTGTGGTACCACTACATTAAATAAAGAGAACAAAGAAAACTGTGTGAGAGAATGTCCATCTTTCTTAAAAAAAAAGGTCTTAGTAAATAATGAGGGAGATGGTGCTTTCTCAAAATATTCATTGACTTTACAATTTACAGTCCTTAATTTTCTAAAAGCATTAAAAAATAATAATAAATAAATAAAAGGATGCCAAACAACATCCCAAAGTCATACAAACCAGTGGGTTCTGTATATATATACCTTTATCTGCTCTGTATCTTACAGGATCTGGCTCGATTGACAGCAGACCTCTATTCGTACCAGGTAAATCATTCAGACTCATTGTCCTTTGCCTCCTTTTACATCACATGTATCAGATTTGGTTTTTGTATTTATTTGGTTTGCATGGTACTTTTTTTTTTTTTTAAATAGATAAAGAGTTACAAGATTTACAAATGTGTAAAACAATTTGTGTAATGTATGGTGTTAACAAATGCACCATCAAATCCACAAACAAATACTGACCAATTTAAACAAATGTAGAACAATTTTATACATTAAATATTTTAGGAAATTGTTTCTAAAAGATCATAAATATACCTGCTAAAATTAAATATTTTGTGCCCAAATTTAATTATTTTGAGTGCTGCAACATAATACTTATTAAGACTTACATAATTTCATAGTTACGTGCATGATTCTTGCAATTTGTGGGTTGTACACACATGGTTCAATGCACTTACTGAAGTTGCCTTATATAAAAGTGTCAGCTAAATTGATATAATGTAAATTAATCTTTCTTATTTAATGTCCTTTAAAGATAATTTAAGTGTTTCTCCGAAACAGTAAGGGAAAAAAAAAAGATCCTACACATAGGAGTTTTAAAAATAGTTTAAACATAAGGGTAAAAGAGCTTCACATAAAAGAGTAAAATCTATGCAGTACATACAATAAGGGTCTTTTAATGAAGTCAAGAGTCTGAATACGTCATTGCAGCCACAGACTCTTCCAGATGGTTTTAGAAAGCTTCTTCTCTCTGGTTTAAAAGTGCAGTAGGTAAGGTTGAGAAGGCAGCGGTGCCACCCTGTCCTGATGTTACCAGGAGAGGGAGCACTGCAGAGTGGACAATCTCCTGCTGTTTATATCACCTGTTTGTTTCATTTTCTGAAAACTAAGACTGTACTGAAAAATAAGCGTTGTTTACATTTCAAAAGAGCATTTTAATGAGAATGACAATTAAATCCTAAATATAATTATTATAATTGCTAAATTGATTTGTGCTTATTTTAGATCGTGAGAAATGTTGCATCCTCACTGATATAAACTGATTGTTATGGCCACATGTTCGGCTGTGATAGGCATATTTTCAATGATAAAAAGACATTATTGGAAATTATTGATTTCTAATCCCCCTTTTTAATAGTTCTATTCTATGCCTTAGTCATATGCCACAATAATGTCATGTTTTTGAGTTGGAATATCCTTATCTGGGGGCTTTTCCAAGCAAATATCGATCTATGTGATTAATTTGATTAATTTATTAGCATATCATGTAATTAATTGGATTAAAAAAATAAGTCGATTGAGAGCCCTAGTAATTACAGATGTCTTGAATTATAATTTTGACTAGGCGAGGTTACGTTGCAGAAATCTGTAGTCACGTCAGAAGCTACGGCGAGTGGGAGGCAGGAACAGTTAGCTATTTAAACATACTATGGCAAAATACTGTGAACAAAAAATACACTGTAAATTTCTACCACAACTTTGGTGAAGGAACCTCTCATCTACCACAAATTCCTTGATGATAACCTCTTTCTGTTTAATGGCCTTTCTAACTATCTTATCCACAACACCATCCACCATTATGTCTGCTAACACTGTTCAAATGCTTTGCTGGGCCAATATCCAATGGGATGCCAATGTCATGCAAAACAATTCAAACTAGTGATAATGACGTTTCAGATATCTGTAATTATTATTTTGAGAATTCAAAACTGAATTACAGATATCTGCAATTGTCATTTAGGATGAGTGATGAGTCTAGGGTGTATAGCGCCAAATCATAACAAAAGTAATATCAAGACACGTTTCACATAGAGTAGGTCTAGACCATACTCTTTAAAATATTATTTACAGAGACCCAACAGTTCCCACCATGAAAAAGCACTTGTCAACAGTGGCGAGGAAAAACTCCCTTTTAACAGGTAGAAACCTCGAGCAGAACCAGGATCTCGGTGGGCGGGTATCTGCATCAACCGAGTTGGGGTGAAAGGGGAAGAGAGAGGGGGAGAGGGGAGACAGAACAGGAGGAGAGACAACAAATCAGACTAATAATAATAATAACAACTGCAGCAGTGAGTGTGGAGCAGGAACATGGGAGCAGTAGACGGCCGGCAATCACAGATCCAGAATCTACAGCTCCAGAGGCGTAAATACCTGCAGAAAGTAAGAAGGCAAAAAAGCACAAAAACTACCTGGAAGAGGTGGAGTTAATCAAATGTATTAGTGAGATAAGAATGCATACGGATGGAGAGGGAGAGGAGAAGAGAGAAGCTCAGTGCATCATGGGAAATCCCCCGGCAGTCTAAGCCTATAGCAGCATAACTAAGTATAAGCTTTATCATAGAGGAACGTTTTTAGCATACTCTTAAATGAGGAGAGGGTGTCGGCCTCCCAAACCCAAACTAGGAGCTGGTTCCACAGAAGAGGAGCTCGATAGCTGAAGGCTCTGGCTCCTGTTCTACTTTTAGAGACTTCAAGAACCACAAGTAACCCTGCGTTCTGTGAGCGTAGTGCTCTAGTGGGGTAATACAGTACTATGAGCTCTTTAAGATACGGTGGTGACTGACCATTAAGAGCTTTGTAGGTGAGGAGGAGGATTTTAAATTCTATTCTGGATTTTACAGGGATATTGGAGTAATATGTTCTCTTTTGCTAGTTCCTGTCAGTACACGTGCAGCCGCACATGACGTTCAGAATGACGTTATAGATATCTTGAATAAAAATTGTAGTTCTTTACTAACCACAATGTAATTATGACTAATCAAAATTACCTTAATATCTGTAATACTTATCCGGTGGCCCTGGATAGTGTGCGTTTTCTGTGTGTTACACCCTCCCTGTGAAGGTCATTGCTGGCAGGTGAAAAGAAATAGCTGGTGACGCAATGTGGTGGCAAAGCCCACAGTGCAGAGGAATTATCCACATTGGAAAAAAAGGATTAAATCAATTTCAAAAGCTTAGGTTTAGGTAAATAAAATAACTGATTGCACAATGTTCATTTTATTACAATAAGTTGTGCTGTTGCTGCTGTGATAACTATTTAGTTGTGTTACTATGACAATGATAAATAACCTATTTTTATATTTCAGTCAACTACTGTGGAGCACAGCCACACGTACCAAACAGTGTTGTTGTGCAAGCAGAACAGATGTTTTTGAAATACCAGTGTAATTCCTTTTACACGCGAGTCGGTCCAGACACCGTGACGTGTTACAATGATGGCAGTTGGTCAAAATTACCCATCTGCAAAGGTATAAACAATTCAATACCACTATTTTTTTATCTATCAAAAGATGTTTCCGAATAATTATACATAGTTTTTTCTGTTCATTTTGTGCAGAGGCATTCTGTGTCCTGGAACCTGCCCGTGTTGTGTCTCCTGTCGTCCCTCTATCTGTAGCTGAATATTTAAAGGAAGGAGAGATGAAGCATTTTCGGTGTATTTGGGAAGATTACACGATACTTTTTCAGTGCACTAATGGAAGAATATATTCTAGCAATTGTAAGTACATAACTAAGCTCTTTACATTTTAATTTGGAAAACAATGGTTTTAGTTTCAGCCTTTTTGTTGTCAGCTAATATATATGAATTTGAACTCTCCAGGATCTAAAGTGATTTAGATCTAAAAAAGTTTGATAGTTTCAGGAAGAATAATGAAGATAAATCCACACACCACAAGGGAACTGAAACCTGAGTATTTAAGGGATAAGCCTGGCGTTATTTTTTTTTTTTGTCAATAAATCCCATGAAAGAACCACAACTAACCATATTCCTCCATGTCATAGAGCTTCATTGTTGTCCAAACACTATTAATAACACACCAATGAGCCACACTGGATGAACATGGGCACTGTAGTTTAATTTGAGTCATCCCACATCCGCCGTCCTGCTAATGTAAATACTCACTAGTGCCACCATCTTCAGCAACAAAGAGCCCCCTCTTCCTCCTCCATTAACAGTAAACATTTCTGTTCATAACGCCTGAACAGATGCAAGCGATGGAGTTTACTCCACCCAGCACACTCCATTTCCCACTGTGTCTTGACGTTTATCCCCTAATTCCCCAACCCCTGCACATCAATACCTTAAAACACAAATGAAAATAAACAAACAAAATCTTGTCATGGAATTTATTGACAGTAGGGGGAAAATAAAATAACACCAGTCTTTAAGGACAGCACAGGTTTTCCTCAGTAGGTGCAACCATGCAGACGTTGAATGAATAACAAACGCACTGAAATATTCACTGCTGTTATTGGATTACTTTTAGGTTGTCATGTGGATGACCATTATCTGGTGAGTCTTCTTCTTGGATTTACTTTTTTATGATTTACATTATTATTAAATAGTTTTATGTTTAATGTTTGATAACACTTTATTTCACCTTTATTTTATCTAACAGTTTTACATTCATTAATTAACCGTTGGCATTATTGCTTATTGTCTGTGTTGTAACAGAAGCGTTGCCCGGTGAGACTGCGGGAGTGACAACAAAAGCCATGTTGGAAACTTTTGAAATTGCCTCCTCCAGAAAACAACTACGCCGGAATATTGTTGTCACACTTGTATTTGATTTTTTTTTTAATATATACACAGAATGTTGGAGCTGATTGGTCTTTGACAGTCAGCTTGTATCTTCATGATCTGAACTCTTGATGCATTAATAACATGATCAATACTTTTAATACATAAATAAAGTTTATAAGGCCAATAGTAGTCTGAATAAAATGTTCACTATAGAAATCCTAACAGAGACCTTTGTATTATTTTGTCTACAAACTGTTAGAACAGTCCTTCCACTAAACATGGATCCATCAGTAAGCATTCGTTCTTCTTATATTGACATAATTGACACAGCATCACTCATAAGTGTGCAGACACATAAACAGACAGACTCACAAAGTCCTTTGTCTGTTGCCACACTTCATGCTGGTGTCAAAACACAACTGTCCAAAGACTATTTACAGCTTGTCTGGCAAATTAGCACCTGAAGCCAAGCAGTTTTGAAATGCTATAGGTAGGCCTGTGGCTGCCCAATCTTGGAAGCCATCGGCTATCATCCGACGACGGTTTAGCCTCTGGGGACAAACGGGGTTCCATCTGTGCCCAAACTTAGTTGCTTGCACACTGTCTATGTCGACTGAACATGTGACAATGCATGTGTCTATGCCCATTCATCTTTTAACTGTACTTCTGTCGTTGTGGTGCGCTCCCTGTCGTCTGACTGTGTTGTCCTGATGTGCCTGACTGTGTCTTACAATATATCCTACGAACGGAAACCGGAGCGCTTCTTGGGTCCTTTCTTACAGATTCTGCATTCACGTGCAGATATGTGTTTGTAGAGATTAGTGGCTGCCTCAGCAACATTGATGTGGCAGCGCAATCCCAGCTGGTTTATTGGCAGAATCAGAACTGTGCTGATTGAATTGAATCATGAACAATCAATAGGAGAACACATCTGTGGATAAAGAAGAGTAAGAGTCTACAGCCATCCTAACAAATGCTCTGACATTAACATCTAGACATCGGCAGGCTAACATGTTCACAGTGGCCATGGTTAAATGCTGCCGTTAATGTTTACCATGTTGACCATCTTAATTTAGCTTGTTAACATGCTAACATTTGCTAATTAGAACTAAACACCGAGCACATCTTAGGCTGATCACAATGTTATTAGTTTTGCAGGTATCTAGTGATCATAGGACAAATTAAATGACGTCACTAGTTGAAGTTATGACAGTTCCTTCCGAGGGGGACATGAATGTGTTGATCCTAATTTCACAGCAATCCATTAGACAGTTGAGGAGATATTTAAAGTCTGGATCAAGACGGTGGTCCGGCTGACCGATCAACATGGCCATCCACAGAGCCAAGCTGCTAGCATGGATAGAAGGGGTTAGGTTAAATAGATGTAACATTTTATTATATTTATTGGATATTGGATTAAAGTGAATGCCATTGCACGTGGAAAATGTTGTGACCACTGCATTAAAAAAATGTGAATTCAGTTTAAAATGAGTTATAAATCCTCATTTGCAGCACATTTATATTTGATTGTTTAAAGATCCCCTACAGTCATGTTGTACAATACATAAATAATACTGTGCTTCGAATGATACATTGATAAGGTTTTTCCTCAAACAATTCAATTTACTGCTTAAAATTCATCTACTCCTTCTTCCTCATTAGAAATCCAGAATCTATGAATATTATTGAAATACCTAATTGTATGAAGTTGCAGCTGTAGACTTCTCATAAAATGAGGAAGACTGAAGATTTTCTCGTTGTCGCAATATTTGTTCTGTTAAGACAATGAGAGATAATTACATATCACAGAATTCTCCCATCAGGAGCAGATGGAGGTAATTCACTCATACTGTACATGAGATGATTCAATGTGCAGGTTTAGTGTATATAAAATTGAATAAACCTTCAATGACTTCACCAAAGCTAAGTATTTGCACTGAACTGCTTTGCACTTACAATGTGGTAAGATGTCATTTTCGAGATCATCAAACATGTACCCAACATGCTCGTTACTTGAACCTGAGACTACACTTTATACACTAAAATATCTGCTCGTCGATGATTAGTTGAGTCTCATGCTCACATAATGATAGAGTATCCCTGTAGATCTGAGCATACTGAAGGTGTGTGGTGTTCTCAGAAGCTACCTAAGTGGTGAAGAGCAGGCTGGAACAAGAGTGACCTCTGATCACACCAGTCCAGGAAATCATTTTGAAATTTGGACTGTAAATAATCAAATCGATTTTTTCAGAGAAAGTTGTATGCAAAAGATTCATGTAGTCTGGTACATATAAATCATTGTCAGAGGCCTTTCCCATACAAATGAACTAATGTGGGATCAATACAATAAATACAGAAACTGTGCTGCTCCTTGAACTACATAATGTGACAGTAAATATATTCATTTAATGAACAGTATCATCTCAGGTCAAAAAGCAATGTTGAACACAAAACTGAACAAAATCATGTTTGTTAGAAACTTCATTTAAACAACATACTTTTGCAAAATTGATCAAAAAGTTCCAAACGTTTTCTTTTTCTTAATAACAATAATTTGCAATTCTAAAGTAATTCTTTACAAACATGTTTGTTGCAAGCCAGGAACTTTGCTTAAGAAGAGAGAAAGGATATCACTAGTGTATTTCTGTGTTTCTGTAAGTGTGTGTGCACGTAGCCTATTTGCCCGTCTTTCTCTTGGCTCCAGAGCAACAGCATGATGCCTGAGTGTTTACTCCACCAGCTTTTTGGGGGGAAGCCCTCAACAATTATTAACTGGTTTTAATCTGGTCGAGGCCCTCAGCTCTACTTTGTTGTCAAAAGATTTAATTGCTGACAAAATGTGCATCAGATATCTTGGATTTGTGCTTCTGATGTGGTTTTCCTGAGTGCTTCATCGTAAGAATATCGAACACCTTCACATACAACTGTTTGAACTTGTAAAATACAAATAGATTAATAAAGATTCCACCTATCTTCTAATCCCTGTTTTTTTTGCTTCAATTAAAGTTAAACTCTGAATAAAACCTTTCGAGATAACTTTACATCAGAACACTGGCCTAAAATAGAAATTATATTTGATATCCTGCAAAAGTGAAAGAAGTGCATATTAAACTGATATTTACCCGTATAATTTGTTTGTATTATATTACATTTTGATAGTACTGCACATACCTTTTATCACAATGATGCAACATAGCAGATCATTTATTCTGCAAGTATTAGACAAATTGAAATTCTGAACTTAAAAGTCAGCAAAGTCATTATGCTTCATCCTCTGGAGACCGCGGATATCTTTACCAAATTTCATGGTATTTGAGCTATTTCAGTCTGGACTAAAGTGGTGGACTGACCGACCGACCTCGCCATCAATAGAGCCGCAACCCTAACATGGCAATATAACAATTATAAAAATATTGCTAAATATGCCAGTTAATTTTATTTGCTTAATCTGTCTTTAAATGATGAATTATTAACTGAGTCACAAAATGTTTTTTTTTTTTTAAAAAGGCATTTACTTGTGTCTGTCAGATTCCATCTACACACTTGCAGATTGCATTTCATGATTGCTTCAATTTAAAGACAGCTCTCTTAAAAAGTAGTGTTACCTAAAAATTTAAGGAATTCCAACCAACAGAGCAACAGCAGGAGTTCTGATTGGCCTGCTGTTATGTGTGGGTGAAGCAGAGTGTGTCAATCAAATTAATGATCTATTTATAACAAAAGGCTTTTTAACAACAGACTTTTTGACTTGTAATAAGAAAAGCACTTCAACAGTGTTATTAATAACATTAACGATGGCTCCGTTCTATTCAAGTGTCCCAGTAAGCCATGACAGTGTGACAGTGAGCCAGGATAAACGATACCAAGACCCTGAAACTGAAGCAGCTAAATGGAATTCAGCCATCATTCATTTTATTATTTACACTTGTGTTTTTTCTTACTGTGACATGTCAAATTGTCTTTTGTGAAAAAGGCAGAGTTTTAGGACTTAGTGAAATGTTCCAGAGCATGAGGATCCAGCAGATGGCAATCAGAGTAAAACAGACTAACTGAATGACCACAAGGTAAATATCACATGACTAAAAGCAAAACATGGATCTTGATGCTCTGTATATTTTTTACTTTATAATTAAATGTGTCTTTACAGAATGTCACCTCTGTTTTTAAAGTCTGTCCTTTGGCGTGACTGTGTTATGGTTATTTCGTAATACTGACCTTTGATCATAGCAGTCCGGAAAATCAATTTGAAATCTAATCTAAGTCTGAGAAATCAAATTCATTCTTTTTTTTACCCCTGAAACAAATAGTGAAGTAACAAGAGCAGTGCTTTGTAGAAAAGTATTAACCCTCTTCTTAGATATTTTCATAATGTGCATTACAGCTGTACATTATATTGATCTCTGTACTTTGTTTACATTTGTAAGGAACCTTATTTGAGAAAGACACTTTGCAAGATGTGACTTATCTGATTAAAGTACACAAAGCCTATTTGTACATTTGTGTGTTGGCTTCCAAGGAACAGCATGATGACAGCAACTCAGTGTAATGTTTACTATTTCTTAACTTCTTGGCTCTTGGGGGAAATGCCCTCGACAATTATTAACTGGTCCAGTTGTGACGGGGGCTCTGAGCTCTGCTTTGTCGGGATGATTTAATTCTTAACAAAATGTTTGTGAGATATCTTGGATTTGTTCTCCTGGTTTGGTTTCCAGGAGTGCTGCATGGTAAGAACATACAATTCTGTCACTTAGAAACATCTTAATTTGTTAAATATATGTTTAATAGGTACTTTTGTTTGTTTTTCTATTTCAGCACAAAGTGTAGCTCAGGCTTGTGGTGCCCCCAGTCTGAATGATGGTTATTTCGTCCCTGTACAAGTCACTTATTCTCATGAAACAAATCTCACTTATGCCTGCCTTAATGGACATAAACCGGCAGTGGAGGGATGGTGGGCAACAAGCACATGTCAAAATGGCAGATGGTCTCATGAGCCACAATGTATAGGTAAGTGCCCCATAAACATCTCTGTGTTGTTTGAAGGTGCTTTGAAACCTTTAAATTTAAGATGGTCGTAAAATGTTGTGTATGTTGCTAAGGAATGATGTCATCAGTTATCTGAATACATTCATGATAAATTGAAAATTCAATAAACAGCACGAAAATGGCATTTTCCCATGATGGTGCTGCTCATTTTGGGTGCAGCTTTTTTTTAAAAAAAAAAAAAGAAGCCTCTAAGTCAAGTCTCTAAATGTAGGGAAGAAAAATCTAAAATTAAATGCCGAACAAAATTAAAGTGTTATATTGTCTATAAACGTATGGATTATTCAAGTACATTCGCCATACTTTAAATCTTGGTAAAAATAATAAAACATGTTGCTGTAAGAACCTGTAAGAAATGCTTTAAAAGTTAAAATGTTAAATGTCTTCCAGGAGCAACTACATGCTTTATAACCTTTAAAGAGCCAGTAATTTGTAGCTATGATCCATTATAATGACATTAATTGATATTATGCCCCACAAGGCATCGACGAGTTGGATCTACCAGTATAAAATAAGAGAAAAAAAATCTCTGCGTATTGTGAAACTCTGTATAGTTCAATATATTTAGGCCTCTAAAAGTCATTCAAATGAGACTGAGAAGGAAACATCACTCTTAAATTGAACCATTCATAACTTGAAACATGTTTCACAAGTAGATCTTACTTGGTATTTAGAAAGCATCAATAATAAACGTTCATAGGAGTCATTCTGTAAAGTCTGAAAATGTTGACTGTTATTTTGTTCTTTCTTCCCCTCAGATGAAAAAGCCTGCATTCCACCAGATATTCCCAATGCAAAATACACAGAAACCCAAAATAGTTGGTATAACAATGGAAACATATTAAGAATAAGGTGTAATGAAGGGTATGAAACCAAAGATCGGGATGCCACAGCTACATGTATAAATGGAACATGGTCCTCTGTGCCGGTCTGTGAGAGTAAGTCTGATAGATGTTCTATACCAGTAAACTGTAAAACTAACAGTGACCAGAATAATATCAGTGTCTAAATCATAATTATTTGGTTTCAAGGTTTGAATTCTCACCAGCTACACCGTCCAAGCTAACTAAGCAGCCACTTATCTGAGCACCTTTATCTATTGATGACATATGTGCTAATTTTTACAGAAAGTATCCTTGCATGCGGTGAGCCCCCTAAACTCCCCCATGCCGTAATCATTCAGCGGGGATACCAGGAGTTGTTTGCTGTAGATTCAGAAGTGAAGTACGAATGTGAAGATGGATATACTGATGAGGGAGCAGACAACAGAAAATCCATAACTTGCATATCTGGAAACTGGACTGAAGGCCCAACGTGCAGTAAGTGAACAACGTGCAAGATACGCATTACAAGCTGCGCCAATGCTGTGAAAGAGTGCACACTTCCTGTCTCGTACATGGGCAGGGCCTGTCTTCCCGCCTCGTTTGGAAGTGTTGGGAACGTCGTGCGGATGTTTTATTAAGCAAAGAAACACAAGTTTTATTTAAGTTTTAACTTTTAATTCCTGGTTTCACGCGTAAGTCCCTCTTAAATTTCTGTTTGAAAAGCAACGTCGGCAGAAACCTGCGGTGAAACCAGACCGACCAACAACAAGATGTTGCCATCTCGCAAGAGTGCGTTGCTGAGACAGCGGCAGGCCTGGAACAATGTTAATTTTCTCCTGGTTTGTTTGTCTGAAAAAGTTTTATTGCCAGAATGTTCGGAAGATATAAGGCTTGTGAAAAATGGGTCCAGTATTTACTTTGGTGACTATGGGGCGAACGAATCGGTCAAAGTGTGTGTTCATGTTCATGTCTCCCATTGGAATGAATAGACTCAGACCTGCCGCTGGTCTCTTGAAGGGGCGGGGCAGTGGCAAAACCCGCGTGACACAGAAACAAGAAACTGACTTTAAATCCCTCTCTGCTGAAGCACAGCGGAGAGGGATGGGGAGAGACCCCGAAGTTGTATTCTTTCAAATTCCCAAGCAAAGTCCACTCTCTTCTCAATCTTACCTACTGTACCTTTTAAAGAATAACTTAACACTAAATAAACTAATAAACTTGTAAAACAGGAAAAACTAAGAATAACTTAGCTTAACATAGCTTAAACCTGTGTCTTGTTCAAACCTGTTTAAATAGAGTCTTGGTTCTCTCTGCTGGTACATTTGAAAATTGCCAATATATCCATTTTATCAAATATCTCACCTCAGGATGCTGTTTGTATACCTAATGTTCTTCCACTACCGCAGGCAAAGGAACCGGACCAGGTGCTGGACAGGGCGATTCTGCAGAAGTGGGAACAGGTGAGAGACATACTACACTTCCTACCAGTGGGACACAACCTGCAGGTGGAGGTAGGTTGTTGATCTGTATTAAATATGTATCAGTACATCCATTTATCTAGTCTCTCTATAAAATATATACTGTATGTCTAATGTCTTTTCTTTTTTCCACTTAGGCGGAGGAACCAGGCCAGGTACGGGACATGGTGGAGCTTCATCTGGCAGTGGGACACAACCTGCAGGTGGGGGTGGGTTATTGATCTGTATTAGATATGTATTAGTACATCCATTAAACTAATCTCTCTATAACATATGTATATACTGTATGTCTAATGTCTTTTCTTTTTTCCACTTAGGCGGAGGAACCAGGCCAGGTACTGGACATGGTGGAGGTACATCTGGCATTGGGACACAACCTGCAGTTAGAGGTAAGTTATTGATCTGCATATGTATTACTATATCCATTTATCTAAACACTAAATAAACTAATATACTTGTAAAACAGGCAGGCGACCAGATTAACTACAAATGAATACTAATGTTGGTCTGTGTCTGCTGGATGTGTAAATAGGCATCTGTCTTCTAACAAGTTCACCATATGAACTTCATAATGTGACAATATGTCAGTTTTGTGTTCTGCTGCCAATGAATGTGCTTTGTTCAAAGAAAACCAGCTCTGTTTGTGATCCGTAAAAGTGAATATATCATAAGTATGTGTATTGTTTTTTTTTCTCAGGCAGAGGAACCGAACCAGGTACTGGACTTGGTGGATCAGCAGCGGTGGGAACAGCAGGGGGACACAGCACATCTGCTGGCAGTGGGACACAACATGCAGGTGGAGGTAGGTTATTGATCTGTATTAAATATGAATTACTATACCCATGTATCTCATCTCTCTATAGAATATCTCATGTCTTTTTTCTTTTTTCCACTTAGGCGGAGGAACCAGGCCAGGTACTGGACATGGTGGATCTGCAGGTGGGGGACACATAACATCTGCTGGCAGTGGTGGGACATGGCCTGTGGGTGGAGGTGGGCTTTGATTTGTATGAGGATCCTATGAGATAAGAACATAATATTTGAAATGTCAATGTGATTGACTGAGGATTACATTTCCTGGAAGAAATCCATAAAAACAACCTCCCAGCATGATACTAACTGGTGTGTCCACCAAGTAAATAAGTGGATTAATTTCCTCTTTACATCACATATATCAGATAATATCTCAGGACCTTTTACTGGGTTATTTGGGAACAATGTACAGGTAAATAAGGATCTATTTCATTAATTGCTGGTCAGTTCATTACAAAGATGAATCTATAGTTATGGCTCTTATCAATAAACTTATTGATTAGGGGAAAGATTAGGTTTATCAATGTGGGGTGAAATTTTATGTTGATTAACTCTGCTATGCCAGCGTTTCCAGAAACCTTTTTATTGTTTTTATTTCAGTCAGAAGCTGTGGAAAACCTCCCACCATTTTAAATGGTGATTTTGTGAGAATTGATGAAAGGTTGTTGAAGTACCGTTGCAGCATGTTTTACAAGCACGTGGGTCCAGAGAGAGTTGTGTGTTACAGCGATGGCACATGGTCAGAAATTCCAACCTGCGAAGGTATAAACTAGTCAGTTCAAAAAGGTTTGTCAATCAAAGAAGTTGACAAGAATAAACATCAAGACGTTTTTTTTTTTTTTTTTTGGTGTTCATCTTGTGCAGCTGCCTACTGTTCTGTGGACACTGATGAAAATCCTGCATTAGAATCTGTTGGAGTTAAATTTATAAGAGATGGTGAGCGTGTGATGTTGGCTTGTGAGCCTCGGGATCACCCGTGGGTGAATCATTACTCTGTGGCCCAGTGCACTAATACAAGAATGACTTTAACCAAATGTAAGTATCACTTTAAGCTCATTACATATTAATATGCCATTAAAAGAAATATAGCAGGATCACAAAGTTTTCAACACTGTTTTCTCATATCATTGTCAGCTAAGATACAGTGTGTGTGTGTGTGTGTGTGTGTGTATGTGCTACCTTTTTGCCATAGATAGCATTTGCAAAAACATCTTATCACAGTTTTTGTTCATCAGATCAAGACAATGGAAGCCACAGGGTTTAAACATTGGTGTGATCATTGTGGGCAAGCCAAATAAAGTATCCGTCCCTCAGCTGAGTTATATATGCAACCTGAACCTTACAGGAATAGTTCGACATTCTGGGAAATATCTGTATTTGCAGTCTTGGTGAGAGTTACTCATAAGAGACTGATAGCACTCTCATGTCTGTACAGTAAATGTTTACAGCCAGCCGCCTCTTTGCTAAACTTAGTATAAAGACTGGAAACAGGGGGGAAGAGCTAGCCTGGATCTGTCCCAATGTAACAAAATGTACCTACCAGCACCTTTAAACCTCACTAATTAACATGTCAAATCTCACTCGTTTAACTCGTACAATAGATGACAAGTTGTGGTCATACTGGGGCTTCTCAAGACATCCCCAGATATTATAGTCTTTATACCACGTGTGGAGGAAATCTGAGAGCTGGTTTACTTGAGATTGAATAAGTTTCAGGAGACCTGGATGTCGCAAACAGGACTATTTATTGTTCCCACAGTATGGGGAAAAACAACATGTGAAACACAGATTGCCGCTACCCAAATCTGAAGATGGTGTCCTGAAGCGCAGTATATAACCCTCCCCAGACCTCCTAAAATTTGCTTGTTCCAAATAAGGTTATTTCTAACTCAGCTTTACATGTGTGAGGGTATTGGGTATTGGATTTAAACACGGAACTATACCCACCTGAGTTTACATGGCAACAGCACAGCCTCCGTGTGGTCTCTTTTATTCAGCGCCTCTAAACTTGGCACCAGCCTGTTGAGTCTAAAACCGAATACCGAAGATTTCTTAACTGACCTTGGTCTCCCCAGGCATCAGAGCCAACCCAGCCTTATCAGGCACACGGAGACAGGCAGCTGTACTGGCCTGTGAAGCACTGTCTGAATTTGTCTTTAACCTAGAAGAAGGAAAATTCCTTCAAACTAAGCAAAGCTAACCCCCTGCTAGATACATATAATAGGATACAGACATGGAGAGTGGTATCAGTCCTCTCATCTAACACTCAGCAAGAAAGCGAATAAGGGCGTTTCCCAAAATGTTTAAAAAAAGTATGCCACTGATTTAGTATTGGACTCCTGTACCATTATCGGATCAACAATATATGCTGTGAGAAGTAAATAAGCCTCTGCACATATTCACTGCTGTGCCTCTATATGACTGTTTTCAGGTTGTTCCTGGCTGAAAATAAAAACCGTGAGTGTTACTTCTGAATCTACTTTTTAGATGCATTCACACTGCATTCATGCTGATGTTCTCTTCCATCTTGAACCATCTCACATGAAGCACTTTACATTTATGATTATGCATTTATACTTCAGTTTATTTTTTATTATATTTTACTCTAATTGTTTGTAAAACCTCTGTCTTGTAACCAGAAATTGTGCTAAGGCTGTATCACCAAGGGGACGATACTGCTACCTTTGGATGTGCTCACCGCCGACTGAGAACAAATGCCAGCCTGGAACCTTTTGAGAGACAACTACATTATGATTATGCTGTCATACACTGTGTGAGTTTTTCAAAAACTGAATAACAGATAAACATGGTGAATTTTTGATGGATTTGCCTAAATAAAACCACTCAAGGATGCAAGTTACTTTACCACACGTGATTTCTTTACCACTTTACAGTTTTTGTCTTTTTTTCCACTCCTTTGTCACTATAAACAGATTATGTCCAGATGAAAATGTTACATTTTTTTAATCCCATCAGGGTTTTTGGGGTCGATCACCAATCCCTAGGAGCAGTGTCGGCCGTTACCAATCACCAATCATGGGGTCTATTTGAAGCCTTGCATTTATCGTGTAGCATTATTTATTTATTTAACTAACTATTCTTAACAACACTGTATATTAGCTATTAAAATTAAGAGATCATAACTTGACTGTTTATTGGCAGGCAGCATGTACAACACAGTCTCCATTTTAAACTTTGCAAAACAAGTTTTGGCAAAGGGTGTGGCGCCAGGACAGGGACTTAAAAAGTGTCACTAAAAAATAAGACACGGACATTAAAAATGATTGTATTTTATTTAGATTTTCCTTTCGCTTTCTGATGTTTTTCAATGACAATCTTCTGATTTGTTTTGTCATGTCACTTTCCGCCACCGTTATGGAAGGGAGGGGGCAAGGAGAGCTTGATTTACATATAATCTACATATATATATATATACACAAGTTCACCTGGAGCTAAAGTCTGTTTCTCTTCGCCATTGTTTCATCAAATAGAACCGGGCTGGGTTAAAGTTAACTTTCAACAGACGTTATGCTGGTTTGGCAGAGGTCCACCAGAACAAGCACTAATGTTAACTAACGTGTCAGCTAACGTATGCTTCAACGTAAAAACAACAGCAGAGAGAAACCGACTTTGTTGGGGTTTGAGAGCTCCAGGTGAACCTGTGAAAGCAGTTGCAGTAAATGTGCAGTCGTGTCAAAGGCTTCTGTCACACACATATATATCTGTGTTTATATATGTATATGAGATACGTCTTAAGTTGCAGGAGCTGCTGGACAAAATGCACCGGTCATGGGGAGAGGCAGCATGTTGCCAAGGTCAAATGCAATGGAGACATCTCATTGCAGCCATATGTAAGGGAGGAAGAGGAGTAAGTGGTTAACGTCGGTAACATGATTTGAGCTGTTGCAGAGTTTTTAACTCCTCATAGTTAATGTTAACGTTGGTCATCTCACTCGCTTGTTAGTGAGTGTTAACTGAGAGGTATTAACTGAGACTGGCGGTTCAGAGTCTGGCTCTTCTGTGTTTCTTGATGTAACATTAAAAAAAAAAAATCTCACTGATCAATCTGAGCACAGAGTTACGTGATTTAACGTCTGTATTTAAAATAAGGTTCTTGCACAATCATTGTGCTCATGTTAACTGTGCATCACAATTACAAAACCAAAACTTTTGAGTGACATGTTGTAGCCTGCAGGCTGTACACAAGTTACAATATATGGTAAGGCCACAGTTTAAGGTTACTCAGTATCAGGGCTGCCACTTTATTATCAATTAACCTATGGATTTATTTATTTGGTAAATCAATTAATAATTTACTTTTTTTTATTAATTACTAATGTATTTAAACATTTTTCAAAATGTTGAAGTAATGTTAAAAAGAAAATACACCACTCGACAGTCTGTAACACTGTATAAAACCACACAACATCTGTTTGTGGAAAATAGAAATGTTCATTTTATACACTGGAAAAAGCGGCAGCCTTGGTTTTTGTAAAATTTCACATTTGTGTTTTGAGTAGAGTTAAAATGATATACATAATGTGGTTTTGCTTTAATTATAACAGAATCCTTAAAATAAAGGTTAAATTCACAAATCACTGTATCGTACAAATACGAGAATAAGGCGGCGATAAGGTGTGAATTTCCTGTGGGATCTGGCCGAACATCAGATTTTCTTGTGCTGCAGCTGAGCCATACTGAATCAATTGCAGCTTTTGTCTTGAATGTAATTGTTTTACATGGAGGGCAATAATTGCCCTCTGTCATGGTGGCTACTGAATACTGTTCTTCTTATTAAACAACTGTTACAAGTTTGTTGGACTGTGCCTTAAAAGGCCCAGTTTTATGGCTGGAGAGCATCAGTGCGTGTGATCAGAGTTAGAGATGTTCTGCACAGAGGAAGCTGAATCCAGTCCCAGTAGCGTTCCCAGGTATGACTGCTCTCGGGGGTCCAGCATCTGATCGGGCCTCACAGGATGGACAATGTTGGCGGGCTGGGGGGTTAGGGTGTACTTCTCTAAGAATGCCAGGTCCGTAGCGGCCTGGTAGCCAGAGTTCTGCTGCTGTCCTTGAGCCTGCATGCTCACAACACTGTGAGTTTGAGAGGAGAGCGACGAGGCCCTGTGGGCGTTCAAGTCGCCCTGCGCCCCTCCTGCCATCTGGACAGGAACTAAAGTGACGGGCACACAGACATTCGTAGGAGGAGGGGTGCTCTGGAGGGCTGACTTAGGTTCAGCACAGTATGCCTTAGAGGGTTCCTCAAAGGGAATGGAGACTATTTTGTCCTCACAGAGCGTGCCGAGGGGCTGCTCAGTAAACCGGGTGCTGTGCACGTGGTCGACATGGTACTTGAGCTTGTCTTTTCTTTTGAAAGTGGCGCTGCAGTGGGGGCAGTTAAAAGGACGAGCATCTGAGTGAATCACCATGTGCTTTGTCAAGGTCTTTTTGATCCGAAATGTCTGGTTGCACTCAGGACATCTGTGGGGTTTCTCACCTGTCACATGAACACAAGAAGAAGTGTGTTTAGAAGTATGTTTCTAATGCACCCCCTTAATTTTGAGAATAATAATTGACCGTTTCGATTAACCCCACCCCAGGACAACTACTGTCCGATCATAGCTTAGCATACCCGAGTTATAGTTTATCTGCAAACATTAGTATGCCTGTTCAGGACTGGAACTTCCACTGCGTGGGAACCAAGATTCGCTTAGCGGTACGATAGCAGCTCTGTCCTGCTCAGTATTTGTCTTGGGAAAGTTAAAAACTCTAGCAACCCCAGCCAAACTTACTGTACCTTACTAGCGTTATGTTTGTATAACTTACTATCAGTATCTTTTCTCTGCTAAATGTGAAGCATTTTGAACTGTAAAAAAAAAAAAAGGCTAACCTCTGTTGCTTTTTTTTATAGCAAGCATCCAAACCATCCAGGGTTTACGTTTAAAAAAAAAAAACATTTTAATTGCATTTTTAGGAGTTAACTAGCTCTATCCTGCAATACACAAACAATGCTGCTTCTTTATTTCCATGTCTTCTAAATCATGATCATCATCTGGTAGGATTGGTGACTTTTTGCCTGAGACATGTAGCTTTATCCACAATATTTTAAAAGGATATCATGTACGTACCTATCGTGTGCCTATTTATGACCCTTTTAAAGGCTTCTCGCGTTAAAACGATTTAGCCGGAGATGGAGTTAACAACCAACTTCAGCATTAGCGGTTCTATAACGGATAATATCTGCTAGCGACAGTCGTCAGTTCTGATGACAAAATCCGGTCATCAGCTATTAATGAAAAGCCTGCTGTTGTTTACATCTGTGTGAAATTGAATTACTACAAATTTCAAGCGGTAAATCTGCTACTGTTATCACTGAGGTAGAAAAAAAAAAGCTTGCCGAGCTTAGCCACAGTAACTAAGTGGGGCAAGGCTTTGTGAACGGTCAACTGAGAAAACCACAATTGTTTGCCTCCTAAAGCATCCATCCTAATCTCATACATCTTTTCAAGCAAACATATCCACTGACGTCTTTGTCTCCTCACCTGAGTGGGTCCTGAAGTGCATTTCTAGACTGGACTTTCCTTTAAATTCTTTCTTGCAAACCTCACACTGATGCACAGCAGTTTTATACCTGTGAACAAATTCCTCATTAACAGAGACAGAAACCAACATTTGCCAAACTTTGAAGGTACAGCTGAGAGACATATTACTACTTTTACAACATTATAAAAAGATAGAATATGTGTGACTGTGATTTATATGATAACATACTTCTGCCAAACTTTCTCTCCCAAATGAATGCTTTTGTAGTGGACCGTCAGATGATCATGTCGCCTGAAGCACTTGCCACATTCTTCACATTGGTGTGCTTTTTCACCTGTAATAAACGTGGATCGAGTTGAATTAAATACTGACTGGAGACAATATTTCCCACTGTACTGTATTGTATCAAGAAACAAAATTAAATCTGTGCGAATGAGACAAGGCAGACTGCAACAAAAGAAGAGGCAAAATAAAGACACATTGCTGTATATCTCATACTGTACCTGAGTGTATTTTCTGATGTTTGGTCAGGTGATCATGGCGTATGAAGGTTTTCCCACATTCATCACACTCGTAGCGCTTGTCGTCATGGTGGACGCGGAGGTGGAGCCTGTCCAAGGAGCAGTTTTTGCATTATAGGCAACTTTAATGAGCACTTAGTGACACAGCCAATCCAACTGAGGTCTTGAAACCACGCACCAGACACATTCTTCAAATCTCGTGGGACCCACCTGTAGGAGCTGCCATGACGGAAACTTTGGCCACAGATACTACAAAGGTGAGGCTTCTCCCCACTGTGGATCCTCAAGTGCTCTTTCAAGGTTGTCCTGTAAGAAGAAAAACATGCCTCTCAATAAAGCAGCACAGGGTTAAACATGACTTCTGCAGCTCAGCATGTCAAAATGGGGGAATGTGGGAATGAGGAAATGTGAAATAAGGAAAATGTGAGGAAACGTTGAGGGGGCTGAGACTTACCTTTCCCTTACGGATTTCCCACAAACTAAGCAGGTCCACTTTCTTTTGCCTCCATGTGTACACTCAATGTGCCTCTTTCTGTTGCCTGTGTCATTAAACTGTCGGCCACAAATCTCACAGGGAAAAGGACCTGAAAATGAGGATACAAACTCTTTCATCTAATGCATGGATTGCTACAGAAACATGGTTCCTGACTACTGTAATTCATTAACATATATCACTGTTACAGCAGTGACATCATTTTAAGGTTTGTTTCGGTACATTTCTCACCTAAGTGGAATTTCTCTTGGTGCTTCAGCCTGGCAAACCTGGACTTGAAGTATTCGTCACAGAAAGAGCATTTAAAGGGCCGGTCCTGCGTGTGCAGGATCATGTGCTCCTGCAGATGAGGCCTGCGGGTGAAGGTCTTCAGACAAATCTGGTTCAGAAGGTTCAAAGGTTACAGACTTAAAATGCATCGTAGGGCAGGACACAAACAACATATCGTGACTAAAACCAGTTCTTACAGCACATTTCCAGCCTTCACTCTTCCTCTTCCTCTTGGTAAGAAACTCTTGGATGTGGTCTGGATGAAACCTGGCAGGACAATGAAGATAGATGACATCATCATCATCATCATCATCATCATCATATTATAACTGTAGCAACACCAGCTGTTACCGTCATGAAGACCTATTTGAAATATTTTTTTTTTTATAAAACTCACTTAGAACTTACAACATACAGTATTTTTTCTATTTTCACCAATTTCATCCTCTTTTTACTGACATTGCAATCATTTTTCTATATCCATACTACACCCAATAATACACTTGTGTTGGTGTTGTTGTGACAACTTTGGTAATTCCTTATATTTTCCCCTAGTGCCTCAGCTCGAAATTTTAATTTGTCCAATACAGTGGTTTATGAGTGGTTTATAAATACCTAGAAAATGAATGTCATTCTGATTGGCTTCAACTGTACTTTATGTGTGGTGATAATTAGCAAATGTTAGAAAGCTAACACTTCAAACTAAGATGGTGAACATGTTAAATATTATTATACCTGCTAAAAACCAGCATGTGTACATTGTCACTGTGTGCATGTTACCATGCTGTGCCAAAGTACAGCCTCACAGTAGAGGCTAGAGCTACTGTGGCTGTAAACTCTTGTTACATGTATGATTGTGATTATGATTATCTGTGCATGACAAAAAGACTGGATAGTGTGATATTGTGACATCTCACCTCCTGACATGCTTGGCCAGGGTTTTCTTGCTGGCATGGAGTTTACTACAGAAGGGGCATTTGTGCTCCTTCTTCTGGAAGGGAGCGTCACTCGCGTGCTTCTTCTTGTGTACGGTCAGGTTAGACTTGGTGGAGTACCGCTGAAGACAGATGTCACACTGGAATGGTTTCTCTCCTGTGTGCACTCTGGTGTGACTCTCATACTTCCCTGAAAATGCAGGAAAAGGTGCATCAGTTAATATATTATATCAGTTACACATATGAGACATTAGTATAATTAATGTCTATTAACATGGCACAACTAAACTTTAACTGGATGTCAATCAGGTTGAAGGAAATGTGCTGTGTTTCTCTTCCAAAACAAACATAAACACAACCATAACTTTGAGAAAGAGTTGCTGGCAGTGGCGACAAGTGACAGACCAAAGGGAAATGTGAAATGAAATGATTACCTCTTATCTTACCTCTTACTCTTTAAACAGGAGAAAGGGAGAAGCAATAATAAAGTTGCAGCCCTACCCCCAAATCATGTAAGATAGAATTCATAAGTTTAGCAATAGTAGTCTGGTATGGTTAGTATTAGTAATACTATTATTACAACTATCCCTCCACAGTAGCCACCACTACTAATACTGCTCCTTCAAGAGGTAGGAGGTAGACCTACTCTATGTGAAAAGCATCTTAACATAACTTTTTTTATGATTTGGCGCTATACAAATAAAATTGACTTGACTTGACTACTAATACTGCTCCTTCAAGAGATAACACTAATAATCTAGACCTTACTCCATGGTTCCCACCTGCGCGGTCAAAGGTCTTGTCACATTTGGGGCACTTGAGAGTCTTCTTGCTGGAGGTTTGGATGATGACTGGAGCCAGACCCTCAGGGTACACTGGACTCTGGGTAGAGCTTCCTGCTGCGGGCACATGCGCCTCCACCTCTCGGACAGCCTGGTGCTCTGCCCTTTCTACATCTGAACCCTGCTGACCTGTACTCTTGTCTGCAGCGCAAACCTTGACAACTTTCCTCTTGGAAACCACAACCTCATTCATGTCTCCTTCCTCTTCCTCCTCGTCCACTGCGTATTTCCCCTGATCTGGTGTAGACGTCTCATCCACTTCCAGATTGGGCGATTGGTTTTGCACAATCAGTTTTCCTGATTCTTCCCCTCGTTCTCCATCTGGCTCTCTTGGTGATAAAGTATTTTGTTTTCCCTCAGGAGTGTTGATAGCATGCTCCACATTGTCTCTCTGATACTTGGTGGGTGTTCTCCTCCTGCGAGCTGATCTCCTTGTGGTAGCAGTTCTTTGACCTGTCGTCCTCTCTTTCTCAGTTGAGGTGTCCTGCTGTACATCAGTGCGTCTCTCAGCCAAGTGGTTCTGCAGGGAGTTTTCAATGGCGCAATGGACATCAGATGGGCTCTGGGTGTCTGTGTCACCTGCTGGCGAGTCAATGGAGGTCATTTCCACCTCAGGAGACCCTCTTATCTCATCCTGTGCCTGGATCACATGTACTGGGTTGCTGTCCCCTTCTTCACACAGCAGCTTTAGTATATCCATCATGTCCAGGAATCGGGCGGCTTCTGTTAGAGCCGGGAGGTCAGTCTCTGCTACAACGCACTCAGAGGTGTACAGAAAGCCAAGCAGGTGCTGGAAAACGGAGTCCTCCACATGGTCCAGAGTCACACGCGCAGTAGCAGGGTTCTTGGACAGCTCAGCGTGGAAGTAGCTGCTCCCATGGGCCAACACCACCTTGTGGGCACTGTAGAGCCTCCCGGCCACAGACACCGACACATCACAGAACCTCTGTCGGCTCCGGTCCTCGCTCAAGAACTTGAGGAGGTTGTGACTGTGCTGCGACATAGCCAGGTGCCTGACTTGTGAGGTTGATTCTGGGACAGTTTCACAGTTTGGTGGGGCGTTGGAGCCCAGCACAGTGCCCGGCTCTGTGGCAGCCTCATTGCTGGCGCTGACCTGCCTGCTGCGTTTGGGACGCAGAGGATTACAAGGTTTTTTCTTCATCGGTGTGTCTGTTGGGCTACCATGAATCACTCCTGAAAAGCAGAGGAATAGAAACACTGCTGTGACTGAACATGCATCGATGTTGCCTCTCCAAAGTAGGATTGTGATATTCAAGAGGCTAAATTGGCTTAGCATGAAAATGAACCGGACTTTAACAGCGAAAACAGTGGTATTAGCGGCATGAGGCTGGCATGAAGGGGACATTGTGGGGAACAGTTATCATAAACGTGAAGATTGCGCATGAAAAGCACAACAACGACCTATTTCTAGCGTTTGAAATATGTTTCTCCCACATAGCAGAGCGAATGGTCAATTGCTATCATCACTGCAGTCAAACAACAACACAGGCCTCACGGGAATGGGAAATACGAGAGTAACCGTATTTCGCTATTCTGACTTGAACGGTCACGGCGGCTGCATTTGCAGGTTCGCTCTCCACCTCAAGGACCCCTAACATGTTATCAGGCGGACGGGCGGGCCCCCCTCCGAGGAGAGTGTCGACAAACGACCCTTACTGCCTCCTCGGAAATCAAGGTTTGTAGCGGGACGTTTTTGAAGGAAAAAAAAATCCTACCTTCGAGACACGGGCCGCGTTTGCGAAGCACCGGACACTCCAGCTGGCATGAAGGACGTGTAAAATAAACGGGGGAATAATTATTTCCTGAATATCTGTGACGCCCCACCTTCCCAAATGTCGGACACCGTAACAAACCGTTCGCCCATTGGCTGTTTCAGCTTTTGTCCTGTAAAGCTCGGGTTTACAGCCGTAAACACAAGTACAAATTGAACAAGTAGCGAGAAAATTACAAACTGTGATTCCGTTTTCAGTTCATTTTGTAAGTAACGCATGAAATTCAGCCACGAGTTCAACGAGGGCGACGTGTTGTCGAGGGAGAGTCATGAGAGCAGGGTATCATGGGTAATGTAGTCTGAAAGGTAATAGCTTACTTCCATTAACTGCTATCAACCAGTTTAATGTCTGTGTTTTACAGTGAAACTAAAAAGATTTACTGAAGTATTATACGTTACAATTGTGAGGTACATTGTAACTTTACACAGCTACATTTCAGAGGAAAATATTGTACTTTTTACTCCACTATATGTCTGATAGCTAAAGTTACAAGTTACCTCGCAAATTAATATTTAAATAACCTTTAACAGTTAATGACCGTATTTTGGCTACATTGTAAGTACTTTTACTTTTAAACTTTAAGTACATTTTGTTGATCATACTTACAGTACCTACTTTTACTTACATACGATTTTGAATGTGGGATGTTAACCATAGACTGTATATAAATACATTAACTTGTAACAGTGTAAGACAGTTTTTAAATTGGGCTATTGCTAGTTTTACTTTAAGTAAAATATCTGATTACTGATTGCATCACTGGTCTTTTACTTAATTCGAGGGTTATTATAGGGGTCTATCTTTAGATTTAAAAATTAAATGAATTAAAATCTGTGCAAATATACCAGCTATATTTGCAATCATATAATTACTTCCACTTCAACACACACACACACACACACAAAACGTGAAAATATAGTGATAAACTTTCACTTTATTTAATAGTTGTTTTTATTTTACATATTGAATCATGGCCCCAAATTCTGGGCTATAACATACTGTGAGTGCCACAGTAAAACCTGAGCCAGAGCAACTTAAAACAAGTAACACTAATAGGAACAGTAAAGCCATTAGTATTACTAATGAGCAGATTGAATGCTCTTAGGGCTGTTCAGAGAAATGACTTGTGATGACGTAAATAAAGTTTTAAATAAAGATACTTCCCAGATTAGAACCACTGTCCTACATTTATACTTCTTTCAAAGACTGGGCCTCGGTCCAGCCAACTGCTGCAGGTAAATAGTACTCAACTGAGCACGTGCTCTGTAGTACATGTACATGTGCACACGTGCCTTTTATGTTTATGTCCACGGTTCAGGGAGTGTATGTGTGGTTGAGTTGTGGGAATATTTCCCTCTGCAGAAGACTGAAGTTATAACAAAGAGAAACTGAAATTTGTTTGTGCCTCTGCTCAGTAAAGGTTCACCATCTGTTCCAAAACTCTCATGTCCCATTGTTTTCGTCAGGTGGGCCTCAGTTGTCACTTATGTAAATGTACATCATATATCTGTCTGGGGAAGATGTTTTGGAGTTGCTCAAATTAGCGTCCTGGATGAACCCTTCCCTTCGCCAACACATTCAATGTGTAAGACATTGTAAGTGCATTAGCTTAATCCCCCCTATCTGGCTTGCAGCGCGCCAAGCGTTTCAGTGAACACATACATGCACAGAGGAGCAGAGCTGAAGATGGAGTTGCACACACAAGTATTCCACACTTGTCTTTGACCTGAAATGAAGATATTGCGAAACATCTAGTAATTTGGAGGACGTATTAAGGACAATGTTGAGATTGAGCATACATGTGTGGATGTTATGGCTGCTTTGTGCAGGTAATGTTTGGATACAGTATGTATGATGTAATCAGAGCTAAATATTATTTTCTGTTTATCATATATTTTAGTCAATATAGATGTGTGGTTTCAATGAAGTTATGAATAGCATATTGTTCAGATTTTCATCTTAATTGATCATTGTCATATTAGAAAATTTGGATGTGTCCAATAAGTGCACAACATGCATATTGGACAGTTGCTTTAAATTCTAGATTGCTCCAAATGTAAGAAATTATTATTAGATTTGTTGTACTTTTCTCTTTTTGTTTCTTATCTTTATTCTGTTGGTTAATTTAATTCTACACACATAGAGTATTTGTGACTGTGTGCTGAACCTCACTGACGCATGGGTTGAAAATTTGCATGCAGTCAAAATCTTTATTGTTTTAACAATATCAAAAAATATTTGTCTCTCCAGGCACTTTCTCCAATGAGGACATCAATGGATGTGAACAGCAGCCATGCCAAAATGGTGGCTTATGTGAGAGCTACAATGGAGGTTTCAGATGCCTTTGCTCCCAACAAAGCCAAAATGGGCGCCTGTATGGGGGAGAGACCTGCAAAACTGCACTTTCAGGCTGTGATGACAACCATTGCGAGAATGGAGGAATATGCTCTCCTTTACTTGTCAATAATCAGCACACTTACACATGCATCTGCCTTGCTGGCTTCACAGGCCCTAAATGTCAGACCCCCACCATTTTCTCATTTGAGTCCCGAGGCTACATGTACATAGAGACTCGGCTTCTAGACGCAGAGGCCCCTCTTAATGTGACGTTTAGCTTCAGGACAGCAAGACCGATCGGCACCCTCTTGCAGCGCAGAGTGGACGACCTGCTCCTCAGTATTGAGCTGATGGATGGGCATCTCTGCCTCCGCAGCCTGAGAGCTCAAGGCTCCAGCACGCTGGTTCAGGAGCTGCCAGAGTACTTGTCCAACAGCAAGTGGCACACTGTGGAAGCATCACTGGGCGGTGTGGTCAGTCTCATCAGGCTGCTCTGCACCGAAGGAAGCTGCAGCAGAGACTCCAGCGCTGAAGTCCAGCTGCTTGAGCAAGCCTCTGCTCTCCCCGAGCCAGGAGCAGTTCGTCAGAGCCTTTTCATAGGAGCAGTTGGGGGGGAGTGGGGTTTGGGCAGAGCAGTGGATGAAGCAGACTACCCGCCTGCTTTTCTGGGCTGCTTCAGAGATGTGTTTGTGGACTCGCATCTGGTGCTGCCTGTCATAGTGCCCGAAGATTCAGACGCCTGGTCAAACATCACTGTGGGATGCAGCGACAAAGACAAGTGTGATGACAGCCCGTGTCAGAACCGAGGGCGCTGTGTGAGCCAGGGCTGGAGGAGCTACATGTGTGAGTGCCACAGGCCACATGAGGGAAACAACTGTGCAGAGGGTAAGATGTACACACACACACACACTAATACCACTGCATGCCATTTCAAATTTATTGAAACAAGGTCACATGTACAGTGGTTCAGTTCTAAAATCTTTCCTCCTCTGTGCCTCTGTCCTCAAAGAATTGAACTGATTTTAGGAGGCATCACATTATTTCATTAATAAAATCAGGATCAGAATCAGAATCAGCTTTATGGTATGCGTACACATACAAGGAATTTGACTCCGGTTGGTGGGGCTATGACAATCTAGAGTTAACCGAGGATATTTGCGTGATATGTTTTAAATGAGGTTTAGATTTACTTAAAACAGAATACTAAACGTATTAACAGATACATGTAGAAATGTTCTGACTGACCTTTAAATGCTATGTGTGTGGAGTATTTATGTTTTTTTTTTTTTTTCAATAATTGCAGCATTTAAGTGAGACTTCTCTAGACAGAATTACTGGAAAACATGCTGTAAAAACGGGGACAACAACAGGTACAGGTCAAGTCAAGTTTAACCTCAGTCACGTCACTTCAGAAATCCCAATGGCTAGCTATAAAGAGAGCCACCCTGCAAGATGATGAAGTTAGTCAGTAGACTTTAAAGGAGCTTACAGTGCTAGTAGAAATAGCACAGAATTATGCAATTAGGAGGCATTCAACAACACCTGGGCAGAGGATTAAAAAAACGTGGGTTTCAGTTGCTCAACCTGGAATGCCTTTACTTTGACTAGGAAGTCTTATGGAGTCACGCCACACAGAGGCATTTTCGTTGGTTGGCACCTTCAACAGCTTCTCCTTACAAATGAACAGGGAGCACTCTTCATTGTCAAATCAATGCTGGAAAAAGTCCATAGCATCACTTGACCTGTAAAAACAAGCTTTTATTAGCTATCGTACCATTACATTGATTGACTCCACAAAAATCTAATGTTTTATTCGCTTAAAGGCACAGTTTGACATTATGGGGAATACGCTTATTGGCTTTTTGATAAAGAGATTGATGAGAACATTGATACCACTCTCATATCTTTCCATTAAATTGCCAGGTTAGCTGTTTCCCCATTTCCAGTCTTTAAGCTAAGCCAAGCTTAGTTAACCCGCTGCTGGCTGTAGTTTCATATTTAATGGACAGACACGAGTGGTATCAATATTATCATTTAACTCTCTGTAAGAAAGCAAATAAGGGTATTTCCCAAACTGTCTAATTCCCTTAAGATGTACTTTTCATCAGGTTTTGTTTATCTCTCTTTTTCTCTCTCTTCCATGTAACCATGCAGAGTATATCACTGCAAGGTTTGGAAACAAAGACCTGGAGAGTTATGCTTACTTCTCATTAGATGATGACCCCGGTGATACTTTGAGTATATCCATGTTCATTCGCACCAGACAGTCCAGCGGCCTGCTCTTCATCCTGGCCAACAGCACCAGCCAGTACCTCCGCCTGTGGCTGGAAGAGGGCAGGGTCAAAGTTCAGGTCAACAACTTTGAGACCCTTGTTGGTCGGGGTGTGGTCAGTGACGGACACTTCCATCTGGTGACTGTGAAGCTGGAAGGAATGGAAGCCATCTTGTTCCAGTCAGCCCAGAGCCAGGGCTCTTTGCCCATTAGGCCCATCACGGCCCATCCTGGGGACCTGGTTTACGTTGGGGGGCTACCAGACTCAAGGGCCTCTGCCTCGTATGGTGGCTACTTTAAAGGATGTGTCCAGGATCTGAGGATTAACAGCAAACGACTGCAGTTCTATCCTATTGAAACTCCAGTGGAATCTTACAGCCTGGAGCAACTCAACAATGTTGCACAAGGATGCATTAGTGACAATGTCTGTGCTGTGAGTTATAGCAATACTGTCGTGATCATTATATTGTCTTTAACGAGCTGGTGACACATTTTCATTCCTTATCTGCACTAATAATGGCCAAGGGCATTGTACAGAACTGACAGGAGTTTAGGCTTAACTAATTCGGGCTGTTTTCTTTTCATTAGGTCAACCCCTGTCTCAACGGGGGAGTGTGTTACTCCATGTGGGACGATTTCATCTGTAACTGCCCCCCCAACACTGCAGGGCAGCGCTGTGAGGAGGTGAAATGGTGTGAGCTGTCTCCCTGCCCTGCCACTGCTGTCTGTCAACCCCGCTCTCATGGTTTTGAGTGTGAGTGTCCTTAGATGTCTTAAAAATCCATTGGATAAAAAAGGTTCTCTAAGAAAGGACAAGAAAAAGAATACATGCTATGAATAAGTATATTGTGTACAGTCACCATAATTTTTCCTAGGTCATGATTAAAAACATTGCCAAGTAAAAGAATTCATAATAAACATTTAAGCCTTTTATTATACTAGCCCATTTCTGATCTTGGTTTGTATCCACTGAAGGGACTGTCTGCAGTGCAGACTCCCTTTAGGGCACTCACTGGTGCAGGCACTTATTAATTACAGTGTGGCTGATTACAGAAGGGAACAGAGTTGATGCAGGGATCCTACACAGGATTCCTCTAAGACGTGGTAATCCCCGGTCAGATTAAGTCTACCGCCACATGCCTGTGGATGTTTATGATGACAAAGTCTTCCTGGACATGTCACATGTTCACAAAGAGAAAAGGAGGGGAACTGTTGATCCAGAGTAGCTGCCATTTTGATTGATGCCATCAAGTGCCTGTATTTGTACACATATTCAGCATATCAAGTTTCTTTTTCTGTTTGTGTTATTACTGACCCATTTTGGAAGCTTTTTCCACTGTTTTTGTGCATTCCTTGCCAATGAACCAGCAGATAACATAATATGCAGTTTTGTCTTTTCTAGTTTGTTTTGTCTGTTGTGCACTTTAACAGACAAAACAAACAATAATGTTTTAAACTTCCCTGCTTGAACAGTGTAAAGACCCTTTCACATTTCTGTATTTGTGTTCTTGTCTGTGCTCTTCTCACTGGTATGAAGTGGGCAGGGCTCAATTGGAAAAATACGATGTCACATTCTACCATGCGTCAACCAGGTTTGAACAATGTTTGCATCAAAATGTCAATCAAGTGTGATCAAACCTAACTCACACAGTTCTGATGAAGCAGATTTCACTTTTTGAGTGTCAAACGTGTTAAAATGAATAATAACAATTAATGTTTTTTTTCCATCAAACTTTCATTTTGTATTAATCTTATTTTTTTTGTGACACTGTGACATCACTGTTGGGTGTGGTTACTGGTTCAGCAAAGCACACTTCTGCTTGGTGTGGTTGGGTGAAACTGGCTTGAAACGTTCAAACAGAGAGGGCAGTTACTCCTTTACAGCGAGGTGTGAAGTAGGGATTGTTATAGTAAGAATGGATAGTATGTGTTGGCACTGGAATAAATTAAAAGAATGGGAAAACTACAATAAATAGTAATGTTGAATGTCAGTTCATTAGTTTCTCTACAATTTCTCTCCTCCAGGTTTGTCAAACGTGACGTTTCGGGTTGAAAGCAGCATTTTGCACTACCGGAGCAATGGGAACATTAAGCGCAGCCTCAGCAGTGTTTCCCTCCGCTTCCGCACAAGACAGTCCGCTGCCACCTTACTTCAGGCACAAAAGGACTCTGACTACCTCACCGTTTCCCTCCTGGACTCTCATTTGGTCATGGAACTCCAGACTGGGGCTGACAAGGATTCCCGCAAGGTGACAGTTCAAAGCCAGGGTCCAATCAGTGATGGAGAATGGCACACTGTGGAGCTCAGCATGGAGAACCAGACACTCCTGACCTCCAGGTGGATCATGGCTGTGGATGGAGGCAAGGAGGAGCTAAGCATGTCCAAAACAGCTGCGGGGGACCTGGATTTTATAAGAGAGGGAGCAGACATCTTCCTAGGGGGGCTGAGCCTGGACGCTGGAGTGAACCTATCTGGCTGTCTGGGCCTAGTGGAGATTGGAGGCCTTCCTCTCCCTTTCCACCTGGACACAGACTTAAACCTCCCCAGACCTCAGGAGGAGCAGTTTGCGAGGAAAAGCAACTCTGCCCCACAATACGGTTGCTGGGGATCCAGTGTGTGTGCACCCAACCCTTGTAAGAATGAGGGTGTGTGTGAAGACCTGTTTGACCAGCATCACTGCACATGTCCCTCCGAGTGGACAGGGCCACTGTGTCAAGATCCAACAGACACCTGCATCTCCAGCCCCTGCATCTACGGCAACTGCACCAACCTACCGGGGGGATTCAAGTGTGTGTGTGAGCTGGGCTACAGTGGAGAACAGTGTGAAGTGGAAGTAGATATGTGTGAAAACAGCAATTGCGGAAATGGCGCCACATGCCTCAAAGGTCTCCTGAGCTATGCATGCCTCTGCCCTCAGAATCTGACAGGCCAATACTGCAAGTGAGTTCTTCCACATTTAATAATATCTCTGACACCAAACTTACGGTGGCATACACTATAATATGTTAGAAAGCTCTGAGTTGTACTGATTTACAAAATGGTCTCTTACAGTGAGAAAATTCCTGAAATCCCATGGTACATTGAGATCAATCCGTAAGTGCTTTTTACACAAGTAGTTTGTACTGAAAATAAACACATTTCAGTTCACTAAACCAAGTAAATATTAAATGCACCAGTGCCAAACAGGAAGGCATTGACATTTCTTGTTGTTTTTCTTTTGTCTGTTAAGACTTCCTCAGTTGCCTGTTTCTACATGCATGGGTACAAGATGGAACTACAGCTGCTTTAATGGAGGGAACTGCTCTGAAGCAGACAACACCTGTTACTGCCTGCCTGGTTTCACGGGACAGTGGTAGGACATGCATAATGATATTTAATCCTCTTTTCTGCCCTAGGTCATGATCCCGAGGTTTCTCAACACTGAGGGTCAGCACCTACTGAGCCCACATGGGGTCGCTAGATAACCAGACAGGGCCACTCGATTTTTCAAGATTGATGTGTCTGTGGTACATTTTTAAATAGAATTAATTGGAATAATTGATTATGTTTTAAATATAACATAATTGGCGTTAAATTGATTTGTGAATACCGCTACACATGAGAACATCAGGACCTAAAGTCAGGGTCATGAGCCAGAAGGTTGATGAAACGCTTAAAGCTGTTAGTCTATATTTTTATATTAACATTGGATCGAAAAGCTACGTGTAATATAAAAGGTGTTTTTTGAAATGACAAATCCACAAAAAATGATTACCCACCTCTGTAGTTCCCCTCAGTTCTATAGAGCGTTTTAGTGTCTTTCAGCTCAATGTTTTGGTTTTACAGTCCGCAACTTGACTGTTTTGGTTCACTCTCACAACTCTCATCAGTGTTGTTCTTAGACGCAGCGGGCCGCTGTTTATTCAGCGAAAAAAAAAGCGAAAAAAAACCACAACTGTATGCTACCTTTCTGCATCAAACTGCAGACAGTCAAAGTATGCAACTAGCTGGTGAACACATTGAGCATTTAGCAGCTACTCCCACAGGAGCTGGTAGAGACCAAAAACAAAGCTAAAAAGATCAAATATGGAGCTTGCATAGATCGGGTGGCCAGAAGCATGACTCCAAATGAATGCTAATGTTGCTTTGTTATCGAGATCTAACTTGGTTAGGTGCTTTTTCCTGTATTTGTTCTCACATTCTTCTGTCCTTATTTTTCCTTCCAGGTGTGAGAAGGATGTGGATGAATGTGCCTCTGACCCCTGTATGAACGGAGGCTTCTGTGTCAACTACGTGAACAGTTTTGAGTGTGTGTGTGATATGAATTTCTCAGGGATACACTGCCAAATAGACATTAGCGACTTCTACTTGTACCTCTTCTTGGGCCTGTGGCAGAACCTCTTCCAGCTGGTGTCCTACCTTGTGATACGCCTCGATGATGAGCCAGAAATCGAGTGGGGATTCTACGTCAACGAGTAGGTCCCTCCTTGTCTACTGTAATCAAACTGGACTACATTTTCTCTAGAAGGTCACACTGGAGTACATTTGAACTTATTTGGCAAATTTAGCACCCCAAAATGCAGCATTGTGTTATCAGTAACCTCCCCCCCCCCCCCCCCCCAGCAGGTCTGTGAAGCTTTATACCAAAGGGAGGAGAGAGCCACAACATTTGCTAGTGAATTCAGCTTTCTCTGGTGGAACTGCTTCTTCACTCCTATTTCATTGATAGTTTGTCTTCTTTAAACTTCCTGTGGGCAGATACATGTCCAGATTGAAATTATGAGTAAACATGGCCTACATGGTCTTAGTAGTGAAGGACCTGTTATTTAACTTGACAAAGTAGGCTACTCTGAAAACAGAGTGGACCAGTTTTTTTTCAGCCACCTATGGAGGCTATGTTCCAAAACTTGTTCCAGTACTTCACGAGTCACATTGTTGTGATCACCCATCCAGGTTTTTCTGATCTCAGCTCCATAAAGCATTGAGTTCAACAGACCAGAAGAGACACGGAACAACTGCAATAAATATACATTATGTGTGAAACTGAATTTCATTACATTTAGTGTACTCATGAGGTCAGTACTAGAAATGTGTCTGTTATGAACAGATTTGTTTGGTAATGAATATTACATATTACACCATATTTATTACAGTATATGAATGCATTTTATATGGTTCTCATACTGAAAACCACACACTAGAGTTTGTATTGTGCCTTACATTTCCTTGAGCACTGCTTTCTAATCAGTGTATGTTTTATAACTGTTCAGGGACACACTCACATAAAGTTATAATCTTCTGGATATTAATAAAATACCTATCTATAGCTAGGAAGAGGTGTATTTACAAAAATGTATGTATACAATATATATTGATAAAGGCTATTCTGCATGCAGTGCATACAGTACCTGATCTGTACGATGAAAACATAAAATAAACTTTGTGAAATGTTTGGAAACTGCTTTTATTTAAAACTTTATATACATACTTCAATTATGCAACAAACAGAAATAATAATGTTGACACTGATTCCAGTTCAACAACTAAACTTTCTTTACAAACAAAATATCTATAGCTTCTATTCAGTCATCAGGTAAACTATTATGCAAACAAATGTCAAATCATGAGGGAACGATACAAAAATTAGACATACAAAATGTGCAAATAAGGTGTACAGATATTTTAACAGAAAATAAGTAACGCCTAAACACAGACCATGACCACGGACCATGACAGATTAGATCCATTTCTACAGGCAGTCCATTCAGTAAGGCTCAGTTGGTGCACTGTAGATGTGTAAACTCCAAGTCATGGCCTACCATGAACAAAAATACCTTTTTCTTAAATAACATGCCTGATTAAATATTGTTCATATAAATACAGTAATCATACACAGATTATTATTTAGCACGAACAGTGCACCTGATATAAGACTAACACTCACAGTGCTGTAAGGCTGTTACAGAGCTGCTAATGAAGTCCTAAACAGAAACAAGTGTGGACTGCTGATTTCCCTTCCCTCATCAGAGGCAGCACATACTATCAGCAATACATACATACATACATACATACATACATACATACATACATACATAAACAAGATACTCATCAGTCCTGTTCATGGAGCTTACAGTCACAGAGCTCTTTGTAGATCCTCTTGCGTATCTTTGGTATGTCCTTCTGTGAAAACTGCAGAGGTTTTCCCAGGGCAAGGCATCTAGAATACTGTACAAAATAGAGTTATTGTGTAATGAGTTAAAACTGGAAGCACTCAGACAACATAATGATTCAGGTCATGCACATAAGGCTAAAAAAATATTTTGGTACCTCCAAGACAAAAACTCCACAGTCATTTTCATTGGTCTGTTGTGGGATTTTCTGTGATGGACAGCAGGGGGAGACAAGACATCGTGCCAGTCAGGTGAAACTCCAGCAGGACCTCTTACAGATCTGTTTTGTTCCTTTGTGCCACTAGTTTTTGCACATCATCATTAACGGCAATAACATTAAAATGACATACCTCATCGTATGACACCACCCAACCATTTTCAAAAGATGTTTGCTTCTTTTCCTTTGCTTCTGTCATCAAATATTTCAGGATGTTCTGTTATAAGAAAAAGACAATTTTACAATGCAGATAAAAACTTATGATATATATATATATATATATATATATATATATATATATATATATATATATATATACACACACACACACACACACACACACAATATCTATAAATACAATAATCTGCTATTACCCGTGCAACCTTCTGGAGTGCGTTCCCTTGAGAGTCATAAAGGCAGATCTTCTTTTTGACAATGTCGGCCGTCACCAGACACCAGTGAACCTCCAGGTGGATGGGCACCAAAAGCAAACTCTTAGAAAACAAATCCACCTGCGCAAGAAAGACGGGGTCAAACCCACTCAGATTGCTTTCACTTCATTTCTGAGTTATTCTCAGTCTTGTCTCATAACATAACAATTTGATCATGCAAACTTTTAAATTAGTTTATTCTTTAATTGTTCCAGTCCGACACATGGCAACAGTGATCTATATTACAAACACTAATAAATGATCACACTACTTCAATTGTAGACCTAACCTGCTTTGTCCATCTCTTAACACCATCATATCCTTTAGTCATGAGCTGCCTGTGGAAGAAGCTGTTGAGAAAATGGACCTAAGAGTGGAGAGAAAAGGAGATCAAAATTATACAACTATTATAAAACTAAATTAACTTAGGATTGTGCAAGTTCATATGTTTTTATGTTTTATTCTAGTCAGATTGTGACACTCAAACACAATCTTAAAAAAATAGAAAAAGGATTGTGATCAACTAAAAGAATAGTTTGACATTTTGGGAAAATACGCATATTCACTTTCTTGCTTACATTAAATATTTAGCTACAGCCATTACATACCTTATGATGGGCAGATTCCATAATCAATTCTCCATACATGTTCATGACCTTAAGCAGAAACAAAAAAATATATATACCAGTTACATTCACTATAAACATTTAGGCTTAAATCTTTCCACTCAAAAATCTGCACGAAAAACTGAAATTCTTGGTGTGTGAGATGGTAACCTGGTCGTTGAGCCAGTTCTGATCTGCCAGTGTACACAAGTCCTCCAGTGTCAGTGTGTGTTTCTTGTAGACCACCCGGAAGGAGGGAACAGGTTTCTGAATAATTGCAGTTCGGTATTTGGTCACTTCTGAGAGGATGATGTTTTTCCTGCACAGGTAGGAAAATACAATTGGTCTACAATTAAAATCATTACATCACCACTCTGAATGCTCCACTTATAAACACCTAACTACTAAAAAAGTGCTGTTGTTGTATTGCAGATGTTATAATCATGCAAACAGAGAGAATCACATGATTCAAGGTGATTCAATACAGTCGGATTTAGATGTTTGACAAAGATTTACCTGTCACTGAAATCTGTGTTAAACCTCCTCTTCAGATGTCTCAACATGTCACTCTTTTGTAGTGGGATGAAACTTCCATATATTCTGTAGAAGTCATCAAGAAATTCTAGAGAAACATGGAAACATTGTGATCGCAAACAGCTGTGAAAAACAGAAATGTAAACCAAAAAAAAAAAAAAAGTGGGAAAATTTAGAAAAGTGACAAAAAGATCTACCATGGATGTCATTTGTCAGTACTTTAAGGCTGACAGGATCTCTGTTTGTAGCCTGGTCCTGACCTGGGATGACAGAAATCAACTGTCCTGAAGGACCGTCACTCTCGAGCCGAGCTAGTACCATTGTCCTCGATTCTTTAAAATGTGTAGTTAACCCACATGCACCACTGTCTGTGTTCAACAGGGCTCTGACAGTGCGAGAACGTTTTAAAGGGTCAGTGATTTTGCTAAGCTGTGCCAAAGTTTCTGTTTTTGGAGACGGCGCAGTCTGACTGATGTTACCTGCAGAAACATTTGTGTCCGTAACCAGGTTCTGCAAGGAACTGGGAGCAGTGAGCGTTTCTGCCAGACTGACAGATTCACACAGCTTCAACAGGCAACTCTGCCTTCTAAGCGCATCCTCTGAACCTCCAGTATCACATCCGAGAGGTGAAACAAGAGCTGATGTTCTGACCTGTGAATTTTCTAGGCTTGGTGTGTGGTACGTTGGAACTTTGTCTTTATTTTTTTGTGATTGTGTCTTCACACTGAGGCAGGGGCCGGAGCTGATCCCACAAGCTCGTTTCTTTGCTCTCAGTATCCCAAAACGGCATTTCTCTCTCCGCTTCCTCCACATCCAAAGCTGTATTTTACAATACAAGCGTCTCTTGGCTCGCCTGGAGACATGAGAAACTCCTTTGATTGAAGACATGAATCCCTTTTTTCTCTTGAGGTATTTTGCTGTGCTCCGGTGGCTCTGTGTTCGGTGCATCTGGGAGAGATTGTTTAGAGTGAGCGATGGAGGGTCACATGAGAGCATGGAGTTGTGGGTATCCTTTCAGCTGCTTGGAGGGCAGATATGAGTCAGATAGCTCATATGCAACAGTTTTGAATCTGGGTTTTATTTTTACTCACTTTCCAGGCCTGGTCCATTGTCTCTACTGACTGTTTCAGACTGAACCTTTCCTTGATAATTCCAGTCTAGACTTTAAGTGGAAAGTATTAGTAGTATTGGATGCTGCTGTATCCGTAGGCTCACCCACGCCTTGACAGGATCTTCATGGCTTACTCAGCTGTCCTTGTATCGGTTTGTCAGTAGAGTAATGCACAGTCTGAACAGCTGCTGCAATACAGAATGGATGTGTTATTATATGCAGGGCTCCTGCACATTTTATCTCACCTTTTAAAAACGTAACACACAGTTTTCACAGTAAAAAGACTTGTTTTTTTCTGAATTATGATCAGTTTTCATTGTTACACATGAAGGTTATGGCTGGGTAATACAGCAGTTAACTAAGCAGTGGTGGAATGTAACTAAGTACAATAAATGAGTACTGTACTTGAGTATAATTTTGGGATACTTTTTTTAATTTTAATTAAAAATAAGTTCCTCTTGCTCACTTTTCAGCAACTGCTTACATGTCAACACATCAGTTATAGTTCTCAATATAATATAATACATGATAATATAACACTGACAGGAGGCATTCTGCTGCATGGTAAGTACTTTTACTTTTGATACTTTTATATTTTGCTGATAGAATTTGTAACCTCGGTAACGTCAAGGGTCTGAACGCAGGACCTTTACTTGAAACTGAGTGTTCCTATTTCTTGAGTGGAGGACCTGTATACTGCCTCCAAAAGCCGCAGCAACTTCGAGGGGCCGCGTTTGCGTGTGCACAGACTTAGTAACGAACATTTTCACAAAAGATTCAGTAGCACTACAAAATCTGCAGGACCTCCGCATGACCAATGCAGCTTCAGACGCTGTCAGAGCTTTGCACGGCAGTTTAAGACCTGACTGTGTGTGTGTGTGTGTGTGTGTGTGTGTGTGTGTGCGTGCGTGTCCAGCACACAGGTCAACTAACAAAGATTAATCTTTGATTTCCTCCGGGCAGTCTGGCACGATTATTTATTTTTTTTTTTTTTCTTGACACGTGTTTCCGAGCAAAGAGCCTTGCCGAATGAGCTGAGGCAGCTAACTGAGAGGTGTACTGACACAACAACTGGGGGGCGACGAGCGGTGAGCTGCTAGCCCTGAGCCTTACCGTGTCTGCCTGCCTGCCTCATCGAGGCTTCCGGGTGAGATGAGCCACAGTCCGGCGAAGCTCCACCATGTCCACCTGCGGGGACAATGAATGCACTCCTTTCTTTAAGAGACGACGTTCTCGCTGCTTGACCCTCTCAACCTGCAGCGCATTTAGCAGCATGTATACAATCGACTCCACACTGAGAGTCGCGGGTGAAGTGCGTCACTCTTGCGCCGACCAATCAGATGTCACTGAGCAAGACGTCTGCGTTACGTTGGGGTCATTGATAATAATTTGTAGGTTTCAGAAAGAGCATTTACTCAGTGCTTAAGAACAGTTTGGAGGTACTTGTACTTTAGTATTTCCATTGTCTTCTACTTTATACATGTATTAGTGTTTGTTATTATTATACAGCAATCATAAAAAATATTATGGGGAGGGGGGGATTCATATGCTACCTAGCAGTATACAAAGTAATTATATCAGCTACAGCTTTACCAGCTCCAACATTGAAGTGATGTACACATTAAATCCTCAGTAATTATAATCCAATAATATAATAAACATTCTGAATTGTGCCATTCTGCTTAATGAGTACTTTTACTTTTTGTACTTTAAGTATATTTTGATGATAATACTTTTGCACTTTTACAATGCATGACTATTACTTTTTACAGAGTATTTCTACAGTGTGGTATTGCTACTTTTATTTAACAAAAGTACTTCCTCCACCGCTGTTTGTTTCATTATTTAGCAATGTAAGCCCACTAAAGTTATTTCTTACTTCGTCATTCAACAAAAATCCATTCCCTTAAAAGCCAAATTTGTCGTTTATTTTCGATTTTTTATTGACATAGCTTATCATTATCTGATTATTGTTTGAAATGGATGTATGGGGATACCGTCATTGAAATCAGTGTTAAACATCCACTTCAGGTGTCTCAATATTTCACCCTTTTGCAGTGGGATGTAAAAATAAAATGTTTTAGGGCAATTGGAAGTACTTCCATTTCAAATACATTGGAAAACAGAAAAGTAAACCAAAAGAGAAAGACAAAAACAACAAATGTGGGTATAGCATATTGTTTGTAGGTGTTTTGTTGCTGTTTCAAATAAAATGTTATCTCTGTAGTCTGTAGCCTGGTCTTTACCTGAAATGACACTTGTGTATTGTGCAGATGGTTCAGTCCAGGGCAAATATGTGGGCGGCAGCAATGAGCATCGCCGTCCCTCAACTATGACCCCCTTCTTAGTAAATATCCTCTGTCCTGAAGTTTCATTGAGTAAGTACAACCCTGCGCTGTAGCTGACTGCTCAATCTGACCTCTGTGGAGACGGAAAGCAGCTTACACAATATGGGTGTTTGAAGATGCGCCTCTTTGCGCATTTTGTATGATATTTAATTAAGAAACATTTGTGCGAGATGTGGGCACAGCTATCAAATGAAAATCACAGATAATGGACATTCATCACCACAAAACACAGTGACACATAACTTATTTAAGCTAGATACTGCTCATCCCACGCCAGACTTTGTCAGCTTCCATTTGTTTTGGCAGCAGTCCTAAAGCAGAGCACAACCCACATGTGACGCAAGAGTCAGGAGGGATGATCGTGGTGTTTGACTTGGCTCAATTTTCCTGTTTGAAGTACAAGATATATACATCCGAGTGCAGCTCTGGCTCTCCTATTTACCCTTATCTGCTCAACTGCTCTAAAACCTGTTGAGTGCGCATCTCTCACAGAAATGAATCCCCTGGGTGTCACTGTGGTTCTGCTACTACTGGTGGGGGTATGGGCTCAGATCGGTGTGCAACGACCTCAATGCGACTCCCCTGAGGCAGAGGAGGCCGCTCTGGTGGCTCAGGATTACCTCAATGCCCAGCACAGCCATGGCTACAAGTATGCACTGAACAGGATTGAGGACATCAAGATCTTTTTTAAGGTAAGTTATCAGCAGTTGAGCTTGTGAAGTTACAGGTAAAGACATTTATACACATAGTTGATTCCTTTTCTTCACCTGTTTTTCAATTTTGAGGCAGGAACATGGGATCCTTTCATTGTCACAAACAATTTGCCTTATGAAGGTATAGCACGGAAAAGTCTCGAATAAATGGACTATTGCAAGTTTGGGAGTTTGTTTGTTTGCAACCTTTGATCTACACGTCCCTCTCCTACGCTCCTGCAGTACATAACAAAAAACTCATCACGTTTAATTCCTAATATTTTGGCAGATTAAACTGTAAACTGCTATATTAACTTGTAATTTAGTATGAACATAATGTAGATACAACGCTGAATAATACAAATGGGGGAACACATCCTATATGACTATATGCCCCACTTAAAATGTAGTAAAATGCCAGGAAAAACGGCTCAATTTTACAAACTCTAAAATTGTAAATATTTTCTTTGTTTCTTTCTTTCTTTTTCACTTTAAGGGCTTCTGTCTATGTGGCGATCATACAACACATAGCAGAATTCTGTCAAATAACTCCAGTGTTTTTTTTCTTTTTTTAAACAAAAAAAAAAAAAAAATGTTTTGCTTTGCCTTTCCTTAGCCTGGTGGAGACGTCACATATGTCCTAGAAGTTGACCTGCTGGAGACAGACTGTCATGTGTTGGACCCAACACCTGTTGCCAACTGCACAGCCAGACCCAAAGCACAGACGGTGAGACTGCATACTATTAGTACACAGAAGCTCTCATACCTATAAGAATATTAAATATTAAATATTGAGAATAGAAAATGTCTAAATTGACTGTTGAGTGCTATTTGGACTGATTCTTTGTCTCCAATCAGGCAATAGAAGCAGACTGTGATGTGGTGCTTAAGAAGGTTGGCGGAGCTATATCAGTCACAGCATTCAAGTGTAAAACAGAGGGTAAAACTTTCAGATCACACTCCTAACCATATGAACACAACCACCCACATACATTTAGAACATCCCACACAAGTGTCACCCTACACACTAAAGCCTGCATGTGCCTTGTCTGATCACATATAGAATCAAGGGAGGACTTGTGCGTCGGCTGTCAAATCCTCCTTCCCCTAAATGACACCATAGCACTGGAGTTTGTGCATGCCTCTCTGGCAACCTTCAACAACCAGACTGTGGATGTAACATACACTGTTCTGGAGGTTGGAAGGATGTCATCACAGGTGGGCCCAAGCATGATCTGCTCAGTCCCATGTTTACAAGAGTGAATGCACCTGCACATGAATTTGTGTCCGTCAGTAAATCAATACTTCCCAATGCCTTGTTTCAGATTATAGCTGGTGGGCCACTCTATAGAGCAGAATATGTTATAGTTGAGGCTAACTGCACTGATGATGGCTGTGTGCCCCTGATTGATGCCATGGCTGTAAGTACACACAAAGCACACTGTTTTTAGCCCTGCTTGTAAGCTAATCTAAAAAGATAGGGAAATCATAAATCTGATCACCGATGCTCACCTTAAAAACCTTAAAAATAAACAAATTGGGGGAAAAACATCTTGTTTTTCTTTTCTCCAGGAACGTGGTATTTGTTCTGCCAAAGGTTCTAAAGCTGATCACATAGTGAACTGCAAAATGTTCTCCACTCTGGTAAAATACTGTATTTGACCTCTTCAAATCATTTTTGATGGCCTAAAATAAGTAACAAACTTTACTATACTATATTTTGAAAGATGATTTTTCATAAAGCCTCTGTTGATGCCTATGTTTTTACAGATGCCTGTTGTAGATGCCAACAGCACTGGAGCTCATGCCTTGCCACCAGTGGTCCACACACATGCAGGCAGCCTGTCACCCAAGCATGGTCTGAGACACCACAAACTGACTACTATCTATGACCCTCAGGCAAGCGGCCTTCTGTCTGCAGAATCAGCAGAGTCAGCTGAAGTTGTACCTGTAGCCCCTGCAGTGCTTGATGCTGTTGCACCTGCTGCTGATCCAGCTGCCGATCCAGCTCCAGCTGCTGATCCAGCTCCAGCTGCTGATCCAGCTCCAGCTGCTGCTGATCCAGCTGCCGATCCAGCTCCAGCTGCTGATCCAGCTCCAGCTGCTGCTGATCCAGCTGCTGACTCTGCATCGGCCTCAGATACATCCGCTGAAGTCCCTCTTAATATGGTGAAGAGAGATGTACCTGAAGTGATTGCCATCCCTACGGCTCAGGCCCAACCCATTCTTCTTGTGCCAGTGTGCCCAGGAAGGGTCAGGTTATTCTAGGTGTTCATGTCCCACATACTCTATAATTGATTCTTTTAGCTACACTGGTACTAGAGCAATTTGTGACTGATAAACGAACGTGTTTTAGGTAGATGTAACACTAATACACCTCCTACAGACAAGGAATAATCCATTTTTATTTGAAATTCTCAGATCGCACAGGAGCATTATGCATTGTAAAACAACTCTTGAAATTTCTGTAAATGGACAAAAATGTACATTTAATGCTGCTGAATAAATCTTTCAAGTCAAAACTTTGTTTTTCTTACTTTTTGGACACCTACTGTAGCAGTCAGTGAAGGATTGAAAGTTACCTTTTTACCTTAAAAGCCATTTACAGGTTTGATGAGGACACACTGATATACACACTGGGACAAAAATGCATTTATTCATTCATGCTACATCTTTAAGGGTGATTGCAAAATAAAGTGCTGTTTGCCAATTGTGTTGACTCATGCCAATGACATTCCTGTGAACCCATTGACACAAACCGTTCCCCCCCAAAAGAAAAAAAAAAAAAGAAAAAAAAGTCAGGCAGTTTGGAGTCGCAGTTTCCAGGTCATACATTACAAAAACAAACAAACAAAAAAAAAGTACACTAATCAAATACAAATTAAAAAGTCTGATATTTAAAATGGGGTGGGGGAGAAAAATCAGGTAATATTTTATCTGACTGGCAAAACTGTAATTGTAACTTTAGGAACATGCACAAGAAAATTTTAGGGTTGAGCTTACTGAGGTTGATGAATGGGTAAATTCTAGTAATTGTATTTACATGAATAGGTCAATGTTCATGAAGCAGCAGTTCATGGTAATGCAAAATAAGCAAAGAAAAAAAGTTCAACAAGGGCAATGGACCTTTTGATTCAAAACAGTGGAAACAAGTACTTAGGAACTGTCAACTTTGAAACTATTCAAAAAAAGTTGTCCTCGACTGCAATGAAAGATAAAGCCTCCTATAACGATCTTCCCTTATGCCCACTCGCCACATTTGTTTACCATCCCTTTTATTTACAAAAATGCAACCCTAGTGAAAATTTCCTAAGCTTATTTAGGTGAATTAAATAAAACAAAACAAGCTCAGGTAATCTGTTTCAATGGTTTATTCTCATTAAAAAAAAAGGAAACTCATTTTGCTTGCTTCCACTTTTCACCTTCTCTCTGAATGGGTTGGTTCTGTCCTGCAAAAGACACACATTAGTCAAAAAGACAGGGTAAAGAAGTTTTTAAAAACATATTAACATACCATTTGCTTGGTAGTTAGCTGCAGAGCTCCATCGTTGAAATACCTTCGCAGGAACATGAGGTGGAATCCTTTGGCTAGAGCCTAAGGGGGTCCAGAAGTCTTTGCGTGACTCAAGGAATTTAGGCTTTAAATGCGCTGCACTGAAAGAGGGGTCCACGGGCGAAGGCACAAAACGAAGGCCATCTGGAGCAGAGAAAAGCGCTGACAAATCTTCAGATTTATCATCAGACCTTGGCATGTTGTTGGCATTACCAGGTAAGGGATTGGACATTGCTTTTCCCAGCCATTTGGGGTGTTCGGGTTTTTCCTGTACGGGCTTGAAATTCTGAGGATGTTGGAGTCCACCACTTTGATGCCTTACTAGATTTTCTGCCCGGATGTTTGCTTCATGAAACTGGTCTCTGAAAGGCAGCAGTGAATCCTTGAAGCTGTTGGGCTCCCTACCTGGTGGGCCATGCTGTAGCAGTTTATAAGTCTTTGGTTCAGAATAGGCATTCACAATCGGTTGGTGTTTGTTGGATTTCTTTGTGCCACTCACAAATGGCTGCGGTTGTGAGGAGTTGCTAGGGATTGCTGACTTTTTATAACTAGGTGCTTGTGCACCTTGAAGCACATAGTAAGGGACCAGAAGCCGATCAGGTTCACTTTCAACGTTGGGATGTGTTGGCCCTTTAGAGTAACTGACTTTTTTGTTGGATGGCTGGAGAACATTGGCTGTAGCTCTATTTTGCTGCTCAGCTTCATACCGCTGTTGTAGATATTGCGTGATATAAGACAGGAAATTAGACACAGAGGTATTATTCATGCTGTTTATTAGTTGGCCGTTTTGCTGGTTTGGGGGCTGTATGCTAGGTGGGCTATATTGAGTCACTGGATTTATTGGTTCATAACCAGGAGTCTGAGGTTTAGAGGGTCCACTGTATTGAGCTGGTGATAGGTTTTGTGATGAATTTAGCAGCTCCTCATTTTGTAGTAGATGAGGCCAGTTAGGTACAAAATTAGGGTAACTTGGTTGTTGAGGATCTGTAAACTTGCTGGGATTACTTTCAGTTAGTGCAGGAGGGTTGCCATCTGGTGGCAGGAGATATGGCTGCATTACATTTCCAGATGGATGGGACTGAGGTAAAATAGGTGCAGACGTGGCTTCAGCTGGCTTTTCAGGAAGGGGGGCAGAAAAAAGACCACTGCCAAACCCAGAATATGCCACTGAGGGGGGGAATGGAAATCCTGGATAGACTGGAGGTGTATCTTTATTGCCAGCAGGAACTAAATGATGGAAATGTTGATGAAAAGCAATTTGTGGACAGCAATCAGAAAATCCAGATGAGCAAAATTGATTGCAGTACGTAGGTGGCATATATGAAGAGCCTGGTTGAGGGTTTTGTGGGACTATACCACCATTAGTAGGTGGTAGAAAGGCAGATTGCGGGGGGTTAGGACCACTGGCTGGAGTGGTGTGTTGTTGCTGCATGGAGGAAGCGGGGGGTAATGTTACAGGCTGGGGCTGCTGTGGGTAGTAGTACGGGTTAACCGGGTGAGGCGTCTGTCTCTTTGGAGGGTAGATGGGGAAGGGGTAGAATGGTGGGTATACTTGACCCTGAGGGTCTTCAGGCTGTGGAGAAGGCTTGCTAGGCAATCCATTTTCAGGGGCTTTTGGTTTAAATGTTTCAGGTTGCAATGGGCCGAGAGGTTCTTGTACTTGGCCCTTTGGAGCTGGTGTAGGAGTTCGCGGTGTGGTTGGCTCTGGCATTTGATATGGACCTTGAGGCTTTGGTGGAACAGGTTGTTCAGGTAATGGTTTTTCAGGATACATTGGATAAGGAGGTTCTTCCTGGGGAGCTTCAGATGCTGGTGGATGTGGTGGCCAAGGGTAAAAAGGAGGTGGATAAAGGGGTTTGTGTTCTTGGCCCTCAGATGGTTCTACATGTTTCTGTGGAGGCCAAGAGGGGGGGTTAAATGGATTTGGAAGGAAATGTTGGTCCAATTTACCTGGTGGTGGTTTAGTTACAGGTGGTTGTGTGGGGGGAGTTTCAGGCTTAGGTGGATGAGGATAAAATGGAAAAGGGAATAAGTGTTGTCGTCCTTGGCTCTTAGTAGTTTTGACAACTGGAGGTGATGTAGAAGGTTCCAGCTCAGGCCTTTGTGCAGGAGGGACACCATCAGGGCGAGGTGGCTTAACATAGAATGGATAAGGGTTAAAAGGTAGTTTCCCTTGGCCATTAGGCTGCTGGGAGGCTGGAGGCTGTACAGGAGGTTTTTTTTCTGGCCAGGGGTAAAACGGTAAAGGAATGAATCGCTTGGGCACTAGTCCCTCAGGGGTCATCTGTGGCTTTGCAGGAGGGACTGTTTGTATTGACTGCAGTCCATTTTTCTTGGTTACAGGAGGGGGGGGTGGTTGTACAGTAGGTATAGGTTTAGTGTCTGGATTTGCAGGGTATGGGTAAAAGAAATTAGGGTAAAGAGGGGTGTAAGGTAACTGAGGTTGATAGATATCCTTTGTCCCCTGATTTGGTTTCTTGTTAGGCTCCTCTGGGTTCTGAGGAAAACTTGGTACCTGGGGAACAGCGGGTTGTGCAGGATTTGTCCGAGTAGATTCAGGGGCACGGGTTGAAGCATAATTATGTGATGGGTTGGAGGGATACACCCATTTGCTTGGTGTTTCGGTTTGCCGTATTGGACCCTTTGCTGGGGTTTGTGAAATTTCAGGTTCAGCTGGTGTCAGCGATGGACAGGAGATGTTAGTTTTTCCATCTCCAGCCAGTTCCAGCATGTACATTCCATCCTGCAACACAATATCAATGGTTACACTAAAGATTTGTTGTTAAGAGTTCATCATTTCTAATGAAATTTGTACTGTACCCTTTTCTCCAGGCAAGGTGCGTAGCGAACAGAGATGGCCACACCTTCGGGATGTACAACTACACTGAACCCACATCTAGGTGAGGCCTTCATCAGTGGCTCCCAGTCACCATTCACTGGGAAAGCAATACATTACTGGCAAGCATAAAAACCAAGGGGGAAAAAAAAAAACCCCATCTAGTCATAGGGCAGAAAGAGTCCCCACTCTTTAAGGAGTCTTCCCTCCTAAAAGTCAATGCCAAACCATAAGCTATTTTTTAGAATAGATCTGTATAAACCACATATCAATGCATAACTTAGATTAAAAACAGGCCTCAAACCAATGGCCACTGCAAAAATCTAACTTCATAAAAACAGCCTCCATTCTCCAATTATTAGTTGAGAGCAGGGACACCTATGATGGTACATAAAGCAACCGGATATAAAATGTGTATCACAAAGACTTAATTATTGTCTTCCAGGACAACTTAATGTCAACCCCCCCCCACAGATAGAACAGGTGTCACATAAATGATGCAGTAAGCAAGTACTCAACCTTCTACAACTAGATGGATGTAGCCATTATTTGAGATTCCTTACACAGGTGTTTGACAATATGTCAACATGGCAGTGCAGCAACCATGTTATGCCTTAATTCAGTGTTGATTTAGCCCAAACAGAAATTAAAGACGAGATATTGACAAAATGGCTAAAACTTACAATTTACTTTAATTTCAGCAACAGAGATGGTCCAATCCGTTTTGACGACCATTCCCTCAGTGTGGCAGGTGACCATTGGAGGGTTAAGTGAAGACTGGCTCATCGAAGGGCATGACATCTTCACTGGTAAACCACACCAACGCAATGGGAGAACATAGCAGTCATCCTGAAACCAGCAAGACATGTTAGAAGTGTGCAAGTGTACATGGTTCAAGTGTGCAGTGCTTTCAGAACAAAGTATCCCACCTGAAGAGCGACAAAGCAACCATCATAAGGTGCATGTAAGACCAAATCTCTCTGTGTTGTCCTGATGGTGTAACCACAGCTTGGTGGCAACTTTGACAGAGGCAGGGGAGACAGGTGACTTCCTGAGCAATTCAATCCAAAAGGAACAGAAGAATTTAAAACTATATGAAAATGCTCTGCAGATTCTTCAAGTATTGTGCTTAAATGATAAGGTTGTAAATTCATGACTCCACAGGAGACAAAAATAAATAAATAAATTTAAAAAAAGGCTTACCCCTGTCCACAAAGAACCTGTCAAGAGGTTCAGGGTTGGAAGCAGCATCTTGGATTCGAAGCTTCATTGAGTCTTCTGTACATTCAACCTTTGGTTCCATTTTAAGGAGTCGTCCCACTGCAGCGTCATCTGGCTTCAGCCTTAAAGGGCCATTTCCCTGTCCTTCAGATTGTGCTGGCTGCCACCTGCCTTTTAAAAATAAGGCTTTATATAAGTCCAAATTGGTACACCAGCGTTCTTCAAGTGTTCAAACAATGGTGCATACATAATTCAATTGCAGGGATAAAGGTCAAACAAACTTTAACTTAACATACCCATATCTTCTTGGTAATCAGTATAAACATCCATCTTTGTGGACTTGGTTCCTTCAAGTATAGTACCTTGTAGAAAACTGTGGCCAATTAAGAGTCTTCCATGGCGCAATTCCCTTCCTTTAGCTTGACCCTGGCTTAGTGTCAAGTTTCCTCTTAATTTATCCAATGTCTTAAGCTTTGTGAGTATTGTGCAATTGCAAAGTGAACTAGCAACCACAAATAGTCCTAAACATAATACAATCTTACTGTCCCCATGCTCTCTACACGCCATTGGAAAAAAGAAAAAGCACTGCACACAGGCAAATTGCCTCAGCAGTGTACCACAAACACTGAACTCTCCTAAGACTCAGTGTCTGTGAGGTTTGGTCCTAATTACGACTAATCAAATACCTGATGAAAGCAGGTGTTGCCAATCGTGCAATAAAGGGTGGGGCGTCAATTTGTGGCCCTGAACATCCCATAAGAGGCACATAAACGTTTTAGGGTAAGGTTCTTCTTGTGAGGCATATTTCTTTTTTAGGCCTTTGGTCATATCATTTGGATTTTCTTAAGACTATCTCTCTTTAACCTTCCCTGAGACTATCAAGATACATTTTTCACACAGGCAACTGAGAGAAAATGCAAATGCAACTGGGTGTTAAATGGACGCGTGCTGTACTGTGGACAACATCTTTGTGTTGTATATTGGTGTAAATCCTCAACAAGAAGCAACCGACTGTTGGGGTTGTAGTGCTGTGCAGCCAAGCATCGTTCAGACCTACGGAACTTTTTTTTATATTCTAGTGGGCTTCCTGAGTTTACAAATATACCAAAAGTGAGTCTAAAATGACGCATATAACATCCACAACATATCCATTGTGCAGTCAATTATTGGGTTTGACTGTGTTAACATTATGTAGGTTCAAAGAGTTGGAACACGCAGACACAGAATATGTGTGATAGGGGGAGACAGAAGAATAACCTTACAGCTACATAGGGAAAAATACAGGCCATTGATGAAAGCAACAAGTTTACTCCTTTGGTCAAATCAGCATCTCTTCTTTCCTTTGGCCTGATCAAGATAACTATGTAATTAGATAGTAAAAGGTTTGTTTCTTCATTCTAAACCGAACAGTTAGAGAGCTATCGCCTAATTGTGCTTTATAGTTTTGAAAAAGGGTTTATGTTCACTACAAATTGATGGAATTGTTTAAACTACTGCAGTAGGTAAGTAAGTAATTTCTAATCAGTAACAGACTGCCACCCATTAGAAATTTGGTAGATTTTTTTTCTGGACAGAAACTATTTGCTAGGCTAGTTATTTCTAGGATTAAGTAGCTATTAGAACCACAGGGAGAACTTGACTACATCCCCTGACAATTCTCTGATTAGAGAATAGTGGAATCTATTAGTTCATGAAAGAATAGTCTGAGTAATGCTTTTTCTTTTTGAGTGTACATTGCAAGATCCACACCGTTATCCATCTGCATTGTTGCTAATGAAGTGCATCATTTATACAATAAGTTTGAACTGAATACCTGAATTAAAGCTATAGACTTTAAATTCTTGTATCAATCAACATACAAGTTCTGAACTCACAAGGCAACAGACAGGACATATTGGCTTTACCTCTGGTTGGAATAACTTTTATTTGATCTGTCTGTAAACAAGACATCTCATCAATTCATGGCAGATTTTGTGGCAGAAGGAATTTCCAACTCAAAGAAAAAAAAAGACAGCCCATGTTTACAGTCCAAATGCATTCATACTGTAGTAAAATGACATTGCCGTTTCATTGGTTAATGGACACGAAGTTAGCAACAAATCAATAAGTGATGAAATGAGTTTAAGTAGTGTTGAAGTCTAAGGAAGCAGTTACATGTTTTACTGTCATCTGGAGTTGTCTGAATGATTTAGAGTCAACAGGTGATGCCTACAATCAATCAGAATAAGCTGAAGTAATTCTGATAATCCTTTCATATTGAAAATTGGTCCAAAGGGGAGGGGGGTACACACAATCGGTACACACATACAGGACTTGGTCAGAGGAAATTTCTTTAATGGAGGCAGATGAGAAGATGGTTTTGGCTGGAACATTACGCTGGGACAGAGAGGGGATGGGGCTGGAAACTATCACAACCATTACATGTGTACTTCCCCTTGGAATATTAGCCAGTTGCTAAGTGAATGTTACACAATGAGTCCACATTTGTATTACACTGCAATCATTTTTTGCACTCTTTTGATTAATACACATTTTAATGAACATGCCATTACTGTAGTGTCAAAAACATGAGAAGTACGATGTTAAAGTGGGGAAGATTTATATATATATATAAAAAAAGTGGGGGTTGAGGGGAGCAAACAAAAGGCTGTGTATAAAAGTAGCCTGGAGAGGAAGTAACATTGTATGCCATCCAATCAACACAATGCATTGAGTGGGAGTGAGCTGCTAAGTTGATGGATGGGTGGAGAAGTTGCTTATAATGGAATTTTCCTCAGATGCTGAACCATTTTATGTGCTTTCTTGTTCAATCCACCTCCATGGACCCCTTTGTTGCCCATTACAAGAACCAAAACTGAAAGAGAAGAGATAGAAAAAAGGGACAGTTAGTAAATAAAAAAAAGTAAAGGCATTCCAAGTACTTAAAAACTGCAGGAAGGTCAGTGCACTTGGTCAGGACAGTTTCTGCTGACCTCTGCTTTTAACACCAAACCAGACGTAATGTTACACTAATGAGCCGGTGGAAATTGCAAAGAAAACATTTGTTGTTAGATGGCAAAGCACTTAAGGGACGGCTCCACCTGTAAAAAATCAAGACATGACTATAAAAAGATTCATGCCAGGGACTAATTAAGGTGCACGCTATCTACCATACAGTTAAGTGTAAAGTCTAACATCTCACTGTTGGTGCAAATTAAATATATGTACACACTTAATTTGGACTATTTTGGTTATGCTTCATTAAGTACAACATGCAAAGCAGAGGGATGACAAGTCGAAAATCTTGTGACAGAAAAAAGGGAGCAGTGTTGGGAAAATCAAATTCTCAAATTCTTTAAAAAGCTGGAACCAGCAAATGTTTCGCCAGGAGGAGTTATAGTCTCATGGAAGTGCAGACTTCAGGGGCCCTTTTTTAATTTGCAACATAAGTCACAAAACTCATGTGATGTAGCTCTCATTCACATGTGTGTTCACAACAGAAAACACGGTGTATTAACCCATTAAAAATAGCATTTTTAAAGTGGCGAGGAAATGAACCATTTTGGAAATACACTTTTACCTTGACAAGCTTTCCCCACAGAGATATTGTGTGTAGGTTCTCCTCCTTGGCTCTTTGTCCTGAGGTCCATTGTCCAGTCTTGGTCAATATTGAGGTTGTCTCTGAGGACCGAACACTTCATTGGGCCCAGAGTGAGACTGCTGGTGTAAAAGGTCTCCCTGTCCTTGCCGATAAGGACATCAATTTCTTGAGGCTGTAAAAAACACACAAAAACTTCAGGATTGGTGCAATGTAAAGAAAGATGTAACACATGCTTCCAGTTACACTGGTAGCATCATTCCTACAAGTATAAAAAGGCACAATATTTATAAAGCATATAAAGTACATGAATTCCCCACAAAGTCAAAGGGCACTGTTTTTTTTTAAAGGTATAAAAATTAAAAAATTTTAAAAAATTGGGGAATTATTTTTTCATTTCTATGAATCAGGAGCACCAGCTTTGTGTTCCTCACAGCCAAGTGCTTCCACATTTGTTTTTATAAAAAACAAATGTATACTGTCAAAAGCTCAGTTAGAGTTTGAGATTATTCAATTAATTGAATGACAAAAAAACTTATCAGCAAGAATGTTTGCTTATCAGTTAATAGTTTGTCAGTCATCAAGCAATAATTCCAACCTTAACCTGGATATGTTCAGGTTTTGCACGGTTGGTCATACAAAACAAGCTATTTTAATACACAACCTTGGGCTCTGAGAAGTTACACCGATCATATTTCACCATATGATTCTGACTTGCTACAGAAGCAGTGACTAATCGAGAAGACAACTGGCAGATTCGTCTATAACGAAAAACCCGCCGTGCTGGCACCAGTACTGGATCTAAAACTGTAAACATCAGGAATAGCCTGACACTGGGAGAGGGACGTGGTCCGAAACCTGCAGATCCATTAGCGCCACAACCTGCGGACCTGATCACCTCCCGGCCCCTGCCTGCGGAGAGCGGCGGAAGTAAAGTGGCGTCTATGCACCGGACTAGCTCTCGTCCCTCTCAATGAATAATAATAAAAAAAACAAACAAACAAACAAAAAAAAACATTGACATTCCCATTAAAAAATACACATGCATGAATACGCAGCCACCGACGGAGCGTCCAGCCCCCGGTGAGCGGGGAAAACTGTCCGCTCTATGTAAAAAAAAAAAAAAAACCCTGACGGCTTTTGGGAGGGAGGTTTGCCAGGCGAGAGACGGCCAAATCGGGAGGAAAAAAAAAAAAAACCCTACGGACGAATTTGGGAGTCTCCAACCTAACCCGCACTCCGACGTTTACCAGAGTCCAGCGCAGAGAGGCGGCGGCTGGGTGTGGTGGGAGGGCCGGGTCCTGGAGGCCAACTCAAACTGCATCACTTCACGTTGTCTTATTAGCTTAATACACTTAATGGCTCTCAAGTTTGCCACAGAAAATCTTTTCTTGTCAGAAGAAAAAGAAAATTCCGTTTGCGGGGAAAACGAGGTGGATTTTGCAGCGATCAGTAATGTTATTTTTACACAGAGGGCGTTTAGATGGGCTGGACCTCCAACCATGAGGAGGTCAAGTCAGTATCAACAAAACACCAGGGTTCAGACTTCAATGCAAGTTTAGTGCCTTGATCAAAAGCAATCGCTTGGCCTGTCTTCATCTTGTCAAAACCAGGGATCAAACCAAGCACATTGGCCATTTATAATGCCAGTTTTTCACAGGAGTGTAGGACCCCTTATATTTCTTAAAAAGAGAGATGGTGGTATCATGTCTTCTATTTAGGTCAGATTAAGAAATAAAAACAAATGGTCAAGGATATTGTATACCTGACCAAAGAGATTCTGCCATTAGTGTAGATCTGTCTTTGTGCTTATGACTCTATTGGGTAAATAATTTAAGTGCAACCAGGATCCAATTCAGAAGATAAAGGCTCATGAATTACAATGCAAGTCAAAATGAAAACATTAATTTGGTAGAGCTGATGAGTGATTAAGGTTGTAGAGTCACTTAACCTTTTACCAGATTATTTGCACACCGACGCAAAGTTCAAATTGATTTGAACTGATACTATTTATGTGTGTGAAATGGCTCAGTAATACCAGGAGCAGCCCTACCAGCTGGGTTTGTGCAGCTAAGTTTATGTCAAAATAACTCAATTGAGAAACAAGTAATCCCTCAGTGAACAAATACAGAACATTATAGAAATGTAAAGCTACATGTTTCATTGTTTCAGCTATTATGAGTTGCAGCATATGCTGTAAGCAATGTCATTCGTAGAATTAGATCAGTGACATTCAGGTGTAGTCAGTGTAACATGATGGAAACATATAACATGAGTTTATGTATCCATGTGTTGAATGCATGCTGTTTTTTCTAATAAACACTATGGTACTTTTTGACCATATTGTTGGGTCAACAATTTGGTTGCTGTTTCTTCCTTTGTGTCTGTTTTGGAGAACAATAATTATCAATGATAGAAGAGTTCACTGTTTGAATATGCGTGTGCTATTAATATGTGCACATGCAAATTCCCTTAAATTGGCACTAAGGGATATAAGCCATCCCACATGGTGGAGAGTTCAAGGTTCATTCAAAGTAGCCAAAAAAGGACTAAGAGGCATGACATCCTTTCAAAGTGGAAACTTCACTCCTTGGCCACCAGGGGCAGTGCTCTCCGTGTTTTTTGAATAAACATGACTGGTCCACGGTATACTTCTTCTATACGTCACCATAACCTGTTCACTTCTTCACTTCACCAAGTGCTGCAGATGTAATGCAGTGTTGTAACTTATTCATGCATGATGCATACCCTTGCACCTTGCACTACTTGTCTTGTCTGTACTTGTCTGTAATTGTCTGTACTTGTTACGCACCAATACACCACAGCAAATTCCTTGTATGTGAAAACCTACTTGGCAATAAACCCAATTCCGATTCCGATGATGCGTACTTTTCCTTCAACCACAGCTTGGTAAACCTCTTGTCAAATTGCCTCAGAACATGCTCCTTTCTATGACATGCTTAAAATGTTTTTATTCAGCTTGACAAATTATATTCAGTAAAGAATACAAAGTAGTATGGTGATCACAGGAGTTACTGGAGTAGCTCTGTCATATTCTGGCTGTCGTAATACCCAAGAGCCAACAAACGAAGGCCCAGTGCAAAAGAGCAACTGTGGAATCTAAATAGGAGAAGGTCATGTGGATGTGTACGCCACAGTGTGTGAATAATAGCTCTGCCCAAATAATCTTGAATATCTTTTAAAAAATGTGGGAACTATAAACCAACTTTCCTTGCACAATACATTAGATCATCTTCATTCCTTTGGTGTTTTTACACTCTTCTGCTATACATTGCTACCTGAATGTTGCAAAAGTAACTTTAACTTAAGTAAATTGAACTAGTTTAATTTGATGTATCTTATAGTGACACTTCTTTACCCTCTTTTAGACAAGTTGTTGGCACATTGAACAGTGTTCATGGGTTAAAACAAGCCATTCTACACTTGGATGCAGAATATGAAATGCAGGCTCAAAGCACCCTCTACAGTAGAAAGGCTGTTGGATTCTGAGTTACAGTGTACCCCAGAGTGATAGTCTTTTGATCTGTTCCATGACTCTATAAAAGTGCAGGGGAAGATTGCACAAGAGGACTTTTTTTTAGAACTATAGAACTATAGGATCCTGTGATATTTTTTTTGAAGCTATTGTACAACCACTATGCGAAATGATCGTGTAGGAGTAGTCTGATAATATATCGGCTGGCATACAGTAACACTGCAGCATATACAAATACCAAGAGAGGGATGGAAAGAGAGAGAGAGAGAGAGAGAGAGAGAGAGAGAGAGAGAGAGAGAGAAAAGTGGAGTGAGTTGATACCTTCAAATGCCCTCTTTTATGGTTAAAGGAATACGTACTAGATTAGTCAGAGAAAGTAGAGAATATTAAACGTGTGCTATACAGCAGTGTTGCTGTGTTTTAAAATGAAATAAACCCAGGCCTTCTCTGAGTTGTAGTGCAAGGAAAATGTGCAGCAGCCTCGTTACTGATGTTTATGAAAAAATGCATGACGTCAAACGAAAAGGGAAAATTCTCAGTGACCTCAATTATTCACACAGGCTGCACGTACTTGATAATAATAAATAGGAACAAAATGAACTGACTTGATAAGAGCCTTGAGGTGAGTTCTGCTTTATTCATTGGATATACAACTGACAATGAAACAGAACTGAGAAAAGATGAAAATACTTGATTTTTTGCTGCCTACACAACTGATCAACTATTTGTTTCAGCACTACCAGCAGCTGTTTTTTGGCCACAACAGGCCGTGCACTTTTAGCCAGAGGGATATAGTTATTTAATCATCGATAAGAATAAAGCCTATATAGATACTGATTGGGGTAATAAACTTCTACACTAGTGGTGGTGGGGTCCCACGGCCTCAGAAAATGTCCACTCCCTCGATTACTGTGCTCTGTTTGCCTTTGAGCGGCGAGTGTGAAGTTTCCGACGGTGTCCTGAAGGCAGCAGCGGGAGGGGGGGGGGATTCTCGAACGCCTCGTACGTCAACATCCCTGCGCGCACCAGCTACCCACGATGCAGCGCGGCCGCATACAACATAGCCATCTTGTCAAGAGTGAGTGAGTGAGGGAGGTAACTGTGGGCGCTGTTTAGGTCCCTCGTTTGTTGTAAAGTGTGAACACCGAGAGCGTTTTTTTTTTTTTTTTTTTGGGGGGGGGGGTCTCCCTCGACCGCGAACCACGCGTCGCCACCGAGTGACCTGAAGCCGGCGGAGTGAGCGGGCCACGGAGGGGCTGCTTTCGGGAAGATGTCTCGCCTACTTGTTCCGACGTAGGGGGAGTGTGCGGCAGCCAGTCGGCTTGAGTTGCTAGCTAGCTCGGTGAGTGGAGGGCTGCGGGCCCTCCTCAGCCTAAAGTAGCTCCTGCAGCTGGGCAGCACACTCTGCGACAGGGGCCGCTTGACAACCGCACCGCCGGGACTTTAGCAGGCCGGTCCGGACCGACCGGGAGCTCCGGGACCCGTCACCGTACAGGGGCTGCTGGCATCGGCGTCTAAAGCCGCATTGCTGGACAAGACGAGACGGGAGCGCGGCGTTGCGTTATGAGCTCATGAAACGCAACAGGAGACCGAGAAGAGGTAGAGGGATGGCGTAGATTCATCTTGACTACAGTTAGCCAGGCTCAGAGAAATAGATGCAAGTGTGCCGCGTTAATATGATATAAGCTGCAGCCAGCGCGTCCCTTTCTGCCCGAGGATAAACATAGCCATACGGGACTCGGAACCAGGCTGTCAATATGTCGAAAATGCCGGCCAAGAAGAAGAGCTGCTTTCAGATCACGAGTGTGACTCAGGCCCAAGTGGCGGCTATCGGCGCTGCCGACGACTCGGAGAGTCTGGACGACCCGGAGGAGTCGCGGACTGAAGATGTGTCGTCGGAAATATACGACGTGTCGCGGGCTGAGTACGAGCCTGCGTGTGACAGAAGTTCATCAGAAGAGGCCCTGAATAATGTCGGAGAGCCAGAGGCGACCAGTGTAATGGCACCGTCACACATACCTCAAGCCGGTCAGTTGTCTGCTCTGTCAAGCAATCCCATAGGGGAGTTTCGTACAGTGGGAGTGTCGGGCCCGGCTCAAGGGCCTCAGCAGTCGCTGGGCATCGGCCTCACCAGTGGGTTACCCCTGACCATCCAGCCTGGGGCAATGCAGCAACAGCCTGCTCCAGCAGCCAGCGCTGGGCCAGCCGGTGTGTCAGTAAACACATCCCAGCCTGCTGCAGTGACCAGTTCAGCTCCACCTCCGGCCACCTCCATGGTGAGTTGCACTTCACGCTTCAGGGTCATTAAACTCGATCACGGTACTGGAGAACCCTTTCGAAGAGGCAGGTGGACGTGTACAGAGTTCTATGACAAAGACTCTGAGGGCTCTGTGGTTAGTAGGACTGTAGATAGCATTAGGCATGCCAGTGCAACACTGGACCCTGCCGCGGACAGAGACAGTGGGCTCGGGCATACAGGAGGATCTGCGGTTGCCCCGGCAACACACTCAGGTCAAGGCCTGGGCTCCGCGGCGGATGCTTCTCTCTTATCATCCCGCATGCATTCAGTGGAGACACTAACGCAGCAGCAGCAAATCCACCATCAAAACTACAGCGCCCGGCAACAGGGCGTGAGTGGGTCGGCCACACAGAGTGCTTTCTCCAGCAGCAAGCCTACAGCCGTCCCAGCTCAGCCAACAGTGGGAGGTCTCCAGCCTTCTGCTCCCCAGAGTGTGCTGCCTGTCGGACAGAATGGCCTGCCTCAGTCTGGTGTCCACATACAGAAGTCCCCCATCATGCCTCCTTCAGCCCAGCCCATCGCGTACCCACCCCAGCATCAGCAACAGCAGCTCCCTATGGGTCACCACCTGACCAGCCAGTCTCCTGGACTGTTACATAACCAGACAGAGTACTATCAACAGCTGCCAGGGCTTTCCACTGGTCAGCCCCTCCCGGTGTCCAACCTCTCTGCAGGACCTACTACGGTCTTCCCTGCAGCCTCTGGAGGGGCATCTGTGCCAAGTCAGGTTGGAGATGTTGCAGGAGCAGGAGGGGGATGTGTACCTACTGGACAGCCAGCTCCGGGCCTCGTGCAGCAGCAGACTGGAGGAATGGGAGGTGTCGGAGGCTCCATGCTGGTTGGGGGATCCACTTTGCAGCAGCAGACTGTGAGTCAGTATGCAGCCACAGGACAGCCTCAACCCCACGGCCTCCACTCTACATCCTCCGGTGTACAAAATGTGCCTGCCATCGCAGTGAGCTCCAGTGTGCCCACCACTGTGCCCACTGCTGTGCCCAGTGCCTCCAGTGCAGCCATGCCAAATGTGACAACCTCCAGTTTGCCTCCAGGTCAGACACCCCACAGCATGACTCCAGTGGCTTTGGGGGTGCAGGGCCTTCCAGCAACTGGATTTATACATGTGGAGGGTGGTGGTGGAGGGAAATCGGAGGGTCTCATCAACGCACAGTCTCCTGTTGTCTCTGGGAAAGAACCGGTGAAGCCCTTCATGCCTGAGAGCCTGCAGCTCACCACCCCAACCGTCAACAGCCTGTTTGGAATACAAATACCTGTCGACGGGGATGTGGACAGGTAACAGTTTCTAGATCTTAATGTTAGGTGTTAGGAAATCCTCATCGCTATTGAGCATCATAACCATGTCTGTGCAACATTATCCAGAATACACACAATTTGAACAATCACATACAGATAGTGTAAGGCCTAACTGTGCCTATTTCAGTGTACAATTGGGGAGAAGCTTGTTATAGCAGGCGTGTTTGGCCATTTCACAAGAAGGGTAAAAGCCATAGCACAGGCAATGATTGTTTTAGTGTTGGTCATTTACTTTGTCAGATGAACGAACAGGGTTTTCCCCTTAGTTCCAGGGACGTATGGAGGAAGGGGAGTGCATAGAAGGAAGAGGGAAGTGGCACACAGGAAGGAAATTTAATGTTTGATGTTTCTCATTAGTGCCTAAAAAAAAAAAAAAGAAAAAAAAAAGTGAAAAAGTGAAGTGTCGCTCACTTGAAAAAATCACCTACTGCACAGGCAACAACTTGTTAAACACACACATGATTCCTTGTGTGTAAGGGTGTGTGTTTCAGTTATGTGTGTGTGTGGAAGCATTTTGTTGCAGGTCTGATATCTCCAAGCTTTTTTTTTCCTCCCACTTTTGCTATCACTCTCCTGGACAGTGTCTGAGGTGATGGCCTTGGCTGCAAACATCAAAGATGTGTTGCAAGTTGCTACTGTGCATAGAGTTAGCTCAGCTTTGGTTTAGCGACAGGCTTCTCCTGACCACTTGGTAAACGTGCTGCATGCCTGACCTTTTTAATAAGTTAGTTCCGGCTCCGGAAAATACTTTTCTAATACAAACATAGTGAAGCATGTTTGATTTTGTGTTGCCACATTTATGATATGGTTTCCACTCACGGCCCCATTAGGCTCCCTTCAGGAATGTGTGTACAGAGAGGATTTTAGAGTATTGGCTGAAATAACACTTTTGTACTGTAGATATTATGTTGCTGAATGAGCCTTCTGGTCGCACAGACTCGTGACGTGATGATTCTCAGGCAAGTTCTTGAGTAATGAGGAGCATCTTTTTTTTTTTTCTTTTCTGATTTTCATGAGTTAATTCACAATGGACATCAGAGATAATGATGTGTCCTCCGAAAGTGTATGTCACACTGAATCTAAATATTCATACAGATAAATATAACCCACAGCAGACATTATGGTAGAGGTTTAAGACTCTTGGATCAATCTTTTAGGATAATTAAGTTAGTATGTCAGATTGTTGTTTAATTCGTCAAGTAAACAACTCATAAGAAATAATGTTATCATTATTTTTTATTATGGGCCATGGCATTTGCTTCTTTTCCAGAATCTTTCTCTCAATTCCTGGATTTTAGCACTTTGTTTCACTTGTAGTAGATGGCATGCATTAAGCGGAAGTGATACAGTGCCTGAAATCTCCCTGTGGTTTCCATTTACAGTCGTACAGATAGACCAGACAGAGTATGCAGACTGCAGAACACTGGCACTCGTTTTTGTTCTTCTGTGGGTGGACAACTTCATAAACAGGGTTTTGATGTGTTTGAGTATATTGTGCACTGTAGGGAAGCTTATCAGTCTCTGATTCCAACTTACTGTTTTTTCTTTTCTGTGCCTTTAACCGACCAAACTTCAATTGTTAAGTGGCGTTACAAGCAACTTTGACACTTAAGACCAGGGGTTTTCGAAGTTTGACACATCGATGTGTAATTGCCGCCATGGATTCAGTAAGTTATGCTGTGGGCCACAGCTGTTTTTTTATGCCTTTTTATTTGTTTACGTTTGGCATATTGGCATCATTAAAAGTATGCTGAATTAGCCATTAGCAGTTCCTGACTGTGACGTACCCATGGATGTACAGACAACTATCACTGGATTACTCTGACACAGAAGAAAACTTGAATGAACATGATGATTTTCATGCCTCACAGTTTAAAAACTACAGGTTTAGACTATGGAACAGTTATTATAACCCTTGGTTCAGACAGTTGTTTAACTTTTTTAAATTCACATGCTCCTCACATAATCTCTTAATTTGTAAAAACAACAGGCCATATTAGCTTAGATATACTTTTATGCCAGTTGTGCCATTTAAAACATTACTTAGGTGTGTGACAATGCAGCTGACTTCAGGCAGTGTGTTTTTGGAGTACCTATGTATTGCTTGTGAGAGGGCCCAGCTCCCAGGCTGATAAGAGCAGGGGTCTCTTACGACAGCCGAGCCCTATCAGACATTGAGCAGTAGTCTTTCCACTGTGCCCCTATTCTGTCGATAAGAGACCTGACAGTGGGGTGTGTCAACCAACTCTGTCTGTTGTCACGTCATGGCCCTTTTCTTTTGCAATACAACGTTGGCTAAATGACACATGTGCTTTTGGACATGGTTAAACACACACCCCAACATGCAGTAGGTATGCTCTCTCCCTGTAAGAGCTGTGTTGAACAAGTCGCTCACCACCCTAGCTGACTGCTGTTATTGTCTGCTGCAGCTTCATAGTTTTTAACACGGATGCAGCTTCGCAGTTTTTAACACTGATGCAGCATTAGTGCGGCCTGTGCTTTGTACCTACTAGCCCACTGATTCACTAACAGACAAGGCATGACAGTTGTTCATGTACAGATGAAGTGCTGAATGACATTCCTTTGCTGCAGCAACTGTGGCATGCTTGAAAGAGGTGGAGGAAGCTGCTGAGTGAAACTAGTTGTGCCTCACTTCAGCAGGCATTTTAGCTATGCTTGGTATAACCCCACCCCTCCCTCCCCCTTCTTTTTTCTTTTTTTTTTTTTTTGGTGTCTCTTGCTTAATTTCTACATTTCCACTGCACTGTTTATTTTGTCTCTCCCTAGCTCACACAATAAAAACACTTTCATTTTCTCCACAAAAAGACTACTTTAGCAGCTAATATATCTATAATCTGTAAAACAGAAAAAGATATATGTACATGCACACAGTTTTGACTGCATGTTACGGAAGGCTGTAGACTTTCCAGAGCTTGCACAACTGGGTAAACCTCTGTTGGCCATTTGGAAGGCCGTAATGTTTGTCCCTATCTTCCTCCACCCTCTAGTTTCCCCTGCAAGTAATTAAAGCAAAACAGTGGAGATATAGACTAGAGATGGAAGATGTTGTTCTCATACTCATGATTCGCTCAGCTTAATGTTTCCCAGATGGCTTGAACAACTGAAGGCGTTAAATAACATTGGTTGATTGTCATAATGTCTTTTTTGCACTCAGAGAAGTTGCTTTCACTTGCATAAATGTATTGCATATGTAGTCCATGTGTATTTGAACATATGCTGGGGAGGTCTATTGTCCTCACATAATGAGAGAAAATTAGACTCCTTAGGAGGTATGGGAGGGGAGGGGCCTGCGATGGAGGGGAGCAGTTACTGCCACTGTGAATTGAGAGACTGTGTGGGTGGACGAGGGGTGTGTCTTTAAAAGGGGCGTGTTGACTCACTGTGTGCACAAGTATCCATATTGGGGGTGGGGGCCACTCACTGAGGAATTGAGCCATTACTTTTGGACAAATTCACCATAGACATTAACAGCTTATTCAATTTTAGTCATGGTGGAAGTGTGGGTGTACATGTGAGAGAGTGACACAGAGAGACGGACAACATGTACCCCAGGGTCTTTCCCTCCCCTCTGCGACCTCTGGTTTACTGCTGTATCCTGTTTTCAGTCACAGTCCCTCACACAGCTCTCCACCTTCTATTCATTTAATATTCCTTAGCTCTCTCCAGGCTTCCGCACTGGGGCTCTCTGGTCATATCATATGACATTTGGTGGGCACATTTTATCCAGAGTGCCTCAAAGAGGTAGAGGTACACACACAGCAATGTGCAGCTTCATAATGACCATAAAGTAGAATCAACACCTCTAAAACAGTTTCAACAAAAACTGAACATAATAATCTTTTGTAAAGGTAGGATTTACTGCAGGGCTGTTGTATTAGACTGCATTTGTTTAGCTAGGTATACCTAATAAAGTGTATTCAGAAATAGTGCAATGACTAATCTTCTGCTCCTACCATGAACGTTTTATCCACTGACTGTGTATGTTGTGTGTTTCTTTGTACACTAGTCAAGTTCTTCATCTTCTGTGACCCCTGCCTCCTCTCAGCCTTAGAGAGCTATTTTCAGAAAGCAATATGTATTGTTCCGGTTGGACCGAAAGTACTAGTTTGTATGTCTGTAGGCTTTGCTTCAGTCATCACCTCCACCCCAGGTGTGGAGGCCCTCCATTGTTCTGAAAGCAGAAGAACGTCACCAACTCAGTCCAAGGCTTGTTTCACTGGGTATGTTCTGTACTGTGCTGTAGATAAGCTTAGCTGAGAATATGCTTGTTATCTTGTTTTTGGAAAGTGGTAGTTAAGTCACTTTAAGGATTACCAAGGCTCACTTTTGAGCTTTTTTGTCTGGCTTTTCACTAGCTGGGCAGAAACTAATAATTATTTTAATGATATATTATTTTTAATTATGTATTTATTTATAGGTATTTATAAAAATATTTTTTTTAAATTAAAATAAATACTTATTTGGGTTTCCAGATTCCTTCTTTGATCAATCATTTGTCTGTTTCTGAAATAGCTTTTGTCAGTTATTTCCATGCAATCTTCTATTTAATTAGGTCCTTGGACATATTTGGAGACCAGTAAGTTTTGGAAAAAATAAACTCAGGAACTAAAAGTTTTTTTTAGCCCATTTGTGCTTTTTCCTTGTAACTCCAAGAATTAGACACATTGGGCTAAAAAAGATTACATATTTAAAAAGCGACTGACTGCTTAAGTTATGAGTAATGTGATGAGACAACACAAACATTGAGATGGTGAAAGTCATTGTGTTTCTCTTTATAACTTGGTACTGCTGTACAAACTGACTTATGATGCAGTAGAATCAGAGATACCATCTTCTTCTTTGTCAAAACTTGGTGTCCACCAGTTGTTTGGTCAGAGATTCTGGGATGTTGTGCTGGTAGTCTCAGCAGAGATGAAGAGTGAGCTACAGCGGCCTGGTAAGCTCACTTCTTTCCAACTCCACACCCCAGATTTTTTTCTTTTTCATACTGTAGTCTTCAGTCCCAACAGTCAGATTTCCTCTCCCCCTCGAGCCACAAACTGTTTTATACAACCTTGTTCACATATGCAGTGGTACTTCCCAACACATGTAGACAGACTTTGATGTGAAAAATTGGTGGAGTTCCCCTTTAACACATTATCACAATGGAAGAATTAGCAAAAAACACTTTCAGTTTAGTTTCTCCCATTTTCTGTCCCTCTCACCCAAATGATTCTCATATTTTGATACAACAAACAGTGCTTGCTTGTGTCCTCAGTGCATTTCACCAGTTTTCACCTCGGTAGTTCTTAGAAGTACCTTGGAAGTACCCTGGAAGAAGGAAGAAGGGACTTTTTGGGGAACTATGGCCCACAATCAAAACATTTTACTGGGTTCCTGCGGTCATCACAGGGATTAAGTTCCTGAGTGACTAACCTGTGCTGTTGGGATTTTAGCATCTAGTCTCCTCCGCTGGCCATTCTGTAATCGTACAGTGGCTCTGGGGCCTGCCTGTGCACCATGTCCCTCGACTACTACCCAAAACCCGCTGAAAGAAAGTCCCATAGGGCGGCTGAAATCTAAATAGTTTTGACCTACTTCTGCTGTGTGGAAGATGGTTGGATGGTGCAGAGAACCTGAAACCGCATGAGGACCAACAGTGAGAGCTTTCAGCACCCTCTTTTAACCTCTCCCATTGCATCCCGAATCGCAGTTGCTCTACCTGTCCATCTTCTGCCACTTTGTTAGTTATCCCCCACTAAAGCCACACTAAAGTTAAATAGAGTAGAAAGGAAGGGTTTGCATTGGAAATGGCTTTGCTAACTCACTACCAACTACTCCACTGGCTCAAGTTAACCAATAGCTTTACCTGGTTTTCACATGGTGTCTCTGTAGCTTGCATTGCCCCAGCCTGTACTTAACGTTTAAAGTGTCAGCCTTGGTGGGACCTCTGGTGGATCCTATGCATGACGCCTCTGCAACAACTTCACGCAGAAGTCTATTAAAACACTTTTTGTTTTCTGTGTAATTTCCTCTCGCTCTCTGCTCTCTCCCATTTTCTCTTCTTGCAAATTTACTCACACTTCCTTCCTCATCACTCACGGCTACTGTGGGTTTTTTGTCGTGCTCAATGAGTTAGCAAGGTTATTAAGAGGTTCAACACTGTAAAAGTGAACCTTTAATGCGGCCACTGGTTTGCAGCTTAAACACACTAAAGGGAAAACCATGTGTCATGCTGCAGCTAGATGTGTGACTTCAACCAGCAAGAATGCACCAAAAGGTTATTTCTGTCTGGTGTCAGGTCATACGTTTGCTTTGGGGCAGTATGGGGCAAAGCCTGAGCATGTGCAGCTGTCGTTTTTGTGTCAGGTTACTTGATGTTTTTTGAGAGAGATTTTTAGAAAAAACTAATGGTATTTTTCTCCCGTGTGTACATATCTTTACGCCCTTGTCTTTCTGCTCCCCTCAAACACAAAGTTCTGGGTTTAGGGAAGGGGAAGACGACACTTCCACCACTGCTGGACACATTGACTACTTGGTTTACAAAGAGGGGCTTTCATAAAAGGATATTGACATGTTACATTTTAGAGTTACAAAGAGAGCTATTGAGAGCGGAGTGTTTGCTACTTGAAAACAGGGAATGATGACTCCTCCAGTTCTTACCACATTCATGAAGAGGTTGCTGCCCAAGTCATCTGACCTCTCTGTTTTCACCCGATAGCTGGCTTGTACAGACCGCTGAATTTTAGCTGTGACAAAAAAAAAAAAGAAACTTTATGTGGAGGTGTGTGCTTGCCATGCATGTGCCTGTGTGGAGGTTTTTTCTTGCACTGTAGCCTGCAAAGTAAAATCAAGCGAGGCCTAAGAAGAGGTTTGTGAGAGTGTTTAGTCATGAGGTAATCTGACAAAGGGAGTTTGTGCCAGAGATTTCTAGGAAAAGAGCCTTGGCTCCTATAATATTCACACACATGCTGTAAATCAATGTGTGTGTGCATATGCTCATGTCAGTGTGCATTTACATTTGTTTGAATGTGGGAGAGAAGCAGTTAGTCTTGAAAGGCACGAGCCTGGAGTAGATTAAATTGTGTGTGTGTGCGTGTGCATGCAAGTGTGTGTAGGGGTCAGTGTGGGGATTTCCTTTCCCCTTCCCGACTATACATCCCCTGGCATAGAACACAGTGTACTTGTAGCTATCACCAGGAAAAAAAGAGTTAATGTTAAAGCTAAATTACATAACATGACAGTATTTGAACCAAAAAAACAACAACAACCTGTGAGTGAACTAGTAATTTCTCAAGGATTCAAAAAAAATTATTTTTTTCAGACCATGTTTAGTTGTGAGGAAAACAACCGAAGCATGAGTGATGGCCAACATACCCTAGGTGAATGGCCTGAGGGAGGCCCTTTATGGTTTATGAAGCTGTCCTTTGAACACACCATTCCTGTTTTGAGGTTTCCCCAGTCCCTTTGCTTTACTCTGTTTGAATGTCCCATATGTTATGTCCCATAGGTGTTTTCTGAAGGGGGTGGGATAACGTTGCACAAGGAAACATTTCTAGGAATCAAACTTTAGTGTGCTTTCACTGTTTCAACTCTTCCATACCGCTGTCTTCTCTCTCTTTCCCTGAATGTGGTTGACACAGGAACCCCTCCAAGGCTTTCTACCAGGCCTTCCAGTCTGGCAGCAGATTAAGGGACTCAAAGGCCCACAGTGATAGGTACAGTACTATACTGGATTGGACTGGACAGACCTGCAAGAGCGTAACAACATGTGTGCAGTGTTGAGTAGCAGTGAGCTTTGCTTTCTCCACGTGCATGGATTGAGTTTGGAAACAAAGCCTGGCAGCAAGCGCAGGATTGGCAGATAGACTTCTCAACAACATTTCTGTCTCTCTCTGTAATTCTCTCTCAGCTTCTGCATCTGGTGCTTTCTTTGACAGCTCTCCTTCTGTAACAGTATGGTATATACTGTCTGTGTCACTTTAAAATTCTGCTTTGTTTACTGCCTCAGTGTTATTTTCACATGTTTGGCCACTGTCTCTCGTGTGTTATTACGGCTGCAATTATTTATTTTTTATTTATTTAACAGTTAATTTTTTCAATTCAACCATGGATCATTTAGTCTATGAAAATATCCCAGTTTTCTAGAGTCCAAGGTGAAGTTTTCAGTTTACAATGACAGAAGCTAGCAAAAAAGCACTTGAAAGATAAATCACTCAGGCCTATATATTATCCAATTTTAGCTTATTGCAGATTTATCGGTATGGGTGTATGCGTTTGCTCAGTATATTGTCTTAGTCACAATTCTTTAAAGAAAAAACTAATCTGTGGGATCAGTATTAACATTGTTTGTTTATATTCATCATTATATCCAGTATAGTTCAGGGTATTATATAAAAAGAAAACAGAGACTGGGTGGAGTATCCAATTGATGAATGACTCAAGTAATCAATCGATTATCAAAATAGTTGTAGCCGATTCATTTTCGGTCAAGTGATTAATTGACAAATCGTTTCAGCTGTAAACCAAGCAGAAACCTTGGGGAAAAAAAAAAATGAAAAATGCGGGTTCCTCGAATGGCCACTTGAGGCTGGCTCCAAAAACAAGTCAAACCCCATAGACCCCCATGTTAAAATGCCCAATTTTACAGGAGAAAGAAACAAATAATAATAAATAAGCCTGGTACAAGAAAATTGTATTGGTCTATACAGCAAATTTTCCCATCTATGACAACTGTATGGGGGGGTTATATAACTCACCCGTTAAAAATATATTAAGACTTAAAGTTATGTATAGTGAGGCATTACCATAAACCTGCATTCTTTCGAATGGCCAGCAAGGGGTGACGCTAAAAACCAAGATGGCGTAGCCAAAATGCCAAACACTAGCCTTCAAAACAGCAGTTCACAAACCAGTGGTTGACGTGAAGGTGGCTACGTCCATTTCTTTGGACTTTGGATTTCTAATGTTCAAGTTATTTGGAGGTGAAATCAAAGAACATACCCCAAATATCCCTCTTAATTGTCCATCCGTACAGGAGAGATGATCAAAGTTGAAATAGGAAGTAGCACTGCAGTCTAACTGAAATTTTAAACCGGTAACGAATTTATAATTCATGTGAATTTTCCCTTCCAAAAATTGTTGACAAGATGTCTGATCATCTGACTGCTCATGTTGTGTGCAGCATTAAACTCCATTATAATCTCAATGTCCCAGGATTTTAGGGGGTAGACTTGTTTAGTAAAATGTTTTCATGCTTTATAGAAAATGGCCAAAACTATGAAAATAACACGATTGTTACAAATGAAGTGTGTTAACATCCTCAACTTGTTGCGTTCAGCTTTCAAGTGGATCAAGTAGACTAAAGAGTGTGTGCATGCTTTCTGTAACACAGAATTGAAATAACAGCCTGAGTGCGGCCTGGTTTCTAGTGAAACTTTCTCTCCAATGTGTCACTGTTACTGTCAAATTACTTTTATTCACAGTTACATTTAAAATTTATCACTGAGCTATTAAACTGATCACTGACTCTGTAGTATGTGGACTCTGCCCTTGTACTCATACAGACACATGGTTACATACAAAAACCTCTAGCCTGTCACCGTAGAGAGTGAGAGAGAGCCTTCAACATTTTTATGATGCCTTTTACAAAAATGAAAAAGGGAAGCACATGAAACCATATCTGAGTGACAGGAAATGAAACTGTTTTTAGAGAAATATACAGCTGACACACCATCAGCAGCCACCAAGGGACTGCGCACGCACACACACACACACACACGCACACACGCACACGCACACACACACACACACACACACACACACACACAGAGAATAATTTCAGTCCATTTTCTGTCTCAACAACCTTTATGGATGCAAACATGTAAATCAACATTGTAATGTCATTATCAAAACTGAGATGTTTCTAGTGTCTACTTTTCTTCACTTTCAGTGTTTTGCTAAATTTTCCCAATTTAAGATGATTTCCTCTCATCCTCAACAGGCTGCAGCAGAATAGAAAGAGGGCACAAATAGCACTGTTATGAGCCCCATGCTTCACTTCTTTTTTTTTTAGTGCTGCTGTTGTGGATACACTGTTCTGCCAAGGACTGCTTTTGTTTCCATGGAAGCAAAGATAACCAGGGCTTTGTTTGAAACTCTGTTTGGTAGATCTTGGCGATGGCCTTTGGTATTGACCCTCAATCAGTCTATTTTATTCAGGGTTTATTTGGGATCATGTCTGAGGCAACCAAATGAAGTCAGGGAAGAGGTTGTGCAAGTGAAAATGTGCTAAAATAAGCGTCACATTTTGGCAAAAGAAGACACTGACTTTAAATTTCCTACTGATCCTTTCTACCCTAATGGGGTTGGCATAATTTCCATATAGGGACTTATCAGCAGACCACATAGTCCGCTATATAATAGCACCTCTCCTGCACTGTAGAGAAATGTTTGTCTACAGGGAAATCTTCCTGTCTCCTCTACATTTCCCTAAATTATTTGACTCTACTCTAGCTACTGTAATATGTATTTCAAGCCTCAACAGCTGCACTGTAGAACTATGTCAGATGTTTTGCAGGAGACTGCGTTATCAAAATAAAAGTCCCCCATATGGGCATCCTCGTGGCTCACTTGGCACATGTTCTTGTAGTATGTCATCCTCCTCTGTCTCTCCTTCTGTTTTCTTTCCTCCTCATCAATCTTGGCTTTACTTGTGTTCTCGAAAAAAAATTCTATAGTAAATAAAAATTATAAAACACACACATATATATGTATATGTAGATATAGGTATGTATTTAGCATTGAACTTACTAGAACCTCACTGGATTTGTTTGAGTTGTTACTTTTCACAACTATTGGATGCGTTGTAATGAAATTTGGTGCAAATATTCTTGGTTCTCAGATGATGAATCCTAATGACTTTGGTGATCCTCTGACTTTTCATCGCCACCAAGAGGTTGACATTTGTGGTTTTGAGTAATTATTGGATGGATTGCCATGAACTTTGGTATACACATTAATGCCCCCCTCAGGATGAATTGTAATAACTTTAGTGATCCCCTAATTAAGTTAATATCGCATCAACATCAGGTCAAAATTTCAATTTGTCCAACACTTTGGTTTGTGACCAGGTACCTGCAAAACTAAGGACGTTCCCATCAGCCTCAGCTGTACTTTGTGTGTATGTTAGCATGCTAACATGCTAAACTAAGATGGTGAACATAGTAAACATTATACCTGCTAACTGTTAGCATTTAGCTTAAAGCAGCGTTGTGCCTTCGTGCAGCCTCTCAGAGCCTGAAACGCAGCTGTAGACTCTTGGTCTTGTTAAAAAAATGTGCTGCTCAATTCCAAATTTTTATTTTTAAAGGACACCAAATTTGATTCAGAAGTCAACAGTGGATGCCGTCAGCTTTTGGATGAAATTAAAGTAAATATACTGTATATCTGAAAAGGATATGCTCTGTATACTAAGCCACATACTCAGATAGAAAAATAAGGTCAAAATAAATAAACATTTTTTATGCTTTAAAATTAGAGGAGTCATGCGTCACATGTGTCTTAAGTAAGCTTGAGTTGTGCACCTGTTGTCCTTGGGCATATGATCAGGCCTGGCCTCTTAAGCTCTGAACTTGTCTTATCATGTCTCAGGCAGAGTTAAATAGACTTAGCTTTGTTTTCAATGTGTTGCTGAAGGAAACCTACTTTAAATTTGCCAGCAGTTCTGCCAGAGGCAAGGAATGACAACTATTCGTTGTTCAGATGAGTTATTCACCCTCACTGCTCCACTTGCCCATGCTCAGAGTGAGTGTAAACTTTTCAGCCTCTAATGGACTTTTTATTGACATTCCCATTTTACAGCTAACACTGTATGGGAAGCACCAAACTCTACTTGGAGCTTATAAACGTCAGTCATGGTAAAGCAGAAGACGTTTACAGAGGCGTTGGTTGCATAATAAGGCGCAAAGTAAGTTCAAGCCCTCATTAGCATTTTGTTTCATCTGTTTGCTTTGTAACGCTGGAAAAACAGAGGAGGAGGCTTTACTATGCATTCAACATGTTTTGTATTGAAGTCAAGCGCTCAAACAAGTTCTTGGCTTTGACATAAGATCTAGAGGCTTAAACAAGATCATGTGTGTCAGGAGCTGCGCTTTAACCAGGCGCACTCGTTCTTGAGCCTCAAAACACTACTCACTAATGTTGTGGTTTCCAAAATCTCCCCCCAGTGCCAGTTGTTCTTGGAAGTTCAACTTGGAGCACCAGATGGTGTCCTAATATGGTTTTGACTTGATTGTTTTTCCTGCTTCCTTCAATGCAACTAGTACATTTGCAGGTGAAGTAAAGACTAGCCTCCCACACCGTCACGACTTCACTAAATCATCTTACCCACTGTGACTACAGGAAGCAAAACCACAGTTAATCAACCAAGTCTTGGCTCCACAGGCACTGTGAAAATCTATCTCAGACACTTATAGGAGTATTATTGCGTTGTTGATGTTTTCCAGTCTCCATAGTTGCAAACACATCACTATCCTGTCACATGTCCCGGTGACAGTAGACATCGGTGTTTTTATCTGCTCTTATTCTTTGGTTCGTTCTCAGTAGTGTCAGTCCGTCTCATTGTTGCCTCCACTGAAGCCAGCTGGAGGAAAACCTCAAGAGAAAATGCTTCTGGCCACTGCTTTAAAGTCAGTGAGGTAAGTCAGTCATTAGGGAAATGAACTATAACACGGTATCACTGTTAAGCTCAGATGACAAAAGAACTGAAATGAACAGCTGAGTAGTCGACGGGCAGAAAAATTAATTGGAAACAACGTTTTGTTATAGTAAATTGGATATATTTGTCATTGTTTTGGAGTTTCGGTCAGACAAAATAAGAAAATATCTGAATACATGAAATTACCTTCTGGGAAATGATAATGGGTATTTTTCACTGTTCACACAAGGTTTGGGCCCAAATTTCCCTCCCAAGATGTACTTTTATCCATGAAATCGCACTTTTAGTCTGTTCCTCCTATAATCCAGGGAGCGACTGCCCTTTGTTGTCAACATCCAGAAACACTCTTTTGTGAATCCTCTCAGAGTTTGTGTCTCCAGAACAGCTGTCTATACAACGTCTTAACAACTCCACCCATTCTTACTTTCCAATCCCATCTGTCTCATCTCTGTCCCGGTTTACTTTGTTCAGCCATCATTAGTTAAATCATGTAAACCAGACAGTCACCTCTGAATGTCCCTGACATATGGATGTGGCGTTGTGATCCTGGTTATACTGTACTTCATTCACTCCCAGTGTGCACACTTACACAACAATAGATCATTGCAAAATTTCAAACTACTCCATAATAACTAATAATTATTGTGTATTCCCTTGACAGTTCATAGTACAATTTTTCCAAAAGTTACAAACGGTAAAATATGTATTTAGGTGCATTTAAATTATGTAGTAATTGTTGGGGGGGGGCTGTCTTCCTGCTTGCATTAAGACAGTTTTTTATTATTTGTGAACGTGCAGCAGCTTACAAAATGTGAATATCTTATTTCTTGTGCTCGGTTGGATGTCAAAAAAGGAGTCAATCCCAATTCGATTTCTTAAAAAAGAAAAAGCTGAAAAGCATCCATCTTGACACATCTGTGTCTCTACAGAAGTATATGACCTCTGTTTACCTTTTAAGTAAAAACAGTTTAGGAAAATAATTAGAAGGGGGAATTGACTTTAAAACAATGTCAGTAGGCTAATATTGAGCCATAACTGAATAGTGAAACAGGCCTGTACTAAAAATACAGCATGTGCATTAAACTATATGTGCAATAGGCTGAACTGCTACAGAGTGTGATTGTATTATGGTGGAGCATGTTTTTGTCTGTACTTTCTGAAGTCACTGGTGAAGCAACAAGGGTGTAGCCCAGAGAGTCCATTCAGGGTCTGTACTTTATAGAGTGATAGATTCCTCTGGGCACAGGCCTATTGAAAACTCTGGTTAGGGAGGAAAACTATAGGAGAGCCTGTGTGCGACGCCTCGTCAAAATTAAACACACATTTGGTACAGGGTGAAGCTGAGGTTGATGCAGTTTGTTAATTTTCTTTCTAACATTTGGTTTTGTAACCACTCGTGGGGGGGGTCACATAATGTGGTCTATGAGGGAGAGAAAGATACTAATGAGTGAGTACTGACAGCTGAAATGTGCATTCTTGTTTGTAATTTATTTCTTGAAGCGATGGGTGTGTTTGTATCTGTGTAGGCTGAATGACACTGCGTGTATTTTAGTCAATCCATGTCTGCTTTGTTCATTGTATGATGTTCTTCCATGTAGCTCATGTAAGACATTGTCGTATATCTGACAGAGATCAAACACAGCAGCGTAGGACAGGGCATGTGAGTGACAGGGGTGTATAGCAGCAGAGGTATGTGGAACATTCGTTCCCTGGTTCAGCCCTCTGATAACAATCTACTGAGTGCTTCCGCTGGCCTCACATAGATTGGATGGTGTTGAGGAACAGAACATCGTGTCCTCAGGGGGAGTCTATAGTCAACCTGATGTCTACTTGCAGGCACCTTAAGTGCACTGAGCGAGACATTTTACAGTCGGCTTGTCATTGCCCTCTGGTGGAGAAACTATTCAATGGTGACACTACTTCTAAATTACCTAAAACATATCTTAGGCATTTCTGCACTGCAATTCCTTGTTACTTACACTTATAAATGGATGTATCTGTCATAAGTTGATATCAGCTGATAATTCTTTAGCCATGCTAGAGGAGAGGCTCTATGCATGGCAGTGCTGGTGAGTCAGTCCAAAACCTGGTCCAGACTGAAATATCTCAACAACTATTGGATGGATTTCTATGAAATCTGGTATAGATATTCAAGGTCTCTGGTGGATGAGTGCTATGACTTTGATGATCCCCTGACTGGGTCAGAGTTCTTAATAATCCATTGAAACCTCTCCACATTTACCTGTGGATTGGCGCAACATTTAGTGAAGACAATCATGGTTCCTAGAGGAGGAATTCCAGTTACCTTTGTTGATTTCCTGACTTCTACACTAGCGCCACCAGCAGGTCAAAGTTTCAGTTTGTCCAATACTTAGGTTTATGAACAAAGACCTGTAAAACTAATGACATCCTTATCAGCCTCGGCTGTTCTTTGGGTTTAGAGCTCATTAGCAAATGTTAGAAAGCTAATGGGCCAAACTAAGATGGTGGTAAATAACAGCTGCTAACCATTAGTAACATGAATATCTGGCTTTAGACTGTTAGTCCTGTTATTGGTGCCTTTCTGGCCCTGGAATAAGTCTTCCTCTTGTTTTAACTACTCCATCACCATTGTAGTTATGAGTTTAGATGTGTAAAAGTTTCTGCAGCATTTGTCAGTTTGGATCCCTAAGTGAAAATAAAAATGAGACTAGGTGATTGACCAGTTTTAAATGTAATTATCCCTCGTTATGTTGTAATGTCTTGATAAAGATGAATTTAACAGAAATATTTAAGAATACATACACTTAAAAAAAATGTTATTTTATTTCTAGATGGGTTTTTTTTCCCCAGTTCATTTATTTGGTATAATTGAATCGTTTATTTGCATTTTTCTGGATAGATTCAATATCAGAGTGAACCTAAACACTGACACGGTCGGGGGCAGGTGCCGCTGTCCGCCGCCGGTCCCCGGGGCCGGGCGGAGCGCGGATGTCACAGAAGCGTCTCGGACTCCGCCTCCGGTCGGTCCCTGTGACTTCGCCCGTCGGTTCACGTTTCATATTTCTAAATGCGGTCACAGCTGACCCACTGAACCTCCCCCGGTTCGCTCCGGCGGCCTCCTTTTCCGCCGCGACCGCCGCAGCCCGAGCAGCTCCGAGCGCCATGCCGTGCACCTTCTCCTACAAGCCGCCGTGCTGCCCCGGGGACCCGGGCCGGCACGCGGCCTGCCAGCCGCTGCTGTCCTACCGGAGCCGCCGCAGGTAACGGGAGCAGATACTCTACTGATCTCTGAGCAAAGTACTGGCCTGAAAGAAACGGGGTCAGTCATAGCCTTACATTAACAGATGACGGGAGAACATTATTGATCCCAGTATGTCAGACGCGTCTCTACCTGTTGCTGGCTGTCACTGGAGACACACCTGCTACCAGTATGGCGTTTAACAAAAGTCTGAATATTTGAACTGACTCTGGCCTGCAGCCAAGCTTCTGTCATTCTCCCGCACAGTCAGTGGCCTGACCTAGATTTGGAGTTATGATGTACATGGTATGACCAAGAGTGGTGACAGGTTATTTCATGTGATCTGACCTAGATTCCTGTGGGGAGCCCATGTGTGGGGTGGGGGGGGGGGTTGATTGATCGAGCACCAGTGTCCTCTCTGTTTTTCTTCATTTCATTTATTATGTGTTTCCAGTCGAGATTCTTATTGATTTGCATGTTTGCCAGAACTTTCTGCTTTTACCATCCGCCGTGGGAAACACAAGAAAGTAGAAAAAAAGGGTTCTGAGTGCTGAAACCTTGGAGACTAATTCCAACATGACCTTATCCATCTTTTCTTTCTCACAGGGCCTCGGGAACCAACGTTGCTGCCATTGATAATAAAATTGAACAAGCAATGGTGAGTGATCCATTTGCTATTGATCATACACTTTTTTGAGTGAAATGTTGTCCCACTTTCTAAATTTAAAATGTGTGAAGTAGGTATTCAGTTACATTGAAAGACAGTCCCATCAGAGACTAGAATCTATACATACATACATACATACATACATACATACATACATGTCTGTATTATAGTGCTGAATTCAAGTCATTTGGGTTGACCTTTGTATTTGATATTCTTTGTAGTTCCTACATCCAGCTCTCACACCTCTCTCGACTCATATTTTTAAGAACCATAGGATGTTCACATGCCGGTTTGTCTTTGCCTTGAAGCATAAACACGCACTGAATACACAGCTATGATGACCAAATGTAGCCTTTAGCCTTGAGCTTCTCTCTGATGTCCTTGCCTGAACATGATAAATCAGCCTCCGCGTGTCTCTGCTGCCTCGGGGCCAGTCCCTATATGTTGTTTCATGTGACGCTCTCGTCCCCTGCAGGACCTGGTGAAAAGCCATCTGATGTACGCAGTTCGCGAGGAGGTGGAGGTCTTAAAGGAGCAGATCAAGGAGCTGTACGAGAGGAACTCTGTGCTGGAGAGGGAGAACGCGGTGTTGAAATCTCTGGCCAACAGCGAGCAGCTGTCTCAGCTGCCCTCCCAGTCGGCCACCAGCTCCAGCACCACGCCTCCCCAGCAAGGACTCAGCCAGCCTCAGCAACAGGCCCAGCCCCCGCTTCAAGTCCAGCCTCAGCCGCAGTCACACCCCCAGCTCCAGCACCACCCCAAACCCCAGCAGCTCCAGACTCAGCCTCAGCTCGATCCCGGCCAACAACAACTGCAACCCAACGTCACCTCCGCTTGAGGTGCATCTGCCCTGCTTCGCATAGGGCAGAAAAGAAAAAAAGAAGAGCATCTTCTCTACAACTTATTACAATTAGTGTATGTGAAATTAAAAAGAAGAAAAATAAAAAAACTGTCTTCTTAGCCACCAGCTTGACCACAAAGTACAGTTCTCGTGTGTGTGTGTGTGCGCGCGTGTCAGGGTGAGTTAGCAAGCGTGACTGAAATGTAAGTGTGTATGCATCTGTACTGTGGGCCTTTCCAGTGTTAATGCAATCATCGAGAGAGTAACGGAGACGTAGACGGAGAAAGTGCGTGTAGAGACAGAGTGTCAGGGTTTCTTTTTTCCCATCTTGGCTGTGTTCCCGGATCGGTTGACTGCTGGGTCCAAGCTCGTGGACAGGATGTCTTTTCTCGGACCAGGCCTAACCCGAAACCTGCTCAAAGCGTGTCTGTGGAAAGGGAGGTGTTCACCTCACATAAGGGACAAACCAGAACGATTGTCAAAAGAGAGCGATTATTTTTTTAAATGAGATAATTGAATGGGTAAAGGGGGTATTTTTAGCCTTGCTGTTTCATCTTGTAAAGTAAGAAGTGGGAGAGAGTCTGTTTATCGGAGCACCACAACGCTGCCGTTACTTTTACATCAAGTCCACCCCTCACACCGGTCTTTTGAGTTCTACTGTTAAGTGTTTTATTTATTACAGGGCTGCTATTTTCATAAATGAACAATTTCATGAAACCTGTTTGACAGTAGCCCGTTGACTTGTTTCCTCTTTTCTTTTACAGTGTTTCAACACATTGGCCATACTTCCCAGGGGCAATGCTTTATATTTAATTGTTAAAAATGTAGGCAAAAAAATAAATTCTGACAAATGTTTAACACTAACTCAAATTTCACTCTGCAATTGCCAATTCATAGCTCAAGTCAAGATCCAGTATGAATGTACATTTTTGTATAGTATAAAGTATTAAGAGCCTTGATGGGTGAACATTCACCTGTCAACATCAAATTTTAATGTTGAGCCTGCAGGAGGCACTTGATGAAGTTTAAATTCTGTTTGTAGTTTTATCTCAAAGTGAATTAGTGTTGCCATAACTCCCCCCTACATGTTTTCTTTTCCAATGTTTTTCCTGAGGGGGCCAGGGGGGAAAGCTGTGAAATCATTCAACCTACTTTGTAACCAAAGATGCAAAGCTGTGTAAATTGATTATTTTTAAATGCACACTCATGTATTTTCTTTTTGTCTTGTTTTGTTACTTCCTCCTTCACAAAATATTTTGTTGCTGTTCAGCATGTTCTGCATGATGTGTAATCTTCAAACCACTTTCTTACCTCATTTTTATTCAGCACTCTTATTGTAAGATAGTCTGTGAACAGTGTAAATGGGGAAAAAATGATGCAGAGCAGTCGGCAGAGAGAAAAATAACCTAGTGTTACTGGCACTAGTCAGAGAAAAATGAAGTGAGCCATGTTTTGTTCATTTAAATGGTGTTTGAATTTCATATGCCAATAGTTTTGTTACATTGCAAATTTTAATGTATTTAAATAAAAGCAATATTCAGATTCCAAAAATGTCAGTTTCTTTTGTTACAAAGTTACAAAAAAATACTTTGTAAACCTTTTACTGTTCACTGGAAAACTACCTGAAATATGTGCCAACTTCTGGATGCTCTAATTCCTCTTTACAAAGCATTGAATTTGAATAGATCCTCTTTCTACCATTCCTAAAGCCAACACCCACACCGTGATACAATGTTGCAGATGCAGAGAACGCAAGTGAACTTTCTGGAAACATGAACAGGGAGCTGTCTGGTTATGTTTCACAGCCAGATGGCACTGTTCAATTAAAAGAAAAGACGTTCAGTGTGCTACAAACTGGTTTCAAGCTGTACCACATATTTAAAGAGAAACTCGTTTATTTGAAGAAATATTACAAAACAATTCTCATAAATGTCAAAAAAGGTATTGAGAGCATATGTGACACCCTAGCAAATACATAACAGTCCTCTCTTAAAAAATGCTTTCAAGCTGTCTTCATATTAGTCTCAAAGGTTCCAAGTCCAAAGGGGAGAACATATTTCCTTTTCAGTATAAGACATCCACAATACAAACATCTTAGTACAATGATATGGACAATGAATGGGAACTTATTTTAAACAAACCATTCCATTGACACTTGCGCACGTTGTTTTATTTGTCCCACGGTTGCCGTATCTTCCATTAGTAAAGTCAGTCAAGTGGGTTGGCATGTCCCATCCCTCAGAAAGGTGGGGTTCACTGTGTGCGTCTGAGCGGGAGACAAAGGTTTCTGAGAATTACTTGTCACCGTCTTCTTGCCGGCTAACCCACGGTAACAAACCGGCTGCCTTTACTGCTGTGTGCTGTGGCGGCGCGCTGATCTTTTAGGATGCGGAATCGCTCATTCAAGGTAATCGACGTTTGCTGTGGGGAAGAAAAGTACACCGGAGACGTCACACTTTGTTTCGCATTATTTTTGAAATGATGTGGAGATACGAACACTTGCATTTAAAATGTTTGTGTTTTAAAATCATACAGAATTCTCAGTAGCATGCTCTCACCGGTTTCCCAACACTGTTGATGTCAAATTGCAGAGGCACTCCTTTCGGTATTTTCTTCTCCACGATTTCCTCCTTGACAGGAGCAGAGCTGGCAGCTGGGGGATGCAGAGTCCAAGCAGTGGGAGGCCTACAAATAAGTCACAGTCAGTAAATTTTATCTGTGTCTTGCATGTGATGTTTGGTGTCAAGGTCATAACCAGCATGTATATTTCCAAATTTCCTTCTATATCTAATACAATACACCACTATACCAGTTACTATGAATAAAAGAAATGTGCTTATGGAATTGATTTTCTAAATAATGTCTAAAACTGTTAAAGATTCTGCAGGTTTTGTGATATTTACTCCGGCTGAGTCCTGGCTGTGGGGTTGTCAATTGAAACAGTCAAGATTCCACTGCTGTTTGTTGATGTGCGCCACCTGGTGGATAAACACAAAAGTTGTATTGTGTCACACAAAAACAGCAAACACTGACCCCTAAAAATGGAAAACAATGGTCTTCTGTCCCCTCCAAATGATTGCTGTCCTCTTTGTCCCACATGCACATACTCCAGACTAACACAGGCATTTAGGTATTTTAAAAGCTGGAACCAAAATAGACTAAGAATACTCACTGACGAGTTCTGACTGGAGGAGTGTGAGGAACTGGCTTTTGCACCTGGGCCTGTACCTGTAATATGAAGCAATAGACATGAAGAATAAACACAGGGGTGTGTGCAGATAAAAACAGGCAATACAACATATTCAAACAGAAAACCCACAACACATTCAGGGTCATATACTTATACAGGACATTAAACAATTCTGACTGCCAAACATAACCATCATGTACCTTGAGTCCTCTGCGAAAAAGAAATGTGGCCTGACGTGCTTCCCTCCGCGTCTGCTGGACAGGCGGCAGCGGTCTGCATGAGTGCAACACAAAAACAGCATTGAAATACAGCCGTAGGCTATATTCAGCGCAGGTCTGAAATCGAACTACCTTCTAGATTACACTTTTAAAACGGACTCTTGTGTGTAACCAAATACCTAACAACAGCCTGACTTGGTGGTGCTTAGTGGTTTTTACACCACTCCCAAATTCAGAGAGAACTAAACATTTGAACAAGTGCACCGTAGGACGGCATATGAGCTGTTCGGTGTTCTCACCGTCGTTGCAGCTGAAATGGTCTCCTGAACGATGTTGCATTCAGGCCTCTCTGTGGTTCGGGTTGCCTATACAGCCGCCTCTGCACCTCTGGCTTCCTGTACTGGGCTTCAGGGTGTTGAATGAAGGGCTTTGCTTTCTGTCTTGTTCTCTGAAAAAGGGAGGTGCAGTGGAGGATAGATACATGAAACGCTGGGCTGCTTCTACAAATAGACAGCAAGAAACAACACTGTTAGTTCACAGTAAAATAAGCAAAGGAAGCAAATCATAACTTTTAAAAGGGACAGGAAAGCTCAGTGAGTAACCCCACCTAATCAACCCAATCAGCTCAGGCATATATATCTGTAGAATTTTTGCATGCACTTTGGAAATTATTTGAATTTAAAGATAGCTTTGATAAGAGTGAGAAAAAGTAAATGAATCCCCAAGTGGGAGGATGTTAACTATATAAAACTGCTTTAACAATAACTTACTAAAGTTTGATATAAAAAGAGAGAAAAACCATTAAAGAGGCTGTGGAAGTTTAGAGTTTTAATGGCATTCACTCAAATTCATATCAAGTCCTACTAGCCTTAAATACACCAAAAACTCTCGGATATGATGGGAAACAAAATGGAAAGTTTTCTGCGGTCCGGAGCAGACAACAAGGAGGGGCAGCTGATGAAGTGAGTTTGCTGTTTCTGGACACCAGGTGGAGGCTGCTGATGTCTGTTGCCAGGCGACAGGATGTGGAGAAAACGCCGATGAAGGTCATGCACGTCCAGAGTACAGTCCGTCGGTGGGCTTGCTCATCGTAAAAAGGCAAGCAAGGACTCCCTTTGGTTACCAAGGTAACACATAATGATGCACACGTTTTCGACAAGTATCTGGGCTCTGCTCCTTTGAGCCTCTCTAAAGGTGCTGCAGAAGTTGTTCAAGCTTTGGTGCAATACGCTTCGCCTAATCTTTGCTACTGTTTCTTATTTTCCTCTTTCTTTCTTTTACACCATCTGCGCTTCGGTTTTTTTTTTTTTTAACTTTCCCTTTTTTTTTGGGAAAGATTAAAAAAAAAAAAAAAAAAGGTGATGTGTTTTGCAACTCTCATTACAGCAGGTCAAAACGACCTGTGTCGTGTGTGTGTGTCGACCTAACTAGAGGGTGTCCCAGCACATTTTAAGCACTATTTGAGTGGAAACATTCCCACCTCACATGTCTGTCCTCTAATACAGACCTTACACCGTTACCACAGCACAAGAGGAAGGATTCACAGCGCCGATTCCTGAGTTCTGAGCAAATGTTCCCTCACTTATTCGATGCGACCTCTCTTATGACCCCACAGTGAGACCTGTGCGTCAGTGCCAGTGTGGCCGGAGGTCTGCGGAGGACTGTCAGAGGACACTACCGGTGCACCGGACACACGTCCCGGCCTCGGTTACCTGGTTGATCGCCGCTCTGCCGAGCGCGCCGACTCGTTTGAGCAGGGCAGCCGGCCTCCTGGCTGCCAGCCCGGTGATGACCCCCTGACCCCGCCGCCGGCCCGGCAGCGGAGGCACCCTCCGGCTTCTTAATTTAGGCGCTCCTCCCCGGGGCACGGCGCCTCCTGGTAAAGATAATATTAGCCGACATTACAGAGCTGTTGAGACAGGTGGTGGTCTGGGTGGGAGGGAGGGTGGAGGTGGAGAGAGAGAGAGAGAAAAGGTACGGCGTCAGCACACACCTCTGTGGACCGGTCCCGCAGTCCTCGACCAGGCTCCTCTTCCCTGGGTCAACCGGCCTCCCCTCTTCACGGGTCGGCGGCTCGCGGGGGCCTGTCTCCTGTTTAACTGTTGCTCTTTCTTGTTCAACCGAATGATGTCATCTGTTGGATTTATCACACGGGGGAGAGGGGAGAGGGGGGAGGGAGGGGGGGAGGTGATAAACAGGGGCGCCCGGAGGCTCAAAATGGGACCCATGCAGCCGGCCAGACCCCGACACCCTCCCACCAGTTAGCAGCCACCGCCAGCTCGCTCTCTGCCTCGGCGGCGTCCGTGTCAGCCATCGGGGACCTTACCTAACGACATGTCGACCTTATCTGGAGCCGCGGGCCTTCTCCCCCGGCCTGCTGTGACTTCATCTTTGTTCATACTTTAGAAGAAGAAAAAAAAAAAACCCACGACGGACTCTCCCGAGGGGGGGCAGGAGGGGAGCACAATAACAGTGGGCAGCCGTGTGCCAGCGGTCCGTCCCCGGTGAGGCTGCGATACGTGCGGCCGACACGGACCTCCTCCTCCTCCCAACGTACGTACGCACGTACGCACGCACGTAAACGGCGCCGCGCATGCGCCGCAAAGGCGCTCCCTCTGCACTGTGGGGAATGTAGTTCGAGGCGACAGACGCGGCTTGTTACGAAACCCGCACGGCAGCGTGCTCATGTAACCGGTTGTGTAAAGGGTGAAACACGGTACCCGCAAGCGCGTTCTTTGTCACCGGACTGCAGGAAGACCAGCCTGTCGTCCCGAACGGCCTCTCCCGGACCGAGCTCGAGTTTTATTCACTGTATGTTGCAGTGCATTTGGAGGAGGTAAGTTATATCTTGAACGCGACAGTGTTAGCTTCTGTAGCGTCGTGCTGTTTTTTCCCCCAATCAGTGTCTGGCTTGTGTTTGTTAATGCATTCTGTCTATTAATTGCTTTTAGTGGTTTATGTAATGTTTTGCAAACGGGACGCAGTAATATGTTGAGTTGTTTTCACTTTTTTTTTTTTTTTTAAATTTTTTTTTTTTTATATATAAACCTGCAGCCCCTCTCTATCATCTGCACCAAGGCAGTTCTTGAAGCTTGTTGCCCACAGTCGTCCCACCTCGGTGTTCTCCTGCCTCCCCGAGTCGTTCACCAGACAAACCGTCATGTCAGGCAGAAAACGCAAGGCGTCATCTGCCCCTGCTGCCAAAAAGCCCACGGCCAAGCAGCAGAAGGTGGCTCCCACGAAGAAGAAGGAGGAGAAGAAGAAGGAGGAGAAGGAGGAGAAGAAGGAGCGCGCTGCGGGCTGGCTGCAGGACGTTGTGAAGCAGCAGAGGACAGAGAAGAAGGACATGGAGTTCAACCAAAAGCGCCTCCGTTTTATATCTGAAAAGATAAAGCAGAGCTCAGAGGGTGTCCTGTACTGGATGTCGAGAGACCACAGGGTACAAGGTAAACACTTTTAACCACCACCAGCAGCAGTGCAGTTTTGGCTGGTATTTTCTCATTGGCATCAAGTTAAGTGTGTTTGCCTGTGTGTTTCAGATAACTGGGCGCTGATCCACGCCCAGCAGCTTGCTGTGGAGGAGAACCTTCCTCTGCACGTCTGCGTCTGCCTGGTTGTCCCCAAATCAGAACTGTCCACTCTGAGACATTACAGCTTTATGCTAAAAGGTCTGGAAGAAGTTGCAACGGTGAGCCTACTCACCACAGCCATGCATGTCGGAGGTGCTTTAGTCAGTTTGTCAGTATTCATTTGATTGACAGAAAAATCATGCATTACAAATACATTTATCCCATTATTAAACCAACCAGATCAAATGAGACCACCAAACACTTGCAGGTTCTAAAAAGGTGTTTTGCTTTCTTTTCAAATTTAATATAATTATAAAGTGAACACTTTACAGTTTTAATCTGGTTAGAATCTGGTAACTTCAGATGGACATTTGGCATTTTACACATTTTTGACATTTTATTTGTTAAATGTAGTGCTGAAATGATTAGTCAATGATTTGATTAACAGCTAATTAATCAGTTACAATTATAGTTATTGTTAAATGAAAATGGCACACATTTTCTGGTTGACGCTTTCCAAATGTGTGGACTCGCTGCTCTACCTTTTACTGTTCATCGGACAAAATGTGCAATTTGAAGACATACACTCACTTAAGGTTTTAAAGACTAAATGATAAGTGAGTGAAAAAAACATTTCACAGATTCAACAGTCATGAAAATGATTGTTAAAAACAAGTCAATAGACAAGTCAGAGAGGTGGCTCCCTTACATGTTTCTTTATACTGGGTTCCATCTGTGCCAAAATGATGTGGCTTAAGCACTGTGTATGTGCAATGCATTTAGAAGACAAATACATTCTACAATTTCTTGACACTTTTTTCAGTGGTTTGTGGTCCAGGTGCTTGAAAACACAACCAGGTCTATGCGGTTTACCTTTGTTGTTCTGCCCTGAACAAACAGGAATGCAAAACCTTAGACATCCAGTTCCACTTGCTGCATGGTTCAGCAGAGGAAGTCCTCCCCGGCTTTGTGTCAGACCGCAGCCTGGGGGCGGTGGTTACAGACTTCTCCCCCCTCAGAGAGCCACTGCAGTGGTTGGAAGACATCAAAAAGAGCCTTCCGAATGACATCCCCATCATACAGGTAAAAACTTGCCCCTCCTCGTCAGAAAGAGAGAGTGTGATAGGAGGCTTTGCATTCTGGTTATTGGATTGGATATTATAGTTTGATGTCCCCCTCGTCTTTCCCTAAATATTTCCTTTCTTTATTGGTTGTCCTTGTCACATTTGTTCACAAAGAAATGAAAAACGATGTAATTGACCTCCCTCTCATGTAATGTGTATTGCCTGTATTTGGGCTGTCAGTATTTCTTCAGTATCTGTTATGAGTTAAACACCTCATTTTCCCTTTATAGGTTGATGCCCACAATACTGTTCCCTGCTGGGTTGCATCACCTAAACTTGAGTACTCCGCCAGGACGATCAGAGGAAAAATCACCAAGCTTTTACCAGAGTTCCTCACTGATTTTCCTCTGGTAGAGAAACACCCCTACACAGCTACAAGAACCTCCAAAGTAAGTGCTGCAGTTACAGTGAAGGGCACATTCAGATTGTTGTGATTAAAAGTTATTCTAGGGAGAAAAAAAATAAGTACTTTTTTGGACCGGATAAGACAACACAATCAGATTTTGTCTTTTCCAAAAAATATTTATTGCTTTGAAAGATCAATACAGGGGAAAGTGGGCTGTCAGTGAGCTCATTAATGGCGAGTTTGGAAGTCAGACTGCTGCATTAAAGTACTTCCTTTCAACCTTCAGTTGCTCCTCTCCTCTGCCCATTATTTATTGACGAGTGAATACAAACAGCAGTTTCTTTTTTTTCCTTCCTAGCACTAGATATTAAACCAGCAGGAGTGTGTGCTTTCACTGCAGTTCCGTGATTGATATGCCCTCACGGGTTTGAACCTCCTGATAACTTAAGCTAGGTGAAAGGTTCAGAACTTTCTTCAACTTTCTTTTGAAGTTTGCCGTTGCTGGAAAACCAGAGTGCATATTTCAGCACATCACTGTCAGCTGTGACCTCTGCTCTGAATTTTTCCCTTTTCTCCCACCTTCACCTTGCAGCCAGTCGACTGGGACAAAACCCTGTCCTCCCTGCAGGTCGACAGAACAGTAGGAGAGCCGGAGTGGGCTAAGCCAGGCACCATGGCAGGGATGACCATGCTGGAGTCCTTCATCGATGAACGCCTTAAACAGTTTGACACCCGACGCAATGATCCAAACGCTGTTGCCCTCAGCCAGCTCTCCCCCTGGATCCGCTTCGGTCAGTAGTACCATGAAAAAGATAGTGGGTGTAGATTTAATACATGTCAAGGGGGGAATAAAAATGGAGTTTGTAAAAATCCCCAGCAACTGTCTGTAACTCTTATAAGTTTACTCTTTTATCACCTTTCTCACATTTTCTTCCACATTTGTGACCTAAACACCTATTGGCCCATATCTAAGCTTCCATGTCTGCCTAAAATCCTTGAATCAGTGGTTTTCCTCTTTCGGGAGTTAAATAGTCAACAGTCAAGCTTTAGAAGACACCCTTTTATCATTGTCTCCACTTTCTGTCCATCTTTATACGTCTTTTTTCTTATCCTCTTCAAACATCTCTTCTTCCTCCCTTCAGGCCACCTGTCCGCCCAGCGCGTGGCCCTACAAGTTCAGCTCAGTGGGAAGAGCACAGGTCACTCCATCACCTCTTTCATCGAGGAGCTGGTGGTGCGCAGGGAACTGACTGACAACTTCTGCTTCTACAACAAGAAATACGACAGCTTGGAGGGTCAGTCGAGATCCCATTTAATGACATTGTGACAAGGGCCCCATTCAGACGAGTTTCTTTTAAATGTTGTATTATATGTGTGTGCGTGGTACTCAGGTGCGTATGAGTGGGCTCAGAAGACCTTGAAAGATCATGCCAAAGACGAGAGGCCATATCTCTACACACGTGAGCAGCTGGAGAAAGCAAAGACACACGACAAGCTCTGGAACGCTGCTCAGGTACAACATATAGTCTTAAACCCACCTGGTCTCACTGTGTCCTTCTTATCTCTGTGTTTTTTTGAAACACATTTACTCGCTAGTCCGCATTGAGCTTTGTCTCTTACCGCTGTTTATTGCATGTCTCCATTCAGTACCAAATGGTCACTGAGGGGAAAATGCATGGTTTCTTGAGGATGTACTGGGCCAAAAAGATCCTGGAGTGGACTTCTTCACCAGAAGAGGCACTGTCAATCGCTCTGTACCTGAACGATCGCTATGAGCTGGATGGCCAGGACCCTAATGGTTTTGTCGGTGAGGACATACATTGAATTCTTGTGTGTGCAAGTGTGAAATGGACTTACTGAATTACTTTTCTCACACATTCATGCCTTTCCCACTCCCTCCTGTAGGTTGTATGTGGTCTATTTGTGGCGTCCATGACCAGGGCTGGGCAGAAAGACCCATCTTTGGAAAGATCCGCTACATGAACTACAAAGGCTGCCTTAGGAAGTTTGACGTAGCCCAGTTTGAGAAAAAGTACTGTCCCAAAAACCTTTGAAGCATAAAATGTTTTAAAGGATGGGAATAAAAGCCTGACAGCCTATGTCTCCTACACATTTACCTCAGGGAGCATTTGTACACCCTGCTTTCTTCCAGCAGATTTTCTTCTTTTCTTTGTTGTCTTCTGCTTGTTTTGTCCGAAACATTCAGTATATTAAGGCTTGGGCTGTTTCTTTTACTGAACATGCAGACATGTTGTTTATGCGTATCAAGACTATAAGCTGTTTTACTGTACTGTGTGTTGTTGCCTAACTTTAAGATTATGAGCTGTAGTTCCTACTTGGTAAGTAGAAAGAGCTTTTTACTTTGTTTTATGCTACCTTTATGTTTTGGTTTTTACTGGAAATTACTTTTCACGAAACATGCCTTGTCTGTGGTTAGTTTTTTTGGGGGTTTTTTTTGGAACGATTTGACTCATTTTTCTATACCAAACTATAAATACAATTAAATTCATAAAAGCATTTACTGTTCACATACTGTATCAATTTCTTTATTAATTTACAGTTTCCCAAGTGTACTTTATCTGTTAGACCTCAAATGATGACTTGAACAGACTTGTTTGATTGTCCTTTACTTAAAATTATACATCCACCCACAATGAGTTTGAATTGGTTTTATTTTAATTGACTTTAGAATTAAATATATCCAAGTCAATTTAAGTATTTTTATCTGCAAACTACTGTGATACATCAGTATTACATGCTCGTATTTGCGGGTACTTCGTTAAAAATGGAAAATAGAAACCCCAGGTGTCTTGCCAGGATCTGAGATACTGTCTGGCTAAATACCACAACAGGTTGTCAAAGCAGAGAGATCCAAATATTTTTCTGACATAATTGTCAAAGATGCCCATAGACCCAAAGTTCTTTTTTACACAATAAATACAGTAAGAAATGATCATGAAGCAACACCAGATACCTGTGAAAAATTATTTTCTTTGCTCCATCAAGTTTAGTTCATGGTCCTCAATTCTCAAACTTTAAACTGAATTAGCTCCTCTTTGACACATTGTCACATATGAACTCTCGTACATGTCCCTTAGACATTATTCCTTCATGCCTACTTAAGGAAGTGTTGGACACTGTTGGGCATAGTATTTTATCAATAATTAATAGCTGTCATTCACTGTTCCTAATAATTACCGACCAATTTCAAAACCACAAATTCAGCATACTGGAAACATTTGAGTCAGATTTTAGGATGCACCATAGAAGCAGACAGAATTGATTTATTAATTTGTTTTTAAAAGCACTGCATGGACTGACACCAGGTTACATCTCTGAACTTCTCATCCCCTGTTCCACATCCTGACCCCTCAGATCTGGTGACCAATCTCTGCTCTCCATTCCACGCACCCAGTTAAAAAACAAAAGCGATCGAGCATTTTCAGTTGTTGGCACTAAATTGTGGAACAGACAGTTAACAATAACACCCTCCCCCTGCATTGATATCTTTAAAACCCACCTAAAGACCCACCATCTTTCTTTAGCTGCTAAATTGCCTTGAAAACATGCCTGACCACACTCGAGACATTTCAAGACATTGTATTCTTTTATTAATTTACTTATATCTTCTTATTTACTTCTGTGTCTTTTATTGGGTCATTCATGTGTTCTTCAATCAAACAATGCCACAATTGAATCTCTCTGTGAAGCACTTTGGTCAGCATTTGTATTGTTTTAAATGTGCTCTATAAATGAATTGACTTGAGTTGACGTCACAGTTGCAGATGTGGTTTTATTGAGCACTGATGTAATGACGCACAGAAACAAAACCCACTTCTACCCAAACTAATTAACTGCACCTTCAGTAGTGGATAAAAACTATAGCTCCAGGTAACATTGCACTTAACACCATTTCCCAAATTACAACACGGAACCTCCTCTGTGCTATGGGATTAAATTAGTTTAAACCATCGGGTGTGGTTATAGGGCATAAGAATATTGCAGTGTGATATGTAATACTGCAATTTACTGGTTTAAAGTCCTGAAAGTGTTCTTAGTTTCTATCATACTGGCCTTTTAGTTTGCCTTCACATGCAGTTGTGGATGAAGAGTAAATCAGTTCTTGATAAGAAGGATGGATAAAAAGCAGCAGGACAAGAACTGAGTTTTCAAACATGAATTATTTTTAAGCGAGGAAACAAGACTGTGTTGTGTAAACCCATAAAGTAGTATGTAAAATTTAACAATCATGTTTTAGCAGTATATCAACTATTGTAACTAAAATGCAACATTCTTCAACATACATTGATTTAGTAGTGATGTGTGGTTGAACTCAAAGCTATTGTTGACCCTAACCAGTCCAACAATAAATGAATGCTTACAATGAAGAACAGTGTAGATATACAAGCTCACAAGGATGTCCATTTTTAGATCGTCTTCTTCTGCCACAACTGTAAACAGATGTGTCGTGTTTTGCTGAGACAATAGGCCCACTGGAATACCAGCATTTCATTTTAACACAGAACATTACATAAACACTGACTCAAAGAGGATGTTGCTGGTAATCCTCAGGTTTTGTTTTGTTGTGTTGTATCTTCTGTGGCGATGATGATGAAGAAATCTCCGCTGACACTGACTTAATTGTATAAAAAAGTTTATTACAAAAAGTACAGCGTCAAAACAAGCACCAAAGATTGCCTGTGAGAGGATCCGAAGCCAATGTGAATCTCCCCCGTTTTCCACCCAAACTACACCTTTTAAAGCCTCATGGTATAGCTAATGTGTGGTGACAAGATAGGCTCAGAGCCAACCTCATAACCATACATGGCTATTTTACAGAAAGGGAAGGTGGAACCTATAGTTCATGTTGGAACTGGTCTCATCTCTTTGGAACTTTAGGAAAACAACCCCCAAGGGGCACCCATCTATGAAAGTAGCCAGACCTTGGACATAGGCTTATCTAAACATTTCCCACACAAGTATCTAAACATTGGATCCACACAAGTATCTAAACATTGGACACACATGGGAGAGACATCTCTCAGCTCAGACACCTCAGTTGAGGGGCTACTGGCCGTCCTGCTTTCTTAAACTGATCATAGCAGAGTGACTGAAAACTACTTGAGGCAAAGCTTTGCAAAAATGCTGTCACAGTTCACAGCTCTTTTCACACTGGGGTTTAAGCTGCTGTATGATTGTTGGAGCTGGTTTGGTTTATGATGGAAAAATGCACAGCTGGCTCTTTTACAAAGTTATGAAAATAAATTAAGATTACACACCTCAAATAACCACAGCTGTGTCATTTTACCAATCACATGGTTGTGCAGCCTGGAGCTGCTTCTCTTCTAAAGGCTGGCTATAAAGTCTGTCTCTGACCTTTTTGTCATGCTCAAATTATCACTTCAGTGTCCTGTTGATACCTCAGGTGAATGTCAAATACAGTGAATAAGTATATGTAAGTAAGTAATTTCCTTGCTAAAAACAACAAACAGTTTTAGGAAATTACTTTTTCAAACTACAGTCTGCACTAGAGGAAAAGTCAGGGGAGCAACAAAGTCAGTAGGATCTATCCTCTGGGACCCACAAATGTCTGTAGAATATTTCATCAATTTATAAAGTGGTGGATGACCAACAGACTGCGTCCCTGGGGCTGTGCCGCTGGCCCTCTTTTCATACTAAACTGTAAACAAAGTTAAGGTCATAAAATATTTTCAGTATATTACTGTATATCAGTTTCTTTATTTAGTTTTCCAAGTGTCATTTATCTTTAAGACCTCAGTGTTGCCTTTAACAGACATGTTTGTTTTACTAAAAAGCACATCCACCCACAATGACTTTGAATGGATTTTATTCAATTGAATTTAGAAATATGATGCTTTTAAGTATTGTTATCTACAAGCTACTGTGATAGATCAGTGATATTCAAAATAATTCAATCAAATCAGCACATGGATGATAAACATTTCAGCATGAACTATGAGCAAATGAAAAAAAAGAATAATTCCTTTAGAGAAACTAATTTTCTTTAATCCGAAATAGGAAACAAAAAAGACGAATATTACATTTTTACATGTTCATTTTTGCAGGGGACTGGGTTACATCACAGTTACTGATGTAATTAAGCACAGAAACAAAAACCACTTCTACCCAACCTAATTAACTGCACCCTCAGTAAAAACAATCCCTCCAGGTAACAACACACGGTACAATATGGAACCTCCTCTGTGCTACGGGCTTATTTGTTACGTTCTGGGGAAAGAGATATATGTCTCCCAAGATTGTGCTTTCTTGTGCTAATTAGCTGAAACCAGTTGGTGTGGTTATAGGGAATAAGAATGTTGTATAACCAATCGTGAACCTCAGGGTGGTGCTAGAGGAAACGTCGGGGGATCAACACAATCGTTTGGATTCATCCTCTGGGGAGCATGAATGTGTGCACAAAAGTTCAGGGCAATTCATCAAATAGTTGTTGAAATGTATCAGTCTTTAACAAAGCGGCGGACTGACCGTCAGACTGACATTGTTGTCCCTGGAGAAAAGCTGCTATCCTGGTTAAAAACACAAATTGATGAAACAATGGAGTTTGTGAATTGTGGCCTTCTCCTTCTCTTGTGGAGTTTCTCCCTCTTTGCAGGTGTATGAGGCATTTCAGCACAAGGGCATCGGACTTATAAACATAAGGAGAATGCAATCACAGCAGAGCTCTCGTGTGTTGGGATTTACCTGTCGTGAAATAGCTTGCGTCCAAATTGAGTGGCAAGCTTATCTCACCCACTAAGACCGGTGTAACAAGGAGAAAATGAAAACAGTGAAGCGGTGCCAGAGTTTAATCAATGTGCTGTTGATATCCCTTTTCCCTTTTATCTACCAATATATACAGTCTCCAAATTACTTTTTGCTTACACTGACATTTGCTGTAGTGTTGTAAGTACATTTCTCTGCAAGAACAAGAGCTTATTGCGCCAGGTACCCCCCTGAATAATGCTGTGACACAACCTTGACACTCCAATTCTGGTCTGTACAAGCAATTTAAGCGAGGGATGGAGAGAAAATACCTTCAAATGGGGCTTAGTATTCACTGGCCAGGTTTCTATATAAGAAAATTCATTCCTCACAGACCCACATTTGCCCTGGACTCTGCGGTCATGGGTTGGTATTCAGACTTTTCTTCCATCCATTCAGTCTCTGCATCCACTTATCCTGTTGTATGGAAAGGTTGGATGGCCATAACTTGGCATCTAGAAGGCATCAGCATACCTGTGTCTTCATTTATAAGATACCGCGATCCAAGCTGCAGAGATGTTTATCACCCTGCCAATGTCACCGCAATCAGTAAAATAGTTGTTGAGATATTTCAGTCTGGACCAAAGCGGCGGGCCGACTGACATTGCCATCCCTAAAGCCATGCCCCAAGTGTGGCTAAAACTATTGATTAGTGCACCTTTAGGTTTAGTTTCTGAAAGTATTTGATGGCATGCATCCTACCAAAGAGATACCTTAAACTTCACAGTTTCACGTGCTTGACCCCACTGCTGGAGGTTTGGGTTTGGGTGTACAGCACTCCTTCCACAGGCTGCCTCTGATGCTGGTATTGAATTCTAAATCATGGTGCTGGTGTACGGAGCTGCTGATGGAGCCACAGCCCAGACCCCATGCTCCGGTCTCTGCTTAACACATCAGGTCAAGGACATGTAAGCCCTCTTTATCTTTTTTCTCAACTGCTTGTCTTGCTAAAATTACCTTGGAGCTCCTGTTAGACCATCAGTGTCAGTCCCCATCTCTGCAATACTCTTAAACTCATCTCATTATGAAACACTTCACATCATCCTCTCTGCAGTGAATCTCCTCCTCCATATCCTTCTTGTCTTTGATATGTCTTTGTGCTTCTACATTACCTCTTGTCTCAAATTATCATTTTGGTAAGAGGGCTGTAGCTCTCAAGTTTCCATCCCTTTCATCTGCTGCTTTAATAGAGGTGATCTATAAGTTATTGTTTGGTTAAAGGAGTCAATTAGGATCCTGAATTAAAATTGTAACTCTCTACTTACATTACGTTGTGAGTCAAAACATGTCAGAATGATGCATATTAATCACAAATTTCCATGTAGGTTGAGTTTGATCAGATGAAAAGCAGTGATGTGAATCTAAACACTTTGCAATTCATCCCTCTTAGATCTCTTGCTGAGCATCACACTGACGACTTCTTATTGTTTCCAATTCTGTGATTTTATGGTTTTCGACATGTAGAATTTTCCAGATCTCTGCTCATTTCGTGAGTGAAAGTCAAAATGAAACACATCATGCTTCTCGTTTGGGTTGATTTGTGCTTTAATTTCACAGTGCCCACATCCCGCTCACAAAATTCCTTAGAGTTAAATGATACTGTCTGCTACATATTGTCATATCAAAGTGCCACGGGTGGCAATAATAACCACGCTGCTGAATGAATACAATTACTTGGGTGATACTGTGATGTGGCCTTTTAAAATGAGTCTATTTGTGGATCGGTGGGGAAACAGTGTATTCTGTTATGATGATGGAAGTTGTGGGTAGATTGCTGTTTATTAGTGTTGGTGTGGCACACTGACAACACTGTGTCATTTTAAAGTGATTTGTCATTATCCATCCATCCATTGCTCATCTTGGTCTTCTGTCCTCTTCCTGCTTTATGTCGTTCATTATTTAATATAATAATTTTTTCCATATTATTGACCCCGTGACATCATCTTTCCCCTTAGCCTCTACCCCTCATAATTATCATCTACATTTGTACAAATTAGTTTTCCCCTGCACCATGTGCCACCCAAAGCTCGGATGAAACAGCCCAGTGGAAAGGTTCTTGGGGCTCTTGGCAGACCGTGTTACACATAAATAACTTGTATTGTTCAGGCAGCACTTTAACCATGATGTTTCCACAGAAGACATTTCTGATCTGGAGCTGGTCGCTCTATAGGAGTCTGAACATGAAAACAAGTGCAATGACTCATTTTACTCATTTGTTTCTGAATCACACCAGTAATAAGAACAACAACACTGCCGGCACATCTTACCGCCAGCACTGATGTTCAAAAGCAGGTCATGGAACCATACACATACTATTTCACACTGAGAAAAACATGCATGCTTCCAATAGTAGAGAATACTGCATCAGAGCCTGTGCTTTAATAAAAGACTTGATAAATATTCACATGTCCTATGCACAGGTACTGTCTTCAATACAATTTGCAAAATCTTAAAGCCATTAATACAATACATGAAACAACGACAACACTTTCATGCTTATATCAGGGAAGCAATAAATTAATGTGATCCTTTAAACCAGGCAGTAACCATTTCTAAAATGACAATGTATATTTTTTTAATTAAGGTTTACACAAAATGTAGAATTGTTATTATTGTACACTGTATAATTAATTACCCAATACAGTTATCAAAGAAGTGTGTGCTGTGATTTGGCAGTTTGAATATAAAATCATTATGCCCCCCTATTTTTAGAATCTAATTTAAATACTTGACTAGTGATTAATCAGCTTTTTCACCAGTTATAAACACCATAGAAAAAAAAATCTTGTTTATTCCCTGCTTCACTCAATTCACCTCTGATTTATTCACAGACAAATGTTCTCGCTTTTAAACAGGAGCAATTGTGCCTTCATTCATTCTATGCTGTGAAAGTGTGATAATGTTGGCACTCAGAGCCATACGGCAGAAAATAGGAAAGCCTGGAAATGTTATGCCTCACATTATGCACAATATACAATAAATACATTCACCTAGTACACAAAGGGAAATGATTTACTTTTTAGACAGATGATGGGTTAAATTTCCCATGCATAAAAATGTTGTATGATTTTTATGATAATTTCATTGTTCATCCGAACATTGACCATAGAGGTCAATGTTGCTCCATCTCATCCTCTTTTCACTTAATTCAGTATGTTGGTTCTCTCTTTAAATGGGATTTGTGTTACTAGATATTTTTGCAGTATGCAGGATAGAGTAGGAGAGTGTGCAGCATGCAAGTATGCTTATTTTTCTTAAGTGCGACTCTTAAGGCCTGTCACGTATCCATTCAGGGTAACGACTAGTCCTCTTCATCTGACATCCCCCACCACTTATGTGGTTATATCCTTCCATTTGGGGCTAAGGCCTTCCCATCTGATCAACTATGGGCTACTTATATATAGGGATGGGTGACAAATTAACGGAAAAACTAACATGAAGTGTCTTAGGAAAGTGTTGGGCACAAGCCTCCAGAACAGCTTTAGTGCTCCTTGGTATAGATTATTCAAGTCTCTGAGCTCCCCTGGAGGGATGGACATCATTCTTCCAAAAAATAGTCCCTGATATGGTGTGTTGATGATGGTGGTGGTCACTCCAAAATCCTTTTCAGTCGGGATGAGATCAGGCAACTGCGTAGAACATAGGATAAGATTCACACCATTTTCATGCTCATCATGCCATTCATGACCCTTCCTTCCTCCCTCCTGTACTATTTGCATTTCTCTACTCAATTTATTCAGTTTTTCCTTTAATTTGTCACCCTTCTATAATATACTCAGACTTTCTTTGACGCAGACTGGCTTAGAAGAGTCTAAGTCCATTATGTGCCATTGGGAGTTTTCTCGCTCAAAGTGCTGCGTTGTGTCATCTGTAAGCTGGAGCGCGTCGGCCAGCTTTTAGAATGACAGGTAACATGACTGAACATTTCTCTGAACCTGGTGGACATGAGGTTATAGAGGATGGGGTTGATGGCAGAGCTCAGGTAGAAGCAGACTCCGGAGATGATGTGGACGTGCTCGAAGACCTTGAGGTGCTGTTCGTACGAGGTGTCAATGTAGCTCCACATCAAGCGATCCACATGGAAGGGAGCCCAGCAGAGGCCGAACACAACCACCAGCACACCTGAACAGGCCAGATTGACAGGTAAGGTGAACTCGACTGACAACAGGCAAATGGAGGCACACACACACACACACACACATACTGTACACACCTATGATATTCCTAAACATGTTGAGAATCATGACGTCAATCCAACCCCCAGCATGTGACACACGGCAAGACAAAGACGACACAGGGGGGCATGTAAGTGTTAAAAAAAAAGTAAAACGCTGCATATGGGAACAATGGATATAAATACTCACGGAGACACATACACAGAGTCAATTTGGATTTAGTTTTCTGCCCATTAGCTACTTAGAGGATGATGAAGATGACTGAAATGACACCTACACAGCATTTTGGTGACTTGCAGGTTGCGCTTGCTCAGCTGCTGCCTGTGGGTCTTTGAGAGATTTTCGGGTCCAAAGCTACACCTGGTGTTCACCACAGTGGTCGCCCTCTCCCTGTGCAGCCGCAAGCCAATCAGCAAGTAGAGAATGCTAATTATCAGCATGGGGAACAGGAAGAAGACCAATGTGGAGATCAGGATGATCAGGTTGTACATCCAGGTAGGCTTGACCACATCTGGATGGACATCGTAACAAAGAGGGGGTAGAGAATAGTTGTCAGTCGGATCATGATCCCAGGTGTTCCATGGGAATTACACAGAAAACCTCTTAGCAATGCTAACAGCTCTAGGGATGGCAATATGGGTCTGTCGGTCGGTCCACCACTTTAGTCCAGACTGAAATATCTCTATCTCATCTATATCTCACTATTAAATGGATTGCCATAAGATTTTGTACAGACATTCATGGTCCCCAGCGGTGAATCCTACTGACTTTTTCAGCAGGTTGACATTTTTGTTTTTAATTAAAATTGCTTGACAACTATTTGATAGATTACCGTGTAATGCACATATCTATGGTACCCAGATGATGAATCCTAATGACTAGCAAGTTAAAATTTTCACTTCACTTTAATATTTCAACATCTGTATTCAATGTATTAGCATAACATGTGTTACAGCCATTCCCAAACAATGTAATGACTATAGTGATCTCCTGACTTTTCCAGTATCACCACCATGAGGTTGAATTTGTGATGTTCAGTGAAATGTCTCGACAACTATTGACTATCTGACCTTTTGTGATATTTTTTTTTCCTGTCAGGATGGATTGTAATAACTTTATGGATCCCCTGACTTCTTGTCATCTAGCGCCATCATCAGGTCAACATTTTTCTATTTGTCCAATACTTTTTATTTATGAGCAAATACCTCTAAACTAATGACACTGCCATCAACCTAATCTGTACTTTGAGTTTGGCACAGTTAGCTTGTTAGCAGGTGAACATACTAAACTAAAGGTGTTAAACATGGTAAAATGTACATCTGCTTAATATCAGCACGTTATCACTGTTATTGTGAGCATGGACTATAATGATGTTAAATAAAAATTAAATTCGATACGTACGGCAGATAACAGATTGGGGAAACTGTCGTCCAAACTTTGGCGGCAGCACCTCAGTGCCGTGCAAACTGGTGTTTGGCACAGCACACAGCATGGACATTACCCACAGCACGCAGATGACCCTCTTGACGTGAGCACGTGTGGCCATGTGTCTGACCTTGAGGGGGTGCACCACCGCCACGTAGCGCTCCACGCTGAGGGCCGTGACGTTGAGGATGGAGGCGAAGCAGACGGTCTCAAACAGGAAGGTTTTGAAGTAGCAGCCTCCCTCCCCGAGCAGGAAGGGGTAGTTCTGCCACATGTCGTAGAGCTCTAACGGCATGCCCAGCAGCAGCACCAGCAGGTCCGACACCGCCAGGCTCAGCAGGTAGTAGTTGGTGGGCGTCTGCATCACCCTGTAGCCCAGGATGACCGCGCAGGTCAGGGAATTGCCCATCACGCCCACAAAGAAGATGGTGAGGTAGGTGACACAGACGGGAAGGAACACCGGGGACCTCCGAGGCCCCAGCTCCCTGGCCATGTACTCCTCCTCGGTCAAGCACATGTCCTCCAGATCTTGTGCAGAAGCATTGGCCAACACCCAGGAGATATTCATCCCGCACGCCACGGCAACCTCGGGGCAGCCTACCCCACTGAAAACTGTAGCGGCAGTTGTGAAAAGAGCTGCAAGGGAGCAGTTCAGCTCCGGCATGTTGCCAATTGGTAAGGAGTTTACTCAGTTACCTTATACCTAATGGGAAGAATTAAGAAGGAAAAAATGGAGTTGAAAGGTGCACTTCACTGACTTTACAAATGAAGCGTAGTTTTCTCATCGCAAGAGGTACTACTTTTATTCAATGTCTTCTGTGGCTCTGGACGGAGCTTTACAAAGTTTGAAAAAAATAACCCTGATGATGTCATAGTGATGTCCTCAGGGTCAGCTTGGCTTGGGCTTCAGCCTTAACATTTTTAACAGCTCTGCTGCTTCAATTTTGACCATTAAAAAAAAAAAAAAAAATCTGTGTCTTGTGCAACACTAAATTACTGGAATACCCCTTTAGCATATAACCTTATATGAGCTTGTTGTCCACTGCACAAAATGTTTCTTTGTCTTGTGGAAGGAATTAGGAGAATGTGATAAAATGTGAAACAAAGATTGAGAACCAGTAATAAGCCAATATTATTATTTTTTTACACTAAATCATCTGGTTTGTTGGACTATGAAAGAGGGAAAAACAATGACTTCTCACTATTGTCTCTATTAATTAAACAGTTTTAGGGTCAAAAAGTGTATTGTTAAACTGAAGCCAGCATATTTATAGCTACCAAAAAAATCTCCCAAAGGCCTGATACACCCAAGTGATATCCAAATTTGAACTGACCAGTTCACATACAGCAGACTGTTGGCTATAACTCAGCACTTTTCTGTAGCAACTAGCAGGGAAACTACACTCATAACTGGCAGCAACATGCAGACCAAAAACAGCCTATTCAGTTTAATGAATAAATGATGTATACATTATCACCACGGAGCAATAATTAAGAGGTTTGACACAACTTGTCATGTTCTCTTAACCTTAGACATGTCAGTATGCTGGGGAAAAAGCTTTCTTTAATTTTTCTTAAATGTGTTTGATACACTCCCTTGTCTTCCAATAACAAAAGTAGTTTAAAACAAACAATGCTGCCGCAATGTTTACTTATTACAAATTTGTGTTCAGCAGAATATTGACTCCAAAGAGGCTTTTGTTTAGATTCCCACACTGGATTTGTTTTTCCATTCAACATGCGACAGAGTTATTAAGATAACTTCATGTCAGGAAGAAAAAAAACCCACCTGCAGTTTGTGGGCTCCTTGAGGGCTGTATCCTCTTCTAATTTACAAGATGAACAAGATTCGAAGAAATGTGAGAAGAGGTGTAATCATCATGTTTCTCTGCATCCTGGAGTTGTTTCTGGCACTTTATCTTGACTGCTTTGGTGCTTCAGTGCGTCACAGCTGCCTTGACTTCCCGTATTTAAGCACTGGTGTTCACCCCACCTCCCTCTTTCCCCTTCTCTCTCTCTCTCTCTCTCTCTCTCTCTCTCTCCCCCCCTCTCTCTCTCCCCCCCTCTCTCTCTCTCAGCCGATCATCTTATTTGCAGCCTCCACCATTAGCCGCCTTCTTCATCTCTCTCTCCCCTTCAGTTCAACCAATTCATCTTTTTCTCTCTCTCTTTCACACACACAAACAAGCTTGCACGTCCAATATCTTTATGTGTGAACCTACAGAGACCTTGCAGTCCTCCTATCTTTCTATGAAAGCACTTATTGCAGAATTGTGAAAATTAAGGTTGAGATATCTTTGACCCTAGAAAAAAATATATACAGTATATGTTAGCATTCTCATTGAATCCAAGTCGAAGACAAAACAAACACCCAAATCAATAATAAAATCGGAATTTAAAAAAAGACAAAGATATGAAGAGATTGTGGATATGAAATAACACTTTCTAAGGTGTTTGTAGAAAATGAAATGCTATTTCAGATAGTTAGTAAAAAAAACTATGGATGCAAGGAACTGAACAAAACATAACACAAATAACAGTCACTCATCTGTTGAACTATAAAAACTGCATTAGTTACAAAAAAATGCATTTATGTACACTGGATTTAATTTCAACACAGTGTAGCAAAGACCACAGCTTAAAAGCTTTTGGTTTGTCATGCGAAACACATTTTACATTTATTTCTTATTCTTGGCTAAGTTTTTGTAATGGATGCAATGTGAACTTTAAGACATTCATGGTCCTCAGAGGATTAATAAATCTGACTTTGGTGATCCCCTGACTTCCCCTCTGCTACCACCAGCAGATTGACTTTTTTGTTTTTTTAATGAAATGTCTTAACAACTATTGGGTGGATTGCCATTCAATTTGGTACAGATATTCATGGTTTCAGATTCAGATTCAGATGCCCCCCAATTTTTCAATAGCACTAGCAGAAGGTACCAAAAATTTTCACATCCTGAGAAATATCTCAACATTTACTAGATTAGTGCAACATTTTGTACAGACCTTTGTGGTTCCCGGAGGATGAATCTTAATGACTTTAGTGATCACCTGGCTTTCAATCTAGCTCCACTATGATGATGTAGTTTTTTAGTGAAATGTTTCACCAACTACCATGAAATTTGTTTCAAGTAATGAATGTCCTTATCAGGATGAATTTTAATAACTTAATTAATACTTTCAACTCCATCACCAAGTTAATATTTTAATTTATAATATTTTATTTGTCAAATACTATAGATTATGACCAAATAACTGCACTTACCTCAAGCAACTGGCCAGTAAGAATTTGTGTGAGTGGGGATTCAGACAAAACAGTCCTGAGTTAAAATGACGCAGGGGGCTGCGATGGTGGGGAAGTCCATTTTGAGAAACAGATTAAGGTGTTTAAAAGCTTGTCAGATGCCAAAACACTTCAATAGGGTTTGTAAAGTTAACAGGATTGTACATCTCTGAAAAGTCATCATGGCGGCAACTGTTGGATCTTTGGTTGCCACAATTGCGAATTATACTGTAGAAATACAGCGTTCATGTTACAAAGTAATACTCATGTGTGATTGCATGTATTTGATTGGCCAACTCTAACTACAGATATTATTTACCATGGTAACAGTCTTGTACATGTTTTACTGTGTGTTTTGTTGTTATGTTCATATTTTAAAACATAATTAGATCCAGCCTAATCTAAGCTACACTGCATGATCAGCACAGTCTCATTACATCTGCAGTTACCCGCCGAGAATGAAAATCAGGCTATGAGACTGTATCTCAATATGTGAACAGATGCTTTGATTTCAGTTGGTTCATTCTATTCAGTACATTGTTTTCCTTCATTAATTGTACAGCTTGTGAGTCACCAGTTGTGTTATTGTGGCTGAACATTAGAAGTCAAATATTTAAGTCCTTCAGGCTCAGATGAGTCTTTTCCCTACTGCAAAGCAAAAACCTAATTAATGAAAATAGGCGTTTTACATTATATTTATATGTGTACTGGGGAGAGCTGAGGAAATACTTGATATGGGTCTGACGATTGCTTTGCTAATTGATCAGCCCAATGAGAAACATCCTACGCAGTACATTTACAGACAAGCAAGTACGGGAACAGAGAATTCTATGTGCAATAAATCATCAACAGAGCTTCTGTCAGGGGGCAGTTTTGGCCAGCTGTACATGTCTGTATGACTGTGTCTTGTACCCCCACCTCCCCCCTCTCTCTGCCTCCCACTGCAGCAGTGTCTAATTCAATCGCAGCTTTTAATCTCAGTGCAGGGGCTCCAATATTTCCCCGGCAGGAAACTGACATGTTCTCATTGGTTCCTCCATTTAGTTGAGAATTAATTGTGCTTCTGTGTCTGACTGGGACAAAAAGCTTTTGATTGTGATGAGACCTTGTAACATCATGCCAGGTCAACACTGTCTCTTTTAAATTTGGATTCACAATGAGAGTGTCCATTGAAGTGTGTAATTATTGTAGTTTTCCCCAAAAGCTAAGAATTTATTAAACGATGGTCCTTTTCTCCAAAGCTGCAACCAAAAACCAGAAAGTCCCACTGTGATCTGTACACAGACATGGTAAAGGGTCAGTTCACCCATTATACAAAAATCTTATTTTCTCACTTCCCTTTAGTGATATGTAACCATGCAGATGGTTTGGTAGATGGTTTTATTTGTCTTTCAGATTTTCTTTACAGCAATTGTGTCCTTATAGTCCTGATAATCAACATACCTCACTGTCAACAGTTTTCATTGGAGCTATTTTTTAAATTTAACTAAAAACAAAAGAAAATTCCGTTCACTTCCATTGTATTGGAGTTGTGGCCAAAGTATCAAAGTTGGATGAATAAAGCTCTTGTAATATCAATCACTTGAGCAGTGGATTCCTATCAGGGGGTCAGGACCCTCCAAAAAAAGGGGTTGCAACACAAATCTAAGGGGCTGTGAGGTTATTAACAAGGTGCAAAAGAAGAAGAAAAAACATTTCTGCAACACAAAATATCCATGTCCATGAATGGTCATGGGTCATGAGCCCAAAAAACAGAGAATCAGCTGTGCATTAGAGGCAAGCGAGAAAATATGCTTTGTGTGTTTTTTGTGAAGCATCCCTTTAAATTAAACAAAGATTTATCTGAATACCCAAAAACATACACATGAGATCAGCTCGAACACTATAAATACTACAATGGACTATGCTTTTCAGACTCTATAGACATTTTTTACAATGCAACATCATTGGATATATACATATTGGAGTATAATGGTTACTTTTCCTTTTTTGTAACAGTATAGGAATATGGTAACATGGTGTGTATTAACTTTGTATGTCTACATATGTGGTGACAAATTAGTACATAAAGAATGAACATTTTTATTTTATTCCTTACCTATTTGCTTCTGGTCAGGCTACAGGTTTTCATGCACATGACATGCAGTGTTGGCCCTGTCCTGGAAACACATGTGCAGCCTGGGGAAGGTTTTCCTGCTCATGTTAAATTCTGTCATTTACCTTCCACTGCCCAAAGAACCCTTCTCTATGTGCCTGAAGAATAGCTAACAAAGTGAAACAAACAGAAACCTGTAGTGCACAACAGCAGCGTGATGTTAAAAAAGTGTCCCAAAAAAGAAATGTAGTGTGACTGCTCTGGGTGCAAGGGCTTCTACTCGTGTTGAAATATATTCCCCCGAGGGGCATTAAAGTAAACCATCCTATGTGAGGTGGCAGGGTCGCGGAGGATCCCACAGTCCCTGACGGAGGCTCACAGTGTGACGTCTCCTCCATGCCAGCCCCATTTCGTTGGCAACATCATATAAGAATGGATATCAGGAGGATTTATGTCAAGAAGATTTTATTTGTATACAGCTCTTCTTGCGCTCCACCTGTGTCAGCAGAGGTATCATGAAGGAAGCACGTCTCCAAAGAATAACCCAGTTGTGACTCAGTATAAGTTTGTGTCTGTTCTTGGTTACATTTTAATGGATGCTACCTCATAACTAACTTAGAGATTTAATTAACTAAATGTGGAGTCTTAAAACTGTCATGTGCAATGAACAGCTCCTGCAGGCTTTCCACTGCTCTCCTCTCCAAGCACCACGCCTTTTGAGCTTTAAACCAACCCCAGCTGATCCATATTCAAAAGTATTTTCATGGTTTCAAAGAAAATATCAACGCTTGTATTTAAACAGCAACCTTAGAAACACATATCAACTCACAGGGTTCATTCTCTTAAAAAAAGTAAGTAACATTTAATAAAGGGTGTTTATTTATAACGTGATGCATGGCAGCAGTGTACATGGTTGTGGCATTTTTACAGCAGTGAATGGAGCTACTTTTAAACAACGCTGACGTTTGACCACACTCTCTTGATGGTTCTAACTAAATCTTTAACATACATTTGCCAGCATGTGTGTCGACTATTTAATGCGTCAATCTATTAAAAAGGCCAGTGGAGATCTGTCTTCTACATCCCCTGTGAGTCTGTTCAGTCCGACAGCACGCCTGCATCACAGTCTCCATTATGGAGAGAGACACAGTTGGAGAAGGATGCTGGTTCTGCATCACACTGCGACCAGTGGCTACAGTGGTGCAGCTGCTCGATGGACAGTGGAAAAACAGTGGAAAACATCTTCTATACACAGATAGTAAAACAGCCTTTATGACTTTTACTGTTTTTTTCAGGGCTGCTTTTTCACTCTTTGGACTGTCTCACACTGATTTTAGAACAGTTTGTGCCCAAGTAGGTCCAGAAATATGATTGACAGCATTTTATTATTTTAAGGAGCAGTGTAAATACAGTACATCAACAGTATCAACAAATTGCTTTGGTATGTTGTTGGTGTAGTACTTAATTTCAGCTGGTTAGTTAGTTAGTTAGTTAGTTAGTAGTTACAGTGTAGGCAGAGATCCTCAACACCAACACATTACCGCACCATGTTGTGGCCCAACACCAAATCACAACAGTATTGTACATTAGAACTGAAAGTATTTGTTGATTTAGTGATTAGTTGATCAGCAAACATTAATTCCACAACAATCTTGATAATTGCTTCATAATTTAAGTCAATTGTCAAGCAAAACTACCAAACAGGATTAAGAGGATTTGCTGCTTTTTTCCCCCATTTCATGTCATTGTAAATTCAATATCTTGGAGTTTTAGACGGTTGATCAAACAAAAGAAGCAACCTGAAGTTGTCACCTTGGGCTTTAGCAAATTGCATATTTTATCATTTTCTGAGGTTTTATAGACTAAACTAGTATAATTGGAGTATATTTAACACAAATATTCACTAGTTGAAGCTGTACTTTGTACAACATAGTGGAGTGAAAAGTATGTCTGCAGAGCCCAGCAACAGTGTCTGAATGAGTGTTGCAGCATAAAAGAGGCTGACAACAATTGTTCAGCAGTTCATGAGGACATCATCATAAGGAGCTAAAGGGAACACACGCGGTTTAGGCTCAGAGTAAGAATTAGATTGATAGCTAATGGACATAAGTAAGGTAAGGTACATTCTGTATATTTGCTTTTGATCCTTGTTAAGATGACTGTTACTAAGCAGCTGGATTTACACTGCAGGGGGTTGAAGCCAATGGTAAAGGTTTTTTTTTTATTTTTTATCAACAATAACAACACACAACAAACATGACTCATTGAACCCAAGTGACTTCAACGGTTCTCTAGTGATTTATTATTGCACTTATTATTATTGGTGAGTTGAAGTATATGACATCACCTTTTGCTAACCTTTAGATTAGTGAGAGGAGCCCAGACAAAACAAAAAATACAGAAAATATCTCATTTAAAATAACCTACATTGTTTGAACTTTGGCAGAAAAGGTTGTGTTCATGTAGGACACAATTACACCTAGTTGATTGAAAAAATAGGTTTTCATGGCCTTTCAGTCTCAAGATCAAGCCAAGATAATACTGATGGCATCATCAGGGTTATAGTTTCAAACTTTGAAAGCTTCCCTAGAGCCACAGAAAGCATGATACAAGTAGAGAGTAGTACTCCTTATGAAGAGTAAACTGAACTTCAGAGTGCCCCTCTAATTTTTGCACAAACTAGAAATACTAATTTCTGTAATATTCTGCATGTGTTACCTAGAAATTGTGTGTTTCCTCCACAGGACTTGTTATGATCAAGCTGAAAACAACACTGCTGTCTTGGTTTCTGAAAAACAACATAAGCACAAGATTTCAACTTGATGTGTATTTTAAAGTATAAATTATATATTTGTGTCATGCTTGATAGAGTGCAGGTTTGACACTGTAATACAGTAGAGTTAATTAAATTCATGACAGGCTTATGGTTGCTTCATTAAGAAGAAGATTGCGCCTGTATTCAAAACAGAAAACACTGCATGACAGTGAACGGGAAATTTCAGGATAACCTAACATAACCTCAAAGTCATGCAGGGTATATACTGTGGATAAATAGCTGCAGCGCTGCATACTGGTGGTGCAGTCAAAATGATGTGATCCATAATTATGTTTATCCCCTTCTTTTGCAGAGGTTGTGAGACTTTCTGTCATTGCTTCTGACTTTACGGAGGGGCAGCAATGTCGCACTATTGCTTTTCCAAACTTGGGTATAGGCTTTTTTTAGATTCAGCTGCAGTTTACAGAAGAGGACGTAGGTGCCAGTGATATTCGCTCACTTCAAACACTGTGAACAACAGAGGATTGAACTCCTTAGTATGGTCTGTCAGAGTCACTCTCAAAATAGAGTTCACAATACAGTTTAGCTTGCTGGTGTGGTTCTCCGAGTTGGAAATAATCAAGAAATGTAGACTCTCCTTTGAGGATGTATATGAACAGAGAAACAACCAAATCAAATGAACATGTGGTTCGAGGAGGCAGCAGTGAAGTACAAGTCAGCATTCTCATGTTCACAATGGCATGTCAAGTCAATTTTATTTGTATAGCGCCAAATCATAACAAAAGTTATCTCAAGACGTTTTTACATAGAGCAGGTCTAGACCATACTCTTTAAAATATTATTTACAGAGACCCAACAGTTCCCACCATGAGCAAGCACTCGGCGACAGTGACGAGGAAAAACTCCCCTTTAACAGGTAGAAACCTCGAGCAGAACCAGGATCTCGGTGGGCGGCCATCTGCATCGACCGAGTTGGGTTGAAAGGGGAGGAGAGAGGGGGAGAGGGGAGACAGAACAGGAGGAGAGACAACAAATCAGACTAATAATAATAACAACTGCAGCAGTGAGTGTGGAGCAGGAACATGGGGGCAGTAGATGGCCGGCAATCACAGATCCAGAATCTACAGCTCCAGAGGCGGAAATAACTGCAGAAAGTAAGAATGCAAAAAAGCACAGAAAGCACAAAAACTACCGGGAAGAAGTGGAGTTGGTAACCTGTATTAGTGGGATAGGAATGCGTACAGATAGAGAGGGAGAGGAGGAGAGAGAAGCTCAGTGTGTCCTAGGAAGTCCCCCAGCAGTCTTAAGTCTATAACAGCATAACTAGGGGATGGTTCAGGACTCACCTGAGCCAGCCCTAACTATAAGCTTTATCAAAAAGGAACGTTTCTAGCATACTCTTAAACGAAGAGAGGGTGTCTGCCTCCTGAACCCAAATTGAGAGCTGGTTCCACAGAAGAGGAGCTTGATAACTAAAGGCTCTGGCTCCCATTCTACTTTTAGAGACTTTAGGTACCACAAGTAACCCTGCATTCTGTGAGCGTAGTGCTCTAGTGGGGTAATACGGTACTATCAGCTCTTTAAGATATGATGATGCCTGACCAATAAGAGCTTTGTAAGTGAGGAGAACGATTTTAAATTCTATTCTAGATTTCACAGGGAGCGAGTGCAGAGAAGCTAATATTGGAGAAATATGTTCCCTTTTGCTAGTTCCTGTCAGTACACGTGCAGCCGCATTCTGGATAATAAGGAATTAAAATAATCCAACCTAGAAGTAACAAATGCATGAACTAGTTTTTCTGCATCTTTTTGAGACAGGATATGCATGATTTTTATAATGTTACATAAGTGAAGTCTGTTTTATATGGGTATTAAAGGACATGTCCTGATCAAAGATTACTCCTGGACTCCTTACAGTCGTGCTAGAGGCCAGGGCAATGCCATCTAGAGTAACTATATCTATACATAGTGCGTCTCGCAGGTGTTTAGGACCCAGAACAATAACTTCAGTTTTGTCTGAGTTTAACAGCAGAAAATTGCAGGTCATCCAGTCTTTTATGTCCTTAATACATGCCTGAAGCTTGGCTAACTTACCGGTTTCATCTGGCTTTATCGATAAGTATAATTGAGTATCATCTGCATAGCAGTGAAAGTTTATGGAGTGTTTCCTAATAATGTTGCCTAAAGGAAGCATATACAAGGTAAATAAAAGTGGTCCAAGCACCGAACCTTGTGGAACTCTGTGACTGACTTCCGCACGGAGGACTCATCATTTACATGGACAAACTGAAATCTATCTGATAAATACGACTGAAACCAGCTAAGTGCGGGTCTTTTGATGCCAATCAAATGCTCCAGTCTCTGTAATAGGATACAATGGTCAATGGTATCGAAAGCGGCACTAAGATCTAACAGAACAGGTACAGAGACAAATACTTTGTCTGACGCAATCAAAAGGTCATTTGTCACTTTCACCAGTGCTGTCTCTGTGCTATGATACTCCCTAAATCCTGACTGAAAATCCTCAAATAAACTATTGCTGTTTAGAAAGTCACATAACTGATTAACGACCACCTTCTCAAGGATTTTGGATAGAAAAGGAAGGTTAGACATAGGTCTATAATTGGTTAAAACCCCTGGATCAAGCGTAGGCTTTTTAAGAAGAGGGTTATTTACAGCTACTTTGAAGGACTGTGGTACATAGCCTGTTAATAAAGACAGATTGATCATGTCTAGTAAAGAAGTGCTAACTAAGGGTAAAACGTCTTTAAGCAGCCTATTTGGGATGGGGTCTAAGAGGCAAGTTGTTGGTTTAGATGAAAAAATCATTGAAGTTAGTTGGTAAAGGTCAATTGGAGAAAAACAGTCTAAATATAAATCTGGTTCTACAGCTGCTTCTGAGGTTCCTGAGGTTCCTGTACTCGAAGATATATGTGAACTGGCTGAGATCACAAAATGATGAATTTTTTCTCTAATAGTTAGAATTTTATCATCAAAGAAGCTCATGAAGTTATTACTACTGAGAGCTCTGGGAATACATGGCTCAACAGAGCTCTGACCCTGTGTCAGCCTGGCTACAGTGCTGAAAAGAAACCTAGGGTTGTTCTTATGTTCCTCTATTAGTGAGGCGTAATAGGCTCCTCTGGCATTACAGAGGGCCTTCCTGTATGTTCTAAGACTATCTTACCAAACTAAATGAGATTCCTCCAGTTTGGTAGAACGCCATTTCCTTTCTAATTTTTGCGATGTTTCTTTTAATTTGCGGGTTAAGGAGTTATACCATGGAGCTAACCTCTTCTGTTTTATTATTTTCTTTTTGATAGGGGCAATACAATCAAGAATCGTTCGCAGCGAGCCTGCAGCACTATCAACCAGATGATCAATTTGGGAGGGACTAAAGTTAGCACAGGAGTCCTCCGTTATATTGAGACATGGCATTGAATTAAAAGCCGATGGAATCACTTCTTTAAATTTAGCTACAGCAATATCAGACAGGCATCTATTGAAGGAATGTTTGCCTAATGGCCTGTAGTCCAGTAATATAAATTCAAAAGTTATTAAATAGTGGTCTGATAAGACAGGATTTTGTGGGAAAACTGTTAAATCTTCAATTTCGATTCCATATGACAGAACAAGATCGAGGGTTTGGTTAAAACAATGAGTGGGTTTGTTTACACTCTGACAGAAACCAATCGAATCTAATAGTGAGATAAACGCAGAACTAAGGCTATCATTATCGACGTCCACGTGAATATTACAATCACCTACGATAATGACTTTATCTGTTTTGAGGACTAAACTTGTTAAAAACTCAGAGAGAATTCTGCTAAAAATTCAGAATACGGACCAGGAGCGCGGTACACTATGACAAATAGAATTGGCTGTAGAGTTTTCCACATTGGGTGTGAAAGACTAAGAACAAGACTTTCGAATGAGTTAAAACTAAGTTTAGGTTTAGGGTTGATTAATAAGCTAGAGTCAAAGATGGCTGCAACTCCACCTCCTCGGCCAGTGCCTCGAGGAATGTGAGTATTAATATGACTTTTAGGAGTGGACTCATTCAGGCTAACATATTCTTCCTGACATAGCCAAGTTTCAGTTAGACAAAATATATCCATATGATAGTCAGATATTAAATCATTGACTAACACAGCTTTAGATGACAGAGATCTAATGTTTAAGAGTCCACATTTAATTCTCTTATTTGGTTGTACCACTACACTGGTAGTTTTAATTTTTATTAAGTTTTTACGAGTAACTCTTCTGTTTGAATTTGAATTAATTAATTGAAGTGGTCGGGGGACAGACACAGTCTCTATGGGACTCTTTACGGGGTTTTGGTTGGGTAACCGCTCTAATGGAAGCGCAGAGAAGCGTGTAGGACTGCAGCTCTGCTTCCTGGTCTGAACTCTGTATTGTCACGGTGTGGGTCCACTAATACACTTCGTCAAATTTCTGGCTATGAGAGCCGCACCATCCAAAGTAGGATGAATGCCGTCTCTCCTCATCAGACCAGGTCTCCCCCAGAATGTGGTCCAATTATCTACAAAGCCCACATCTTTTGCTGGACACCACCTTGACAACCAGCAGTTGAATGATGACATGCGGCTATACATGTCATCACTGGTCAGGTTTGGCAGGGGTCCAACATTGTCTTTGCGTAGTTACACACAGACTCCACATTAATTTTGGTGACTTCCGATTGGCGTAATTACCGCCGACGTGATTTACGATCTTACAGTATTTACGTTTACCTTTTGCCAGCAGTTTTATACAGCAGGGGATACACCTAACTATGGCGGCTGGTGTCGCTAATTTCACTGCAATGTGAGCATGAAGGCCTTTAAACAGGCCTTCAAATCAATACGAGAAGATGTGACGTGCTATACGCCTTTTGAATCACACTGCCAAAACAAATGTATTAGAATTGAAAAAAAATAAAATAAAGATATATATATATATATATATATATATATACATATAGATAACGATTTCATTCTGTGAAATTCTTACATAAGCTTTTTTGTAGTTTAGGCCACTATGTTGTTTCATTAACATAGGCAGTTTAGCCAGTTTTTAGCCTCAAAATTAGCCCCTGACTGAAACTGTGTCCTGATTAAATTGTAAGTTGTTAAATTGTGTACTATATATTAATTTAAATTGAGTATAATGCAGAATATAATGTTTTGCTGTCAATATGCAAAAAATGTATGTACATTTTTTACTCACAAGAAGTTACACAATATGTAGATGTCAATCAGACAATAACTCTTTATGTTTTATTGTGAATTGCAAATTTGAATAGATAAATTTCACATACACAAATAAAAATTTCTAAGCCTTTTCCAAATATATATTTTTAAAATTCTTCTATTTCTTACCTTCTCAAGTGTTATTCTCAAAATGTCGAACTAATCCTTTTATACTTCATTAATTTTAATGGTTATTTCTTTTGTATTTTCTTCAGAGTGATTGTTAAGTCTTTATTATTTATTGACATATTTAAATTATTTGGAAACCTGTGCCAGGTATGTAATTCTTGTAGAAGGTAGAAGTAAATCCTTTCATTTTGATCTGATAAGTTGTATGCCAATAAAAAGTAAGATTTATCCTAACAAACATCAGAATCATCCATTGTGTAATATTTGTACGTCTAGATGTTTTAAGTGATAGGTATAGCATTGTTTGTAACTATGAATGATGTTTGTATGTGCAATAATGCACATTGTATAACTGATCAATTAAATCTGTAAAACTTTACAGAGAAAAAGAAAACAGGTTTTTACTCAAATTTAGCAGCCTTACTTTTTTGTTTTCTGACATTTTCCTAGAACTAAAGTGTATTGAATATGCAAACTCACTTTTCTGAGTACACTTATTTGTAATTTGATGGCGTTCATTCAAAACCTGCTCAGAATAAGGATTTTATGTGGCGTGGAGATTAGTTATTGCACTTTGCCTTTCTGACACTAGAAGGCGCTCACGTTCCACCAGTGAATGTCCCTCCACTGAAGGCATGAGGAATACACCTACTGAAGCATACAGCAGGTTGCATCATGATGTAATATTCCCTGTGTCCTCACGCCAGATATAATTACTGAGTGCCCAGTGTAAACCTCAGTTTGTGTAACAACCAGGCCTCTCCCTCTCCTCGCTCTGTGTCACCACCCGTCGCAGGGATGAGGAGGAGGAGGAGAGGAGGGCTCGGAGGGGGCAGACAGTCACAAGCACTCATCATCATCACCCCTACCTTTAAATTTGGCTGTGGAGTCATTTCTGCGACATGCAAGTTGTTGCAGCCTGGGATCCTCTCCGGGGTTTTGCACAGCTAATCTGCTCAAACATGATAAAATAAACCTTACTTAAGGCATTTGACTCATACACACACATACACACACACACACGGGTGGGTCGGGGGGCACTCAGCTTCACCCTGACCCCATTATTAAAAGGTTTCACAGAGCCTTTGACCCACAGATTGACTTTTCTGCCTTTTTCTGCAAGCTGAGGCCAATGAGGTCATACCCGCGGGGGCCTCTGGGAGAAATGAATGTTTGCTTGGTACACAGCTCCTACTGTCGGTGGAGAAAGTAAGAAGCCTTTATATATGGGGGCAGAGCATTATTCTATCTGGTTGTGTTGAAAGGCAATGACATAACAACAAAGTGTTGTGAAAACAAACATTAACTCAACATGGAGTTCATTTTTTATAGTCTCATACCGAAAGAGGAACTACAACTGTTCTATTAATGTAATTGATGTAACAGAGAATAACCAGTGAAGAAAAGCATGTTTACTCAAGTAATACAATTTAGAGGTAGCCTACTTGTACTTTACTCAAGGATTTCCATTTTCTGCTACTTTATAATTCTACTGCACTATATATCTGAATTCCCTGAAAACTGTAATCTGAAAAACAGTCAAATGTAGTGGGGGAAACAGTAAAATATTTGCCTCTGAGATGTAGTGGAGTAGTAATATTAAGTTGCATAATATGGAAATACTCAAGTAAAGTACAAGTACCTTCAATTTGTGCTTATGCTACAGCATTTGAGTAAATGTAGCCTACTTAGTTACGTTTCGCTACATTAAAACTTAAAATATATCATATTTTGGGGTATCTCTGGGGCCAACCTGCTCACCATGGGTCCAAAGTTCTAACAGAAAAGGTCACAGGACACCTTGTGCTGGGTGAATTCAGCCCCGGGGGGGAACACATGAGCAGTCTGCTCAGCCGGCGTGATAATTTTTGTGCTTGAGTAGAACCTGAAGTGGAGGCTGCTGCTGTCTGACTCAAATCATTTTGCAGGTTGTGCAGGTTGAGGAAACACTCTGTTAAAGTGTGGACCGTCAGCTGGCTTGACTGCCAAAAGAAGCTGGGAAACATCAGAGCGCCAGACAGTTTTTACTCCAAATGAAAAGTGTAAGAAGCAAAAGTGTCTGACACCAATTACTCCACCTGTGGGGGCAAAGTGGAGAAGCTGTTTACTGTTGCAGCAGACACCGCTTACCTGGACGCTTGTGTAGGAAAATCACACATGATGGAGAGGTCAAGAGCCTTCAGGTTTTCTAGGTACAGAACATTAGCACGTGTTAATAAGAGATGCAGAAAAGGCTCTGGATCTCAACATCTGTATGCGTGAGGCCGAGGAATGCAGGATGAGCAGAAAATGAATTAGCCTACATGGTGGAGGCGCTTGCATGGCCACATTTGCATTCAGTGTGTGAACGGAGTGATCTGACACACCTCTAATGACCACAAGCTGGAACGGGGTGCTCCACTCTGACCTGCTGCAGCTGCAAAGAGCGAAACCGCTCCTCCATTTGAAGCCACGAGGGGGACATTTAATAACAACCAGCGTTGAGCCCGTAGTTAAAACCACTAATATGTTTACAAGACAGACACAGCGGTGGGAACAGCAAGCGCACTGTCTTCCACTCTCGGCCCTCTGGTATCTAATGCGTCCGTCCTGTTTGATCGTGTCCCTGCTCAATCTCAGCTGACGAGAAACAATTGTCTGTATTCATTTTCTGCCTCCACTAGTCCCTCTTCCTCTCCCCTGCCTTCCTGTGGGAGCCCGGTTGGCTGCGCTCTAGGCTGGTGAGGGATGTGAACATAGAAAATTAGCAAACACGCCAAAGCCAGTAATTGTTAAATTGCGGCAAATGGACCCCATGTGAGCCAGGCAAATAAACTCAGAAATCAACACAGCTTACCAAGACTCAGTTTGTCTAAATTCCAATAGTATGCTCAGTAATGGAAAAACACTGTAGAAATGCCATTTCAAATAGACCCCGATGTAATCCCCAGCCCACTGGGGTCCATTTAATCAATGCTACAGACATGAGCATAGAGGAGGAACAGTCTTCAAATGGAAGTGGAGTTCTGAGTCAGCTCACAGGAGATTAAAAAGTAGAGGTGGATGAATAATGGAGGAGGAGAATGGTGGGAAAATTGCCGAATGTGGCGAATCATCAATAACGCTTCCTGTGAATAATTCTGAAGGAAAAAAGACTTCTGCTGAAACTGTCTGGGCCCCCTAAAATGGAATTGTTCTTAATTAGTTTTTGCTGTGTATTGCCTCACTCTCTGGATGAGCACTCTTTATTTCACAAGCGAGTTTCCCCCTCATTTTCTCGCCTCAGATTACCTGCAATCTCCACCCCCATTATGCAAGCTCTTATTGAAAAGGAAAACTGACAGGTTTCCACTGATTAGCTGTGAAGTTTGGGAGTCAGAGGAAGTGCAGCCGGTGTTTGGTGGCGCTCCACACGCCTACCTGGAGCCTCGGGTGACACTGACGGCTTCATGAGAAGAGTCGATTCAGGAGCAGTTTCAGACAAACACGACGAGCTCCCCAAACCAACAGCAATTCATATTTAATCAATCAGCGGCGCGCAGAACAACACGCTGACAGCAGTTTGTGAAAAGCCCAGCAGTGCTCGCGGCCTTAAGCACCAGCTAACAGCCAGCTCCCTGTCTGAACATAATCACGTATCATTACTTTGACAATCAATGAAGCCACTCCTGCACTGTTTCATGTCGTGTGTTTCAGCGGTGCCCGTGAGGACTCTGAGCTCTTTATTTGGGCCTTGTCAGCAAACAAGGAGCTCAGACAGACAATGACAGATATTCAAATATATGCAGAATTATGTGAAAAACTCTTTGGGCAAAATCTCTTCCTGATTGTTTTTTCCCTCATTATCTTGTCCCCCCCACTAACTTTGTCTCCCTGTGTTTGTTGACAGATCATTTTCTGGTTTTCTCACATCAGCAGTCCTAAAGAAAATAGATTATCTACAAGTTCTTGTTGTGAACAGAGAGAATTCTGTGGGTTTTGTGGCCAGATTCTTCTGGTAGCCAGCCTGGCTCTGTTCAAAGGAACCAAAAGCCGACCAGAATCTCGTTCCTTTCAACGAATTCGTTATATCTTGTTTGTTTTATCGGTACAAAAAGTGAAGTGTAAAAACGACAATTTGTGATTTTACAGGAGGTTATATGTCACACTGTTTCTTGGCTGGGCTCGGTGACTTCCTGTTAACGTAAACTAATTTGGCTGTATTTTGGCTGTTCATATTAACAGTGCCGACACGAGAGTAGCATCAGGCAACATAGTGAATAAGTGTATTTCCCAAAATGTAGAACTATTCCTTTAAGTTGTAGGACATGTTTAATTGGCTTGCTGCAAGCATACCTAAACTTTGACATTCAACTGAGGTTCAGAGTTCATTTCTGGCCTGTTCCCTGTCCCAAGGTCTATTTAGTAACTGTTCTGGAGCTCCTGGTTAAATCACATGAGCCTCATTAGGAGATGGAGTTTACCCAGTTGTCATTAAATTCTAAGTAGGCCTATTTAAATTTCCATAAAGAAGAACATGATGTGTCCCGAAAGCTCTCAGAAAAACATGGAATGTGACGAGGCTGCAATTCGATGACAACTTTTCAAACTCTGTCTGCTGATGAAAATCATGTGATATGAGAGAAAGCTCTAGAACAGTTACTAACACGTGGTGAGAATATTTTATTAATTCTATGTTCATGTTTAAAATGGAATATATTGCCATTTACCATGACAAGCGATGAGAATTCATTGATATTGTTTGATGGATTGAAATGGAATTCAGTGCAATGATTCCTCTTATCAGGGACTAGTTTACATAAGCCATTTGTTCCTTGCTGTTGGACATTATTGTAAATTATGCATCTAGAAAGAATATGAACCATGAGAGTGAATTATGGGTTTTAGTTTTTATTCTTTAAATTTTTATTCAAATGATAGATTTTAAGTGCCGGAAGATAAAGAACATGCAGAGAGCATAAGCCTAAAACAAGCAAAGAACTTGCTGCATTCATGTAAAATTAGAAAAATGGCTGCACTTTTCATGCATTATAAATTCATGAGTACTACATGAACACAGTTCTATGTACACGTGCATGTTTATTACACAGACAGTGGACTGGACAGACTCCATAATTCACATGTAGCCTAGTTTGCAGGAGACAGTCTGGCTTTGTGGAGATGTTCTGTCATCCCCTCTTGTCAGCTTAACACCGCTGTCCCACAGAGCTAGTTTTCATTCCCTCCACCTCATCCTTGGCTCTTCATGTATACTCTCCATGCTCTGTAAAATATGTACTTTCCCCCTTGAGCCTGAGAACTGATTTCTCATCTGCAGCAAGACGGGAAGACTCTCCAGAGCTGCAATTCTTTATTCCACCTGTCATAGCAACAACTGAAGCACACACACAATCCACAGGCCAGTCAGCAACTTAAAGTTTGGGATCTGACTGCCAGTTCATCGTGTCAGAAGGGGTGAAAGGTTGCACTGGAACAACACCTGAATATACAGTAGGGATGAACTTGAAGGCAAGACTGCATGGGGCCCTTTGCAGTCAAAGAGATAGAATCAGACTTTTTCTTTCCACATAAGGGAAGTAGATTTAATGGACTTGGCACACTCTTCGATCCCCATCAGTCAAAATTTGGCTTGTCAGGATATTTCAGAATAAGGAAGGATGGAAGAATGAAAATGTACTGCACTGTGTACTTCAAGACACTGGGGGAATTCAAAGACTGTTGCAAGGATGATTTCTAAGAAACACACACTTGCTGTGTGGTTCCCATTTCTAAGAAATGGGAACCACACAGCAGCAGCAGCCGCTGATTTTTGCTGTGTCGCACATTATTTACATGGCCTGCTCATAATGAATGTACTGATGCTGCCATGAAGGAAACTGTCTGTTCTTTTTTTTTTTTTTTTGTCTTAGTTTGAATATAGCTGGTTAAAGAGAGCTGTCCATCACTGGCTTCAGTAGTGGAGGCTGACCCAAGCCTGCTGGGAACTGAACTGTAGTTAATTAGTGCACAAAGCCTGGGGGACAAAAGAAACCTTGGGGTGGAGGTGACGGGGGAGCTGCCTGGAAGTGGGGGTGAAGATTTGGGAGAGGGGGGATAAAGCAGGGGATCTTGAGTTTGTAGCACAGAGGGACTTTTGGGGGGAAAACGTTGTATGTGTGTGTTCCTGTGTCGGGGTGCAGCAGGAGGGGGGCCGGAGCAGTGGGAGTGGGGGCACACAGAGGGATGAATTAGCAGTGTGAAGGGGAGCCTTGTCCCCGAGCTGAGAGCTACTACCAGCCAGCACACACTCTCTCTCTCTCTCTCTCTCTTTCTCTGTTTCTCTGCTGGAACCCACCGAGGGACAAAAGATCGGGTGGGTCTGGTGGAAAGGGACCTAAAAGGGAAGACTGCAAGACGGAGACTGCAAAAGGTCAAAGTATGACATGAACTAATGAGAGAAGGCAGTCTGTCAAGACACGGCTTTGCACTAAAGAGAGCACTTTGATGAGCAGTGAAACTGTATCTTCTTTCATAAACCCCCCACAGCAGAAACCTATGCCCCAGCAGTAGTCCAGGTCCTATGGGGCTGGCTTTCAGTGGCATTACTGTTAAGTCTACATGTAGACTTTTATTGTGAAATTGATCAAGTGGTCCTCAGATGTATGTACAATGTGTGGGTGTGCTCTGGTTAAATCACCGAGTGTGTCTCACATCACAGGTGGTTCCTGTGCGGTATCAGCCTCAAAGGCCACTCAATAACCCGCGGAGGCGCTGTGCATCCATTGTTATCAAAGCTCATATCGACGTCCTCCGCCGATGCGACCACAGTCCATTTAATGCCAGGATTGATCCGCATGTAGCGGCGGCGGCGGGCAGAGCGTCCGGGCGGATCAGACACTGCGGGCTGGTGGCCAACCAACCGACCGACCGACCGACCAGCCTCCTCCTCCTCCTCCTCCTCATCCTCCGCGCCCCCCGCCGGCTGCGTCAAGCGGCGCAGAGACAGGCGGAGGAAACCCGGAGGCCAAGCACGTTCTGCTTCAAAATAAAAGCCCGCAGCACCAGCCGCGGGGTTACGCGTCCAGCCCGTCGCCCTCACCGATGATGTCAGGGCAGGTCAGTTTGGTGGTTAGGAAAAAAAAGCAGCTGCCATGACGTCAGCGGCCGGAGGTGAGGTCAGCGTGTGTCCACAGACAGGTTTCTACCCGGTGTGACTCACCTTTCAATTGGGCTGGACTTGGTATCGATGTGAGGCGTGAAAAAGAAACAGTGGAAGCAAAGCGATAATATAGACCTGATATGGTGTTGTGATCGCAGACTGTGGCGTTTTGTAGTGAAAATGGATGGGCAAATAGATGATAGGATTTAAAATAATTGCTGATCTGAACTAAAATAGCCTGAAATGAAATGAAATTCCCAGTTTATTAGTTTATATGGGCTATATGACTTCATATATGACTAAACTAATATGTTCTATTGGAGAATAACACAATTTATAAATTCATTAAGTGGGGAGAGGTTAGATAATAATAATCAAAAGAAGTGAAATCGTTATTTGGCACAGGGGGACTATTTCGACATTTTACAAAAATGTAAATTCTTCATGGGTTTTTCTTTCTTTCTTTTTTTTTAAATAAGAAAAAACTTCATTCATCCCAAGTAAGGAAATTAATGTCACAGCAGCCACAGATGTACAAAACCAGATGCATGGTAGCCTACTTTTAAAAAAAAAAACTCGAATACCAGCCTATATAGCCCACACACTAGAATACAACATTAAGTCGGCTATACACCAAACACAGAAACGCAAAATCATCACTTTCTAACACGTTTTCCCTCCATGTAGTGGGCCTACTAAATTAAGAATAAAAATAGACACAGGACATAAACAAACAAACATTAATATGAACAAGGAGAAGAAGAAACGTGTGCTGCTCTTAAATGAACAGATGAACGACTACAGAGGACGCAGGCCTGCCTTATTATTTTGAAGGTCCCGACCGGAAGCCCGCCGTGCAGCGTGCGCGTCTTGCCGCAGCCCCCTTGCGCGTCTCTGTCCCGGTGCTGCCATTCCGACGCACGTCCCCTCGCAGACGAGCAACAGCTACGCGGAGTTGGTCAAAGTGGACTACGCGGACCCCCCCACCTCCCCCCCTCCACCCCGACCCACCCCCCCACCCACCACCACCCTCCTCCTCCAGAGACCACTCCGCGGCCGGGTTTCCGTCCTCCCGCCCGGGGAGGTGCAGCGGCCGGGAGGTGCGCCCCTGGACAGAGGTTCTCCGCCGCCGAAGTCACGTCAAAGAGAAGAAGAGACCGAGCGAGGGCGCAGTGTAGCGTCGCGTCCACAGCTCCGGAGCGGCGCCGGCACCCGCTCGACGGCGAAATTCAAAAGAAGCGGCTCGGCTTCATCTGGCAGGGGGGGAGGAGGGGGGGAGGATCCGGGCAGGAACGGGGCGGCGGGAGCCCACCGCGCGGCTGAAGGCATGAGATCCGGGAGAGGAGCGAACGGCTCGGCTGCGGCGCTCCGCGTCTGAGTCTCCATCCGTCCGAGGGGTCCAGTCTGCCTCACCTTTCTTCATGTTGCAAAAGCCTGTTCTATGACAATGGATTACTTGCTGTGGGTGTGCAGCCTCATCGTGCCCGTGGTGCTGGCTGTAGAAGGTATGTCCTTTTTCATATTATTATGACTACTTTTGTCCCCCCCCCCCCCGGTGAATGAACAATGGGGCTGTTTGGATGCACAAGAATTTGGCATTAAAACACCTTATTCTCGCCAAGGTGGGGGAAAAAAAAAAAAATAAATGACCATGAACGCAAGGAAAAAAAACCACGTATGGGAATAAAAACGCACAGTGTGTGTGTGTTTTTTTTTTCTTTCTATGAGAATTTGAATCATATTGGGGTCAGCCCATCAGTTTCAGCACCACATCAGAACCTTTATGCTGCTTCTGTAGGTGAAATTACATCTGTGAGCAAGACTCCGTTCATGTTTTGGTTAATTAAAGCTGCTGATATAATGCGGACCCGCTCTGTTAAATAGGCAATTCCGCTGAGTATCAATTTGCTCTCTGATTGTAATCCATGTACACATGTATCAGCACGCCCCGTTCCCTCTGTGTGGTGTGTGTGTGTGTGTGTGTGTGTGTGATGACATCCCAGTGTTTCTTTCGCGGTTGAAGGACTGCCCTGTTGCTATTGTCCCTGTTGTTGTCACACCCACAAGCGGAGCGAGGATGCCCACCTGCCCCACCTTTTCTCCCCACAGCACCAGAGAGGTTAGATTCACGTCACATAGACAGTAGAGAAGGGCGTCCCCCCCCCCCACACACACACCCTCACTGTAAAACAGAAGTGCACTCCTCATATGATGAATGCCAAGGGGTTTTGAGCCTGTCGTTGGGTGCACCCACCAATCAGTGGCGTGGACGCGTAAACGCAGACCGGGGCGGATCAATCCGGGCCCCTGAAGCGCCACTGGGACACACATGTGAAACATATTGGATGACAAGTGTGAATTAAAGGTCAACGGCTATAACAAGTATGCCACAGCCCCAGAAGCGCTCTCCATCGCCAAGGGAGCGTTGCTCCGGGGAGAAGCCCACCCTCGCCGCCGCCGCTGCTACCCGCCCAGCAACTCCTCCCTGAGCTGTAGCTACAGTTCTCTGCCTCGCCTCCTCCTTTCCCTCCCTGTCCAATCTGCCTCTCCTGGACCGTGGCCAGCCTGATCCCTCATCAATTCTGGTGTCAGCGAGTAAATCAATGCAGCGGCAGCAGCCCTTTCGAGTCCCAGTGGGCTCTCACATCGTGATGATCAGCCCAGTTTCCCCCAACCGCTAACTGTTACTCAAAGCTCAGGGGTTAACTAATGTTTGTCCTCTGAGGATAAACACGAAGGGCAGCTCGTGGGAAGGGTTTAAATGAGGGGGGGGGGGGGGGGGGGGGGGGGAGGGAAAGGGAGACCTTTTTTTTCAGCGAGTTGCAGGTCGTTTATTTAGCTGCTTACTCAGTGCATTTCAACACATGGCTTGAATCTGGAATGTTTTGTTTTTTTCAGACTGGCGAGTGTTTGCGCATGGATGATGCAGGCTGGACTGCAACTTGAAGTGTGTGCTTATTTACAAAAGCTACAGTGATGACTTATCTCCAGTTCGCACCAACACACTGCAGTAAAAGCCTCAGCAACTGTGACATTTTAATGTTGTATTACTCTCATTTACAGTCAGCGTTTACTGTACTCTTATTTTAAAAGCTCATAAACTAGATGGATGACCACTCAGAAAGCATTTTGTAAAATCATCTACAGGATGTATATGTGTGTGTGATTGTAGGAAGAGCATTAAGCATCTAGTTTTCAGATGATTTTCACATTGATATAGAGCGTAATACGCATTTACAACAAGAATAATTATTTGTTGACCTGTAAAAGCGGATGCAAGCAGCCCTGAAGAGAGATTGGATTAGATCAGCTTGACTTGTTCAAAAACTGCTCATCAAGCATCAGACCAGGCATCACATGTGACTGTCATCGCTGTGATTCTAATAAGATAAACTCAAATACAAAGGAACCTTTGCTTAGAATGCATTTTTTTAAAGCAAAAACACACGCTGTTTTTGCAGCCATTTAAAGCCATGACTTTGAACATTTTCCCGATCACTGATGATGATGTTTGGCTGTTAATTTTTCATATGTTTGCTTGTTGGCAGTGTCAGTGTAGTACAAGGCGAGGCCTCCCTTTCATGATGCACCCGCTCTCACAAAGTGAATAAAACATTAGCATGTGTGAGCCCCCAAAGCGCACTGAGAATGCAGAGTTGTGTGGCATTTTGGCTCCGGCGGGCGATCAGAAAAAACTGTAAATGCCACGGGTGGTGATGCTCTAAACTTCCCACTGCAGCATTGTTTTCTTACCCCAGGGGCAGAATGACTCCACCGCTGCTGTAGTTTTATGGGAGAGGGGGGAGATTTCTGGATTTGAGTTATAGCAGCGAGGCGATCTCGGAGGCATTGTAAATTTGACAAGAAGGGGGAGAACGGTGGAACAAATGGGATCTTTTTCAATCTTAACCGTTCTTTTTTACTCTTCCAGGATTTAGTGAGTTTGACGATAACACACTTTGGTGAAGCGAGTTGTTGGCAAACGATAACCTTTTTCAAACTGAAATTTTAATGTTTTAAAGCAACACATGAGCCTGGACTCAGATGTTAAGCTTGAGGATATACAGTGCCATCTTCTCCTGTTGGCTATTAATAGTTTTTGTAAAAATAATATGAGAGAAATCATATATGTGAAGATATAAATATGAAATAGAGAAATCCTGTCTTCTTTTGCTCCACAGCGAGGTCAAAGGTCAGGTGGGGATGCAGAACAGCACCTCAGAATCTTGCTCTGGAAAGCTTCAGCAGGGTGAAATTCTGCTCACACGGGGGTTTGAACCCAACTTTTACAGATATAGGATGGTCAACCCGCTGCCCCTGCATGTGCATTGTGTGAGGTGAAGCCTGTTTAAAGGAGCATCAGCTCAGACCTGTGGTTAGCTGAGGCTGAGCGATTCTGTCTCTGCTGCCTCTGGGCACCGGGAGAGAAGAGGGAAGGGGTGACGCACCGGATCAGAAACCCAAGGGACGGGCTGGATCAGCAGCATGTAGTCCCAGAGCATTCAGTCAGCTGTGTGCCACAGAGGGCCGAGGGTAGCCAAGCAGAGACAACAGCCAGAGCTGATTTCACTGATTAGTTCCTCCTCTCTGGCTGAAGTCGTGCTAATCAGTAAAACAACCTTGTTCACAATCGTATATTCGGGCTCGACAACTGAAGTTATTAGCTGCTGTCGCTCCCCGTCCTTATGCACACAAGTATAGAAGATGCTTTTATTATACAGTAACACGACTTGCTTTTGTATGAAAGCTCTGGCAGCAAATTTACATTTGCTTTGTGCATAAATATTACTTATTAAATATTATGCAGAGGTAAATGTGCTTTCCATTGTCAACAAAGATGGTGGCAGCCACTTATTCCTCTTTAAATTTCCCTATTTTTACTTTATGCAGCACTGCTCATCTGTTTATTCCTACCAGCCCACTTTTCATTTCTTAAAACACTGCTATCTGCACATAAAAGAATTCTGGTTAAGGCTACAAATCACACGCTTAACTAATGCATGATTCCTGTTGCTCGCCATTAAGAAATGATCAAGTGACTATGACTTCATGTGATTAGTCTGTGCTTAATGATTGTTAATTCAAATGTACTTCATTCACTAATTGATACGCCACCAAATTAGCTGGAATCCAGTTACATAGAAAATGGCTTTTCAGAGCTACACATTTGATCAGCGTGGAAACAGAACTGCACCTGCTCTCACAGGAACATGAAGATGTTCATATCAAACTGGTAGTCCTATGCAAACATTTACATGTTGCTGCATGACTAATGGATGATGCATTAACTAATCACACAAACTCATAGTGACTTCATCATCATTTCTTAATGGTGATAAACAGGAATTTACGACACATTCTGCATTCATTCATGCTTTAAATCATCACCGATCATGCTTTAGTTATGCACTGCTTAAAGGAATAGTTCAACATTTAGCTTATTTGCTTTCTTGTGGAGTATAAGTTGAGGAGATTGATACCACGCTCAGCCTAATGTGAAGCCAGAGCCAACAGCCGGTGAGCTTAACTAAGCACAAAGACTGGAAAATGGGGAAAAGGCAAGTCTATCTCTCTCCAAAGGTACCAAAATCCACCTGCAGTCTGACAACACCCTGTAGAACGGCATTCTTGTTGCTTTTACACTCCAGTTTTTGTCCAGATTAAACACACAAAATCTAAAGTCAACCAGTGAGCTTTAGGGTGTTGTTGTAGGCCAGCCAGGCTGGCTGTTTCCCCCTTTATCCTAAGATGAGACGGCCCGGCTGCTAGTGGTAGCTTCATATTAAGCAGACAGACTTAAGGGTGGTTTCAAACATCTCATCTGACTATCTGATAAAGAGATTTTTAATCTCAATTAGACCTATCCTGGTTAACTAAAGGTTAAAATAAAAATAAAATCAGTGAAAAAACGTATTTAAAAATTAAAACTTCGCCTTTAAGCATGTTCCTTGTACCCTTATTATAAGGTATTACTGATTTTTTTGACCCAAATGGACCGTGATCTGGCAAACTTGATTTTGTTTTGAAGGGAAATGAAATGCTCTGTGAAAATTTCATAGGTAGTTTAATCACTGCACGTCAAATACCAGTTGTCAGCTCCAACACACAGCCAAGCTCATTTGCATAGAAACAAAGCACTAGGAAGTCTTCCTACTTGCTTCTGATCTCGTCTGTAACTGCAGTGTAAACGTGACCACATGAGGCACTAAAATGAGTAGCGATAACTGCATTTAGTTCCAGTGTCATCTGTGCCTTTTTCTTGCGGGTTTTGCTTACAACGAAAACACTCATTTGTTTGATTCTCCGTGGCACACAGCTGAGCACCACAGATCTAATCTATCCCGTTGGATGTAGAGATCACTATTCATTACCTCGCGTTCCTCTGAAAAGAAGAAAAAGCCATTGTGGTTTCTCTAATGAACACACAGCACCGACTGTAAACACTGCACACGTCCCAGCTCGGCAGCTACAGATGGACCAGTGATCCTCTCACTCAATCAGACAACTTCTATTATTGACACACAAAAGCCGAAGACACCCTGTACTGTCTTTAAAGCACAACATCAACATTATACAACATTATCATTGTCACGCAACAACATTGCGGAACCAGAACAAAGCCGTGTTTCTTGGAAAGAATGCTGCTGTTGTTCTACATGGGACATGCTATTTGTTTACCCTCTCACACCCTCTTTTGGCGCCGTTATCAACGACTTGTGAGCAAATGGTGCACAGCAGGCATCGTGTCATTGAGTCTCTACGAAGAAGGTGTAATTGTTTCAGTAATTATGCGCTAACAACAACAGAACAATGGGAGTCGACGCTGCCACAGCTGTATACAGAGAACCCGGAGAGGGGACGCTCCCTCCGAGGTGTGAACTGAACTCGCTGGAGGACCTCCACCCGGGTGACAAGCGATTGACAGCCAGACAACAATGCTCACAGTTCCTGCTGTTTATTCTCTGCCTCTCCTCTGATTGTGGGCCCAGGTCGCACCTCCTCGCAACGTTCGCAGACAGCCGGATGAAGACGACAACTGCCCAGCTCCCCTGCTAACTCGGATTGGACGAATCTCAGTCGCGAGGCGTCGCACTTGGCGCCGTCGGGTGTTTCTTGTGAAAGCCTGATCCCAAATGCGCTATATTAAATTCCCCTGTGCTTATATGACCTCTCTGAACCGACGCTAGATAATGAATATTCCCCTACCGAAGGCATCTTGGAGGATGCTTTGTTCTTAGTTCCACAAATGAATATTGAAATGAGTGCATTTGCGGGTGCCAAACACACACAGAGAGAAAGCCTCAATTAGGCGGTATCACAGATATGCAATGATTGTCAGTGCTTTCAACAACTGAGTGCGTGTGGGTGCAGGTTATGAAAGCGAGGGAGAGGAAGTTTTACCTGCATCCTTTGTCAAACTTGTGTGCTCCTTAATGTTGTGCAACAATTTGGTTTTTCCTTCTCACACCATTTGATTCAGGTTTGTCAACCTTCCTCCTACTCTTTTTTTTTTGTTGCAGAAACCCTTATGGACAGTCGGTGGGCAACCACAGAGCTGGCTTGGACCACGTTCCCAGAGAGTGGGGTGAGTGTGTGTGTGCATGTGTTTGGTTGGTTTTGAGTTCCCTCTTTTTTTTTTTTCCCTTTAACAACATTTGTTCCATTTGCTTGTTAATAGAGCCCGGTCTGCCTTGAACAGCACACCTCCTACTGTTTTATGTCTTTGTTTTTGCAGTGTATGTTTGCTTTCTTGGATACTAAAAAGCAAATGAGAAACACACTGTGTGTCATTGTGTGGAAGAAATCAAAGACTTCAGTATTTAGAAAATGTTAAAAGCTTGACGAACAAATATAGTACTTTCAACAGACAAATGAGCAAGCAAGCAGATACACAAATCCAATCCCCCCAGTGTGTAAGGGCTGTTAGGTAGGCTCTACCTTGCATGTCTCCCCAGGATAGAGAGCCTGATAATTGAAAGCATGTGTCTGTGTCTTTTATAATATGGGCCCAAGAGCGCATTACAGACAGGAATTAAAGTGTTCAGTTGATACCCCCTATAGGAATGGTGAGAAAATAAAACAACATGAATTTGACCCCGGGGCTAACAGCCTGACAGACCTCCCCCACTCCCGGCCAGTGTAATTTGTCTTCGCTACGTGAGCGCAAAGTCAGTCAATGGAAATGGTGGGTTTCCATGGAAACGATCTTCGGCAGCCCTCCTCCTTCCTTTTCCTACAAGGGCCGGCTCTGAATGTCCTAGCATCCATGAAGTCATATGTCATGACTGGCGAGGCAGCCCCTCTCCTCACGCCTGACAAGCCCATACGTTGGGGGGCCAGCAATTATCATATTTGTCAGGTAGTGCATCAACGTGTTGCTGGTGATTTACGACATCTAATGCTGACTCTTGGGCTCATCGTTTGGAAATAAATTGCACAGGAGCTCAGAGACGTGAGATGAGTTATGCATTATTTTCTTCCAGTTGAAATAATCAATTTCTAGGAAGCTCATTTGTTAAGAAAACTAAGCATTCAGTCCAAGAGGGAATTAGGAAAAAAATCAAAAAAGATTGACTTCTCACAAGGTTATTTCCTAATGGACTTAATTTATTGACCAATGAGGCCATTTATCATATCCTGTAATGTTAGTTACCACATACAAAGACCTGTGCTAACAACATATAAAGCTATATACATACACACGGACAGAAGTCACTTCCATGTCATGTTAGTCCTTAAATTATTCTCTTCAAAGGTACACAATGTAAAAAAAAAAAAAAAAAACAGAAGTCTGGTATAATAACCAGAACAGATGCAAATATCTGGACTCAGGCAATATGTGTAGGCATGAGAAATATATATATATGATATATTCTGCGTAACCTCAAGTGCTCATGAGTGTTGCCACAGTGCAATCACACTGACAGCATTGCATTTAGATCGCCATTTTAATAAATAACTTGCTGTTTGCATTATAGATATATGGGGAAAGTTTCCATTTAAAATTTACAGTTTTATGCTCTCATCTCTCTCAGCACAGATATAGAGAATTTATATGTTATAGAAACCAAATCTCCTCTTGAGGCTATTTCGATTGCGCTGCAGCAGTTATAGATATGAGCACTGCTTCCTATAAGTGTGTCTGCAGTTTGTGTAATAGCCACTGTAGGTAGACTTTGATAAATCCTAACCAACACATTTGTGATGAGCTGCAAAATACATCCCTCGTTTTCCAAACCTCCAACATGTGATCAGCATCAGGACTGTTCGTCAAATAGGCATAATGCGTGAAATGTGTTTTTAATGGGAAAATGTTTTCTATTAATAGTCCGTAATGATTGAAATTTTCTGAATGATTCATGTAATTAGAAGCATTTTAGCTGCAAATTATTCCTCGCAGGCCACATGTACGCAACACACTGTGGGAACGTGTGTGTTAGTGTGCATGTGTTGCATTTTTATATTCTGTTTGTATCAGACATCACTTTGCTGTGTGGAATGCCCTCTATGCCTCGAATGGTTTGCATTAGGATGCACTGTATTGAACATTACTCAACATTAATTAATAGCATATTGGATAAGTGAGACTGTGATGGAGCTCAGTTGTTGCTGAGTGAGAACTAGAACTATGTCACATTAAGAAGAAGCACTAGATAATCTCATTTTATTTTCCCCAGTGGGAGGAGGTTAGCGGCTACGACGACTCCATGAGCCCAATCAGAACCTACCAGGTGTGTAATGTCCGACAGCCCAACCAGAACAACTGGCTCAGGACGGACTTTATCCCTCGCAAGGGCGTGCTGCGTGTCTACGTGGAGCTCAAGTTCTCCGTCCGTGACTGTGCCAGCATCCCCAACATCCCCGGCTCCTGCAAAGAGACCTTTAATCTGTTTTACTACGAGTCAGAGGGGGACACGGCTACAGACACCAGCCCTCTGTGGAGGGAGAACCCTTATGTGAAGGTGGATACTATCGCCCCGGATGAGAGTTTCTCTCTGCTGGAGGCGGGCAGGATCAACACCAAAGTGCGCAGCTTCGGCCCCCTCTCCAAGGCAGGCTTTTACCTGGCGTTCCAGGACCTGGGCGCCTGCATGTCTCTCATCTCAGTCAGGGTTTTCTTCAAAAAGTGCTCCACCACTATCGCCAATTTCGCTGTCTTCCCGGAGACTGCAACAGGGGCAGAAGCCACTTCCTTAGTCATCGCTCCGGGGGCCTGTGTGACCAACGCTATGGAGGTGTCCGTCCCTCTGAAGCTGTACTGCAACGGGGACGGCGAGTGGATGGTTCCTGTGGGCTCGTGCACCTGCGTCGCTGGCTTCGAACCTTCTGCTGACGACACCCAGTGCCAAGGTATGTGTATTTAACAGACATTTGGACTTTTATTTAACCAAACCTCCTTTATATGCTCAGTGCAAGTCACCTCAGTCTGTGCCCTCTTCTCTGCATTTATTGTGTGGCTCCTGAAAGGGGGTGAAGGAGGGTGGAGGAGAGTATGAATTAATGAGGTGTTGCAGAGAGGAGCAGCATACAAATATTGTGAGAGCAGGACGGGAGGGAGAGAAAGATAGTGTGGAGGCACAACATAGAGAGGAAAAAGCAGATAATGGAAGGGAAAGGCGGCAGAAGTCCAGAGAAGATAGATATTAACTGAGAAAGAGAGATAGTGTGAGTTAAAAGGTGTGAATTGCCAAAGATGGGATGGAAACAGCAGCCAAAAGGAGAAGAATGAAAAAAAAAGGGGGAGGGGGGGGGGCTGCAGGAAAAGACAATTGAAGCCTCCTCTCACCTGGACGTGAGAAATTGTGTCTAACATGCGCTGGAGAGCTCATTCGTTGCCATTTGGCGGCTCAAGGTTAAAAGCTTGCCGCCAATGCCTGATAAAAAGCTCTCTGGGGCTTCAGCAAGCGGCTGCGATGAGGAAGTGTAATTTCCTCCGCGGCCTCCCGTTAGTTAATCTACAGGCGGCCACACTCATTAACACCATTCAGACCAACGTGAGCCAACACTGCCACGCTAACATTAATCACTCAGACATTTCATTTCTTACCTCAGTCTCGCCGCTCGCTCGCAGCCAAACACTGCATGAGATGGCGAGAAGGCGAAGAAGAGGAGGAGGATGGGAGAGGAGAGGAGAGACAACAGAGGGGGGAGAGGGAAACATTAGTGTATCAAAAACAGGAGAATCATCGTGCCCTCCAAAGAGGCTTATGCTTGGAATCAAGAGAGCGGGGTGATTCAGCACCCGCTCGAAAAGAAGCGAGGAAAACAAACAAATAAAACAAAATGATGATGCACTGTGTAATAGCAGAAAAATAAATCAGATCAGAGAGTGTAGAGCCTAAAGGTCTCGGTGAATTATGAGAGGGGGGGAAAAAAAGTACATTTTCATCTTATCTTCTTTGGCTTTTTATTGCACGGTTTAAGAGCTACAATGCGGGGCCATTAGCTGTGCTGATTTTCCTAAAAGTGCCATTGTTGGGAATTAGGGAGGAACTTGAGTTCAAACTGAAAGACCACTTAGCCTAACTAGTTAATCACACTCCCTCTCTCACTGGCTGGGTTTTATGAGCCCTCACGCTGACAGGACAGATGTTTGCCAGAGACCCCACTTTTACACCACCATTTAGGAATGTGGCAAACAGTAAAAACGTAGGACTCTGGAGGCTGATATATCCAGACCTTTTGCTGCTAATCCTCTTTATCTGAATCCTTCTTTAGTCTAGGCTTATGCTGGTTTATCCTTAAGACTCGATATCAGCCAACCTTCAGCGTGACACTTTGGAATTCAAATTAATCGCTTGGACACATCGTCCAAGATTACCATACTTTATATTTTTCTAATAACTTTCCTCACTTAATTTACGCCTAGTCGGATGTCCCTTCGTTTGATTTATTATGGAGCTTTTCTGCATGCATGTCGACGCCTTGTTTGTATTCAGCGGTGTGGTTTGGAGAGCTGAGGACTGAACAGACACTGATTGATGGCTTTAGGGTGTATCCCTTTTCTCAGAAGCATTCTCCATCCCTGTTTGTCTGACAACAGCAATCTCCTGTCAGCAGTCTATCTTCATCTTTATCCTCCTTTTCCTCCTCTTCAACATGAAAGTTAGCTGTCATCCCGACTCTCTTTTTGGGGAGATTAATGTCACCTGGTAGAGAGAGCGAAAATGAAAGAGCAGATGCAAATGTATAGATAAGACATTAGTCTAAAGTGTTCACCATTTCTCACATACGTACCCACATTTCCTCCATAAATACTGAGCTTTGCGGGTTCTTCACAGGTACAGTTTTTGTTCTGTGACAGCCGCTTGTCTTTTAGATTAAGAGACAGCATGGCGTGTTTTTGTTTTTTTTTGTTCTTATTGTCCCTTTTGTTTTCTCTCCCGCTCATCCAGCTTGCATCCCTGGGACATTCAAATCCAAATTTGGAGAGGGATCCTGTGCTCCCTGCCCGTCCAACAGTCGCACCAGTGCACGAGGAGCCAGTATTTGTCCCTGCCAGAATGGTTTCTACCGCGCTGACAGCGACCCCGCTGACTCTGGCTGCACCAGTAAGTCATCCTCCACTGCACAGACCAAAATGCTTTGTTATACCGAGTCTCTTTTGAAAAGTCAGAGTAGTAGAAGTAACATGTGGTGAATTATCAGTGCCAGGTTATATGCAAGTCCAGCTGAAATGAACATATCCTTGGTGTTTTTTGTGTACTTATTTGTTTGAAATTGTAATTAAGAATAAACAAGAAATTTAAAGTTATAATAGATATTTTTATGATTACATATTCATATAACAATTGCAATGTTACAATGTGAAAGGGGTCACAGTGAGTTTCAGCTCAATGTTTAGCTGTCCGACTGCACCTTTACCGTTCTGGTTCACTCTCACCGCTCTCATAGCGTTGTTTTTGGATGCAGCAGGCAGCTGTTTTGAAAGAAAAAGCTCTAAAAACCCACTGTTGTTAACCGTTTTTTTTTTTGCTGTTAATCCCATCTGTGGTTTGAACTAAGTGGCATAGCTTTCTAGTGTCCACTCGCCAAGTGAAACACAAACATGACAACACGATGGGTCCTCCAAAATGTCGAATGTTGTAAAGGGACAGAAGTCTTCGATCACGTTATATAACCAGTGCTACGGGGGCTTGTTGAAAAAGGGGAAAACATGTATATGTGTAAATATTCTACACAGTTCTGTGACATGCCCTAGTTGGAAGCGCACCACGGAAGTTGACAGTGCGTCTCCTAGGCAACGCCGGTGCATGATGTAAGTCAAACACGGTCAGCTCCCACCCAGAGACCAGAAGCTTAGACCCTATTTCCACAAACTCTCTACTCTAAATTCAGTACGACTTTAAAAATGATGCTGCATGTGTTTCTAACTAGTCTGGTCCTGTGCTGACCGCAGCGTCCATGCTTGCTCTGCATGGACAGGCCTCTGAGAGAAGTCCCAGCAGTCGTGCTGATGGAGAGCGACATGTGCTGCCTTGACCGTGTAAAATCACCCCCCAGGGGCCTTTCGCCGCGTTAAGTGACACACACGGCCCGCAACTGTCTTCCCCAGATCCTTGTCACAGGAACACTGTGGACACTGACCAGTGCACACAGGCAGGCGTGCAGGGACACAGGCACCACCTCCGACTAAACACGCAAACACACACAAACACACAGGCCTGACAGTTCTGTCCCTGCGGTCTGTCAGAGCTTGTGCCAGGCAGCCTGTGCTTTGTGTTGGAAGCTGTGTGTTGCACAAGAGAGGCTCAGCCAGTCAATGGCCGGCAGCTTGGGCTCAGCGTGTGTTTTAGATGGGTGTCCAATTAGAAGAGCCTCCACTCTGAACTGTGTCTGCCTAATTAGAAAGGACAGGACGGGTGAAACAGGGCAAGCTGAACTCAGAGGACAGGCGGTTTTGGCCGACAAGAGCTGATGGCCTGGGAGCCTTCCCTTCTCTTCTCTTCCCCCTCTCTCTCGCTCTGCTTTTGAGACAGGTTAGACTTTCTGCCACTGGAAGCTTAGAGGGAGAGCCCTTCTCTTCCCTCGCTGTAATAGGATGAAAAGCATGTTCGCTGGACCAATCTTTGTTGCCCCCCTCTGCAGTTATCATACTTTATACTTTATCCAGGTTTCAAACACTTTTCACTCAGAATGCAGCACTGCTTTTTGAAACATTGAGGCCTTGGGTTATACAGATACAAGAACACAAATTTCTATCAAGAGTGGATTAACCAAGTTCCACGAGCACCAAGAGGAGTAATGCATAGGATTGGATGTCGGTTACAGTGTTGAGCTGTATAGGATTGTGCTCTTGATAAAGGAACGACTTGTTAATTTGCACCAGGAAGTACTTTTATCCTGTTACATGTTACACGCTTCCATGCCCTTTGCTCCATCCTAATTATTTGTTTGGGGCGTGTAAAGCAATCTAAAACATTAATTTTTCAAAAGGATTAAACTCTTTGACTATATCTGTACATGAAGTACTTACTTTTTGTTGCCTTCTTACAGAGATATTAAAACACTTCTTTCACCATTGAGGGAGGATAATGTAAGTGCTGCATAGGGAACATGACTAAAGCCTCAGTTGTGTGTTTTTCTATTCTGCCTGCCCACCTTCTCTAACACCTACGTGTGTGTGTGTGTGTGTGTGTGTGTGTGTGTGTTTGTGCAGCGATCCCATCAGCGCCTCGCAACGTTATATCCAGCGTCAACGAGACCTCGCTGTCCCTGGAGTGGGAGGAGCCCGAGGACACAGGCGGGAGGAGCGACCTCGTCTATAATGTGGTGTGTAAGAAATGCCTGCGAGACCGGAGCCCCTGCACGCGCTGCGACGACAACGTGGACATCGCGCCTCGCAGGCTGGGGCTGAGGCAGAGGAAGGTGGTAGTGAGGAATCTGCAGGCTCACACGCGCTACAGCTTCGAGGTGCAGGCTGTCAACGGGGTTTCTGGGAAAAACCCCACCTCGCCCAGCTACTCCACAGTCAACATCACCACCAACCAAGCCGGTTAGTAGGAGAAGGTCTGTCAGTGACACTGGATGTGTCCACAAACCAAGTTAATTCATAGAGCTGCTCCGATCAATACCACTTAGCATCACAATGAAACAGGCTGGTTAGTGGATCCTACATTCAGTCAATGTCAGTGAGTGTCTGAGGGAGCTGGTAGTATCAAGAGCAGTATTAAAACCAACAGTAAACATTGTTGAACCGGCTCGGCGAGAGCGACAGATGGAAAAGCTCTCAGCTGGAGCTCTGCTTTTCTCTGCGAGTTACAGGAAAGGCAGATTAAATGTTAAGTATACTTTGTATCTCCACTGTCAGCATTCAGCACACTGTCAACCAGGCGTCTTACGTTACATCACTGACAATGTCACCTTTCAACATGTCCACTTAATATTTGCAGCGTCATCATCAACCAGGCTGCTCAGCACCTTTCTCAGACTGTAATTACTCTCCCAGTTAACCTGCACTTAATCCACCTTACTGCAGTTTATGGACCCAAGACAATGACTGTCAATTGAGTCACTTTCAGGCCTCACAAATCAATAAACTGCAGAACAGTGAAGGTGAAACTTCTACTACCGTTTTTCCTAAACCGTTCAGGATCAAATGTTTTGAATAATAATTATCTTACTGTGATGGTTTGTGACATCAAAAGAGAAAATCTTGGCAGCTCAGATTTTAAAGTAACTTTCCAGTACCTTAAAGTGAAATGCACACTGTGTCTCCTCCGATGTCCAGCACCTTCAGCAGTGCCCACCGTCCACCTGATGCGCTCCACCTCAGACACTCTCAGCCTGTCGTGGCTGCCCCCAGAGAAACCCAACGGGGTCATCCTCGACTACGAAATAAAATACCACGAGAGGGTAAGTTCTGATTTTCTAGCCGTTGCCTTAATGTAGGTCACAGTGCTCGCCTTATTGACTCTGAGAATCTACTTTTCCAGCCATGCACGGAGAGAATCACTTTTATGGATGCTGAAAAATGTAATATTGAAATGTGATGAGTGTGATTGGTAGAGACTAGAAATATCTATTGTTTGAGATTATGGACTAGTCAGACTGGGCAAACAGTGATGTAAATGCTGCGTCATTCGTATTGATCCAATTCCCTAGTAAAGCCCTGCAGATATAAGATATATATATATATATATATAGACCAAGAACAGCACTGCATTGATGTTGGGTATTGTTCAGGCCATTTCTAGTAATAGGTCGGTTTGTTTGAAAGCTTAACAGACTCAAAAACACTGCAGAGTGTTTCTACTATTTTTAGGGAGGATTTCACAACTATGGAAGGTTATCACAGCAACATCATGTCTGCATCAACATCCTCTCCCAACAGTTTAAACCTCCATCTCGACAATTATGAGGCGAATGGTATTTATTGGTGTAGCCAGCTCAGTATTTTGATGAATGGATTCACAGGTCGTGCCAGGTTCTACTCCTTTGCTGGACAATTCAGGTTCAAATGTACAACACACGTACACGCACATCTTTAACACCCCAAGTTGTCTGTTGACTGAATAGCCGCTTGTTGCATTGTACTGTGATTTACGTTACTTCTCTGTTATAACTGAACTTACTACTGAACTTAACTATATAGTCAGTTACTAGACATCTGTGAACTGAACTGAATGGGATGATTTGAATTAGCAAAGTGATGCATTTTTTCATGCAGTGCTATTATCAGTCTAAACACAGCCTTAAACTTAGAATAAATACAGGATAATGGCAATTGATAAAATGAACTGTAACAGTATCATACGAATAAAAGAGTCGTAAAATCAGAAAATAAAGTAAACTAACATTGGCCACCACAGGTTATGGGCCGTACCAGACTAAGTAGTGAGCAGCAAAACCTCTAAGTCTATTGAAATGAGCATTGGTGGGTTTTATTGCCCATGAATTCAACTTTTAATTTGCAAGATGAACACTGTGTTATTTTCTTCTTCAAAAAGTTACGTCTTATTGTTGCTTTATTGTTCTAACTGAGAATAAAAAAGATTGATTCTTCGCCTACGAACCACCTGAAAAAAATCGGGAAGCGCCGTGCAGCTTTTAACGGTCCTTTGTTTTCCTTCAGGGCCAGGCCATGTCCCACACCGTGACATCCCAGCACAGCTCCGCCAAGGTGGAGGGGCTAAGGGCCGCCACGCCCTACCTGGTACAGGTCAGGGCCCGCACCGTCGCTGGATACGGACGCTACAGCAACCCCATGGACTTCAGCACCAGCCTTCACAGTGCGGACAACCTCTCTCCTGCTTTACAGTCTGTTTCTTGATGAACTGCTGCTACAGTTTTCCTAATGAGGGTTCATGCTTAGTAATTTTTTATGGCCGCCTTAATTAGTAGCCATTACACATGCAGTACGGGCCACCCTTTAATCCCTCAAGTGGTGGTTCTGGTGTAATTTACTCGTTTGTGTGTGTCTGTGTTGTTTGGTCCAGGTGACCCTCAGAAGTCGGTGCAGGACCAGCTGCCTCTCATCATCGGCTCGGCCTCCGCGGGCCTGGTGGTCATTGTTGCCTTGGTGGTTATCGCTGTTGTCTGCCTTAAGTAAGTGTTTGATTTTTATTACTGACACCCTGAACTACATGTTTCATTTTGTTAGTTAGACTCTGAACAAAGAGGCTCATTAAATTTTAACATGCTTTCAAAGGGTGTATACTATTTAGCTTCAAAAAGGAGCTCTGGGAGAGAAAAACCAGAGCCGCTCCCTGGGTTTCTTCCTCGGCAGTCTGTGGTTTCATTGATAGACGAGTTAGATATGGTTTCATTCGCTGTACCTGGAAAGGGTCAAGACTGATTATGTGAATGTGACTTTGTTTATGCGCTGCTTGTTTACAGGAAGCAGCGCAGCGGCTCAGAGTTGGAGTACACTGAGAAACTGCAGCAATACAGTAAGTTTATGTGTTCAGCTTGGGAACTGTTGTGTCTGTGGTCCTTTGGTCATGCCAGTGCAGTTAACCATCTGATTCAATCAATTATCCAATCACCTGATTGAGGCAGGAAACCATTTGCCTATTTTCTCAGAGGAAGTCCTGACTGTGTTGTCTGCCTGATGCTTGTCACTATACTCCTTTTTATATGTTAACTTTATACGATATGTCGTTTTATTGTATTTTTATGGTGCATTTTTTACATTTGGCCAGGAACAAGAGATGAAAAATAGCCTTCAAGGCAAACTCTGGCTCACTTACATCCATTTTTGTGAGCAATGTCCCTGATCATTAAACTAATATAATACAAAAAATAAACTACCAATTAAGATCAAAGAGATCATATGAGTTAAAAAAAATAAAAAAGGACACTAATGAACTGTAGTACTGGGCAATGAATCAGCTTTCTGTGGAATCACATGTCGCTGATATAATTATATTATGTTGTAGTTTTTCAAAATTCTTAAGCATATTTCCCAAAATGTCAATGTGATTTTTATAAATTTGCAATATTGTGATGTATATTGATATAATAGCATTTCTTATTAACATTGTGATATTGTTTGCAGCCATATTACCCAGGTAGCTATGACTAGATGCTGACTTTGATTTTTCCCTCTCAGTTTCTCCAGGGGTCAAAGTCTACATCGACCCTTTCACCTACGAGGACCCCAACGACGCCGTCCACGAGTTTGCCAAAGAGATAGACATCTCCTGCGTGAAAATAGAAGAAGTCATCGGTGCAGGTAAACAACGCCGTTGTTTTTGTCCAAGAGGACGGAGAATAATTCAGGTCTATTAATCATTTATTTGAACAGGAGTGTGCCATCAGGCCCAGAGGTCTGTTCTGTAAGAGAGTCCTCTCTGGGAGAAAAGGGTTAGGATTCAGAGGGTGCATGAGAGCTGCGGGTGGGACAGATTGAAGTGAAAATCTTCTCTGTAGCTCTTCCCCCTCTAGTCTGTCTTTTTTTTTTTTTTCTTCTCTGCAGCGGCATGTTGTGTCCTAACTTCACCTCAAATGACAGTCTGCTCCTGCTCGTTCAACCTTCCTCCCTCCCTGTCTTTTCTTTCTTCCTCTTTCTCTCTCTCTCGTAAACACTCGTTCTCAGGCACCAAAAGCAAAGCCCCAAAGCTCCTCGCCCGTCCTCTGTCTCCCTTCACCACTCCCAGGTTGCACATTCGATCGATACCGCTCACCCCTTCTCTCCCCAACATCTTTGACCCCTGACCTCCCGTCCTTTCCTATTCTCTCCTCGAGTCCTCTACCACAGTTGAAGTCGACCCTCAACTCTTTCAAATCAGCTCCTTCACTCCTGAATCCGACCAGTAATGTTCCCTCTCCCTGCACTTTCCCCAACTCCCTCTTTCCCTCCACCTCTCCTCTTCTTTCCTCTGCTCACTCAACCCCTCTCCCTCATCACCCTCACCCCTTCCTCCCCTTACCCCCACCTGGTTCTCTCAATCCAGGGGAATTCGGCGAGGTGTGCCGCGGACGTCTCAAGCAGGCCGGTCGCAGGGAGATGGTTGTGGCGATCAAGACGCTGAAAGCCGGCTACACCGAGCGCCAGAGGCGGGACTTCCTCGCCGAGGCCTCAATCATGGGCCAGTTCGACCACCCCAACGTGATCCGGCTGGAGGGCGTCCTGACGCGGAGCTGCCCGGTCCTCATCATCACCGAATTCATGGAGAACGGAGCGCTCGATTCCTTCCTCAGGGTAAGCTTGGTGGGAGGTGCGACGACACCTCTGACAGAGAAGATTTCTTTCTGTTTATATCAAAGCTGAGAGGAACACACACACCGACAGTCATTCACAACACCTCCTGGTTATCGGAATGTTTTACTCTCTGTAAAACACCCCGAGGCGCTCACTTGCTGAGTGATAGAGATTAAATGTGCAATATAACGCCTGGAGACAGGCATAGTGTCTCTGCTTGACATGACTGACTGATGCTGACAGGCTTTCCAATGCCAAACTCCTGGTGGAAAACTGTCACACAGCAGACCTTTGGATGGGTTTGCTTCAGTGTATTAGAGAGTCTTTGTACGACTACAGAATACATTACTGATCAGAGTTTTCGGTTCAGACCACCACCACCTACACAAAATGCTGAACAAAGGCAGGATGAGAAATGAGGTGTCACACAGTAGATTTCCAGTTGCGTGGGGGACCATTACATGTCATTTACATCCAATGAAATGTGTTTTCTTGCATGGCTGCATTGTGAAGAAATCTACTTACTGTAACTGTTAGGTTGGATGAGGTAACTTAATGCTTCTGGTGAGTCGATGTTGTGCTACCAGTCTTGAAAGCAGTTTATCTTTAAGCAATATACAGATGACTGTTTGCATAGATGATGAGACATTTTGGGTGGTGTTATCGATGATATTGATGAGCCTTGACGTTGACCAGCTTGTTTTGACATCTCTCCGCTTTTGTGAGCTGATGCCATATAACCGCGACAGCTCCGGTTCAATTCTGGCTGGGGACATGTGCATATTGTACCTATCTCTCACTGTTTCCTGTCTGTATGGACACAAAAAGGCTCAATGTCCCCTCAAAAATCTACAAAAAAAACGTTAACGTTAATTTTTAATTAACGTTAAAAGTTGTCCAAATGTAAGCAGAGAACAGGAACAGGAATGTTGCCTAAATAAATACTAAAATTTACAAAGTTATTATCTAAATCTGAGGTAATTTAAAGTATAAGCAGAAATATTGTAGTATTGATTCTTGACAGCTGTCAATACTTGGTGCTCCAGACACATTTCAGCGAATTATTGATTGATATCAAATGGGTAAATTGCTTTATTTTTAATATCTTCATTTGAAGACTATAAATATGTTTTTCTGCAATATTCTTAAATATATAAAGCTATATAGCTATATATATATATATATATATATATATATAACTGTACACTGTATAACTACTGTATTATTAAAGAATAAGTTAATGAGACTACAGATCTTGACTGCCATTGAATGCTGAATATTGGTACCTAACACATTTTGGCCTTTACTAAAAAAGTATTAAAAATTGATACTGACCCTAATCATTTAGTTAATTAAAATAAAATTAGTTGACAACAATTTTAGGTAACTTAAATAATTTATAAAGCAGAATTGCTTTTGCTGCTACCAGCTTCCAAAATGTGTTAATTAGCTGCTTTTGTGTTTTATCACTGGATGTCTTTGGGTTTTGTATTGTTGATCAGACAAAGAAAGCGATTTGAAATAGCTGCAACTGACGGTTATTTTCATTATCAAATAATCTGCTAATTATTTTCTCAAACAATCAATTAATCATGTTGTTTATGAGATGTCAAAAAAAAGTGAACAAGTGCACATCTTCAAATTGCTTTTGTCCAACTGACAGTTTACCATCAAATAAGCAAAAGAAAAGCAGTAAATCCTCACATCTGAGAAGCTGAAAGCAGAAAATATTTGGCATTTTGTCTTGAAGTGACTTAAATGATAAATCAATTATCAGATAATTGCCAATTAGTTTTCTGTTGGAAACATCACCGTGGGCTCTTGGACATTGTAATGGACACTATTAACTATCTTTTTTGACATTTTATAGACCAGATAATTCATCTGTTATTTGAAAAGAAATTGCACTGATTAATCGATAGGGAAAACAATCATTAGTTGCAGACCTACATCTGAGTGTCCAGCCTGAGCCTCTTCCCTCCTTCTCACCCACTCCTCCCAGTCAGCTGTCCGACAAATAACACAAAAAGCTCCGCGGCCTGTACAGTCCTCACCCCCGCTCTCCCGCCAGTGTCACACTGCCTGTGACTCAGAGGAACTCAGAGTTCTGCTCTAACAAGGAGACTGTAGAGTTAACTCACACACACACACACACACACACACACACACACACACACATATGCACAAACTGTCCATGTGTGTCTCAAGAGACTTCGCACTGCAGCTCCCTGGAGACACACTTGCACACAAACACGACATATGCACATGTAGAAGCATTACAGATATACAGAAATAAAACACACGCACACTCATACATACACGCCACAGTATGAAGGTCTGCTATGAATCATGGCTGTTTACACATCCATCCATCCCGGCTTGTTTGGCTGTCAGACTTCATTGGAGTGTGCCGGGTTACAGAGCAGAATGTTTATGGTTTTGTCATGTCACATCTTGTGTTCCTTGCTCTCTCATTGCGGAGTCAAAGAAGGGATTGATTATGTATAAAATAGTTGTGTTTTTCCCCTCCCAATTTCTATGTAAAATATTCAGGTCATGAAAGAAAGCCTCACAGCGTAGTTTCAGCCTCATCCAGGTTTGCAGAGCTTCTCTCTTTTTTTTTATATTAGTTAATTGTGTATTGACATTCCATTGATTGGTTTCACACCCATCAGGTTTCATGAGCCTTCACAGGGTGGGGCGCTGATTTATTACCATCTCCAGTTGATCCCGCCGTGTCACGCTTCATAAACGTGAAGAATTGTAAATTAAACCCTGAAAGCCCTAATCTCTGATTTGTTTCATGCTTCTCAAATGTTAACATAAAAGGGCCAAATTCTGCAAATCAAGGACTTTCAAATGGGGAAAATAAGCTTTGAGCAACATGCAATTCTAATTCAGTTGACGGGCCCATTTTGCTTTAATGTTCACCAGGGGAAAAAAATGCAAACAAAGCTTTGTGTTAACAGCCGTGTACTGCCTGTACCTGCAACTAGTTTGTGTCAGTTGGAGAATGAAGAAAAATACTTGCGGTTGTCTGGTTTTGGTTTCAGCATTACAGCTCCCTTTTTGTTTATCCGTGGAGTCAATATTGAGCCCTAATCGGTTTAGTATGATAGTAAAGAGTCTAATTAATCAGCTAATTGGACAGCATGCATGAAAAGGTCAGCTGTCACTGACTGTCACGAGCAGCCGTGAAGCATTATGACAGATGTCATGTTTATGTGGCCTCAGTGACTGATTGGCCGTCTCCGGTGCTTTCTCCCCCTCCTTATCTCCCATACTCTGCGCTATCGTTTGTTTCCTATATTTCAACACATTCTTATTTTTCATTCCCTCACGTTCCTCCTTCTTCATTAACCGCCTCATCCTCCCTCCCGCTCTTTCTCTGGCTGTGTGTTTTGTAGCTGAACGACGGGCGCTTCACGATGACACAGCTGGTCGGGATGCTGCGCGGCATCGCTGCGGGGATGAAGTACCTGTCAGACATGAACTATGTTCACCGAGACCTCGCCGCCCGGAATATCCTGGTCAACAGCAACTTGGTCTGCAAGGTCTCTGACTTTGGCCTGTCACGCTTTTTGGACGACACTTCCGCTGACCCCACTTACACAAGCTCCCTGGTCAGTATTGTGTGTGTGTGTGTGCGTGTGCCAACCCTGATCTGTGTTTGTATACTCTGTGCATGTTTAATTGAGCTTGTTAATTGTATCCCCTTCACTTGGTTCACATGTGCATATGGATGCATGTGTGACTGTTCGTGTGCGCCAATATTTGCGTTAGCGTGCAAGACCGTCTGTGAAATTTGCATTCGCTTCTGCACGTGTGTTTGTGTGCACGCTTTGTCCCTGTGTGTGTTGTTATAAGACTGTAGTGTCTCCAAGGGTGTTGATACCATCCCCCTCTGTGTGTGTGTGTGTGTGTGTGTGAGCAGGGAGGGAAGATTCCCATCCGGTGGACGGCGCCAGAGGCCATCGCCTTCAGGAAGTTTACTTCTGCCAGTGATGTGTGGAGTTACGGCATCGTCATGTGGGAGGTTGTGTCCTATGGAGAGCGGCCATACTGGGACATGAGTAACCAGGATGTGAGTTAGCTTGACAGTCTCATGGTGCAAACACACATCTATAGACCAAATGCGTATTCAGGGAGTTTTATGTCTAAGTTTAGGGCCGGCCGAGAGTTTCTCTGAGCTGTTGTGGCTTTGATTTCCAGCGTGACATGTTGGACCTGGGCCTGTTCTGCTGTCTTTATCTCCTCATTGCAGATGCTGGTGCAGCTGTGCGCCTGTGTTCTAGTTTTTACCACCGTATTTACAGCCTTGGCCTGCCCACCCTCTACAAATCCATACTGCAGAGCCTCCCTCCACACACACACACACACACACAAAGGCATACTCAGGGAAAGGCCTTTTCTTTTTTTGGTTTTTTACAGGCGTTGTTACCTGTAGGCTATCTGCACTGCACAGACATCGTAACTACAGCAGTGAGCCTGCCGGAAAGAAATCTCTTGGTTCCTCCTCCCTGAACAAAGTACTGAAGCAATGTGTACACCTCCACTTTATTCTCTGAGGAATATCTGCTCTGTATTGTGTTTCAAAAAAGAGAGTTGTAACGCTGATAGCAATAAAGCAAAAAAGGAGCGGGAATGAAAAATGCCAGTAATGTATGTATAACTTTCATAAGAAAACCTACATGCAGTAATGAAAGCATCAAAGTAGAGGCTCTCTATTGTTCCCAATAGCCTTTGTGCCTGTGCCACAGTCATCGCTCAATAAGCAACAGAGTCAACAAATGTAAGATATAAACAGAGGTGCTTGCTGGCTACAAGCACGACATAAAAATCAAAGGACAAGCAGCAGGAGAAGAGGAATGCAGCAGAAATGTTTTATTGTTCCCAAATGGCAATTTTTTATTGTTGTGGGGAGTTAAAACCCATACAGAGCTTATGGAGGGAAATGCAGTTGCTAGGCGAAATCAAATCAATGAGCGAACGTTTTCATCCTCCACTTATTGTCTCTCCTATCAGTCATGCCCGTTTTGAATTGACAACTTTGAGAATCCTTGAGAGTATTGTTTTTGTAGTTTTGTAAAGATACTGAAAAGAAGATTGGAATGTGTGACAGCCAGAGCCGAGAAACTGTCTAACGTAGGACATAATACAGTAACCGGGGATTATACTTCCGCCGCACTTACAAAGGCCAAACACAGTGAGACATGAGTCACGGCCAAATGTTAACACTTTGTCATAGCAACACATGAAATTTGTTTTAATCCTTGTATGCAAGATATTCTAGATATTTTTCACAGTAAATGTCGAATTTAAAGTTTATTCGAATGTGTTCACATTTTGGCCACGCTAGCGGCATGGCCCTGTGGACGGCGATGTCGGTCGACCACACGTGAAATATCTTTAAACTTTTTGGATAGCTTGTTGAAAAATTTGAGAGAGATGTTGATGGTCCCCAGAGGATGAACTGTCACAACTTTGGTGACTTTGGTTTTCCTCTGGCGCATCATTAGGTCAAAATGTCCAAAGCATTTTGAAAGTGTGTCCAGTACTTGCCTTAATCTCCATCAGCCTCAGCTGTACTTTGTGTTCAGTGTCCTAACTAAGATGATGAACACGTTAAACGTGATCTGCTAAACATCAGCAGCATTGTCACTGTGAGCACGTTAGTGTGTCGGTGTAAGCATTTAGCTCAGTACAGCCCGACAGAGACTTTGAATAATAATTTTCCTGTCCCTCAGGTGATGACGGCTGTAGAGCAGGACTACCGGCTGCCCCCGCCCATGGACTGTCCCATGGTTCTGCACCAGCTCATGCTCGAGTGCTGGATGAAGGAGAGAAACCTGAGGCCCAAGTTCTCCCGCATCGTCAGCACCCTGGACAAGCTGCTGCGCAACGCCGCCAGCCTCAAGGTGGTGACCAGCACCTACTCAGGGTGGGTCCGCATGCAGGAACAGAGGCAGCGTTTAATCACGGACTTGAGTAGTTTTCGCAGACACTTTTCTTAAATAAAGAAAGACTCTTGTCATAGTTTATGCCTTAGCATTGGCCTCAAACTGCTTGTCAAGTTTCAAGGTGGATGGAAAGTGTTCTTTAAAAATGTGTTATATCTCGGTTCATTTTCAGGAAAAAAGAGGCACTCACTGTTACCACCCGAGCAACTTTCAGACTTGCTGACTTTACTTTCTAAATAGCTGCAGCAAAAGATCTCACTGGATTTACAGTATATGTATAGAGGGACCATTGTGAGGAATCTCAGTTCACAACAGCAACCAGAGTTTACAGTAAATACAGAAGCTTTTAGTGGAAATAATATAAAATTTGATAGCAAATTTGCAGAAACTTTCATCATAAAGTCTGTAATGTTGGCTGTGTTTTTGCAGTTTTGTTGTGTTGTTGGCTGACTTGGCAGCTACTGTTGAAAATATATCCATTATTCGGCTGGGTTTTCCATATTGGCACAAAATGCTTTTGTGGTTTTCCTACAATAGCAGCAGAATAGTGCTAACAGAAGAAAAGGGTGATGCAATTCCTTCTCTTTCACCTTGTGTGAAATTGTCCCCTGTATTGTATATGACGTCTGTGAAGTGCAGGATGAAGACTCCTCCTGGTGCAGAGACGAGCAGCACTATGCCTCTGGGTTGTTGGAATAAGATGTCACAGTGAAAAAAATATGGCTGGCCTAAAGAGAGGCACAACAAGGTTTAAGCTTGTTGGGTTTGCTTTGTTTTATGCTTTCAGTTGATTTGGGAGGATATTTCTTTGAGCTGAAGGGCTTTGCTGCCAGACAGACGCCTGCCTCTTCTTTTCTGACACCTCCCTTGGAAGTGTAGAAGTTGACTTATTCATAGGTAGCCGTCCTCACGTTGACAAGTTGTTTTTCAACCTTTCCTTTTTTTTGAGCGCAGTGTCTCCAAGTGTTCCAGCCATTTTTACTGACGCGTTTGTTCTGAATTTTGTTAGCCTTGCATGCAGTCAACACAGTGATTAGTGCTGGTTTAGATGCTGGATCCTCAGCCCTGGAGTGATGTATAATGAATCAAGTGCCGATCCTCTACTCGGTGGCTCTTGACTATGCGATAGTTTCCTGTTTCAGGCACAAAAGGCAGAATTCATACCTACAGTATCCAGGTCTTGTGCCAGCTCCTTGGCTCACAGTTTCACTCTAACACCAAGCCCCAAGGGCGATTCCTATGCCAGGATTTGGGCTCAGCGAAGCTAATTGTGTGTGGAAATGTAATGGCTGACCTCGGTTTAATTCCCCCTATACTTGGCTGGATGCTGGAATGTAGGTGATAGGACAGACAGCAGCCAGAGCTGCTGATGTGGAAAAGCAGGAGGTGATGAAGTGTGAGTAATAAGGGAGATTGAGGAGAAGCTAAAAGAGAGGAATGTGTTTAATTAGGTTGCTAATGAGCTTTTTAATGCATCAGGGGAGGGCGCGCCCAATGCTGTGATGGGCGAATAGGAAAGGAATATGTATGTGTGTGTGTGTGTGTGTGTGTGTGTGTGTGTGTGTTATGCTTCGTGTCACTGTGTTCAGATGACATGCCAATGATTAATTTATAGCCTCATCTGTATGCAACGGCAAGCGAGTTCGACGGAGATGGAGCAGGAGGGAGAGAGAAAGGATCATGTTGTCAGAGCATGATTTAGAGAGCGTCTCCCGTGTTTGCGTGTGCGTCTGAGCCGGCGAACGCTCGCTCCGCCTCACCTGCCATTGGCTGCTCGATGATGCTGGGACCGATAACGGAGGGAGAGAGAGGATATGAGCTGCAGCGCTATCTGTAGAGTATCTTCAGCCACGAGGGCCTTGAAAACAAGGACACTGGCCGAGGAATAAAGGACACTCTGAGGCTGCGGCGCTTTTTCCAAGATAACTAAGAAATATGTTGAACTTTTATTAAAACTGGAAATGTGATGAATAGATTTGGCTTGGCATTTGAGCTGGACTTTGTTTATCGCAGCTGAAGCTCTAGATCAACAGATTTGAGCATATTCTCATGGAGCTGTTTTTTTATTGTTTTTAACCACAAGGTCTTAAAGCGTATGTACTGAGCAGAATTTAGCTACAGTGGCACTAAGATGGATTAAACCTTTATCCACCTTCAATGAGAGCACTTAGCGGAGTAATAATGAGCTGTATCTTTTGTTTAAAGTGGCCGTGAACCTGCTGCTGACCCGTGTTGCTTTGTGTTGGCAGGGACCTGCTGCGGCTCGGAGGGACGCTGCCGGGACACAACAGGAAGAGTCCGGACAGCAGTCAGGAAATCGTTCGGCAGCAGATGAGCCAAACTCTCCCCATCAGAGTGTGAGCTGCCGCACACAATATGTGGAGGATACAGAGTGGATGAAAAACTACCTAGAAACTCTGACATGAAGAGCCTGATGTAAAATAAAAAGAAGAAAATAAAAAAAAAATCAGCTCCAGCTACAGGGGGAGAAAGAGGACCGTTTTGGAGATTTCTTTCCGACTGGAGATTTAATGTCCGTTTAAAGAGAACTTCCCATTGCAGTGTGTGTGTTCATTACTTGACACTTGTGGATTTGTGACAATTGACATAAAGCCAAACTTCCTATTGCCCCCTCTCAGGTTGTGTTTGCATGTCTGCATGTGTTTTCTGCTGGTTGGGAATCAGTCTTTCCTTCTCTCCCCCCTCAGACTGAGGACCAGAGAGCTCACACAGATGATAGGATTCAGTGTCCAGATGATACAACAGTGCCAAGATAAAGCAAACATTTGCTTGAAACTAACTCTTAAGACTGCTCGACATCTGTACACCTCCAATCCAATCAATCTTTCTTTTTTTTTTCTTTTTTTACCCAACCAACTCTGTTTCTTTGATTTTGCTTTTCTGGAAACAAGAAAAAAAAAAACACACTTGTCATCTGCTTCCTCTTAAATACTGTCTTCCACATATACTGGGAGATATACGTGTTACAAATCTGTACAAAGCATCCGAGTCTTCACAGCGTCTCTCTGTCAGAGGAGAGATGTAACTGACACTGTGCGGGACACGTCATGTGCATGCCAAAGTGGAAACTTCTTCATGAGAAAAGTACAAACAAGTTCCACATTAACTGTTGCTTTGGTGGCATTTTGCTGTATGGACTTTAACGTCCATGTTTTTTAACCTTATTTGATTCATATACGCATTGTTTTGAATGCTAAGTTATTATCTATTATTGCAAAGAGGTGTTTTTGTGGTTTTTTTACAAGCACCGGGGCTTAACTTTTTTATTACACTGCTTGTTTTTTCAAACATTAACAAACCAGACAGACATGAATGAGTGAATCAAGAAGGAAATGTTCTGCTCAGACAGAATAATTACCTTTTAAAAACATTGAGGAGACTTTGTCGAGATTGCTTTTTTTTTTTTTTTTTAAATGAAAAGCGCCCGTGGTTGTGCTGTGTTGTATATTTTACTTTGGCAAATGTGTTGCAGATCAGTGGGGATTAAAAAGGTCACTATCCAGATGATAGCTCTGCGACCTTAATATTGACCTGACCTACAAACATTAATGTAGAACAAATCACTCATTGGTTCATTTCTCCTGACATGTGTTTTCTTCAGCACGCCAGCTGTCAGCGCAGTTCCTATCTAAAACAACTGCCTGTATATAATACTATATTTCTATTAGACCTGTCAGCTCAGCATTTACAACTATCTGACCTGGTTTTGACCTCTCTATGACCCTCGTTTATATGCTTGTTTGTTTATTGTTGAGGAGCAAACAAATGGAGAAATTACAGTTTAATGGTCATTACATATCTGAAACTATATGTCACAATGAAAGAAGAAAATGTGTGTCTGTTAGGGCAGACTTTTTACTGTGCAATTAAAGGTGTATTAGATTGTAAAAAAAATGCCAGAAAACTAGAACAAAAATAAGCATTTCTCTTTCAGTATTTTTACGATAATCATATGCAAATAAATTATTAAACGGATCTCTGGTATTCTCTTTGATTTCTCGGCGGGTTCACCAGGCTGAAGTTCCAGGTCTCTTATCCGGCCGAGGGATGAAAAGAGGGAATAGCAAGTGGGTTTCACCTCCTCAGTCGGAATATCACAGCATCTTTGGATGGACTCATTAAGATTTAAGGTTAATCAAAGGCCGGTCCACACAGCTCGCCAATTAGCAAGACCACAGGACTATTCTGGGGATTTCAGTCTCTGTTGCTGCTGGAGAGGCTTCAAGGAGGCAAAGTTAATCTGGCTTCACACCAAATGTCAGTGTTGTTTGGCTTTAATCTGTCAGCCAGGAAACAAACTGGATCTCTCGCCCTACTAGTGCAGATGAGTAAAGCTGTCACCTTCTGTTTTTATCGACTGAGAGGAAGCTCGACTATTGGGGGCTCCGGAGGTTCATACTTACCCGCTTTAGACTCGCTGCTCAGACAGCAGCTGTATGATCAGCCACCAAAGGGAAGACTGCTGGTGTCGTGTTCTCTGCATGTTCTCTAATCATCTCGGCTGCTCTCACAGGATGTTCACACACCGGGTCAACTCAAGGGCCTTTAGAACAAAATGTGCAATATATGCAGACAGAGCCACTGGATGTAATTCCACTGGGCGACCTACGAAGCGTGGCATTTATCATGTGTGTCAAAGCTCTGCAGCTCGATAGCAGATAAATGCTTTGACGCGGTATAGCTGCTCTCTCCATTGAAAGAAAGATGTGTAGAAATGCTCGAGTTTGGAAGAGAATATTATGCACAGAAGCCCGCTGAGGAGGAAGTCTTCCAGTGAAAAGCTGTGTTTTTTCAGGACGCATTTAGAAGTGGGCCCAGATTTTAATCAAGCTCTACAACACAAGCCTATTTTAAACGTGTTTGCTTGGTATTTTCCATTGCATCTGAGATCTGATACAATGTCAAAAGTGAGATTTTGCATCCTGTTTACCATTAAACATTTGAAGCGTTTCCAGCTCGCGGGCCGCTCTGGCTCGCTGCTCACCAGACACTCGTAGCCCCCCATCTCAGCAGAGCTGGATGAAATATTTTTCACTGGTGCAACTTAAAGATGATGCAAAATGGCAGCAATCCTAAAGGAAAATATCTCATTATCATATTACAGACCATTAAGTGATGAGAAATCAGCTGCGACAGTTTTCTCGCAGAGACTTTAATGAGCGTAGTTGGTAGAGGGAAAACTGAGGAAGTGATGGCAGGATGACAGCCAGTCTTTATTTCATGGCTGCTGGTTGCTCATCAGTGACCAGAAGTCTGAGGTTCAACGTCAAATCCCTACATCACCGGCGTGATCTCCACGATTACTGCGAGATTAACAGCAGCTCGGCCGTTACACTGGATGTACATAATCGCACACAAACACCAGCCAAGGCGGAACACACACTGAGAAAAAAAAAAAGACACACTACAAACTCACATGCATATGCAGATGCATACTTGTGCACCCGCCACTCACACACAGATCTGCTGGATTGGCAATGATTTGTCAGATTTAGCTGGATCTACTTGTGTACCCCTTCTGAATGCACCAGTCAGTTCTCTTCCAAGCTCAAAGCTCTCATTTGCCATCCTGTCCAAAGCAAGTTTAATGCCTCCAATTACAGGGGGTCTGCAAGCAGGCAGATTTGGAGCGAGGAGGCTTGGCAGGAGAGTTTGCTACGCATCAGGGCCTTTTAACAGAGTAGTGATTTGCTGCTGCTGGTGCTGAAGCTGCCTGTGCCGTCTCATCAATGGAAAACTACCCTCTTTATGGTGAAGCGCACGCAGCCCTAAGCCGAAACTGTGAGGAGAGACACAAAAATATCAGGCTTTTAAACAACGCGGTACCGGCTCTTTTTCACGTTCAATGTGGAGGAATTTCTGCATCTCTGCACGGCAAGCACAAATGGAAATCAAAGACCTTTCAGCAATATTTTTTATGTAAAAGGGGCTGTATTTTAATTGAATATTCTGAGTGTCATGGTGGAAAAGCAGCAAATGAAGGAAACTGCATACAGACAAGAAAGGTGCAGTAATGCTGAAACATGTTATATGGTGCATTAAATATATATGACAGGCGAAGGGAAATGTTTTTATCTTCAAGATAGAATATATGCGACTTAATCAACTTTCATTTGACTTTGCATGTTTTAAAAAAAAGACTATATTGTGTCTGAAGTTTCATTTGTATAAATCCTGAAGTCGCACATTTTATTGATCCATATTCATATAAGTGGTCATATGCACCAGAATTAGAGAGATGTACAATATCATGAAATCCATGAAAGTCAACCTATACACAATCACTTTTTTTTGTACACCACATGGCATAAAACCTTAACAACCGCAGTTATACTTTGTTCTGACTATTAAATATGTACTCAAACATGTAATCTATTAATCACTTATACCCACTGAAGACATTCATCTAATTGTCCCTATTCAGAGACACTAATTAACCATTAAAAACTTTTAGAAAATTTCCATTGAAATTATTTTACAATAAATCTATAATTCAAAATAAAAGCCACAAATTATAAGACATTATTCTTTTTAAATCCAAATGAATGGATTACATTTACCATTTCTTGTAACCAGATTATTGTAATCTTGTTAAAGATAATCCGTTACTCCCTAACCCTGGTCTTCAAGTATTATATGAACATTAAAGGGAAGCAGCTGGCGCTAAATGCAACTATAATCTTTGCTGCAGCTTCATGTCTAAAGTAAAATATAAATGGGGAGCTTCAAAACATCTCATTACAGAAATACTCAATTTGCCCCTCAAATGATTTGTGCACATTTAATTAAAAAAGCTGCAACACATTAATACCCTTATACACACATATACGTACACACACGTCCGCAACAGTAAATAATACCTCCCAATTTCAGCTTTACCTCCCAGCATTTTCCCCATGAAAGCATTCAGTGTTGCAGGGACTGATGATTAGCATGACAGTGCACTTTGTGCTCAGCGAGGCCTCCCACCTCTGCCCGTCTGTGGCTCGATCGCTGCAGCGTGTGATCCATTAAATGGCCTCTGAAGCCCCATACATTGATTAACGGGCGTCAGTTCTCTGTCGGGTTTGAAGGCAGGATACGGTGCATCAGAGAAGTCTTAGCTTAGCACAAAGACTGGAAACAGGGGGAAACAGCTTGACTCTAATCATTTTTACTCTTTCATACAAAAACCAGAGGTGTAAAAATGACTATTTGCCCTTTTACACTGGGTTACTGCTGCATTTCCATGCTCCTCCAGTGGTCCCATATTCAAAGTTGGGAAGATGTTCTTCCGACTTCGGTGTGTTCATGAGCTTTAAGTTGTGATGTAGAAAGAACATGGACGCTACAAAGAAGATGAGTTGTATTTTATCGCTCAGAGCGTTTAAACAACACGTTGATAGCTGTCTCCAGTATTTGTGTGGTAACGAAGAGCAAAGGTAACTGATCAAACGTGGACAGCAACTAAAGTTTACAACCTAATACCATATAACAAACTACATGTGAGCAAAAAAAATGATATGTAATACGTGAATTGATAAAAAAGTTGCCATCAACCAGACATTTACATTCGTCTGCCATGTTTCTGCATATATGATGTCAACTTCCAGCAAAGTTGTGTACCAAATTTTTCCAGATGGGAACTTATTTTTTTAATGCTGCCTATGTACTATATACTTAAGTAAAGTCCAATACTGAACTTATATTAAACTAACAAGATTTGACCTGTTCATTAGTGAGCTTTAGAGGTGCTGATGGACAGAGCCAGGCTAGCTGTTTCCCCTCGTTTCCAGTCTTTATGCTAAGCTACGCTAACTGGCTGCTTGCTCCAGCTACATATTTACTCTACCTGGCGTGCGAGTGGTATCGATCTACTCATTTAACTCTCAGCAAGAAAAAAACAAACGAGCATACTTAATAAAACCTCCCTGTTCTCCTAACTAGTGGCTGACAGGATGAGGATGTGGCATTTTTACATCTACACTGTGCGTGTGTGTGTTCGACGAGGAGGCCTTGACGGCGCTGTCATGTTGCCATGAGGTGAAAAACACTGTGACATTGTCCATTGTGCGCTGCAAAAAAATAAAACAAAATACAGCCTGGTGCAGCATCTAAAAGACCACATCTGACTGCCAGGGTGTGTTTCAAAGCACCAAAGCAGTGAGCTCCCGGTGAATAGAGGGGCCAACGGAGATCATTAGCATGCATGTGAATGGGTTGGGAAGAATGAGCAGATTATGCATTTGTATGTTTGCTGATGAGATAGAGGGGTTTAGGTCCCTCAACTCAGTTTGAATCACAAATCCACACCAGGGGAGGGGAAAGGCCACGCATAGGGAAGAGCAGGAAGAGACAGACTATAGGCTTTTGAGTAAACGGGGTGGGGGGGGTGTAATGCCGTGGTCTCAGAGCAGATGTCCCAAATTGCCAAAGAAAAGAAAAAGAAGACCAAAGGGACTGGTGGATCCTGAGCTGAACCCCTATCTTTCTAAATCTGCAAAGTATCCGTGCGGAGCACCGGGGCGGATCGCACCGCCAGGCTGCCAGTCAAAGTTCTGAGCGCTTGTTTTCAGAGCCCCTTTTGTTGTGGCCTGTGGAGCGTGTTAGCAACAAGGCCGTGAGTGAGAAGGCTGGCTGGCTGGCTTCAGGGACTCTCCTCTACATGCGGAGGGCTTTACAGTTCGCTGGAAAGATGAGGAGAGACAAGGAACAAAAACACTTCCGCGCCGTCCGAGCCGAGAGCAACGACGAGCCAGTATGTCGCACCGTCTCGTCCTGTTACCGGGGTCAACGGCGCCGGCGCTGACAGTGATGTGTGTCACCACGGGTTTTGTAATTAAATGGGAAGAGGCTGTTTGACTGAAACGCAGCGTGATCGCTTTTTGTCTATACCACAAACACACACAGGCATGCGCAGGCAGATTCTTATCGCCTGAAACTACCTGTATATTCGAAATAAATGGCCTGCCAAGCATTTGATGGGTTGGCTAGAAATCCCAAATGCTTATACTGCCTTGGCTGCTTTCAAGTAATCATCCCCATGGTAACACCTGACACCAGCTATTCATCATGCAGCCCATATAAACTCCGGCATATTCACAACAAGTCACACAGTCAACTTTTATACCCGCTGCTGACAAATAGCCACACAAAGCATGTCTGTGCATGATGATACATTCAAAATGAAATCCCCTTATTAGAGCTTAGCTGCATGTCTGCTGTGTGTGTGTGTGTGTGTGTGCGTGCATGCGTGCATGTGTGTGTGAGTGAGTGCATGTGTGGTGTTGTATCATGCACTTCCCTCCACATTAATTGTCGGCCGTTAGCGGTAATGTGACAGGTGAAAGTGAGTTTGTTAAGATGACATTGACTCTAATGTGTTGCTATAGTTTATATCAGCCAGTCGAGCATGCAGCGTCAGTGGATGAATATTCAGGAATCAGAGCCTCATTTAGCATGAACCCAGGCAGAAATGGAAATTCTTTGGCTTTCAATTAGACTAGATGAGGATGCTCACGTAGCACAAATAGTCCTACTGTATGTAGCTGTTATTTTTTCCTTCTCGCACTCGCTGTGTTTGAACCATCTGTCAGTGATATTGATGTTTCTCACAGAGGGCTACAGGGTGCAGGATGAAGGAGAGGAGCCAGAGTGAGGAAATATTTGTGGGATGCAGTCATACACATCTTCTCATCACTCCGTCACACTGAGTCTGGGGGCCAACATAGAGACCTCGAGTTATTTTCTTGATGCTGGACTGCAATTAGATTTAGTCTTGGCAAAAGAAGTGTACAGATCTTTTACTGAGGTAGAACTGGCAATACAACGATATAAAAATTATATAAAAGTTGCACAGGTCGTAGGTTGTATTGTTGTATGTTAAATCTTAAACTGCACAGTAACTACAGCTGTCAAATTAATGTGTTGAAGTATACAGTAGAATATTTCCCTCAGAAATGTAGTAGAATACAAATAGGAAGAAAATGGAAATTTTCTTTCTACAGCGATTCTTGATCCCCAGAGGATGAATCCTACTGACTTTGATGACCACATGACTTTTTCTCTAATGCGACCATGACGTTGACACATTTTTGGTTTTAAGTGAAACAAAAAATAACAGATGAATTGCCATGAAATTTGGATCAGACTTTCACGATCCCCACAGGATGAATTGTAATAACTTTTGTGATTCCTTAACTTTCCAAGTACGGCCTCAGCTGCACTCTGTCTTTAGTGTTAATTAGCAAATGTTAGTGTGGTAATACTCTAAACTTAGATGGTATATAGGCTCATTCACTACTCCCTATATAATATGCACTCGATATAGCGAGCAATAAACTATACCACAAACACCAATTTAGATTTCTCTTCACGGACTCTTCATCAAATTCAGACCCAGTTCAAGGTTCTTCTTATTATTTTGTGTCATCGCTGTCAGGTGTGGTGTCACTCAGCTGTCAGCTGTACATCTATGAAAACCAGAGCATTGCATTGTTAGCAGAGAGTGTGTACATGCCATGGAAACAATTTTGTTCCACTGTGGGATTTTTGAGGGCACTATTTAATGGATAGATGGTAACATGAAATTAGCATTTAGCTCAAAGCCCTGCAGCTTTACAGTCACTGCCGTAGACTCTTCGTCTTTAATCTAGATGTCAGCCCCCCCCCCCCAAAAAAAAGCCTGCAAAGTATTTTGAAGTCATAATTTGGCACAAAGAGTGTTGCTTTTCAAAGTGTTTGTCTGGCTGAAATTTTCAGTTCATTGTTTTTGCTTTGGCTTCAAAGAATGGAGTAGAAGAAAGCCGTGCTCCCGACTGCTCGAGGTTCCCTATCTGCGGACTGCAGATAATGAGGTGGTATCTGTTAGCTGGAAGAGAGCAGCCCGGCCGGACCAGAGCGCCAGTCCGCAGAGAATCGGCGTCTCATCCAGTCAAACAGCAGCACAAGGTTTCGTAAGGTACATCCTGAATTCCTCCAGGTTTAATGTCTCCGTCAAAAGAAGATCAAAAGGAAGGGATTAGAGCAACATAACAGAGGTAAGTGTGGAGAGGAGTCTTTGCTAAACTCCAGAGCGCTTTTGATACTGCTCATCCCTGCCAAACCGTAGCCATGGCAACAGTGGAGAGGGAAGTGTGCGGCATTGATAAGAGTGCGACAGGGGATGAAGGGGTTGACAGATCATTTTGGAGAAGTCTGACCCTTCTGCAGAAGGACCGTCGTCTTGTCTGGGAAATTAATACCATACGCAGATGGTGTGCAGAGATTGACAGCCTCGGACCCATTTCTCTCTGTGGTAGCAATTTAACACGTATCATACTACAAAGTGTTAACTTCTGACACCAGCGAGGGTATTTTCACACTGTAAATGTCTGTGACTGTGGGTCTCTTCTTCAAGTCCTTTAGGATTTATCTGCTGTGCCAAGCTTACTGTGCTCCACATTGTTAGGAAAATATGCACAAAACTCCGCCACCACGCCTTTAGCCGAGCTTTAGCACGGTCCTCCTGTAACGGATGTCATGCAGAAATAGACGTTCGACATCAAGGGGCTCCAGCCTAAGAAGGACAGGCTCGCATAAGGCGACAAATTAAATATCGACACTCGTGCGCTTCCCTAATTTGTGAAAAACTGCGCTTCTTGCAAGTATTTTGTGTAAACAAGACGAGGATGGGGGAAAAAAAGGCTTACAAACTATAGAAAAACCACTGGGAATGCTTCATTTGCTCTCTCCGTCTCTGAACAAACGAAGAGAGAGAAAAGGAGGAAGAGGAAGAGCGATGTACAGTAGAAGGGCCTCCAGCCTGCCTCAGGGGCAGCAAGCCGGATACAGCGTATGATTTCACAAACAACGTTAGTTTTTGCACCACTGATTCAGGCAGAGTGTACTTAATTAGTAAAAATGGACACTAATTGAGCCCCAGCTGTACGTGAGGGGGAAAAAAAAAGGAGTGAGTCTCTAAGCACACACCAACCCAAGAGCTCCAAGTCTCTCTGATCCTCTTCTCCCCCCTGAGCTCCGTCTGTTCACTCACTGAGCGTATCGGCTTGTTAGCACACTGGGAGATTTGTAAGGATAATGAAAAGTCGGGACATGATGGGAGATTCAGCATGAAGAAGACGGACTTCCGGACTTGTTCTTGGCCGAACATGTTGTACTCCAAGTGCAGAAAAACTTCATGACCAGTAATATATGATTTACACCCAAATGTTAATCCTGTGTTAAACTCAAGATTTGGCACGGCACTGTGCATTTCATAATATGCAGAGATTGTTTTTGCTGCATAATTTGCACATTTTGTTGGGTGAAGGAGCATCGAACAGTAAATATGATTTCAGGATCTCAGCCAGACTGACTCAGCGGCTGCAGCTAAATGAACTAACATAACAAACTTGAATGCTGACTTTACTAACACATGTAAATGGGCTTTTTCGCTATGCTAATGAAAATGTAAATTCCCACAAAAATAAACTCTACAGCCAGAAGGCAAAGTAGAAACAGTTAAATACAACGAATTTGTCTTTTTTTTATGAGCACAGGGAGGCTTCACAGAGCACAAACCTGTGACAATGTTTTGAAGCAGTCAGTCTGCTTTGTTATAGCATGTTTTCAGCTGTGCAGGTTTCCCTCAGTATATGTTTGTTTTCACACGGTAATTGCCTCTGATTGCGTTATAGATGGCAAACTAACAAATGTTGTTACACACAGACGCTCTCACATGTCAATCACGATCATTATAATCATTTCATTTGTGTCACAGTTGTTGTTTGTCTGGCAGGATCATGCATGTAACATGACTTACTAACTGATTTTATCGGTTGAAATGCAATTTATTGAGAAACAAAATAATTATCATGGCATGCACTTTAGGTCAAGAAAAAAATTATAATATCGAGTACATTTCTAAACTATCTAAGGAATCGTTTTTTTTTTTAATATTCATCTTCATTTTCCACATGCACATGTCATACAGCTGCTGACATGCTTAGTAAGGTCAAATGGCCAATCCAATAAGCCTTCTGAAACTGAGTAATATCTTAGACAGAGAGCTCCTTCCAATTAGCAATATGCCAGAAACATTTTGAATCTGTCTTGATGAACATAATTAAACGCATTTAACAGTTTAAGATGAAATAATCACAACCTGTGGTGTACTTTATTAATGTTACAATGCTTTATCTTTGGTAGCAAAGCTTGTTGTTTATTCTTTGTACTTACTGTGCTAAATGTATAAGTGATACATTCATAGCCTGCAACAACCCAGAAATGTACCATTTTAAATTTAGTGTTAGTCAGTGGAGTTAAAAAGCTTTTCTGTTTCCATAAGGTTCTAAGAAAAAAAATGTTTTCTTGTGAGTTTTTCGTCTTCATCGTGTCCTGGTCTTCAAAGGACTGGCAGGAATTTGTACTCAGGAATTTAGACTATAATCTGATTTAAGGAGGACTGTAGAAGAAGACTTTTCTGCTGTTTTTGGTGTAAACAATCAGGCAGTGACACATTCAAGGAGAGGTTGATGACATATGAAGGTCAAGCTGTTTTTAACAGTGAATAATCATACCAATCATCAATATTTTGACCTCTATATGGTGCATATTTAATAATAATGTGGTTGTATTGATCCATGTAGGCCAACGTAAAAGGGCAATCCAATAATTTAAATCTCAAAGTCAGCCTAAGCCTTGTATAATGTTGTATAATGTCATCTGTGGCTCTGTAGGAGCTTCGTCCAGTCTGAGAAAACAACCCTGCTTTTTAAACTTGCGGTGAGTTTTAAAGACAAAGGCATTTACCAGACAGGGAGGGTATAACAAAAGACACTTTGGAGCTGCATTATGGGAAATGTAGGATCCAATGTTTGTGGCGCTTCACCCACATTACAGATAACAAGTTAGGATATCTCTGCTTCTGCTTCTTCAGTTTTGACCATTCTTTTTAAAATATGTCTCTCACAACTTTATGGAAGTACGTTACTAAATTAGTGGATGCAGGATTAATACCAGCACAGGGGTGCAAGTTCTGTATGTATCAGGAGAGCCACCACAAGCTTCCTCTCTTTGTTAAAAGACATTTCAGCCAGGTGGAACCTGACTCAAAGTATTACATTACATTCATCTGGCGCATTTATCCGATGCTCCTTAATTACTTCCCATAAACATATATTTGGAGCGATTTGGGATTCAGTGTTTTGTTCAAAGACACTTCTACAAGTGGACAGTGACGGAACCACCAACCCTACAATTAATAGGCACCTCTTTCTAACTACAACTACAGTCACCCACCAACCTCACTCCCTTAAACATTTGGGTACAACTTTATAATAAAGCAGGGGTTTATAAGTTGTAACGGCTTTAATTATGGTTAATAAATAATTCACAAATGCTTTTTCTTAATGTTACGTTATTAGCCATTAATAAGAACCCCCCCCCCCCACACACACACACACACACACACACCTCTCTCACAGTTTCTTATCTATTTCTATTTCATATTCTGTATTGAGATCCAGAATAAGAACAAACAAGTTCTTATTATTGCTTATTTTGCATAGCCAGACATGTCACCTATAGAGGATTGAACTTTCATTACATTTCCTTTCATAATATTTTATAAAGTGATGCATTATGTACCTACAACAAAATTTCACCCAAAAAAAAGGTCACGATCTAGTATTTCCTTCTTTCAATACAAAAGAGTGAAAACAAGAGTAATAAACTTGTTTTTAAATCTTTTTGAAATATGGTGGTTAAGCTTTTATTTGAAGTCTGTCTTATCGCTGCAGTTTCCAGTCAGAGGTCTGAGATGAGTCGACCTCCTGTCTGTATCAAACACCTTTTTCTTGAGTGATTTGCATTTAAGGATGCTGATGAATCAAGCAAAGTCACAAAGTTTAATCTGTGAAAAAGTCTGGGAGCTTAAAATCGGGACTTTATTTTCCAAAAATGTCCTATGCAGGTTACCAGCAGCCACTGCGCGATCAAAACAAGATATGGAAGTTTAGTGAAGTGAAGGGCACACTTGATTTAATTAGGAGGGAGATTTTTTCCCGGTGCTGACTCATAATCGCCTTGTTTTTCCTCTGCTGTGCCTTCCTATTACATTCTAACATACAGTAATGAAAGTCTGTGCTGATTGCAACCACACTGGTGGATCCTCTGCTCATTTTAACACATTAACATAGTTTGCAACAACTAGATGAGCTCTTGATGAAAGCGATTTGATTAGAAAATTTTGGATTGTTATGAAATGAAGGCTAGAACACCTCAGTTAACTTAGAAGTGTTTCATACGATACGATTCACTTTCCCCCCACAAAAAAGACCCTTTAACACTGACACCTTTTTTGTTAGTAATCGCATTACTAGCAATTTTACAAACCTAAAGATCATATTGGTTATGATAAAAATTGTACTTAAATACATATATCAACACTCTGTGAACTGCTTTGGTGATTTCTGGAATCATTCCCGTTGTCATTTTTATGTATATCAATATTACATTAATACCCCTGGGTGAGTTTAAATGCCAATAAAATCAATCTTAAACATAAATCAACTGAGGAGTTCCGCGTGTTGCTGTCAATTCAAATTAATTTGCTGATGAGGTTTTATTTACAGCCATTTAAATCAATAATGTAGTCATCAAGTGGAGGATTCATATCAAACGACTGTTCAGACAGAGATAAATGAGGATCCTGGTTTTGAAAGCATGCATTTCTTCAGATTTATTTGCAGGATTTTTGAGGATTGCTAGAATACATTAAGAACAAATTAATGTAATAGTATCATCATGTTATTAGAAAGGATAACTCTGGTGAATTTCTATTTTTTGTTATTGGCAACAAATCGCATTAGTCTGTCTCTCAGTGCTTTCCATATTCCTAACCCTGTCTGTAGCACTCAGCCCCATTGGTTCTTTCTGAAGGCCTAAATCTGAGTCATAAATATATACTTACATTTATTAGGCACACTAGCTCTATGGATGGCTGTGTTAGTCTGTCATTTCGGTCCAGCACTTTGGTCCAGACTGAAATACCCCAACATCCTTTGGATGCGATTGCCATGAAATTTGGTACCGCCATTCGTGTTCCCCCAGGGTTGAACTGTGAAAACTTTGGTGATCCCCTGACTTTTTCATCTAGTGCCATATCATTTTCCGAATACGTCTGTTAATCAAATGCCTGCAAAACTGATAGCATTTAGTTTTAGTACTAATAAGCAAATGTTAGCACACAGACATTAGATGGTGAACATGACAAACATTGTACCTGCTGCACAACAGCATGTTAGTTTTGCTATTGTGAGCGTGTTTTGCATGCTGGACACTGTGGGGGGAGGGAGTTTCTTAAGATATTTGGACCAACAGATAATGCATTTATAAGTATGGTGGCCTCTTCAGTCTTGTTACAAAGAGTTCAGAAATGCCCTTGAACAGCTAGGCACTGCTCTTTATTTAGCAAGTTAGTTGAGCAGGAGTAAAGCAATGCTGACAGCAGCAGGACAGCATGTTGGAGTGACGCAAAATAGACTACAGTGGCCATGTTCCTCGTAATGACACTCGTAACTCGTAACATGTCACCAAGTGCAACAGTGTGGCTCGCTGATGCGTTTTTAATTGTTTGTGAACAACAACGGATCTATGGCACAGTGGAATAAGACATACTGTATCAGGCTTTAGGTACATGGACAATACTTTCCAGTTGCTTTCATTTTTTTCGTGGGATTTGTTGACAGTAACAAAACTTTAGAATATCGGTAGAGTTAAAGACCTTTAAGCTTGTTGAGTTTCTTATGAATAAATCATTTTAATGATCAATATATCTTTTTGTTCTTCATGGCCAAAAGCCAACATATTTGTACTCTTTTCCGAGACTGAATTTATGTTTCACCATTACTTTTCTATGAATCACAACCAACCAGAGACTAAAAATGCCCTCAGGGCCACGAACACGGAAACAGCAAGGTCAGTATTTACTCTGGCATTGGTAATATAAAGCTCATCTCAGCACTGGTGTCTCCAATTACAACAGACCACTGGGCTCGCTGCTCTTCCTTAATAGCTTCTTCCATATCTGACACTCTTCATTTCACGTAATGAGACTCTTCAAGATGTGAATAAAGGTATGCATATGATTTGGTACAAGGGCTGAAAATGAGATATGCCTCGGGGCTCACTTCAAACAAGACAAAAATTACAGCTCAAGAGAAACTGTGTGGCTTTAAACCAGACATCTGTTCACCGTCCTTCCTTGGGGCTGAAAGGAAGCAGCCTGGGCCTCGGTGCCAAGGAGCCTCTTGTCTAAATCTTTGCCAACTTATTTGTCACTGTGGCTTCATTGACCAAAGAAACAGGCAGCCACTCAGCCTAATGGTACGGTCATCTGTCGGTTCATCTCACAACTCGCAGCTAAAACCTTATGACACAGAACATCAGAGAGAAGTGCAGGAGGAAGAAGGAGGAGAGTGAAACCAAGTCTCTGACTGGATTCACTCCTTGCTGTTAACACCGTAAAGTCACCTAAAGTTTATTGCCTGTCCATTTGCAAGCCATCCAAAGAGGGGCTTTACTCTCCCAGGAAGCCTCAGAAAGCTCTTTAACTGCCTGACCTTCCTGTGTTTTTATGGAGACGGGGAGCAATTTAACATGTTTTAGTTTCTCTGCTACACCAGCTAAGATGTAAGAAAGTGATATGAGGCAGGAAATCAGCATCAGCTATCTGACCACGGAGAAGGTTGCCATGACTGCTACGCAGAAGCTCATATCTCCCTGAAACATCTCGACCTTGTCGCCAGCGCTCAACCCAGCCGGCCTCTTGTGTATGGAAGTCTGTCCAGCTAGAGTATATCATAAAACTGGCTTTAAGGTCCATTATGCAATTACCTTGAAATCTCTGGGCCTGTAATAGAGATATTTAAGTACAAAAGAAGCTGAGTCTGGAAGAGACATCTGACTGCAACAACAATAGACAAGAAGACAGGGTCAGAGAAAAGAAATCTCTTGAAGCCCGCTGACTCCCGGATAAAGAAACTGTCATACAGCCACAGCTTCAGTTTATCTTTTAATTAACATCTCATACACCAAGACAAACACACCATCAATAATGCAACAGTAACACGCTACAATATTAATGTCAGACGAAATGAGGTAATTAGACGAGGAAACTATTTTAAGCACATGTCCGCCCCGGCTACAACGCAGAGCCGAATTATTCAGTGAAAAAGAAAGGGATCCCGCTTAAATAGAGCCATGAGAAGACGAGAGCAGCTGATCCCATGTGTGACTGTGGCCAAACGGGAGGGGACCGAGGGCCAACATTTTGTTTGTCAGGACGAACAAATGGTGACAAACGATGGCAAATTGGAGAGAAGGCCCCCTGCTGAGCTATGGTCTGCCCACCGGGGTCCCAACAGAGCAGAGGTGCTAGCTCGGGAGAATAAAGGCGCACAGACACGTATAAAGTTATTGAAATGTAATAAAGTTTAGGGCGTGGCATGCATACAGAAACCCTCGCACACAATAATAATAAGATGGCAGAGAAAGGAGCCATTGGAAGACTGGAGACGACACACACAAAGGGCTCCCTGACTATCTGATCCAATGTTTCACATGAAAGAGTTGAGCCTCTGCTGAGGACTAAAACAGCATTTGGCCTAATCCCATAAATCTATATAATCGAGACAGATGGAAAGTAAGTTCTCTGTGTCTCTGCCTCCGGGAAAGAAAATCCTGCACCTCTCACCCCATACCCCTAATCTGCAGCATCACCCTGAGGGGTGAAGTGAAGTGAAGTTTTCTGCGGTGGGCAGCAGCAGTAGTAGAAGAGTTAACCACAACACGATCATAAATAGATTCCAGGGGCTAGCTCCAGCCATGTACAAAAAGGTGTATTTCATTTAATTGGCTGGATAAGACAAAGATTTTTAATTTCCCCTGAGATCCGGGTTGCCAACTTTTGTTTTCGCAAAGGCGAGAAGAAGAGCTGCACTCGGAGCAGTGCCAAGAATTTACAATGTTCTCTTTTCCACGGGCGATGCCGTTTTTTTTTTTTTTTTTTCTCCTCAGAGGGCTCCACAGATATTGGCTTAATTATGCAGATGTTTAAATATCAACCCCAATAACAGACTCTTACTAGTCTGTGAACCTTGGTGTGTTGGTGCTCTGTCTCCTAAGACCTATCATGGCATATGCTCTGGCACCGAGGACACACACTTACAGCTTTTCCTCTCTCTCTCTGCTTCCCCTTCCCCTCCCTCCCTCCTTCACACAGACAGGCCATTGTGTGCGGGCACAGATGAGATTTGCATGCATGTTAGACTGGATTACACATGCAGGCTCTGGGAACCTGGACCCCTGTGGTCTCCCTTCACTGTTTGGGTCTGAAACCGGCAAGCTCTCTTTTCAATTTCCAACTTCAAACAAATCTTACAGCTTAATTGGCTCAGGAACATTCAAAATCAGAGGTTAAATTCCTAGATTTGGGAGAGTGGGAGAAAAAGTTTTTAGAGTGTTTTCGCTGCTGTCTGTTGGAATTTGTCTCAAAATCAATCTCCCGAAACCCCCTCATCGAATTTTACATCCATCAGCGGTCAGATTCATAACTTGGGGCGATAAGAGTGTGCAAAAGGGTTAAATCCTCTAAGTGATATGTATAATCAGAAGCTTAATCCTTGATCTGAAGATGCTGTGTCTAAGAAGGTGGAGATAGCAGATAACAGCAGCCAAATCTCCTTAAAAATAGCCGAGGACACAACATCAAGCTGCCAGGAGAGACAACAAACATTTAGTGAATTGATTTGAATTTCATATTGCTCATGTCAATACTTTCCTTGATCATGTTTGTGTGCGCTTTTTGGTCAATGCCTCTCCATCATCCATCAGTGTATTTATAGTGCATTTGTTGACAACGACACAGAACCAAAGTGCCTGCAAACAGACAATAAAAAAATTCTCATCTCATCTCAAAGCACTTGTGTGTCATTACATTTATTCATATGAGCATTAAAGTAAATTGTCAAATGCTGTCTTCTTTAAGCAGCTAAGCCCCGCGGAGCCTCTCTGCTCAGCAGGATTATAAATGAAGATAGGATTTAATATTGATCCTCTGCTGACCTCCTATGAAGTTCTCATCATTTTATGTTATTCTTTGCACATACTGTTAATGAGATCAATGTGCTCCCACACGTCTGTGTGCAGATAAACCTTGACCTTAACACAGTCAGACAACAAGCATGACTGGGATCTTTACTGCCACAGGAGGGTGAAATGAATCGTGAGGATTGGTTATTTACTTGATTTGTTTACTGCAGTCGTTCTTACACAACAGTGAACAAGGAGAGTTTCTTATTTCTCATAATTTCTTCATGCAGCAGGTTGGATGGGGCCTGCATCTACCCATGAAAATATGGTGTGAGTTTGAACACTATTACATTTTGGCTCCATAGTGCATTGAGCTTTGCTGAGTAACGCCACCTTCAAAGGGCCAGACCGTGAAATATTGGATAATTTTACCTCACACTGGAACGAAACTGGTTGATGAGCAAATTTACGGTTAGAGCTGAGGCTCTCTGGTGCTTCTGCGAGGGGGGGGGGAGGGGGGACGACACCGCTCTCTCCTTTTGCAGAGCAACACCAGGTTCACAAGCAAGCCACATACCTAAATGAGCCTGATAATTATCTGAATATATTTCCATTGCTATTACAATGGGCTTCAATCAGTGAGCGAGGCTGCCTTAAACTCAGTGCTCGCGTATGTCCCAGAGGCATTAATTTCACTGAGGCTCACATATGAGTATGGGGGTGGATGGTTGGTGTGGGTGAAGGCAATTGATTCAATGTATCTGAGGCGACGCCAGCCTCGCAGAATACAAACACCCAGTGATGGGAGCTCTAAGAAATGGAGAGGGGGCTACCTGAGCGACTGTAGCCTCTACACATATACATACCCTCGAGCACCAGCGTCACATGTAATAAATCAAACCATTTGCCTTCCCAGCAGCTAGTCCTGTTTTTGAATCTAAAGCTTCTTATGAGAATGGGGACATGAAGAATTGTGAGTTGCATTCATCGATACTGAGCCATGAGCACACTGTCTCCTCCCCTCTCTTTTCCCACTCCCCTGTCAGCTCATTAGTCGCCCATCTTGATATTGCTATAAGGTGTAAAATTCACACACATAATACTTCAAATTAGATAAAGTAAAACTTTCACATAATTGGTAGCAAATTTCCTCCCTTTGTGTGTGTGTGTGTGTGTGTGTGTGTGTGTGTGTGTGTGCGAGACAAGCAGGTCCTCTGAAACTCTCCCCACACACACAGTAATGGACTTGATCCACACCCTGGCAATGACACCCAGAAGTCAGATTCTTAAGTCAGCAACAATAACGGTGAAACAGTAAATCTTTGACCACGCTGGCAGGAGACCAACTGCTGACATCTATTTAAAAAGATTTTTTAATGAATAGCCTCCACCAAGGAAACAAAATTACATCCTGAATGAATGTATATTCCTGTAAAATTAAATATCTTAATAAATGATTTGTGGATAGAAATCTTTCTGCACAAAATATGGATGGCGGGGGGGGGCGTCCTCGGGGGGATGAATCATGGAATGAATATTACTGGCCTGATTTCATCCCCATTCGTATTTTTCACCAGATGATAGCTCATCTATCATCTACGACCCATTAACAACCATCCTCAGTCCAGTTAATACCATCAGGAAGAGAAGAGCCACTCTCTGCCCCTCTGCTGCTGCTAACATAATTGTTATGCTTTGGCTCCAGTCAAATGCTGTTTTCCTCTTTGTGACCAATTACCTTTATCTTTGTTAGATGACAGTGTCAATTTGCCTTCAAAGCTGGTCAATGCAAAAAAGTGAAAACCAGCCTGGGTAAATTTCCCTTTGATAAAATGTGGATATATTTCTATTAAACCTCTACTGAATGAATTTGTTTGTTTTCTTTTCACTGGGAGAAAAATATCTCACCCTTTATTTATTTTTATTTTTTTGAAAGATTCAGGTCTTTGATTGATCAAAAATTGATCACTCCCATCCTCTGCCTGGATTTCAGAAAATTCTGATTCCTGTAGGGCAATTATTAGTTGAAAACAAGCAACACATACATTTGAAAAATTGTATTAGAACATACATATGGTCCCTTGTTATTTATGTAATAATTCGGTATGTATTTCAATACATACAATCTATATTTTACAAACCTCTGTCTTCATTCTCTGGTTTCACAACACCTCAGGAAGCAGTTGCTTTTGGTCATGAAACAGAGAGTCGGATCACATTTTATCCAGTCTGCCTTAAGTCTGCATAAGAAATACAGCATATTTGTATGGTTACATGTTGTTCTCTCCTTTCCGTTACTTCCACTCTACCGCACCCTGCACTTTGCAAAATGCTTTTTGTTCTATCAAAAAAGGCAAACATGGATCATTCTTGGCTTGACGAATATGTAAAAGAAACAAGAATGTCACAAAGTTGCCATGAGGCAACAAATGAAAGATCAGGGCTTAGAAATATACATATAAATAAAATATGTCTCAAAACCATCAATTATGCTTCTTCACAGATTCATGCACATGCTTGCATTTTTCACTTAACAACTTCAGCTCCTTATTTGATTACTAAGAAACATCAATCAATCAATCAGTGTGTAAAAGTTTAAGTATAACTAAATGAGAAGTTGTTGCACCTCCCAACAGTCAAGGATAAGACATGGATATAACAGACTAAAATGTACTTTGGGTCATTGCACAGCAGCAAAAACACACAAAAAAAGCACAAAACACTGAATGACTGTTACAGCTACTAAGATATTTTTACACTCTACTGAATAGCTAAAATAACTGCATGCAGCTTAGTTGTTCTTCCTAGACACAGCATGAAAACAGTTAGTATGTAGAAAGCCAGCTGGGCCATTTATTGTCACATACTGTAGTAGTACAACATGCAGATGCTTCCACTAAAGCTCTACTACACCTTCATCTGCTCCACAACCAGCTAGAGTACCCAGGGTTTCAACTCTCCAATTACATAATATTATTTTATCTTTGGCTTTTTACTCCCCCTCCCCCCTCTCAAAACTCCATCTCCATACACAACAAACTCTCATCCGTGCTTCACAGAAATAATTGTCGGCTCCTGCATCAAATGGTTGTTCTGTGTATCTTTAAAATTTCATAACTTGTGCGCCTTCGCCTACCTTTGGTATATTTAACATAAAAGCCCATGGCCAAGTCTGACTTTTCTATTTACGTCCTTTGGGGGTTGTGTGCCGTCTCTATAGTCTGTTAGAGGCGCGGAGTCAGAGGAGAGCTGACTGCACCGATCCAGACTATATTGTGTATGAAAGTAGGATCATCACAATGTAGAGTGGAAGTGGTTTGTCCCGGTTTGTCTCATATGCTTGTACCACATCAGCTTTTCACAATGAGAAATGGGGTCCTACATGAACACAGTGTTCACTGTCAAAGTTTGAAGAGTTTCGTCTATTTCACATCAGAGATGTCAGTATTTTTTTTGCAGTTTTCTCTGGGCTCTTGTCACTGGGTTGAAGTGGGCGGGGATTGGCTAGAAAAATGTGCTGTCACATACTTCTGTGCACCAATCAGAATTTTGCCACATTTGAATTTGAGTTCAAATGTTCGAGTTCGAATCAAGTCCAACTTGGGACCTTAACTGCATCGCATTTCTCCCTCATATTCTGTCATCTTTACTGTATACTATCTAGAAATACCCAAAATTATCTTTTAAAATAAAAATAAAACATCATGATTAGGGCATGTCTATATTTTCCTGCTTGTGGGACAACAGGCATACATCACCTGCTGAACTACAGTTTGTTTACTTCTTGGTTTATTTTTGTAATAAAACCATTGAAATATGGATTTATTGCATGCTAAAATGGAATGTGATATTAGCAAAAGTCAGTAACCACTTTCAGTAATGTTGCATTTACACAGCATCAATATCAATGCAAAGTTTGCGCAATAAAAGCTCAGATTGGCCTCCATACACTTCTGGTCATACCAGACCAAGTTAGGGGGTAGCAGCAATGTAGTAGAAGTGTACTGACATGAGAAAAATGAAAATGAAAAGTAACATACATGTACGTTTTCAGGAGTTTCTTTAAGAACTCAAGACAGCTGACATCATGCTGCAAAAGCGAGCTTGTTCAAAGAGAGTAAATTCAGGCTTGACCTGATTCTATGCACCGTTATCGCCCTTAAAATGTCAAGTACCTGAATGCGCTGATCAGGGTATGAAAGTACTTATATATATTATGTCCTTGAGTCCCAGAGATTAGAATTTCCATTTTCGGCAAAAAGCCTCTGGAAAGCCAAACATCACACGCTGTGTAGAAAACTGGAAAGGTTACTGAGCCTTATCTGCAATTATGCAAAAACACAGAGATTGGCCAAACCCATGTTCATTGGTACAAAGAGAATCTACAATGCCTTGATGTTGCTTGCAGCATTCTCCTCTCAGAGGCAGATGTGTAGCATACAGCACATCCTAGAGGAGAATATAGGCAAGAACAGCTGACTATACACAAGTGGCACCATGTCATGTTTTGAATTATGAAAAAAGGCAATTAAACTTTAAATCCCCCCTATAGTAAAACGATAGAGAAAGCTAATTAACAAGTATTTCTTAAATTCGATTTTAATTCATGAGCTTCTCATTTGCACAGAAGATATAGAGGAATAGTTTCAGATAACATCTATCTGGTTTAGTCACATCCAGGGCTTTGTATTTCATTTTAACACTAAAAACACAGTTTTACTCCAACACCACAAATAGATATCAAGACGTCTGTTAAGCTTCCCTCTCTCTGACCCTCTTCTTCTATCAGCTACACTGACATGGAGCTGCTAAGATGTTGACAACTCCACTTCTGCACCCATTGTGTCAACTGTTTCATTTTCAGCGAGGGCTTTTTTTCTTTAGAGGAAGAAAGACTCGGGACAAGAAATAAAAATGTGGTGCATGGGTCACATGGAAAAACCTGCTCTTTTATCTTTTCATCAACACCTGGGAATATAAATAGTTCAGTTTAAAAATAATGGCTTTCATCTTCAATTACACCCTCTGAATATTCAATATGAGAGCAATGGTGCCCCCTTGTGTAAAATATAATTAACAGTCTGATAGTGATATGCATGTAAGGTAGATTCTAATAAAATCAGATCACAGAGATTGTGCAAAGCTTTAAAACATACAGTATTGTTGGCTGTGAAGTGTGATCACCTCTACAGCGGGTTCTGAGGTACAGTATGTGTTTTTAACATTTTCATTCCACGCTCATACAGTCTCCTCTGCAGTAAACTTGTATCGATTCTCTCAGAAGAGCAGGGCGCTCCCTCTGTCCGTCTTTAACCTCTGCTGCTCTTTGGACAGGCTGCAGCTCTATCCTCCACTGTCAGAGCTCTGGGCGCACTGCACTGCCCTGGGCTCAGTCAGGCGGTCGTAGGACAGCGCTGTCATAACCTGCAAAAATGTACAGCGTGGTATGGCTTTAGAGAATGCAGAGCACCAAGTAATAAGTAGAGGCTATCAGAGACATGCTGAGTACAGGATTTTACTGGCAAGCAGCTACTGTTTGTCAGTCTGGGTATGTGAAAAGAAAGAAAATGCTTCCTCAAGCCACAGCTCTGAATGGTTTCTAATGCAGGAGGTAGCCTACATGCAGAGTCGGGTGGAGAAGGAGAGGCATTAACCATGTCCACTCCAGCTCATCAAAATGAAAGCATTCATTTTTCCACTTATAATTTATTATTACTTATTATTTTACATTTATTTTGAAACAAAATATAACATGTTAATTAATGAGTTTTAGAGGTGCTGGTAAGTGCATCTATAAAATGATAAATATGAAGCTTCAGCCAAGAGACGCTGAGCTTAGCATAAAAACTGGACACAGCCAGGCCGGCTCTGTCAGAATGAAACAAAATCCACCTACCAGCAACTAATGAACACAATATCTTATTATGTTTGATCCTTTAAAACCATCCTGTGTGGTTTAAACAAGCAGGATGTAACATGTCATTTATTAACCCGTAACATTTACTAAATATTCACCAGCACTGTAGGTTCAAATCATGATCCATGATTAAAACCATATTAATCTGCATTATCAAGCATTTGTTAGAAGACATTTTGGGATTTATGCTTATTCACGTTCTTGTATATATAGCGTTTTATTTAGTGAGTATTAGAGGTGCTGGTAGGTGGATTTTAGCCTCATATCTACCGTACAGATATGAGAGTGTTATTAATCTTGTCACCTAACTCCCGGCAAGAAAGTGAATAGTTTTTCCTAATATATTCCCTAAAAAAATCAACCTCTTCCTTTAATTCATGTTACCAATTAAAATGAAGTACTTCAATGAGCTGTGTTGTACTTACTGTGATCATTATGAGGAGAGCTAGCATCATGCCCAGCATTATGTACAAATTATTGGTCAGTCCTCCTGCCCACAAAGGACCCAAGATGGTTGCCAGGCCCCCAACTGAGCGTCTGACGCCTTGGCTGAATCCTTTCGTTGAGGCATCACAAAGAACTAAAGGTTATTTCTTTAATCTTCAAATGATAGAATATAGATGGAAAAGACCGCACGTGTAACGGTTTCATTGCATTACATATGCTGAGCAGCAATCTGTCGAACCGTGCACACAGCGCTCAGGTAAAATGAGCCAACCTTGTGTTTTCTCTGCGGTGACTTTGGAGAAGAGAGACACCTGAGACACGGCCACGAAGGGAAGCCCCAGCAGCTGCAGAAACACTCCGATGATGAAGGCCGACAGCTCCCATCCATAACCACCTGGAAAAATAATACCCTGCAATACTGAATTACAGTTGTTTGCACCCAAATTATACGAAACACATCATTAAACAATTACATTTACAGGCTGTTATCTAACACTAAGTCTCACATAACTCAAATTATTATATTTATAGATCTCCTAGCTATTACATTATAATATTTTTTTGCTTTTTGCTTCTGATATGTAGTGCTAATGATTCAAAGTGTATGACAGTTCCTACTTCAGTTATCCATCTATTCTTCTCTCGGTTTTAAGTTCCCTTCCACAAATGGGTTGGCACCACCAGTGATAGCTCTATCTGAAAAACGAAATGACTGCCAAGCTGGCAGCCACTAGATTTTTGTTCTCTGCTGCTTTGCATCATGCACATGTTTGTGTGAATTTGTGCCCACTCAAACTGTTGGATGTTCCTGCATGAGCTCAAAGTCTATAATCTTGTAATCAAAATGCAATTTCAACAATCAAACATGTTTCTTAGGGGTCCAACATTTTTTTTAGTTTTCTTCAGGTATCTGCTTTTAAGGTTTTATTTCTTTGTTTGGATGTTTTAACTGTAACAAATATGTAGGATATGCCTTAACAAATAGCATTTTTCTCTAATTAGATTACTGTAATCCTTTTATATGTACTCAGGCACTCCCCAGCTCCAGCACCTGTCACTTGTAATCAGACCGATAAAATGTGACAAGCTGCAACAGACGCAGGCCAACATGAACATACAGGATCCAGTTTGCCTGTATGATCTCCTGCTGGCCGGCCAGAGCCTGAGTGGTATCATTTACAAAGCACATTCAATTCCGCCAATGTGTAACCCAATATGGCTCCCCTGCGGTCTACACGCCAACACCAGTCACACAGAAAGGACTTGGCGCGGAGCACGAGGCCTTTTTAAGTCGGTGTGTGCCTTTGCTTGCGTGTCTTTTTTTGCGTGTGTGTTTGTATGTTCTCCCAGACAGGTTAGCACCTTGGGGGTTGCAGAGGAAGATGAGGCACCAGATACAGGCGGTGCAGCAGATGACCAGGCCCACGGCCAGCACGGCGCGGTCCGCCACCTTCCTGCTCAGCCAGCGCACAAAGAAGAAGCCCAGGATGACCTCCACCCCGCACAGGCTGTACATCAGGCTGTTGCCCAGCTCGCCGAAGCTGAAGTAGCGCTGCGTCAGAGGTGTCACCATGGTCTGGGGATTTTCAGAAAGATGTTGGCAAGGTCAATCAGTTAGACAAAGTGTTTCAGTCAGAGGTAGAGGTGGAGATTCTAATTAGAGCTGAAACGAGCAGCTTTTAAGTCCTTACAAAGGCTTCATTCAGTCCAGATCAAAAGAATTGTTCTGTTTTCATATTTAAATATTTATATAATCCAGGTCAGCCCTGTGTGACTATTCAGCCACCACATCTTAATGAGAAGAGAGAAGGCCTCTTCATTTTTCATGTTCGGGACACAGACACTGATTATGTGCACTTGTTACATCAGTTTTACTTTGAGCGTTAAGCGATTCTTGATTATATTCTCAAAGTAACAGCGCAGGTCTTTCCAGGTAAGGCTCAGATTGATGCAGTTTGGATGAAACTCGGGGCAAAATAGTGTGACATTGTGTGAAATGCTTGGAAACTCCGGCTGATGGATCTCAACGGTAGCTGCTCTCACCTCCAGCGCTGTCTGATTGAAGAGAGTGATGAACTGAGCCGTGAGCAGAACAACCACCTCCTCTCTCAGGAACTCTGCAGAGTGAAAGACACAGAGATATAGCGAAAGCTAGGGAGACCAAAGAGAAAATCATAAAACAAGCTCAAGTGGTACCATTAAATGGAAAATTTTAACTGGCAAGTTAGGTTGAGAAGAAGAAGTTTGAAGAGAAAAGAAAACTTGGACTGTCTGAAAGTAATCTTAAAATTGAAAGAGGCAGGCTCGACGATTTCCTGGCTGGTTGCTCATGTTGATTCTCCAGTCCAACAAACTCTCTATTTCTTTTTCTACAGATAAGTAAGAGCTATGCTGCTTTTCTCTCTGTGTCCAAAACACGATAACACAAGAAGAAGAAAAAATTCAATAAATTCCAAATTTTGATATCAGCTTCCTGGAACAAAAACTCCCTTATGGACTTGGAGAGGAGGAAAATAAGCTGGGCTTGCTGCTAAATTTGGATGTTTATGCCAGATGGCTGGAGGAATGGCTTGATATTACAGTGTGTGATCTACTATGGTTCAGTTCTCTCTGTTCAGTGTTTTTACGATTATTTACATGATTTCTTTTTTGTAAACTACTCCATATCAGTGTGTCCTGTATGTGTGTTTGTATTTACAAGTTCTATTTAGGTATAGGTAGGTTGATATGGATTTAAACAATATCATATGGGTGTAAAGGTTAAATCAAAAAAATCTAGGCTATTATTGCATTTCCATAAAGTTAGGGAACTTAAAAGAGACAGATTTTAAAAATCAATACAGTGGAGGTTTATTTTTGCTACCAAGGTGAGTCAAGCTCCAAAAAAGAAAGAAGAACCTAAAAAAGTGTGTATCGCAAAATGTTTAACTGTTCCTTTAAACCATTACTAATTATTTATACACTGCTTATCAATGCTAAATATATTTTTTTGTTCCAGAAGCACAAATTCACACAGGTTCTAATTGTATTGTTTGTGATGCACGACCGCAACCACAAATCTAGGAAAGAAAGTGAAAGATCTGCTCATACCCAAAAAATCGGGGAAGATCAATAATAGAGGAGAGCGAATATCAGACACATTGTAACAGCTAACAGACACTCCTACAGTATGTGCAAGGGTGTTTCTGGTGTTGTAGATTTCCTTCAAAACAAAAAAAAAAATCAATAAGGAGAATGTTGGTCACATTACCAATTCTGTCTCCATTTCATCCACAAGTCAACCACAGCAAGTCAGTCAATAAAAAAGGAAGTCTGCTATCCATCCCTTTGCCACATCTTCAAAGAGTGAGAGAATCAATACAGTGGTTTGACAGACACACACACACACATACACACAGAGAGAGAGAGACTTACAAAGCACAGACAAAGATAAAGTTAATCAATAACGGTTCACAATCACTACTTGCATCCCATGTAAGCTTACTATGATGACACTAATCCAATAGGACACCTGACATCATATATATACATACACACTCTGACATAAACCAGACAGATACACACAAGTCCAATCAATACACAGGGAATCTGATCTGACATGCCACACAGAATCCCCCAGAGAGTCCCGGAGAATGGCAAGTGTGTGTAAGTATGACTGCGTTTGTGTGTGTATGTGTGTCTGTTCATGCAAGAAAAATCAATAGAACAGACGCGAACCATGTGTATTGCTGGTGACACCCCCCCCCCCCCCCCCCCCCCCCCCCCCATGAACAGAGCAGAGGAGAGGTAACAGTCATTGCTAAGGACAGGCAGTCAGACCTGCTCGCTCACCTCTGCTGGCACTGAAGTTTCTGAAGGGGTTCGAGACCGCCGAGGCACCGTGGACAGGCTCCATCTCAGACGCAGCAGAAGTCTCCAGTTGGTCGGAGTTGACAGCTCTGTAGGTGTGCGCCGGCTCCCCGTCGGACCCGATCAGCGGCACCTCCTCTTCCTCGCCCTCCTCTTGTTCCATCTCCACCATCACCGGCCCCGCCTCTGAGCTGATGGGTGGTACATCCCAGTACATAGCCAGGACTACAAACTGGAGCAGCACCCACAACAGGCACATGAAGATCTGAGAGTGAGGAGGAAAAAGACAAAAATGTTCTCCAACAGGGGTGGACCTAGCACATTCAGGTCCCCCCCCCCACTCCACTCCACCATACTGTGATGATCACTCACTGATGAACACATTAGGGTGAAATGCATTGCCAGGACTAGAGGCGGTACCCCTACTACATTAGATCTAGCATTAGATCTTTGGATAATTTTTCCCTTGTGTTCGATATTTGTTTATGTCAAAGTAGTTTTGGCGCCTATACGAAACCCCCTCCCCCTTCTCCAATATGGTACAACTGCAAAAAAATCCTGGAAAAATATCATGAGGGATTAAGTACTGTAATATTAAAGAGGGTGTTCAAAATCTAGTAAGTAACCTGGCACAGGGAAATAAAGAGAGACGTGCAGTGTCAAATTATGTGAGAAAATGGAAGTAGGCGTATAGGGCTTTGTTATATCTCATTTAAGCTGCATCCGTTCTACAGGTGTTTTATTCAGAGAGACTCATGAGATGGAAATGGATCGATATGGGTTGTTATGGGCCTGAGTATCACTGCAGGCGTTTTGTATTCTTTAAACTCAGAGGAGAACAAAGAAGAAAAAAAATACATGTGAGCAAGGAGGAGTGCAGAATTTCGAAAGATTGTTTCTGTATTCATGAGGCTTTTGGAGAACCTTAGATTACTGATTATCTGGATGCTGTTACCCCAGGAGATGTATATTTGTTCACAACAAAGGGCCCCAGTTTGAAATCACACAGCCGCAGGAACAGGTTGAACGCCGGCCCTGGAGAGACAGGAGGAAGAGCTTTAAAGAGGAGATGGAATAACAACAGAGGATGTGGGGAGACAGTAGCCTCCACCTCCGTGGTTTTATTGAATGTCTCCTGAAACTAAACATCAAAGAAGACATCACAAAATCCTTTCCGGTGTGTGATATTTGGAGGTGGGGAGAGGTGAAATGACACCCCTCTATGTGGAGAGATGAATGGGGAGAAACTGACCGACAAGGAGGCCAGCTTGTCGACAGGCCATGATGGCTGCAAAGATACCAGCGCGCTCTTCTGGCCGAGTGCTCCGAGTGAGGAAACCAAAGATGGAGGAGCCCGCTCCGGCACCGATACCTGAGAGGAAAACAGTGTCCTTTCTATTAAAGCTTCACAACGTACACACATGCTGACACAGTATATGCTTTGGGTGCTGTTTCACAACATGCGTGTGTGTGTGTGTGCGTGTGTGTGTGTAAGTGTGTCACCTGCTACAAGTCGACTGCATAACAGCAGCCATTTTGAATATCCCATAAAATACATGAAGTTACCTGAGAACAAATAAAAATGAAAATCATGCACGTCAAGTGTGAACCAAATGTTTTTAACTTTAAGTTTGTGTTTGAAATTGTTTTTAGTGTGAAATTTCTCAACAACTATGGGATGGATTGTCATGAAAGGTTTCATTCATGATGCCCAGAGGATGAACCCTAACGACTTTTGTGATCCCCTGACTTTACCTCTAGTGCCACCTTTGACATTTGTAATTTTGAGTAAAATTAGATACAGTGCCATAAAATGTGTTCCTCCCCAGGTAAGTTGTAATAGTCACTTTTTCCAGCGCCATCAAAAGGTCATAATTGAAATTTGTCCAATACTTTAAATCATGACAAAATATCTGCAAAACATGTAATTTCCATCAATCTCACGGTTATACTTTGTGTTTAGTGATAATTAGCAAATGCTCACACACTAAACGGCACTAAAATCTCTGTGTCATGTGATTCGCCCTGTGTTTTGTATTACTCACCGGCAATCTCAAAAAGATTGGAGAAAAGGATGATGGACTTTGTGGTTTTGCTCCGGTCTGACCAGAGCCCAAAAAGCGGGCCTGTGAGCAGCCCGCTCAGACTGAAGGCGGACAGACCCAGACCCAGGAAGTAAGGAGGGGCCTCCAAAATCTGGAGATACCTCCATATTGTAGGCAGAATGACAGCTGAGCCAGAGAGGGATGAAGGAGGATGAGTGTGGAGGAAAAGGAGGGAGATGAACAACTGACAGGCCTGGTTTACCCACAGGAAAACATATTTCAGTTAAACCAGATGCCGTATCCTCTGGGATGTGTGCTTACAGCCAAAATGCCAGGCAGATTCTGCTCTAATGAGACCATTATCTCGTGTCTTCAAGTCTTTAAAGCTGCCATAATTAACTTACCGTACTCAATGCCGCTCAGCATAAATATCAGTCCAATGGAAAGAAAGGTAAGATTCCTCTTTTGGTGATTATTCATCATGCTCAGTGACTTGCTGCCTTTTATACACCGACCTCTGTCCGCGTATGTTGTTCAGAAATGCTGTTCAGTGGCATAATCAGATAACAAGAAACACTGCGAGTCCAATTACAACTGCTGGCCTGGATAATCAGAGGCATTTGTCCCACCATTGTGGAATAAAGGTCATTTCAGAACTTCTTGGAGATAAAAAAAAACAAAAAAAAAAAAACAGAGATCATAGGAGGCTTCTCCTATAGAAGAGGCTCAGCAGAGGTGAGATCTTCAAGGCAGGACAGAATACATCAAATCAGCAACGAAAACAATACAGTCCAGTTTTAAATGATTGCAGTAGCTTGTTACCATCAGGCATTTATATTAAAGATAAAGTTCAGTTGAGTCATGTCCGCAATGCAGCACCACGCTGTGAGCCTCTCGGTCAAAGCAATGTCTCAGGTTACCAGGTGAGGTAAAGTACACTGAGCTTTATACATTTTTAATCTAGTTTTCTTCCGTTTCATCAAAAGCACTTGACTCTCCTCCAACACTTTGAAGAAATGTGGCAGACCCATCTGCCCTCTTGTAGGTTATAGATATGAATAACTTTGCTGTTATGCAAAAAGAGACTCTACTTGCCAGTCCACAAATACAATACATCACTACAGTAATAAAAAACATACAGGTAATAAAATACATCAGATAAACCACAATTACATTTCACAGAATATGAAGCCTTGCACCAGAAAGTGTGATAAAAGGTGGAGGAAAACAATCAAAACAAATAACACTCTATTGTATTTAATACTGAATAAATTAGGTATGACATCGCTGTCTGTTTTATTGAATGGTTGGCTCCATTTTCAAGCTGCTGTGGTGTTCCTAGCCTTGGGCTTGTTATATTAAACAGAACTGTCACAGAGTTAATACCTCCATATGTTTTTCCAGCAACCCATGAATAATACAAAGAGTTTCGATTGTTTGAATATCACATATAAACTCGCTCAGCATCTTGCGCTTATATCACACAGTGTCGGGACAGTCTGAGAGGTTTCGGTCTCAACAGGCCTGCGGGATAATGAAATGTCGCAGGACGCATGTGTTTGGGTCAGTATCTCTTCTGAATGTGTGTGTAAATGTGTGCAAAGGTGGTTGATTTGGCACACTCTTTCTTCCCGACTGTGACTTCACGGAGAACATGTGCTCACCTGCGCAATGTTGTCGTGCAGTTTCATTTTGTGTAAAAAGCTAATAATCCAGGGGGGATTTATTCAGCTTTCCCATGACAAATTGCTGCATGCATCTGAGCCTCACGGGCCCACTGAGAGGCCATTAGCATCCTACCTGCCTCACCTGTGGTGGTTTCTATAGAAACACACGGGAGGGTGGAAAGTGTCGTTGCATTCACCTTTGAGCCTTGGTAAACAGCAGGGAGTTACCCGGTGAATAAACTGCAATCTGGTCCACTCAGTCAGTCACCGAGCTGCGCCAGAGCCTGTTGGAGATACGAGGTGATCGTCTGTTGACAGAAGGACATTTGACTTTCAGATAGAGGGGAGCTTGTTAGGTAGATATACAAACTTGGGGCTGGGAGGTGGCTTGAGATAGGAGTGGGCATGTTCTTGAACACAGCTTCTCCCCGGAGGTCGTTCAACATCCCCATTAACATCAACCTGCAGGGTGCTCGCAGGCGGCAGACACGGTAAGAGGGGACGATCGACTCAGCCAGGCAGCAAGGCTCTAAACACTGCTCATTAGAAGGAAAAACACAGGAGAAGTTTTAACAAAGTTCACATTCAGATTTCAAACTTTTATATATTTATTTATTATTATTTATAGATTTGACATGCTATTTATGTCTGTTAGGGGTGTAAAAAAGCATAAAGTTTTTACCAGAAAGCCTGTGTTATGAATAGGGGTTTGGTTTTTACAGGTGCTATCATATTGCATAATGGGAAATGTAGGATCCATGTTTTTATAGCTTCTGAACCTCAGAACCTCTGCTGCCTTCATTTTGAACGTTCTTTTTAGGTAATGATAATTTTGGTCAGTCCGGACTGATGAATCTATTTATCAACTAGCAACTATTAGACTGATTGATATGTTGTACAGACATTCGTGGTCGCCATAGGATGATGCATACTGACTTTGGAGATCCTGTGACTTTTCCTCCAGTGCCACCAGCAGGTTAACGTTTGTGATTTTGAATGAAACAACTGTTGGATTGCCATAACATTTGTTACACACATGTGCAAATGATCATAATTCGGATAAACTATAATCATTCTGGTGATCCCCTGGTTTTTCATCTGGCGCCTTCATGAGTTCAAACTTTAAATGTGTCCGACACTTGAGCAGCACTTCAAATTATTACATAGATACATAATCTGCTTCCATTTGTAAAAAGAAATATATCTATAAATCTCATCTTTGAATAAGTGATTATAAGTGTTTTTATTTGAAAGATATGTTCAGATACTTTTTGTATTTAAGCACTGAAGATGAATCATGTAGTTTCAAAGAATAGAAAATCAATAACCAATTAATTTGGTCGAACATGACATTTGTTGATGCATCAAATCAAAAATCAAATGTGTGTCACTGTTGGATTAAATCATTACATCCCTGGTGTCCATGTTTGTATTCATGTGTGTAAACGTGTCTGTGTCCATGTATGTGTGTGTGTGTGTGTGTGTGTGTGTGTGTGTGTGTGTGTGTATGAGAGACACAGAGAGCTCTTCCACACAGCGACAGCGCAAGAGCAGGAGTGGAGTCAAGGGGTGGATGGGCGTGGAGGGCAGCAGGCTCGGACCCAGGTGTCAGTGTCGAGTGTGGGGGAGGACAGAGCCATCCTGCTGGGATTAACCATGATGGCCTTCTCTGTGCTCATGGTCTTTGTTGTCGGCATCACTGTGGTCAAACCCTTTGTCAAGAGGTACACTGCAGTCTGTTGATCGTAGACCGTGCTATGACTTAGGCCTATATGTGATTTTTAGCAATAGTATACATTTTATCACAATTAGCAGTTATTTTCATTATTGATTAGATTTTTGATGAATTGATAAATTGTTCAAAACCCGAGGATATTTCATTTACAAAGATGTGCAACAGACAAAAGTACATACTTTCAAATTTGTAAAGCAGGTACCAGCAAATATCTTGCATTTTGGCTTAATAAATGACTTACATTAATAATTTATTATCAAAACGGTGTTGACTGATTTCTGTTGATCAACTAATCCAATAATCACTTCAAAACAAACTTAATTTATGATGCATAATTTTGGCACTTTGCTGAAACTCCAGGTCAACAGAAAGTAAATGCAACAAGGACGCAGGTTAACATTCCTTGAACATCAGCAGCGTAAGCAAACAAATAATTCAGAGCTCTGTGCAAACTTGGTGTTATGGAAACCCATTTCTACAAAGAAGAGAAAAAAAAAACGGCCATGCTGGCAGCTCTGTGAGGCTGTACTCAGGCACAGTGGTGCTAACTCCTCTGGGTACGATGAATATCTGAACAATAGTTCATGGCAATCCATCCAGTTGTTGAGATATTTCAGCCTGGACCAAACTGGTAGACCGACCAAATGACATGCCATCCGTATAGCATGGCTATATGGCTTAAATAAATTCAAATGTTAAAAATGAATATAATATCTAATATCTAAAAGTTAAAGTGATCTATTAATTTTGAGTTTCTATTTCATCATGCATAGCATGTCTATTTTTTTCTTTTCCTGGCAGAGGTGGGCTTGCATTAGATGCCCTACAACATGAATACAAAAGTAAAATAAGAACCCCTCACATCAGAGATCTAATTTAAACAAAACAATTGTTGCCTCTCTGGTGTGAGCGTATTTACGTGAGTTGGAGATACAAGGGGTTGGAGGCCCTGGCTTGGGTGCACCAGACATTTTCCTCTTGTTTTCCAGTGACTGGGAGGAGGACAGCTGTGTTCTGCTGCAGACAGAAATCCTGGAGAATTGGGTGGACTGCAGAGGTGTGAGCACTGTACCTTGCCTCAGGGTGACGGTTAACATCACCAGCTCCAATCAGACGGCTTTTCTCCACTTTGACGAGGAATCGGTCCTCCTCACTCCTGAGGTAGGGATTTATGGCAGTAAAATCCCGGTTTGAGGTCTTACCTTATAGATTTATGAGCCTCTGGTTTGGATCAAGCGGACTGTTAGGCTTGCCGACTGTAAGGGAGAAACACCTGCAGGATACTGGCCCTCGAAGAGTGGATTTGAGCATTAAAGCTTGATGTCTTAGAACTACAACAGACATCAAGGACCACTCTGTGTAGTGGATCTTAATTTTGTCATCCTAGTTTTCATATTAGCCTTCTAAGCAGGGACTGAAAGCACCTGAGAAAGCAGTGAAGGCAAAAAACTGTACTGAACTTGCTGACAGGATGAAAAACTAACAGTACTCTGATTACTGTACCCTTGTGAATAAGCCAGAAGACATTATTAGGAGATGCTCTCATGCTGCACTTCTGCTTCATTCGGAGGGATTGTATGAAACATTTTTCAGTACCAGTGCAGCACATGGAGGCTAGAAAAGGTTTCTTTTTTTTTATTTTACAGACATAAAAACGGAATAAAAAAAAAAAAAACAACCTTGCAGCTCGTCTGACTGATTGCAATCAGCGCTGCCAGCTGTAACAGGCAGGTCACTTGATAAAAATTACACTCGAATCATATCTTTTATTTCCCAGTGTTTCTACACACCCAAATGTCAGATGGACAGGACAGAACTCCAAGATGAAGTGGAGAAAGTGAAAAGCAGCCTGGACACTCATTTGGAGAGCAGCTCATCGTGCTTCACCGACCGCACAAGGCACCCCGAGAACGCGATCTTGAACAGGAAGTACACCTATCAGAGGTGTTTGTTTGCACTGCTGTGGCCCTGTCTGATGCTGGCCGGCGGGGCTCTGGTGGTGGGCCTCGTGAAGCTGACACAGTACTTAGCCCACCTCTCCTCCGAGATGTGCAGTGAGACTGCAGGGGGCAAGCTTACATCGAGACACACTCAGGGCAAACTGTACAGACTCCTCCGGAGGTCCAGCATGCAGTCTCCTTCCTGACATATCCAGTGTTTGAGCTGCAACGCTGCCAAAAATACCAGTTGTAAACATGTAACTGGTTTATTATGTGAACCAGGGCTGGTATAAAAATCCAAGAAAGACAATTTTAAGAGTAAGTGTCATTCAGAAACCTCTACACTTAAAAGTGTAGAGTTGGTCTCAGCCAAATTTTTTTTTAACAGTGAAAAAGGTTTTGATGGCAAATTGACAATAAGTTGATAAAAAAAGATACAGTCTGTCCCCATACCCACACAACATGAAAATTATCAAATTTCTTATATTATTCAGCATGAATACAATGAAATGCTTACATGTTAATGTAAGTCTTCCTAATCTAGTAAGCACATTTATATACATTGTAAAAACAGCAATATTCAATATAAACTTGGAGGTAAACTTGTTTAGGAAACGTTTTGTCTTAAATCGATCCCTATGTTCTCTGTTTTGTGGTGAACAGATATTTTCAGGGGCCGCCCCAAATGCTTTTCACTTCTTTAAAGAGCAACATCTGAAAATCTTGAGCTAACCTCCAGTGGTTTAACCTTTCCCCTTGCTGCAGTGTTGTAGTGGTGAACAAGGGTGTGTGGCTAGACTGTGACATCACTTTGGTTTGAGATACAAGTGATTTTTCAAGTTTTTTATGAACAATATGCCAAACAGCATATCTGATGTTGTCAAAATAATTGTGGAGGGAATATCTTCTATAAGCTTTCTTCATACTTGTATATATTGAAGCATATTTACTGTTGGATAGGATGCATGAGACTGGCTGATTCGGTGCTTGAGGGAGAGCATTTTTCTTAGACATGATTGTAGTCCTTATATTTCATCCCTTAGTCAAAGTGTACTCAAAGTCATTCTTTGAAGTTTCTACATAAAAAAAATTTTGGTTGGCCCAGTAAAGAGTCTTGTGTGTAGTTCCCTATGGGAAAATTGAGGGGGGAAAAAAATCCCTTTTTACACAAATGTTAATGATTGTCCCACAGTAATGAAAATCTTGTCATGAAGCACAACAATGTAAAAGTGCCTTTTAAATTACAGACGTTTTGACCAAGTGTAAAGCTAACAATGTAATACAAATGCCTAAGAATAAATTATCTATTTACATCGGGAGAAATGTTTTTATTCAACAGTACAATAAATGAATGCATACAGTTTCTTATCAGACATGGTCATATGAGGATGACTAAAACAAGTATTCAAAGAGATTTTATGAGATATATATACAGATGAGTAAATAACTAACATATGAGTCTGGTTCTTTTTAAAACATGCAGGGTAGCTTCTTCCTCCGTATTGTGCTTACAGACTTCCACTTAGGGCAAGATATCTCCACTTGACGTAAAGACAGTACTCTGACAACAGCATCAAGTCCTTGTCCTTCATTCAACAATTCACTTCTGCTTTGCCATTCATATCGTTTCAACAACTAGAAGCTGTCTACTGGGTTTTGTGTCAGGATGGTGCACGCTATGCATGATTCCTCCTTTTTTCTTTTTTTTTTCTCTTCTTTTGGTTAGCAGTTACATATATGAGTTTGCTTACATTTAAAAATACAAAAATATATTACCTCTGTAGTTATTCAAGGAAAGCATTTGCACATGTAGTAGCAGTTATCAGTATCTGTTACCTTCATTGTGACTTTGTTGTACCTCACACAAGTAACAAGGTCATTTCTATACATGAAATTCAAGTAAACAACATCAGGTCAAACAAAAAGTAAATACTCAAGGACCTCATGCATAATGCAGTGTGAGAAACAGAAAACAACCATAATGTGTACAAAGGGAAATAACATCATTTAGATAGTTCTTCCATAAAGTATATTGGGTCTAGTTTTCTCAGTTTGGGTCCTGCCCACCGCTCTGTAGCCTGTACAGAAGCACATGCTTCTCAGTAAGATCGGTTTCCTGCGCACTTTTAAGTCCATGCCAATGTACAGAAAACAAAAATTGGACTTTCAGACAGACTTGAGTGTCCAGGAAACCGCCCCACTGTGTATCATTTGGTAAAGCTAGAACATTTACTGACCTCTTACGTATGCATCTGCGCAGCGAGCAAATCTGCAAAGACTATTCTTCCACACATAAGGGTGACAATCGTAGGAAAAGAGGAGGGAAGAAGACACTTGGAAGGTTAAAAAAAAAGAAATTCACTTCGGTTACTTCTCCTTACCTGGATGTCACGATTTGGGACCATATGGCAAATGTGAGGAGAGAGAGTGTCTTAAATTATCTGTCGTATGTGTGATCGAGAACAAGAAGACAGGAGCAAAACTCAACAGCTCGAACATTTTACAGATGGCTTAGATTGAAGCTCCAAATATAAACGTGGTAAGGAGAGGCAAAAGGCAGGGTCCAAAGGCGTTTCTCACAGTTCTTTTTGTTGGGAAGAAATTGACGATTCTGTTACAGTGCAGCATTTTTTTCTTCCATGTACTGTCTGTACAAAAGTCCACTGATGCACTGCTCTGTGGGAGCATGTCGGGGAGATGCATCTCTCTGCCTTACTCTGACATCAACTTTTTTGCAGTATACAGTACATATTAGGATCACAACTTGCATAGTGTAACAGCACAGCACACACAAGGAACACTGCACAACCTTTTCCCCTGCGTTTTTTTCGCCTTCATCAGCTGAATAACAAAGACAAATTCATAACATCTTGTACAGCTGACCATTAGAAAGGTTTTTTCTCCATCTGTGTTCTACATGAGTGGGGGCGGATGACGGACATTTGTGCCTCAACATCTGACAGAATAATACTGATAGACAAAACAAAACAAAAACAAATACTGCAGAGATCAGTGCTATGAGTACACACAAGACTTGGAATAGTAGTGACTTTTTTTTTTTTTTTCCTTCTTTTTTTACAATAAGACTGCTGAGTAGTGGGGTTACACATGTAGTACTTTGGCTCAGTAGAAAATAGACTCAAAAGGAATATGTGCACCGAATGCATACAAGTCTATGGATTTACTGCTGTACAAAAGTCAGTTGTCTGACGTGAGTGCTAAACTGAGGACACGTCATCTGTACGCTACAAATAAGTCATTATTTCAGTTGCTCCAAAAGAGTTAAATGCTAGCTAAGTGTTTAACAACATGTCCTCATGTCAGTCCTGTACTAAGAGTGTTTTTTATGAATTTAAGGGGAAATCATGATTTTTTGCGCACCCGCCAAGCTTCTCAATGTCCCTTTCATTGTGTCTCAGCTGGCCTGGCTGTGTGCACCGATATCTCCCCCGTCTTCATCAGTTCAAAATAGGTAGTGGAAATGATGCAGTTACGCCCTGTCAGTTCATCACTAGAAAAAAGCCAGCTGTGCTCATGGTATACCATTTCATGATGTTCCTTTCTTAATGCTGATGGTTGTAGATGTACTGAAAGGAATAAAAAAATAAAAATAATAATAAAAATAAAAATGTGTCCATAGTTTGTTCACATGAAGGCCAATGTAGTTGACGTACATTAAACTTGCTTAGTTCCTATTAAGAAGACTGATGAAATATTACTCCACCCTGCCTTCTTAAGTTTATAGTGCAGGGAGAAGAAATTCAGAAACCTGTAGAAACAGGAACATTTAGGGATTATGTCCCTGAAACAGGCCCTTCTGAACACCATCATTTTGTGGTGCACTGACCAGTAATGTTTCAGAGTCACACGCTGGCAGAACCAGGCCTTAGTGTGTTTGGGAAAATACCTCACTCGCTTCTCATTATTCTTTTGGTTCTTAGTGTGCCGTTGTTGCTACAGTCCTTTACTCCTCTCTTGTTTTTGTTGTCATCTCAATTCATTGCATGCTGGCGGATTGTGTGGAAGATCCAGTCCATCTTGGTAGTCCAGCCGCCATGGTGAGCGTCGTTCATCTGCTTCATGAAGTAGTCCAGGGCCTCCTGCTCGGTCTTGTCCAAGGCCAGGGTTTTTCTGATGTAGGCGATGTCGTCAAATGACTGCAGTTCTGGCATCCCTGAGCCCAGCATCATGGAGAAGAGGTTGATGAAAAGGTTGGCATGCTGCCGGATTGCCAGGTACGCCTTGTAACACATCTCCTGGAACCTAAGGGGGAGACAGAAATAAATTACAAAAAGGGATACATCCATGTAAGAAAAAAAAAAAAAAGAGACGAAGACAAGTGCAGGATATTCTAAAAGTCTTCCACATAGAATAAATAAACGCTCAATCTCATTATGCCTCAGAAATAGCTCAAACATTTTGAGTTAGCTTTTATGATTGAGTTTTATAAGATCATTTTTATTGTATCCCAAGACAACAAATTGCGTCCATTGCTGGTGTTACCTTTCGAACTCCCTAGTTTTGGTGCACTCTTGAGTTCCTTTGCTAATAACAATCAGGAAGTCCTGTGTGAGCACGAAGGGCACACGTTCTCTCTTGTACCCAAACTTCTTCTTTTTGTGGTCGAGGAAATGGCCAAAGTCTATGTGGAACAGCTGTGGAAACATAATAAAAGTAAGAAATTAAATAATTATTTTAGACAGAAACAGAAAGTATGAATATGTAAAGTAGAAAAGATGCTGAAATGTAATCTTTACCTGTCCATCATCTTTGACCATAATGTTGCTATTGTGTCTGTCCCCTATGCCCAGGATAAATGTGGCTACACAGTAGCCTGCACACGACCGTGTGAACAGATCTATGGCCTGGTCATACCTAAGAAACCAAACAAATGGAAAATGCTTCATTCTCAGAGAGGATTCAGTGACTGTATGAAACTATTCCCATAGAAAGGAAGGAAAGGATGCTTAAATGTGAGGTTTTTAGGCACCAAGTCCTCACATTAGTCTTTAACACCTCCTCTACACCCTACAGAAGACAGAAAGCTGTATAAATCATGGTTTTTGCCACTCACATCTCTCCCTTGTTCTTATCCTTGAGCCACTGATGCAGTGTGTGGCTGTTGAACTGCAGTGCCCCCTTTAGGCCTCCTTTACACTGGATCTGCATTATGGTGTGAGAGTTCCTCACTACCTCAATCAAACCTACGCAGTCACCGATTGACAGACAACCATATGGCAGCATCCTGCGGGAGGAAGGACAAGAAACAGAGAGGCAGAAATAATTAGGACACGAGTGATGGACTTCATATTAAATGACTGGAGGTGGCTGGCAGGGGTCGCCTCTATATTCAGGTATGGAGTGCAAAACATGAAAGCATCCAGCGCCTGTTAATGTGCACCTGCATCCTTGCTGTCATGGTGAAGCGAGGAGCTTACCTGAGATCAAGGCCTTGGTTCTGCCAGATGTTCTCCATTATCCTAATGATCTGCAGCGTCAGCATGTCTTGCCTCAGATCTGCAGAGGCAGAGAGAGACAAGGAGGTGGATGACAGTAAGGTGATTATTAGCTGCTTAGCTGCTCTTTGATCAATTCCATGATGCATTGTGGAGCAGAGCTGTCAAAGTCAGTTTGGTCACAGATGGTGCAGCAAAATGAACAAGCAGCTGCGGTAAAGTGTGATTCGAATAACGTGACGTTGTTCTTTCTGAATTCTGTGTAAAGAGCATAGATGAGTCTGTGTTTATGTGCAATGATATGCCCTACAGGCTTTGACTGAGTTATGCTGCATGCTCAGCAAGAGCATTTTCTCAATATGTGTGTATGTGTGTGTGTCCTGATACAGAGCCATGGATGGGCAAATAGAAATAGAGGCAGCCATAGAGATACAAGGGGAAAAGCACTGGGGCAAAACTCACCATCGCCATTTTTGAAGATGATTTCGTTGTTCTGAAAGAGCAGCTCTGACATCATATCTGGGTTTTCCCAGTTAAGCCATAGAGGTCGCTTGGCTGATGACATCATCCTGCATTCCTCCAGGCTGAAAAAGAAAAGCATATGTTTAAAGAGGAAAAATGAAAATGAAAGAAACACACTGTGTTATCTGCAAATGTACAAGTGTTCACGAGTCCTTACTCAAGACAATATATACATTATTTCATCTCAACCAAGTCATGCAGACTGGGTTTACTGTAAAATGAGCCTATGCTCCAAGAGCAGGGTGTACATACACACAATGTACAATGTACAATGTACAGATACACACACAAAACCACTATTTCATTATGTATAATAATATCTAAAGCCTTAAAGAGGAAAAGACAACAGCAACGCCTGCAGATGTAATAAACATTAAATGTCAACCCTTTGATTAGAGAGTGCTGATGTACCGGAGGTTCCCAAGTTGATGAGCTGGATTCAGTGGGGAGGTGAAGCTCTGCAGGGCGTCCATGTAATCAGGCCTTCTCATCTGCTCCACCAGAAACTTCATTTGAACCTTAAAGGAGAGAAACAAATGTATCAGTTAAGAAAACACTAGTTTTAGACAGGGTTTTAGGCGGAGTTGGTTGCTGCTGCTTTATGTAATGTTGCTTCACAGAGCACAATGTTTGTGCTGTGTGGCTGGGTTAGCTAGCTAAAATAATGTGAAATGACGGTGCTGGTAACATATTTTGCATCCAGCGACGGCACTGGAGGCAGAAGAACAACAGCTGCGCCCCAGAGACACAGAGAAGATCGGAAACAACTGCAGCTTTTTTTTTTTTTAACACTACATCCCAAACTCAGATAGAGTTAAGGCTGAAAATCGGCAAATTTTCCCTTCAAGTGCCTACATTTCTTTAAGGGAAGGCCTTTATTTGAGCACAATTATAAGAGATAGGCCTTTTTCCCTGTTTTAAAAGTAATTTCATCATCATTCATGAGCTATAATCTGCGTTCATTTGCTATTACGGCCCTTTTCACTTCCATAAAAGTCTTTTATTGTGAAACATTTTGAAGTATTGACCTTCATTAACAGCAGTTTAACAGCACAGCAAAATACAGTCAAACAGAATTAAACAGTACACTATTTTTGTAAAAAAAATCTCAGAGAGAATGATACTGATGGAAAGAATGCTGTGGAAAGTTTGATTATGTTAAATGTACCAAGCCAACATTATCACAGGTCATAATGGCCTCTGTTTGGAACCAACTTCTATTTAAGTAAAATCTTTTATTGAATCATTCAGTTTTTTTTAGAAATATTTCATCCATGTCTGGTTAAAGAATATTTAGCTGCAAGCAAACTGAAAAAAGCAACTGTCCAAACTCTATCACTGTGGCCAGATTGGCAGATAAAACAGCTGCCGGCTGCCAGATTACCTTCTGTGCCTCATCTTTTTTCTCCTGTTTGAGGAGGTCTGTGAGATTGATGAGTTTCTCCATGGCCTCCACCTGTCTGCTCAGGTGCTTCAGATACATGCCACAGGCCCGACAGTATGACTCCAGCAGCAGGCCAAACCGCTGGCTCACTGTCTTGTTGTGCATCTCTGACCTGCACACATATACGAAGAAAAAAATAAATAAATAAGAGGTCGCGTGTGACCTAATGGAACATGTGCACAGCCTCCTTACAAATACACACAAACAGCCAATCCCAAAACATTGACTGACATCAGCTGTCTTCACAGAACTTTCTTGAATTCAACATGTTTAGGGACCAGACAGTTAAGTGACATTTACACAACAGCTTAACCTTTCAAGTCACATACAAACAGCTCCAAATTCCTGGAAGAAGACCTTTTTAAAATCAACTCACTTCAAATGCCAGAAGAAGAAATGTCCTATCCTCTGATTGGTTAATGCCTTTTTCAACAGGAAGCGTGCAAGTGGGTTATCAAGGTACTGCTCATACTTTAGAACCTGGGTATAGGCACAAAAAACAAGGAAATAATAAATTATTATGTGCCTAAAAACACATAACTATAGTTTATTAAGCTGAAAAATCAATCGTCTCATCAGAATAAGATCCTATAATGAAAACAGTTCACATTATTTACTTGAATTGTATTTAAAGCCAGGTGAGGACACAACACACCTGAACCAGTTGAATGAGGTACTGTGAGAGTTTGTCATCAGTTAGGTATTTCTCAAGGCACTTTACGGCAAACTCTCGGATCATAGGATCGGGGAAGTTGCAGTCCAGCAACTCCATGGCTTGTTCTGGCTTGATAGCTGGCCAGTCCTTCAGAAGGCAATACATCTGAAATAAAAACAAAACACACCCTGACTACTGATATATATTTTTAGCATTCTTGCAATTTTTAACAGCCCTACAATGCATGACACAGTGTGTTAGTGTGCACTATCTGTGTAAACAGCAGCTGAGATGCATTAATAACTAAGTTAGGCACATATCTATTTCACCAGGTGATGCACTTCAAATTTAGGTGTGTCAGCAGTAGAAACCCAAGCTCACCTGTGCAATCTCATCTCTGGAGTTCCATTTCACAGCTAGGAGGATCTTGGGAAGGATCTCTGGCATATTCACGCAGTCTTGTCTAAAATAGTTTGGAGAGATAATAAATTAGTTAGAACTTTTAGGACATATAGATCAGCCCCACATGACAATGTACAATGAATATTGTGTAAAATGTAATAGTTTTGGCCCATCAGAAGCCCCATATAATGGTATACAACCTCACACACATTACCTGTGCCTCCATAGGAAGTCTTTCTCCTGCTCAGTGATTTCAGACAGCGGGTCTCTGTTACACACCTGGCGTAGCTGCTCATTGTCAGTGTCGGTCAGGGGGTTGTCACGCGCCAGTCTGTTACTCTATTATACCATATAACACACGTAAAACATTGTTGTCAGCACTGCATGGGGTCTACAGCCACAGAAAACAAATTAAAAGCTGATATTATGTTACTGTCTCTGGTGTGAGTAAACTACAATGTGGCAGTTGCTCAGAATGAAAATTAAATCTCATGATGTATCTCACAGAGTGAAACAAAACACATATTTAAAAAATGCTTGTTATCTTACCAAACCGGTGTGGCAGTAATTAAAGCCAAGCTCTCTGGATATATTCCAGTTTGCATGGTCCTCAATGATGGTCATATCAGGGTACTTGACAGGGCAACTGAAATGGTCAAACTCCAGCTCCAGACAAGGGGTTTCCTGAATGTTTAGAAAGTTGTGGAAAGAGAAAGGTCATTCAAGGTGTCTTCTGTAATTGATGAGTAATTAATTAAGTGGGATAAGAGGCTTGGTTGATTAAATCGAGGCGGCTTAAATCCAGCTCGGAAACTCCACAGGTTATCACCAGCTCGATTGAAACTGGGTCATGAGGCTTAGAGGTCAGTCGCAGGCGGAAGCATAATACATATTTGAAAAGCTTAAAATGTTGAGAAAAAGTTTAGGCTTTGTGTCATGTTATTCTATGTTCTTAGTGTTTCAATATGATCCATTCTGGTCCATGTAACTGAAAGCAATCTGCTACAACCAGTGTACTTTAAATTCAATTAAAATTCTAATATTTTTGCAATATACACTTTTGTAATTTGTTTGAGCATTATTTTCATCATTTTGGCATTTGTTGTTCACCTTGTTGGGGTTAGAGCCTGTGACACCGATGGGGTTGAGCAGGTCTTCCAGGCCATGTGGGACAGGCCATAGGTTGAGTGCCATCTTCCCTGCTACTAGTGTGTGGGTGTAGTCAAACAGGTTGATGTTGCCCCAGGCGAGGGGACAGTGCTCCTAAAAGAAAATACCAGTAAGATGACGCATATGAAAATGATTAGAGAGTCAACAGCCCAGGGCTATGAAAGCGACCGGTTCAGAACACAGGGAAGTTGTTTATTTCCAGTGCCTACGCAGTAACTGACTTTAACTGTTAAACTGCTAACTGCTTTGATAAGAGTAAGGATCATAACTTTTTAGCAATAGCCATTAAATGTATTTACAATTTTAACTGACACTCCAGCCATTGATGCTGCGGCTTCACATTAAAATTGTTTGACTAGTGAAACTCTGAATGGCTTTTATTATGAAGCAGACAAAGGAAATGCAATGTATTTGTCACTGAGGTTATTGCTGACAGCTGAAGTTCATAAAAAAATGTGTCTACAAAACATGACATGGTCATTTTTGACACTATTAGACAGCAGATCAGTTTTATAATTCACTCTGCCCCGCTGTTGTGTGGAAAACTACTAATTTCATTCACCATGAAATCAGATAGCAGTTACGCATAGCACTATGAAAGAGGTAAAATAGTAATTGAGTTCTTTATTAAAACAATGCTAATTCGTTTGGCTGCACTACCAGCAGATACACCAGTTGCTCTTTTGATATATTTATGACAAAGTAGCTGCTCATTCAGTGTTTGCTGTAAACAAACTAGCTGTTACCACCCCTAACCATGGATGTCGCCAAATCAAGACTGAAATCTTAAAGTGGCAATAGACAACTTTTTTGCTTTAACTTATCATTATGAAGTAAATATCGAATGCACAGTGTCATGACTATAAAAAAATGACACCATTAAAGTTTGAAGAATTGCATGATCTGATGTCCAAAAGTTCCTGTCGATTGTACAATGTGTAAACAAGACTGTTCTGAGTGAACACACTTGGAAACAATAGGCAGATAACTACTAATTCGCAGAATCTGGAGAGCCTGAGCCTGGCGTTGTGCATGCGCCTCCATCTTGGTCAACTAGCAACAAACAAACACATTTTCTAGCGGTGGCCTTTCTAACATGAGAAGTGGTGAAAGTTTCTATATTCTGGTACAATCAAGGAGTTGATAAGTAGACAGATGTTTGAATATTTAAAGCGATCAATGCGACAGCTGCACAAACAATAATACCACTTGGAAACACTAGGGGGGTGTAGCAGGGAAAAGTTTGCCACTTTAAACATATAACTTTATTGTAGCATTTCAGCATTTCACTTCTAACCTCTTTAGCTCCTTTCCTTCCTTTCACAGAGCAGATGGAGAGGCAGAGTCGGGCAGCACGAGGGATGTCTGGAATGTACATGTCATAGTTCAACCACTCGTTCCACCTGGAATAAACAGGAAAAGAACCATTAACATAATCAATCACATTACTGTCGCAAAGCTGAGTTAAGTCGCAGAGTATGGAACGCTACTCGCTGTTATCCACTACCTGGGGTTCGAGCAGGGCACGCGCTGGGTGTTAACATTGTCACACAACTGCTCTCCACCGTGGTATATCCCAGTCCTGACATAGATCTAGAGCAGCCACAAAAACAACAGATTTATATACTAATTCATTGAATGAAAAAGTGATAAAGGTATCTTTCAATGGATTTCTGACGGCATGAAGTGGAGGAAACTGTGCAACATCTAATAATAACCTCCAAGATACTGGACATGTGAGATTACAGTCCAAATTTATTTAAATCAAACTGGAACAAAGTAGAGAATCTTTAAATAAAATAATGAATTAGTCACAGCACAGCACTGCATTGTGTACCTTGTCAATGTCTCTGATGTTGACATTGACGTAAGTGGCGCACAGTATCCTGATCCTCAGCGTTCCATTGATAGTCCATAGAGACTTGGTGGCTGTTTCCCCGTTCATGTAGGGCGTTGCTGTGGATATTCGCCTTGCATAAGACGGCATGGTGAAGTTGTCCACGGGCAGCTGGGAATACAGGCTGTCTTTTGCCATTAGCATCAAGTTAGGCATTCGTCCCAGCATGATACAGCTGCGCACATACTGTTGAGGACAAAGTGACATTTTGAAGCAATTCATACAATTTTCTAGTTTAATCAACGTTTAAATTATTGGATTTTACAATTACAACTCAACAACAACTGAAGCATTCAGGACTTTATACTTTTATACTGTGATGTATACAGTTTATTTTAGAATCAGCACATTTTACAGGCAGTCAATTTTCTCATAAATTTTTATTTCATGTCGTGAATGCCAAGCACATTTGTTTTGGATGATAATTTGATGTGAAGTGGATCTCTTCCCCTCTAAGCAGAGAAGATGCAGCTAGACCAAGATTAAATTAGATTACCTTGTACTGACTCAGAGGGTATTTCTCCAGTAAGTACTCGTCACAGCCACAGACTTTGAGGATGTACTTTCCCTGATACTCCTGCACACACATCTTTAGCTGCTCCTGGGAGAGCAGCATGCTACGCGTCTTCTTACGTATGGCTTCGGCAATCACCTGCTCTGGCACGTAGTCATGGTTAATCTTCAGGGTATACTTCTGCTTGTCATTGCTGGGTGACACAATAACCCATATGACCACAATGATTTGACCTGAGGGAAAGAAAACAAAAGATCAAATTGAAGAAATAGGCTACCATTTTTTATACACAGAGAAGGTGCAAACAGAAAGATGTGAATGTTTGAATAATATATATTTGACATTTTTATTACACTGAACATTTGCTGCACAGAATTAACTGTCTTACCTTTATCTAGCTTGTTATAGATGTGCCTGGGAAGTTCTGCAGAGGATTCTACATTGGGAGGATATACGTACAAAGCTCTACTGTGGGGTCCGTTACTGTCTCTGAGGTCCACAGCCTCTTTGCAAACATTTAAAATGTTCCTTCTGAAGTCCTGCACTTCTGGGTCTTTCACCAAATCAAACTCACATATAGGCATTCCGATAGCAAAACCTAAAAGGAAAAGCATGTGCTTAAAACAAATTTGTTGTGTGTCCGTTAACCTCAAAAAGGTTTTATTTTTGATTTTTTACATTTTTCACGTCAAGTGTCAGCCTCGACATAACACAGTGCAACACATAACACAATATATGTGCCAACAGTATTATGTTAATCCTCCTCATTGTGGGTAATGACATTGCCAAGGACAATGGTTGTTGGTTCATTACTGTAATGTACAGAAGGCTGTTTTGTAACTGCCCTAATAATTCAAAAACCATACCTATCTCTCTGTTGAGAATTTTCTCTTCTCTGTTGCCTACTGGCTCAATGACTTTGAGGAAGGCCTGGAAGAGCCTCAGATCGCACAACCTTCTGGTCTCATCGTAAAACTCTTCCCGCTCTGCCTCCTGGGTGACACTGACAAAGATGTAGGAGCTCTCCTCCTGCAGCAGATGGTAAAGAGGGTACTTCCTGGCTTCTTTGAAAAGCTCATGCTTGACTGTGATCAGTGTGGCCTCCCGGAGGCACTCCAATGTGAGAATCATGCCATTTGGCAGAAGGCAGTCCACTAGGATGCTGGGGGGCATCAAGTGCATCCCCCATAGTTCTCCTGAGGAGGGCCTGGGAGGCATGGTCGTGCCAATAAATCCTGCTCTTTTCAGAGCCTTGTAATTATCAGATGAGCAATATCAACCAACTGCGAGGAAGAAAGAAACAGGATTATATAAGAACCACTGACCTGTGCACAATAAGGCAAAACGCTTGTGGTGAATATTTGATGTGATGGTGGAGTTGCACAGTGACAGCATGTCCAAATGCTAAATACACACTCTTGGGGTTACCCCAATTTAACATGGGCTGCCAAAAGATTTATAGAAATTCAGTAGTTACAAACCAGGGAAATACGTACAGGACTACTGTATGTTGCTTTGGTGTTTTTGAGCTCGATAACCATTATGTCAAGTGAGTTTCGTCCAGTTTGACAGACGAGTGGCAGCAACACATTTACGGCAACCTAGCAGGCTAACTTCAACGATGCAACTGACAGTGATCAAAGATGCCGCTGCGTTTTTAATTACTACAAAGTAAGACACTAACCCAACGGGAACATGGCTTGTTTTCACACCAGAGACGGAGAAAAAAAATCTGTGAAAGAAACTTTCGCTCCAGTAAGTTGGCGTTAAAATGAGTCGTTAGCTGAAAGCGGGCAGAGAAACGCACCGACAGATGTCCGCTGATGTCGACTCGAAAGAAATCACGTAAACAAACTTGTTCAGCGAACCAGCACCGCCAACACGTTAGTCAACTGCGGCCGACACCGCCGAGGTCCGAGCTCCTCTCCCGGTGTCTCCCGGTCTCCGGGGCCGGTCCGTGCGGAGCGGCGGCTCTCAGCGCTAGGTCGCCGGCTAACCGCGTTAGCCGGCTTCGCGGAGCCGATCGATGTCACTTAAAATATAAAAAACACGAGCCAACGTCGGTCCGGCGCTCAACCAACGCAGCGGTGCGAGCCGACAGCGCGTCGTGTGAGGGTTCGGCTGCGGGTCTGGGATCCACCGGGAAGGCGAACACGCAGCAAAACACGACAAAAACAAAACACCGAGCTACCTGTGTCAGACCGGTTAGCCGCGGAGCTAGTCAGCCCGCTAGCGGCGGCCGGCGGAGATCAGTCCCGGTGGCGGCCGCTCGGGAGGCGTCGGGCAGCGGCGGCGGCTCTGACGTTAGTCCATCCAAACAATGGCCCCGGGGACTGGGGGGGGGGGGGGGTCGGGACGGACCCCGCTACAGTGGAGAAAAAGACTTTCCCCACCCCCCCTATCTCCCGGTGGCGTTGCCGGTGTTCCGCGGTGGGAGCAGTCGGTGTCGCTTCTCGGTGTCCTTCATCGTGCCGCCCTGAAAATAAACCGCACGGTCTGGTAGCACGTTAGCTCCGCACGGCTAGCCCTGCTCGAAGGACGGACCGCCCCCCCCCCTCACACACACACACACACACACACACACACACACACTCTCTCTCTCACAGAGACAGCGGCTCGTCATGGGACGGGACCGGGGGACTCGAGGGGGAGACCGCTTGTTCAGTGTCTTCCTCGCCCTTCGCTGGGACGTTGCGCGCCTCCTCAGAAATGTCCGCAGCGAGCGCACGAGGGATCAGTGCCGAAGCGGTTGTTCTGTTCCCCGAGAGCCCGGAGCAGCAAAGCCTTCCACGAGCTGTGTGCGCGGACGGAGCCCCCCGGAGGAAGAAGTGTTGGTGGATAGATGTGTGATTCATTTATTCCACTGCATGTTGGCCATTGCCGCTTCCCACCGTGGACATTTGTTATTGAGTGTCTTTGAAGCTGAGCGTCATGTTCGTGTAATTCAGTGGGACGCTGTGGGCCATGGACAAAGGAGCAACTCATCGGCAGCAGAACACATTTTAACACCCGGCGCTCTGTGGTCGTGGTCTGAACTTCTAAACCCTTTTCTATCTGCAAAAGAAGCAAACAGATGCGAGGAGAGTGTGCAGCCTTGGCAGAGGCGTGTGCTCTATGTTCTTCACCGTGCACAAATATCACGGGGGGATGATCCTGAATCTGGAATCAGAATTATTATTTTTTTTAGACTTCAAGCTTTACTTGTTTAGCCTTGGAAAGTTTTTTTTTTTTCCCCCATCCAAGTATACATTGTGTCATAACGTCTCAATACATTTATTAAGTATTTTAAATACTAGGCCTTTATATGTTCATTGCAGTTTGGTGAGGTACATTTCCAGAATAGTGTTTCCAACATGATAACACACAAAACATCATGTCAGGTTATGTCTACATTATGTTCATTCACATTATGAGAGACCTACACACACTATTTGGTCGCTGAGATAGTGAATATCAAATACAAACATATTATTGTCTCAGAAATAAATCACATATGATGATCAAAATTTAGGAAGGTTTGAGAAAGTTCTCAAAACACTGACAGTAGTGTTTTTCCCCCCTCGATTTAAGTATTGGTTAGTATTGTCATATATGTCACGTGTTACATGCTCATAAACCATATTTAAAATTACAAGTGTAACAAACTCTTGTAAACAAGTACCCATAAAACATTTTATAATGTTTTAACACCATGCAAAATCCAGTCATAGTTTTTCCGGTATTACAGCCACATGTCTGCCAGTTTCCGCCTTGGAACATTCAGTTCACTTATATAAACAGTCACATCCTCGATCTGCAGTGAAAGTCAGCTGTTCCAAGTGTCTCAGTGAAAGAGGAACGTTTGCAGGAGTTCACAGCAAGGTTGTTTGGTTAAAACAATCCCTTTCATGTCATATGTCCATCTCCAGACCACCATAGGCTTGGCTTTCACGGCTGCTGCACGTATTTCACCTCTTGATCTTCCCTATCTCTTCGCACAGCCTGGAGAGGTACTGTGTGAGCTTCACCATCACGATGATGAGGGCCCCCCCTGTTAGCATGCAGGAGGGCCAGAGCAGCGTGTGGAAGACCACGCTGTGGTCATACAGCCGGGTCAAGAGAACGTTCTCCTGCTGCTCGCCGGGGTCGTAGTAGCAGGGGACCTGCTGGTTCACCTTCAGACGCTCGGAGATGTTCATAATCATGACATGCATGGCCACACTGTCCTTCTGGCACCTGGGCACATAGAAACACTGCAAGGACAGGATTGAAGGACACTGAGGTTATCCAGAGTTGGTCGTACTTTTTATATATTGATATTGAGTTCATCGCCCTTCGTGTATCATCTTTCAGCTTGACCAGGAAAAATTCCAAATCCTATTGACTAACATTTTCTGGATCGGGAGCAGAGTAAGTCTATAATCAGGCCAGCATCCGACAGCCGTTGTCAACATTTGAAACGGTTCAGTAATTCTCAGTATTTTCCCTCTGGCACTGTACTCACTTCAGAGCTGGTGTCCTGGGTCTCTTCATTGTGAGATAAACGGCTGACACGGCCCGTGTTATTGACGCTCACGTAGACCTGCAGACAGGGGTATTTGGAGACTCTCCAGCACTCTGACCCACAGTTGTAGGAACAGTTCATGTCTGCTGTGACCGTGGAGTTGAGAACAACACACACACCCTCCTCTGTCCACACACTGTGTTGACATTTAAATACATTTAAAAGATCCGATTTAATGCAAAAAAAGCAGAAAACATTTTGGGGATCTCATGGTATGAAAACAGCTAGGCTCGGGGTATAATTTCATTAAGTATTCATTTTTGCAATTTTCAGGTTGAGAGAGAACTGAAGCAGTTTCTCATCAAGCACATTTGATGAATAAAACATGTTTCTGGCAGATATATCAGTTAACCCCTTCATAAGGTATATAAAAAAAAGACAATCCTAACAACAGGCTTGTACCTGTCTGCATAGGAGCGTAATATAGTGATCCCCAGGACAAAGTACATCATGACCGAAGAGAGGATCATTCCGAGTCCCAGGAAAATGGCTCGATCTTCACCGGGCTTTAGAGCTGTCACTGTCTTCTTCTTGTCTAATAAATCTACCTCGCGAAATTTCTGGTAGATTGACCTTGATAATGGAAAATAAGGAGGAGTCATTACTATATTTTTTAAGTGCATTTTGAATAATTTTTTAAAGCCTGAATTGGTATGAACCTGTTACCTCCTTTCATTTCCTCTGCCCGCTCCCGCTGTATTTTTGGCCCCTGCCACAAAGAACATCCTTCCAGATGATCCACGCCCTCCTTTGCTTGCTGAAGTGGAACGGAAAGATTGCTGAAAAGACCTATGAAATACAGTCAGATTTATGTATAGCTGTCACTTTCACTGCCAAGATCATGAACATAACCGAGATCCCAAGTCACCGGTTACAAAGCAAATTTGTAAAACGACAAATCATACCGTACCTTTGGTGCATATTTGCTGTCAAACTCGCTACTTTTGTAAAGGAAATATTAAGTATATGTCTCTTCTAATAACCCTGCAGACAGCAGTTCCTGATTAGTAGTATGCACTGCTGGGACAGGAAGCACCCCTCGTATAGTGGACTCCACCAGGTAAACATCTCATTTTGAACACAAAGAAACGCTACAAAGGGTAAACAAGATGACAGATAGCCACGGACGAAAGGTGTTAATGCTGATGAGGCGCTCATGAAAAACCTACCTGCTGTATCCTGAGCACTTCTGCTGTCAACACAAAGTCATTGGGTCCTCTCTTGGCACAACAACAACACCTCACATGTGGCTCCTCTCATGCTCTCTGCCGGTCCTACCATTAGCAGGAAACACAGGATTCAATGCTACACATGCAGTTCTGGTCCCATAAATAACATTAGCCTTGATTCACATGCAAATGAATGGGCAAGTGAGACATTATGAGTTATTTGCTCTGGGTCACCAAAAGGTTGATGTAAGGTGAGGGTCGATGCAAACCCACTCTTGAGATTGCCAGGCATTTATTCCAAAACACAATTTAGAATAAATGGATTTACATTTACATGTGTGGTCATTTGCTCATATAAAGCATGGATGTCACTCCCCTGTCAAAATTGAGTAAGAAATACCACTCAAACAAAAGGGAATCGACAATCCAATAAGATTTTTTATTTGCTCCCCTTCAGATGCAGAATAATCAGTAAAGATTGGATCAGATTTTACATTGTTGGACCTATCATCCAATCCTCTAACATGTAAGTACAATAAGCAGGCTGTTTTCATTTTGTGGAGGATAACAACCATGCCAGAGTGCTAGGAGCAGAATAGTGCGAAAACCAGCCAACAAGTTCCTCTTAGATGAGTAATTTCCTCATTGTATTACATTTGCAGCTGCTTAGGGGAAATGTTGCTGAGAGACAACCCCAGTGTGACAAAAGAAATCTGAAGGAGACCAAAAATGTTATCTAGGTTTATGCTTTCCCCGAAATATTCGACGCAACTGTGCATGCATACCCACAACAAAGAGTCACACTTACTGTACATGAATGTTATGCTCTTTCTTACAACACCCCCCCCCCCCCCCCCGTAAAAGCACACTGACCATTGCCTCTCGAGTGTCTCAAGTTCCACACATAACTGTATTGATTTCAGCTAAACATGGACACACACATACACACTTTCAGAAAGACCGCCTTAATCCTTGTACCAACTTTACAGTCACGCTAAAGCTTTTAAAAGGTTTTGAGAGCAGTCTATTTGTTGGTAGCTGTGCCTCTAACTCCCTGCAGGCTGGATTTACAGTGACAGGTGACTTCCTGCCTAATAACTTATAAGGAATGGACAGTGATGCTGTTCTTTATGATACATGGGACAGGCAGTCTCACGCTGTTGAGACTGACCTTGCAGGCCCTTCCAAGTTAACTTCAAATTAAGGAAACAAATTTAAAAGATTTAAACAAAATGTTCAAAATGTAAAATACATATTTTCATAGTTTCAAGTGTTTTCTGCAATCTTCTACAACAATAACTCTATACAAAAAAATCTATTTAATTTCTTAAATATTCATGAAGTTTGTGAGCCCTGAAAATAAAAAGAAAATAATAAACTTAACTGAATCAGAAGTGATGTCATATTCATAGGGTGATGAGGGGTTCACAGTGACAGTCACTAACTTGAAAAATACATTTTGGATATATTTGTGCCCTTCTTCATATCACTGCTTATTTAAAAAGCCACTGAGTCTGCAGTGTCACCACATGAAGCACTGGAGGGAGACAGTCTTGTGTGTTTGAGGAGGGGCTCAAACGCCAGGCACTCGTGTGAAACCGTTCACACCAGCAGGAACGTATTGTTCGGATTTTCCTATTATCAGTTTAATGAACAACATATCCTGAGCCAGAGGCAGATAGGATCAGCTGACCTCGCTGTATATTTTTTATGGGTGTGTCCTTGGTTCATATTTCTTCCAGCTTCCTCTTTCCCATCTTGTGAGACTCAAAAAGTGACTGAATGAGTGATAAACCAAAATGGCATGTGCTGGAAAACATAACTTATAGTCATCTTAAACACGGATGGATTACTAAACAGGTACTGGGCGCAGGCTCTGGGACCCAAAGGGTCTAAGGGCCCCTAGGCAGACAGCATCTCTTCATCTCCAGTGTAAACTAATCACTGAAGTTCAGTATGCAGTTCTGCCATTTTTTTTAACCAACAGCAGCACCTGAGAATTCTGCATCACCTGCAGAGTGTCACTGAAAGAGATGAAAAACAACTACAAAGAGATGTTAAACGACACAAATGACTTCAGAGAGACACAAAACCACCACAGAGATTTAAAATGACTACAAAGGGACACAAAAGGCCAAAAGAAACGCAAAAAAACGACCACAGAAAGACACAAAATTACCAAAAAAGACACAGAGGACAAAAAGAGACAAAAAGACAGAACGAGACACAAAACGGCCATGTCATTAGTAGACGTTTTGTGTCTCTTTCAGTCTGGGTGTCTTGTTTCTATGTTGGCGGGGTGGGGCCCTTTTGCATGTCTGTGCCCAGGGGCTCATTGTCTCATAATCCACATCTGATATATCTATTATATTACTGTTTGTAACTTCCTTTGGATTTTATTGAGCTCATATTTCACGTGTATCATAAAAGTGAAATAAAGGTATGTGTAACATATAGAGACTGGCTCAGAAATTTTGCTTTAGTAGGTGTTTACTCCCTGCATGCGTAACAGTCCTGTGGAATTCAAAGCCTGGCCTGCCATCAACACGCTCTTTGCTGAAGAATGTCTCAGGATGTATTTTTTGCCTTGTCCTTCCAATGATTACTGTTTCCCTGTCAGGTGTCCTATAGTGTTTGGTGCCTTTACAAAGTCACATGCTCCACTGCACAGCACCCCACAGGTGACGGAGGTATAATAGAGCAGATCGTAGCTCCATCTGAGGCCTTATGAATCTATGTATGAGATTAAAACTCTTGTGTGTTCCCAGCTATGTGCTGTGTGTTGACCTTCTGTCGTGGGCTGGATCATTTTTGAGCACATGGTCTTTTTCTATCTGTGTTTACAGTCAGTGTTTCTCCGTGGTGCCTGTAATAATCTCTTGCCTTTGCACATCCAAATTACGTTAAGCCCCAGCTTTTGTGTGTGACAAGTGTGTGATGAGTTGAAATAGCAGAGGTAATAAGTACAATCTGTGAGATCCTACCTCTTGTCGCAGTGTTGTTACGATAATCCAGACTTTGGGCTACAACTGTCAGCAGTGGCTCTCCAACATGGTCTGGGCTCCCGGGGACAGCAGCTGGCTACCTCTTATTTAAACTCCTACTCCAAATGAACAGAATGCCTGCCATACCTGCGTGAGTAATATGAGTCCCCCTTTACAATGTCGTCATGCTTAAAATGAGTTGGTCCAGCACAATGAATCTCTACTGTACCTCCAAATAACTGGCTTTGACTGGTTCAGCTGCGAGCCTGTCACTATGTTTGCTGCAGGCATGGCTGCACATCCACAGAGGAATTCAGGGGCAGTCATTTCAAACACCTCTGCCTTTCAATGTTAAAAAAAAGTACAGTATGTATAGGCATCTTGAAGGCCACTACTTCAAACACTGTGACAAGAAAACACTGCCACATCTTGCCACTAGGTGTCTCTGCAGCCTCAGAAAATGGAGAAAGATAAGTTGGTGGGGTTTCCTCTTTGATAACCAGCAACAGATCACATGGAGGGCCAGAGATTTTTTGGAGTGATCCTTATAAAAACTTGAAAATGTGTGAAATTGTATTAGTAAATCTATCTTGCTGAAGGCAGTAGATGTAGTATAAATAAGTATTTCCCACTCATTGTTTTCCCGTTCATTACACCAGATTTTTGTTAATAAAATATTGTGCTTTGCATGCAAGACCCCTGTGAAATGTATTTATTTGGAAAATCCTTTTTAAATGTAACATGTGACATTACATATTTTTCCAGCAAACTGCATCTGTAGAGTCTAATTAGTTGTTTTCTAATGATATGACTTCTCTGCAGGCAGCGATTTCCACAACAGTACTGGTCTGACCAGCTGGGGGATTTTCCCTTGCCAGTTAATGAGCCCTCTTGGCTACAGTCTTCCCCATTGGTTTGTGTGATTATGGAAGTAGGTCCCTTATAGCAGCAGCATCACATCAGATTCTGTTAGAAGTATGTACTGCTCACTTTATATTCACTGCCTTCCCTAAGCCCCATCCAGTGATGGCCAGAGAGTACAGTATAATACAAAGAGAGCCTCCCTGAAGAACTCCAGACACTCCTTCCTGCAGACGCTGTCCCCTTTAATTATACCCTGGCCTTAGTTTTAGCCTTGAAAAACAACAGCTCATTTTGCATACAGTAAGGCAGCAGGAAAACATGTGCAAATATAGGAGGATGAGAATAAAAAAAAACTCAAGGGCAGATGGAAAGGCATTTGTATTTATTTGAGGATGGGCCTAAACATAGCTACAAAGAACAGCACACTGTCTTCAAGTACCACATTTGGAGGTGAAACAACATAGTTATGGGGGGGATGAAAGGCGATTCTGCTTCTTTGTTTCTGGGGATCTAAAAATAGCTCTTGCTGAGCAGGCAGTGAAGCTGAGCTGCAGTCTCTTCGCTTGGTCCCTTTTCCTCTTTTTTTCTCTCACTCACCCCCTCCAGACATTATACATCCTGTTAATGATGCACGTGAGGTGACTTATGGCTCAAACAGCTATTTGAGCCAAGTTGGTCTGGTCCTATATTTGAAATTCTGTTATTTAACATACAGCATATACCGTGGACACAATAAATATTATTAATATGTGTGTGGTGATTGTCACCTGTGCTGTTGTGCATCCCTCTGCTGAAAGGAATAACCCAGTGGGCCACAGTCTGAAGGTGGGAAGTCTCTAATATGTTTCATCACACACTGGATTTTCATGATAGATGCTTTTACTTTAAAACAATTACAAACATCTGTAGCCACAAATAAATAAAAACACAAATCATCTGCTTGTCAGAGGTCATATTATGTGCATGTACACTTGCAAAAGGGCATCACATGTAAGTATTACTTATTTTGAGGGGTTTACAAGTATAACATAAAAATAAAAATGATGCTGCTAATGGAAAGATGAAAATCTCAGACTGCTTGTTCTTTTTTTATATACTGTATTTAGCCACTAATATCCTGTTTGTTTTCTTTCCTCTTTACACATGCACAGACAAAAATGAAAAGGCAATGCTGCTGTTGCTAAGGCAGTGGATAAAGCTTGCTGCCACTTGTGTGGCAGTATCCAAGCAATTACACAATGCCAACAGGTCCAGCACATATTTATCAGTGTTGCCGCTGTGCTTACATCCCTAGCAACCTTGTGTTGTTATCCTGCAGATTAGTTCCCCGCCCCCACAAGGATACCATTCTGCTGTATTCCTTGTAGTCTCACATTTAAGAAGGGAAACAGGACTAATCTCATTTTATGGAGAATACTGCAGGACCTATGATTTAGAGATGTTCACAAATGTACAAATGTTGATAAAAAAAAAATTATATCCGTTATGTAAACAGTGCATGCATGTACTGTATGAAAAAAAAGGTGAGTAGGATTTACAGTCACAGAGAAAAAGAGAGTTAATTCACAATATTTGCCCGTAGAATGAATCATATATTGCGTAAAGCCTGGCACTGGAGAGGAGGAATTTGCTTCACATTTCTTCACTGGCAGCCAAAACACGCTTACACAGTGGGAGTGATGGAGCACATATTTCTGTTTCTCCTGGCTTGAGGAGAAAGAAGCAAGACGCAGAATGTAGGAAATCACCCATTAATAAACTAAGAGAGACAAACAGCACTGAAACTGAAATCTGTTTTGCAGAATTTTGTGTACACCCCATGTTGAGAATCAGCTTTATGTAAAGAAATTATAATTCAGTGTAACATGCCATCACACATCCATGTTGGTGAATGTGTGGCACAAGCTATTGGACAGGAAGCTCTCTGGTGGACTAGTTGCAAGGATATTGACAAAGGGCCAATTGAGCACTGAGATAATCGAGTAGGAGGATCAAACAGCTCAGAGGCTGGGAGGTAGCAAAGGAAAAAACTCAGTGGACTGTGGCAGCGTATAGTGTCTGCTACAGTCAATCCATCACTTAAAAAGCAGTTTATCAGATAGGCTATACAAATCCATGCAAACGTTTACCATCGGATTGCATGCAAATGCTGTACCTCTGCTATATTATCGATGTTGACTTGGCTAAGCCATTTTTGTGGAGATGAAGTATTTGTCTCACAAAATGACACATATAATTTTTTCATAGTTGGGGTTGCTCTCTGGTTTTCTTTGAGCGCAGTGTGACAAATAAAGAAGGTGTGTTGTAATTGCCTCTGTGCTCCCAGCAGAGATGATTACATATGGGGTAACAAGAAGAAGAAAAAAAAAAACACTGCAACAAAGGATGTACTGAATGTGCTGCACACTTGCTGCTGTTGGCACAACTAACTTAATGGTCCCCAAGTCAGCATTTCATGTTGTGTCATCATGTCATTTAGGAAACGGCAGTGCAGCCAATTAAATGGGGGCAGCCACTAATCACAGTCAAACAAGGTACGTTGTGATACAAGATCACTGCACTGAATTCTGAAGGTCAGCGCCCACATTTTTTTTTTTTTTTTGTTATTCAAGTGAATCCTTGACATTTCAGAAAACCGTGAACAGATCGACGCTTTCAGGCCGTCGCCTTCCTTTGGGGACACTGGGGAAATCGGCGTGATCGTGGATTATGTACGCAGCAAAACAAAACACAAATCAGTGTAAAACACAGATTGCAATGATGATGTAAGCTTGTTGTTGACTTTCCCAGTCTGAATGACTGAGCAGAGGATAGGGGGTGGGGTGCCATTAATCCAGGGCTAGTGATGACCAGGCAAGCGAAAAGGAGGCGTAGAGGGGGATGGGCGAGGACACTGTTGTTATGACTGGTGCTTGGCTGCGGGACAATCTTCCAGAGGCCTCGGCTTTGCTTTGCTTTGCTTTTTTTTTTGTTTTCCTCTTCTTCTTCCTCTCCTATTCCACCTCACCGGTCGGAAATGTGGCTCCATCTGGCCTCGGACCTGTCACACGGACCGGCAGCTTGTGCTTGATCAACGCCCGAGGACGGCCTTCAGCTTCAGTGAACCACGCGGTGTCGGTGGAGAGAGGAGGAGGAGGGGGGGTCGCTCCTTTGGAAATAGGTTAGTTACCGGCGTTAGGCTATATCACAGCTCCGCCCGGAAGACATGTTAAAAAAAAAAACTAGTTTCAGACTTGTGAGGCAGTATTCTTCCGTGGACACAGCGCAGCTCTGCCGGGCAGGCGGCGGGTGTCGTTACGCTGAGCGTCGGCGGCGGTTTGAAACGACCGTGGCCGGTTACGGCGGGCGGCTCATTTCCGCCTGTCGGGTCGCCCCGCCGCGTCGAAGGGCTGGAGCCGTTGCTGGCTGCAGTTTGAATATTAGAACCCGACGAGCGCTCACGTGTCCGTGCTCCTGTGCAAGCGATATTATTAAAAAGAAAGAAAGAAAGAAAGAACAAAAAAAAAAATAACATAACATGGTCTGAGCCGGGGGGGAGGGCACAAGGGCCGTGGAAGACCTCGCCAGTTGAAAAGGTTTTGTCCAAGTAGGTACGAGACTGTAGCGACACTGTCGTTAGCGTAGCGTGCTAGTGTTAGCCGCCTAGCTGGCAGCGTTTAGGGTGATCGCGAGCGGACCGCTGTTTCCGAGACGCTACCGTGACCGTTATTGTGCTCCGTTATTATGCATAAATAAATAATAAAAACATCGCCAAACTGTACAGCGTTCGCTAGCCGGACTGTTGGTGTCCTACATCTCAGCCCGCGCTGCCTGGCTGCCTGGCATGTGGAGACGGGTACGGCCGCCGCCGCCGAGGCAACACTGGTGTTACCTCACATGTTAGCCAGGGAGCCGGTGGTGGTGCGGGCTGTGAACACCACACTGCTGCCTGCAGCAGTCGGCGAGGTGAATAAGACGACGCAAGTAACGCGTGTGTACCTGACAGCTACCCAGCGTGAGAATACTAGCGCCGATCAAGCCTGTTGCCATCTCTCTCTCTCTCTCTCTGCCCCCCCCTTACATCCACTGAGTGACCCATAACATGTGGACAGTTGTCAGCCTACCAGTACATTACAACACTAACGATCGTTGCACTTCGTAGATACGGCGCTGCAATGCATGGGCAGAAGAAGGGGGCATTGGATCCAGGCTTGCACCACAATAACAAAAGTGTGTTTTGAGCCATTCATCGGCACAGACTGCAGCTGCTGACTATCTGCCTCCAACAGCGTGTCGGTGAACGTACACACTGTAGTTTGTTCATCCCATTCAGTCGCCACCGGGTGTGGGGGATGGGCGGTGTGTTTCCGCAAGTAGCTTGCCCCGCTATTTTACTAATTCAGCTACCGGCAGATTAGCAGGTGACACAATTTGCATGTATTTAAACTGCACGAAATCAATCCGACCTGTGGAGGGGCAGCCAGAGCAGTCACGTAGAGGCCGTTTCTTCTGAAATGGCGACAAAACAATTGATGAATTGCGCAGTTTAAGGTAGCTACATATAACATGGACAGAAACACCACAGTCCCTGGCCTCAGTTGGTGATCCAGCACCAGTAGAGATATTATAATATTGTAGGTGGCACGCATATAAAATGTATGTTTTCTAAATCAAATTAATAATGACATGCTTGTGTTTTATCTTTTACAATGCATAAGTATACATTATTCTGTAATGACTATCCTTAAGGGATAGTTACACTGTGCATTGCACAAATATTCACTGACTATTTTGGCTTTTTACATTGCTGACCCAGTTTCTGTCATTGTTTGATGACATGCCCCTTTGTTCATAACACTTTCCACTCTCTGACATGCTGCTGCTAAAATGTCCAGTCTAATTAAGGTAATTTGTCACAGCACTGATGGAGAAACATCTATCTCCTGTGAATATCTGGCAGGGCCTAAATGGTTGTTTAACCGAGATTTAAACACACAGTAGCACGCAGAGAGTGTTGGGACAGATTACTAAACTACAGTTCATGGTGGGAACTGGTCTGAAGTGTGAAAAGCATGCCAAAAATACTTTTTTTGCTGGTTGAGTTATTGACATTAAAGAAACTGCAATTAAAGATGTTATTGTACACAGTTAAAATTTGTATTAACGTTTTGAGTGCAAGTGATTTCAAACTTGCAACCCATTATGTGATCAGGAGTTGGAAAAGGTGCATTAAATTTCTTTCTTTTTCTCTAAGGGGTTGAGAGTCTTCGCTGAGGACAACGGAGTTATGATGCGCATCTGAAGATATCGTGATCACATGGGTAGTGTATCTCACTGTTTAATGTCACACCTTTATTGTTTCTTTCCACTTGGATAGATTTTGTTTTGCCTCTTTCTGTGGCTGCACACTTATATTGCTCTCTGGAAAATCACACTACTGTACAAGTGTCGGGAGTCATAAAGAGAAGAGGGTGGCTGTAATTTTTACTTTGTATCTAACCAGTGGGAGGACGGTGTACAGAACTGAATCTGTCAAGTCCAACATTTAGGCATGTCTCCCAAAAAGGGCCAGGACATTTAATGTCAGTTGTTTGTTAAATAAATTATGTTTCCTCAAAATTTCACCTTAAAATACCTACAATTACCACTAGAACACTTCTCTTGTTGCATGCCTCGTTGTTTCAACAGTAAGCTGAGGTTACATGTAGGAGACAAGGTTGTTGAGAGAGAGAGAGAGAGAGAGAGAGAGAGAGAGAGCTCTTGGTAAGAATATATCATACTAGAACAGGAATTACGACAGACTGGCATCTATTTATAAAGAACACATGCAACACTGGTGGCATTTCATTGTTGTTTTGAAATCATAAGGTTGTTCTGGGTCCTTTTTTTGTTGTGTGTGTGTGTGGTGGTTCCACTGCTTAAATGATTTACAGTACTCAGTGTTTGGCAGAGTGGAGCCACTGGTTCAGTACACTTTGGTTTCTGTTGAAATTTGTATCATATGGGATGCAGTTCAAAACATAGAACCTTGGAAACCACAAATTTGAAACAATTGCTTTTAACCAAATTTATGTTGGTTAAGCATGTGCTGTAGGGCTGCACAATATATTGATCAACATCACAATGTGCACATGTGTAATAGTCACATTGCAGGATGTGTGCTGTAAGGCAAAAGGTCTGTCTGGTATTGCGTAATTTAGTCCAATTTAAGGGTTCTTCAATACAGAGTTTGATCAGTTCCCAATGTGCTCTGGTTGTTGCATGAAATTGCTAGAAATGGTAGACTACATGTAAATAACACAACACTGCAACTGTGACACTAGTGTGCAGTAATGTTTTTTAGAAAATATTTATAAAATCTCCTAGCTGCTTTCAAAGAACACCCATGTTTTATGTGGTTGTAGGTCCACAGTTCGTGGGTCACTTTGTTGGACTTTTTTTGTTTGTTCAGCTGACTCATTTGTATTTTTATACATGTTTAGAAATATTTGGTGGGTGGTCACTGTAACTCGGAAGTCCATCAGTATGACTGATAACTGATCTGAAAATTATCTTATCACATTAACAACTGAAAATATTGTGATGTAACATCATTCTCTCAGGTGAAGATGTATAATTTCCACGTCTGTGTCTAGTTAGCAGTAGTTTGTTTCTTTGAAAAGCAAAATGATATAGGAAGTGATGTGTCAGTGCTTAGTCTGAGAGTTATTGATCAGTGCTGATGTTCATAAAACGGCCAAATGATGGACGTGATGCCAGCTAGACGAATTGGTCGACCTGTTCTTGTAAGTGAGCTCTGACCCTGTTAACGTCTCGTGTGTCACTTGCATGGTGACTACATCTGCCGGCACCCTGTCAAAACAGGCTTGTGTCGAAAAACAAAACACGAGAGAGTGTAGAGTACAGTATTCGTGCAGTGGTTTAAGCACATTTTGTTGGATTCATGCTGTGTTTCAAGCAAAGAGTCTTCTATGAGGTATTCCAATTTTATAGGACCATTTGCTGAGTTCTGGTTTTGGTGCCTCAGTGTGAGAAACACTAGCCATCCGGACTTTCTGATAGGGATAGCTGAAGAGCTTCTACTAGATTCCAGGCTTCTTGGTTCAGTTGGTCTTGGATCTCAGCCTCTGGGATGCGGCAGGAGACATGTTGACTTTTTCAGCGGGCTGGCATGATGGAAACAGTAGAGGTTCTGTCCCCCATCCAGACCCCTTGTTTATTTCCACAGTCCCATTTAAACAGTGCGGGTTGTGCATGAATAAATATGGAGCCCCGGACGCAAGCGCTGCAAGATCTGTCACTGCTGAGGTTTAAAGCCCATCTATTACAGACATTTTTGGCCAAAATACCCAGACTGTCTCATGAATATGGCTAGTAATTATTTCCAGTTGTAGGTTAATGAATGGAAACTGGTTCCTTGCCTAGTGCCAGGGGGCTTCTGCAGCCAACAGAAGTAGACAGGGTGGAGCGAAACATCATTATTTATCAAATTGCAGATCACAGCTTGCTTTTGCTTACTTCTCTGTTTTGGAAGTTGCAAGATCTAGGCCAAGCAAGGTGATATTTTTTTTTAACCTCTTCCTCTTCTCAGTTTTCATCGTGCGTGCCAGTTTGGTAGTGAGTTACGTAGTCAGCTCGTAGTATAACACCATCTTTGGTGTGTGTGTGTGACAGCTTTCTTTTACACCTGGCTCAGTGCCCCTGCATTTCATCTATTTTTTTACTGTCCATTTGTGTTTCTGTGGGATGTTATGCAGTTGAGTGATGAAGATACTATTAAAGCCACCTTTCAGCACAGTACTTAGGGTGTGTAATGCCATCCACTCATAATTAAGCAAGACTCCCTGCTCTATGGTTTGTTTTTACAGGCTCAAATCCTGTGCTGACCCAATGGTTTAATCACCAGGACTAAAAATGAGCATAAGCAGTGATGAAGTCAATTTCCTGGTTTACAGATACCTGCAAGAGTCAGGTAAGTTTTTGCTTTAAATTCCACTTGTTATCCTACTTTTAAAAAATGTTTCAAATATGATATTATACACCGCTGCTTTTGCCTCTCTGTGATTGAACTTTGACTCCATCCTACTTTTCCAAATTATCCATGCCACCTCCAGGCTTCTCCCACTCAGCATTTACCTTTGGCATAGAAAGCCACATCAGCCAATCCAACATCAATGGAGCCCTGGTGCCCCCTGCTGCCCTCATCTCCATCATCCAGAAGGGCCTGCAGTATGTGGAGGCTGAAGTCAGCATCAATGAGGTCAGGCTCCATCTTTAAACCATCAACTACTATTTAGTGTACCCTTACAATATATACATACACTGTCAGCTTTATGTTTCTGTCTGGTGGTTTATGCACTGTGGGGAATTTAGTGGATAATCTATAAGATTAAGTGAATATATAAATTAACATGTTGTCTCTGTAGGACGGGACCCTATTTGACGGTCGGCCCATCGAGTCCTTGTCTCTGATCGATGCTGTAATGCCAGATGTGGTCCAGACCAGGCAGCAGGCCTACAGGGACAAGCTGGCCCAGCAGCAGCAGCAGCAGCAGGCGGCAGCAGGCAGTGGCAGCGGCACAGGGCCCCAGGGAAGCACCAAGAATGGAGAGGGCGCTGCTAACGGGGAGGAAAACGGATCCCACGCCTTAGCCAGTAAGATAGCTCATGGTTGTAAAAAAATCTCTGAGTCAGCACCTTTACAAACAGATGTTTTCTTGTGCTTGGGTGGGGTAAAAAGTTAAACCAAATTCTAGAAATATTTTATGTTCTTAAGCAGGATGTTATTGCTGGGTTAAATGCCTCAGCATAATCAGATTTACGTTTCTAAACTGTTTGGGGTTCACCCCTTAACTGGTTCTTGATTTGTCCTCGTGTATTTGTTGTCCCCTTTCACTTGAATATGACAAGTTGACATAAAATGAACAAAAGACTTTTACGAAGTTGGGATGGGCGGTAAGACCTAAATATATATCAAAGTTTATCTTAAACTAGAAAAAGAAATTTCATGTTCATTAAAAGTCATAATGTATGAATGATGTCGACCATTTCAAAGTTTGAATGATACTTCTAGCTGAAAGAATGTAGTGCTACTAGGAGTAGTTTAGAGGTGGTGTTAAATATTTGGGGAAAAAATGAAAAGAGTATGAAGATTTGCTGAATTTTGAAAGGCTGACGCTAAACTGGATTGCTTGCTTGAAGAAGCAGCTGAAGGAGTATGAATACGTTGGAATGTAGTAAAGGGATGAAGGATGCAAAATATGAAGTCAACTGAGCTTAACTGCATTGCGGTCTCTAATTTGTATGAAAAAGCAGCTGAAGCAGCATAAATGAGCAGAAAAGGACGCAATTAGTATGAATGGGAGTTGAAAGTTGACTAAAACTGAGTGTATGGAAGATGTAGAAAATGTTAAGGTTTGAGTCAACCTCTAGCTGAAAATATAAATGAGTAGATAAGAATGCTTATTGTGTGTGTGTGTGTCTCAAAGTACACTAGTTAGCGGATTTCCTTCAGCTGTGCATCCCTCAGTAGTCTTATACTGTAATAACATCAGTTTAATGGTATAAGATTTGAGCGCTGGGATTTCCAAATGTAAGTGAATGCACAGCCACATCCACCAACTGCTATTAACTGCTGTCTCAGTCCTGGGTCAGACTGGTCATTTTATGGAGATTAACAGTGAAGTAAGGTGTCAAACTCCAGCTCATTACTAAAAGAGTGTGATTCATATCGCTGAGATTTTTTCACTGAGAGAGAGGAGACGTTACTGAACTGGATGATGTAAAAATGTGATTGTCCCACAGTTTGACACTACAGAGTCTGTGTGTGTGTGTGTGTGTGTGTGTGTGTGTATGTGTGTGCGCCTCCACCATTTGCCTTTCTTATAACAGCTGCACACAGCTTTGGGATTTTGTTTTGTGTAAAATGTCTGTGGCTTTTATTTACACTCGCACATGTTTCCTCATGGTCTTGTCCTGCCTGCGTAGCACTCTTTACTAACCCCTTTTTTCATTGCATACAGTTGTTTGTTTTAGCGTAAAAGGGAAAATGTGGTCTGGAGTCTGGATGTTTGCCCCTCAAAACCTTCTCCTTTTCCCAATGTGTTTTTAATCACAATAACTCACCCAGCCTCAGAATCAAATTATAGAGTGCAACTGAGGGGTAGATTCAGGTTTTCACAGGCTAACGACGTCACCAACATTAGCTCACTCACTTGCACTAGCTTACATGGGTTCGATAACTAATTTGCTAACTAAGTGCCTACCATTGGAGAAGCTGTGGTTTGGTACAAACACTCCTGGTCATTCAACAACAGCACAGCCTCCTCTTTAATTCCACAGCTGTCAGCTTTTCAGGCTGGTGTTCACTCAGTGTAGCACCGTTTACTTGAGTCTGTTCAAGAAACGGTGGCGTCAACATTATGTTTGAATTAACAAGATCAGACGATGACTTACGTTTGTGCTGCTGTGGGACTGGTCTAGTTCGTAGAAAATTAGATGATGTCAGACTGTCCTTGTGAAGCTCTGCCATTGTTGAAATGGATGCAGTTTTCTTGCCTGATTGTGTGGGGAAACACTGGTAATTTATTTAAAAAGTAATAGGCTATTTTTCTAGAAGCAGTGATTCATTACGTGTTGTTTATATTCCATTACACTTGAAAATTGCAGTTGCATTCTTCTTACCTTCAGAACACTTATTGCCTTATTTATGTAAACCTTTAGTTAAAGTTTTTGTTTCTCACTCCTTCCTGTAGATCACCACTCAGAGATGATGGAGGTGGACAGGGACGTGGAGATCCCCCAGAGTAAAGCCATGGTCCTGAGGGGCCACGAATCGGAAGTTTTTATCTGTGCCTGGAACCCAGTGAACGATCTTCTTGCCTCCGGGTCAGTATCTCCACGTCATCCCTCTCTTCCCCATGGTTGTCCCTGGTCACGCAGTGTCTATAGGGCCGGTCTTGCTAGGACAGTCAAGTCAAGTAATGCATTAGTGTCTTTAATACAAGTTAGCCATGTTATTAGCACATTTTTACATTTAATACAAATGCCTTTTTAATGACAGCCTTCAACCATAACGATTTGAAAAAACTGTTCCAGTTGGCCAAGAATAGATGAACTTGTTTACCTAAATGGACTTCCAAGAGTAAATTTAAAATTGATCTTGAATTAGTCTTATTGATAATTGCTAATTTTCAAAACATTTAAACAACAAATAGGTTTAAAGAATAACTTTGTCTTTTTTGGGGAAAACTTGTGTATGAGCAGAGTAAGGTTGTTTTTGTAACTCTTTCCTCATTTATCAACTAAAGTCATTTTTTCTACTGTAGCATTTATCCCTCTCCATATGAATGCAATCATGCAGAAGAATCTCTTACAATCTAGTGTTTATTGAAGAGCAAAGCGTATTGCACGTTATTACTGTGATGCTGGAAATGTGCCATGTTCCTGTAACTAATGACCAACTAAGAACTGTCCTTAAAGTACAACAGATTGACTAAGCAGTTATTAGTCAACCAAGAATCTACTGATGAATCAGTCAACTAAGGCCCTGTTCAGACCTGGCATTAACATCCGTCCCGGGTGATCCGATCACAAGTGGACAGCTCTAGGTCCGTCAGTTCACACCTGACATTAAAATGCGTCTCCACATGTGTCTCGAGTGACCACTTGTCATCGGATCTCACCTCCCCGCTCTATCTACAAATAAACACGCAGATAGTTTCCATTTGCAAAGACTACCTCCAGCTGGAGGTTTAGGATGTAAACAGTGTTTTATGCCTGTTTGGCTGTTGGACAGAGTTGATATAAATGTATTTTTCCATGCTGTGACGTTAGTGTTTTCCATGTCTGCTTAAAAGGCAAAGAAAACAAAACTGACAATAGTTGGCGTATTTCACAATATTAACCCCATTGCTGTCCCTCACTTCTAAACTGCAGAATTTACCTCAGCATCAGTGCAGCAATTTGCTACGTAGCTCACAACATCACTTATCAGAGACAGATTGTCATAATCACGCTAATAACATTAAAACAATGTACGTCACTAGAAATATAAAGCGGGGCATCTTTGCTTATGTCACTCTAAATATAAATATAATTAATACAGTGATCGGCGTCTTTACTGATTAACGTCAGTGATGTTGTGAGCTAACGTTAGTTCGCTTAATAATTGCTGCACTGATTCTGACAGAAATTCTGCGTTTGAAGTGAAGAACAGCAACCAGCGCTGTTACAGACGCTGTGGCTCATATCGTGAAATACTTTTGTTGGGGGGCCAGCTAGTTATTGTTAGATTTGTATTCTTTATCTTTTCAGCAGACACGTAAATCGATAGCGTTACGGCGGTAACATCTGTTTATATGAGCGCTGTGTGACGGCACTAACTTCCCCCTCTGCAGAGGGCGTCAGATGAGAGGAGCGGTCCTTCAATGTGGCCCAGGACACATTGGTGTTGACACTGCAGAAAGAATGTGGACATAAGTGTCCTAGACCACCTCTGAATGTGGCCTGAGCAATCGGATCTCAGTGCGTCCTCAATTCGTCGTGGGTGCATTCACACCTGTACTTAGAGCTGTCCACATGTGATCTGATCACCCAGGACGGATGTTAATGGCAGGTCTGAGCAGGGTTTAAGAGGGGGCTGCCTTAAAACTATATTGTCCTTGGGTACAGCTTTGTATTCTTGTACACCGACTCGCTGGGTTAACGGTGGACTTGAAGTGTCAAATGTCAAACCAAGAAGTTTGTTGCAGTTTTACCATCTTGAGCAGTCTGCACAACTTGTTTATTGGCTTTAGCAAAACCAGACAGATAGCCTCAAGAGTAGGGTTGGGTTCTGTTGGCACCCTTTAGCTGATTGGGCCAAACCACTAATATTGCATTTCACTGTATTATTAAATTTTATGGGTGAAAGTAAGCAAAATGCACTGCTTTGTTAGTCCCCAATTCAAACAAATCCTTTCCCTGAAACAACTGTCTCCTTTGATGTCATATGTTTACATCTCTACCCGTACTTCCCAGTATGTTTGTCAACATGGCTCAGGGGAGATCTCTAACCCTATTTCTGAGCAGTCAGACAGAGGGAAAAGAAGCAAAATACATGTGAGTGGACAAGTTGCACCCCCTTTACATGTCGCTCTCTGTCAGATCAGACAGAAGCAGATGCTCTGGACTAAAACAAATACAAAAATGAAACAATTATTTTTAGATTAGTGTGAATTTGTCTAATAAGTACATTGCCCCTCAACACCCATCCCAGAATGGGCTTTGTCCAACTGTAAAAATGGCCTTTACCCTAAGTCATAATTAACAGTTAAGTGTCCATAACATTCATTTCCTTCACAACACATGGATCAGAGCCTGTGTCAGTAGGAAATGGTGATTGAACTTTGACAAACAAAACAAAATCAAGGACCAGAATGATTCATGACCTTTCTAAAATGTCATTAAATTTCATCCTTCCTAAATCAACAAATTAGTGCTCATTTATAAAAGTAGCCAGAGGTAGAACAGAGGTGAGTATTCAGCTGGGTGCATGTACTGTATATTCAACGGTCTGCTCCTAAGCACGGGCACAACCCTCAAAATGAAAAGAAAATGGAGAAAATTAAACTACTTATTGCACAGTCCTGTAATTTAAGAGGGGCTGCATAAGGGGCAAATATCCACGCAAAAGTTAATGAGTTTTGTGCTTGTAAAATTTCTTTCTCCTTTTTCCTCAACAGATGATGTGAAAAGGTTTTATAGGGATTTAAAAAGATTTCGGATTTGATACTGGGTTCAGGTTCGATAAAATACTTTCAAACCCCAACCCTACTCAAGAGCAACGATGGTCAGTTTTATACCATTTTCAGTACTGATTTTAAAAATCAAAACCGTGTTAGGTGCCTAATGTTAGATTGTCTCTGTGTGTATTTGCTCGTGCAGGTCTGGGGACTCAACAGCACGGATCTGGAACCTAAGTGAGAACAGCACAGGCGGATCCACCCAGCTGGTTCTGAGGCACTGCATACGGGAAGGGGGCCAGGACGTACCCAGCAACAAAGACGTCACCTCACTAGACTGGAATGTGAGTGTGTATGTGTGTGTGGTTGAACAGTATGATTGTGTGTCTGTTCCACTGAGTGCAGTTTTTAGTAATCTAATCTAGGTGTGTGTGTGTGTCTGTCTGTCTGTGCCTGACTACCTCTGCTAAAGGCATTCCTTCCAACTAGATATATGGGGGCGAGTCACTTCTACATGGGAAAAGGCCATTTTTGCTGCTGAGCTGAAAACTATTTTAGATTTTTATACTCTGAGTAGTACAAATCAGCATTGATATTTTATCTGTCATTAACTACTAACTTCTCAGTGTGAGGCCTGTTAATAGACAAAGTGAAATATAGCTATAAAGGCACAATTCTGCCTAAATCAGAATATGCAAGTAATGCTGCGAAAGACTGAATCCCGTTGACTTCAAACTAATAAGAATCATCTGTCTTTCTTTCAGAGTGAGGGAACGTTGCTTGCAACAGGCTCATACGATGGCTTTGCTAGAATATGGACTAAAGATGGTAAGAGTCTTGCCTTCTACTGTATCATAACTTTGCAAGGATGCATGGATGGTGAAATGTTTCTGCTCTCATTCTAAGTTGCGTTGCGTTTTTCATATTTTCAGGTAACCTGGCCAGTACTTTGGGTCAGCATAAAGGTCCAATATTTGCACTCAAGTGGAATAAGAAAGGAAACTTCATCCTCAGTGCTGGTGTAGACAAGGTAAGCCACATTGATTTTAGCTTTGAATTTAATAGTTGAATAAGTTTAAATGCCTTTGTGGTGACCTTGTGAGCTTTGCAGCTTATTCCTTATTCAGAATCACCCCTATCCCACTATGAGAGGTAAAACTGTTTGAAATGTGTGAGGGGTTCAGTGGTTATTTAAATGTATTTATACCTATTTTTGCAACTTTACTGTAGAAGGTAAAACTATTCTAGGACGCAACAGTTTTCTAGAATGTTAAGGCAATATAATCAATATTTTTATATTAATGATGGATAAAAGTGATAAACCAACAGAAAATTATCACCTGACACAGTTCCCCTCAGTTCTATGGATTGATCGTTATAGCATCTTTCAGCTCATTGTTTTGGTTTTTATGACATTTAGCCTTTAAAGTGGCCAAATAGTTAATACTGCTTCAAATTCTACCTTTAATGGATTAATATTTGGATGGTCACACAGCTTTATGAGCATCAAAGGGCTAAAGACTAAAATAAGTTGTGGATGGTTTGTTTGCTTTATGAAACATAAATTAAAGATTAAAATAATCACTCATTAGTTATGACAAGGGAAAGGCATAGAATATGGATATTGTAGACACTGTGCACTGTCTTCAGTGTATACCTGAATTTTGGGGTTTGCTTACACACAGTAAATGTTAGGGACTAACAGTTGAGAGAGCTGCAAAACCTCCTGTCACAAAGTAACAACAATGGATGGACATTACATTATGGACATTAGTGCAGTGCCCGTTCTGAACAGGCCGATTGCTTGGCCTCTGGTATTGCCGCATACAGCTTTCTTGAGAACCACTCATCCAAACAACTTCACACTCGAAACTGCTCTTCCTTGATTTCTGAGCAAATAAGTAAGTTGCAATGGCAGAGTGGCACTGTTCCTGTAGGCTATCCACTCATGCTTGTTGATTCCAGGGAAGTGGAGAAGAGTTTTTGTAATGTTAGTATATCCAGTATCCAGCAGCAAAAGTGACCTGTAGTCAATAATGCTGCCGAGGAGAAGACATGCCCGACTCAGTCCGCAGAGCCCTGAAGCCCCGCCCCCGCTGCTGCAAAGAGCATGTTTATTCAAAATAATAATACTGAACGTGTTGCGTGTCCAAATTGTACCAAATGCTGCACTGCACTTCCTTGAGTCCCCAGCAATACACCCGCCAGGTGTGAAGTCGATTGGATGAATGGTTATAGAGCTATGTGAAGGACAAACGTGCATACATGAGTACCTACATACAGATATTCCTTGCTTTATAGTTAGATTGTTCAACATTGCCATCTGGTGTACTGAAGTATAATGACACATGATACACAGTGTCACCTTCAGCATACATGTTATTGTCCAAGTGCTGATGTCTTGGAGGTTTAAAAAAGCCTTAGGTGTTTAATATATTAACTTCCCCTGCATACCTCACTTCACGTTGTGCATATTCAGGTCAGCTGAGTGTGACTTGTAGCATTTTTAAAAAAATAAGATCACCTTTTTGTGTGTTTTTTATTGATTTCCTAACATGAACAGTTCTAGTTTAATATACCTAATGAAAATCTTCTCCTTCACACAGACCACAATTATTTGGGACGCCCACACTGGAGAGGCAAAGCAACAATTTCCTTTCCACTCGGGTGAGTAACAGGAGTCAGCTGGTTTGTTACCTTTTGCTAAATTGTAGTGAGACCATAGTGGTAATAATTTCATATTTTTCTGTCATCAAGTCCTTTCACACATTGTGACTGATATCTTTGACAGCCATGTTCAAACCAACTTATCTATAGACATTTTGCACAACTGCCCTTCATTTTGATATCTTTCATTCTGTTGTTGTGTGACAGTAACAGACAAGACCCTGAAATGAATGTGCACTAAGCATGTTTAAGCATGTGGAAATAAGAAATCTATATTCATCCATCATATGTTATATTCTCTACATACCCCACTGCTGCAGCAGCCCTAAGCTTGTTCTCTGCCTCCCAACAGCACCTGCTCTGGACGTAGACTGGCAGAGCAACAACACGTTTGCCTCCTGCAGCACAGACATGTGCATCCATGTGTGTAAGTTGGGTCAGGACAGACCTGTCAAGACCTTCCAAGGACACACGGTAAGACAGAACTCCTGTGCGAGCACTGCTTACTGACAGCGAGGGGAAACAGAAACCCTCGGCTGGCCAAATACAATAATAACCTTTGCTTTGTTTTGTAACACTTATCTTACTCACTGTAGAATGAGGTGAATGCCATCAAGTGGGATCCCACTGGCAGTTTGCTGGCCTCCTGCTCAGATGACATGACATTGAAGGTCAGTCCACATAACATGCAAATGAAGTGGATGTCACTCAGTGGCCAAGAGTAGCAGAAGCACTAGGCGTTAGCTAGACAAAATCCTGATTGAATGTGTTGTGATAAAAACCATGCCAACAGCTTGCTTCTTCCTCTCTGGCATAGATCTGGAGTATGAAGCAGGACTCGTGTGTCCATGACCTTCAGGCCCACAGTAAAGAAATCTACACCATCAAGTGGAGCCCTACCGGCCCCGGGACCAACAACCCCAGCGCCAACCTCATGCTGGCCAGGTGAGACCACAGAGCCGCATCTGAACACCACCGTCACTCCCAGGAGAGATCAACTCCCACTTGTGTCATTTTACTTCATTTTATACAAGGTCGTTTTTTATTTTTAGAGGTAAGATGACGCAAATTGTGTATGGGAAAATAAAAACTAAAATCTTCAGTTTCTTCGTAATTAATGATATATTTTCCCAGAATTATAAGGCGATATCAGGATGCTAAAATAATCTTGATACATCTGTGTTGCTGAATTTTTGAAGTTCTCTGTCCACTGATCAGATCGGATTTTGGTAGCAGTCCCATTCCTTGATCAATAAAATATTTGACAATGATCTCAAGGCTGCTGCTCATGAAACATTCAGGTTTTACTTGAAGTAATACATTTGACTTGGACTCTCATTCTAACATCTGAAGAGCCAATTTTGGTGCCTCACTTTGACTCAGTTATGTTTTTAGCTCTTGGTTGACTGTTGTGAGTCACCACATGGCCAGCTTTAATGCCTTTCAGATGCACTTGTGAAGGATGCCACAGTGGCTCAACTGACCCTGAGGAAATAACACAGGGTCAAGCAGATCAGAGTGTGCTTTCCACCTGAACAACCCTAAAATCCCATGGTGCCTGAGCAGAATTGACAAATTGACAATGCGATCCAGGGTATATTACTGAGAGACAGCAGTATCTCTGTCTCAATAGAATGTAGAGTTAAATCGTAATGAAATAGCTGCGCGTGTTGTGGAAACTGAAATCTAAGTTCTTGTCTAGTGCAGATGAGAGTTGGCAATTAAATACCGAATGACACAATATCTTTATTGCTTGCGAGCAAGAGACATCATCTGTTGCAGAGATTTGACTGAAGAGAGGCAGTCTCTCATAAGTCCTTATACTTTGAGAATCACACACACACAACTCTATCAATCTGACAGGATACACATCATCTCCCCCAAAAAATCCAGTTTGACCTTGTCCTTGATACTCTCCCTCCCATCTGTGTAGACAAGTGAGGTATACCATCTGCACCTACTCCCTAACATATTTCACTATCTGGCGATTCGTTTCTCATGTGAAAGAACAAAGAACAATCATGTTCTATTGGAAAACACCTCATTATAACAACAGAGGTGTTCATCTTCCAAGATATTGTCTCAGATTGGGAGACAGTTGTAGAAAAGTATAGTGTGTGTGTGTGTGTGTGTGTGTGTGTGTGTGTGTGTATATATATATTAGATGAACACAATATTCATGCATAGACATAGAAGTGATTAACTAGGTTGTTTCCTGTTGTGTCCAGCGGGCATACTGTATCTCAGGAGTGTGATACATTGCAGTTTATTGCAACATGACACTTAAAACATTCCTCCTCTCCTTCCCTCTGTCCAGCGCATCATTTGACTCAACAGTGCGCCTGTGGGACGTGGAGCGTGGGGTGTGTATCCACACACTGACCCGCCACCAGGAGCCCGTCTACAGCGTGGCCTTCAGCCCTGATGGCCGGCACCTCGCCAGTGGCTCTTTCGACAAGTGTGTCCACATCTGGAACACTCAGGTCTGGGATAATGTTTTCAAATTATAACCCCCCCACCACCATACACACAAACACACACACAGACACTAGTAATCATTAGCCATTATATTATGGCATAAACACATAGGATGAAGATGTTGCCAACCATTGCTAATGTGTGTATGTGTGTGTTTCTTCAGACGGGTGCTTTAGTCCACAGCTACCGGGGGACAGGAGGAATATTCGAGGTGTGCTGGAATGCCACAGGGGACAAAGTAGGAGCCAGTGCGTCAGATGGATCGGTGAGTTGTGCTGCCTGAACGCTTCATCACACACATCATAATACCACACACACGCAGTAGCCACTTGCAGACACTGCCTGTATGTAAAGCTTCCACTCAGGACTGCTGACCCAGGAAGTTTGTGGGTCAGCCGTGTATTAAAGGTTTGACCCAGGTAAGCTGACACCATAAAACGCTTCTGGTCAGAATCAGAGCTGACACTGAGGTTAAACCTGGTTCTGCTGGGGATAAAAGTTAGGTGCCTGACTTATGACCAGAGTTATTATAGTTTTGCATTTTTCATTGATTTTTATTTTAGTGAGTTTTGTGCTTCCACATTTTTTTGTTTTTATTCGTCTAGTTTTTATTTATTTTTTGGTTAACTAAAATATTTTTTCACACCTACTTTTAGTTTAAGTTATACCACAGTTAATTCCGACCAATTAATTTGATTGGAAAAGAGGCATTCAGTGAGTGCTGATAGAGTATAACATCACTGGGACTTTTAACTACATGTATCACTGCGCTTTACAAGCGTTGATAACTGTTAATAACATTAATCTATCTTAGATTGTAACAAACTTTGCACCACAAAAATGAACATATTTCCACAAATAATATTTGAGTTAAATTATGGGACACACACGTCTTACACCAACCACAGCCTGAGAGCCACTGCCATACAGAAACTGTCTACTGCGGGACTTTAGGCGAGGGAGATCATGGCAGTGAGTGGGCATAGGTGAGATGCTGTGTATAAACACATACATGACATTGTTGATTGACCAGCATTTGAACACCATTGTGGGAACTTGAGCTGACACTTTGAAGTGAGCCTCAAAAACTGAATGAAAATGTAACATAACAGTTAATGTTGCAGTGCTATTAGTTAACACTAGATAGAGCCACTATGAAACTCTGAAAAATGAGTTACTGCCCATGACTGCTCATACCCTGAACCTTGTCAATGGCTGTAATAACGTTAACTCTACACTAACGTTATCTAACGGTACATATCACAATAACATTGCTCGACTTTAAGGTTTACTTTAAGTTACAAGGTTGGAAACTAAAATTAACCCACCAGCCACAGTTTATTAGTGGAATTTTCGGGTCAGTGTAAACGCAGCTAGTGATGGGAGGGCGAGCCTTTGAAAAGCTGGTGGTTAAATGACAGAAGATCATCAATTTAGAATACATTTTAATTAGAGAACATTGTAGAATTAACGTTATCAACAATCTGTTTTTCTGCTTGCTGTGCCTGAACATTAATTACCATCTCCCAAAATGTAGTGGAAGACTAATAATAATATATAATAAATAAACTACTATTAGGTGATTTTACAACATTCTTTTTGACATTTTATTTTGTTTTGTCTTGTGCTGGGATGTGGTGGTCTTTTGTGCAATTTCTGTATGCCTGTTGTATTCAAAGTTAAACAAATCTTTCAATTTTCTCTTCATAGTAGGCCAGATTGATGTATGTAATCTTTAAAATTGACAAAATTAACTTCCAGAGGGGCATCCCCATGGACCCCCCATGTCTTACCCAGTTTTTTCTAGTTTTCACCTTTGAGATGGAACAGGTTTGAAGCATTGACCCAAGGAGTGTTTGACTGTCCTGTCAAACAAGTCAAACAAGAAGGGAGGCGATCAGGGAGGTGACTGCAACACTTCAGCCGTCAGGCGTTTATGGTCGAGGAGCTAGACAGAAGCTACTGCAGACTTAAAGGAATATCACAGCCATCTGGTTGTGTGCCAAGTAAAATAATCCAAGGGAGATAATTAGGGCCCGAGCTGCCAACAGGCGCGAAGGCCCTATTGAAATGCAAGTGTTTATTATTGTTATTTATGCAAGTTAATCGCGTTTTAGAAGCCTTAAACATGCTCGGAAAGTTGTTAAACTTTGCACATGAATCAGAACTGGCGAAAATTTAGGTATTTTGGGTGTCGGACATGGGGTTGGCAAAATGGCTCACTAGCGCCCCCTAAACTTAAGCCCCTCGTGTAGGTTTAATGTACATGTACGAAATTTGGTAAGCACACGTATCATGGCTAGACGCACCAAAAAGTCTCATGGAGCCATACCCTAAAACAAACAGGAAGTCAGATATTTTTACTTTTATGTCCAAATTGTCCAATTTGGGGGGTTTGTACTACAGCGAATTTATCCAAGACAGTATATCTGATCTGCTTTAATTTTGGTCATCTTACAAACAAGACCTTAACGGTGCACTGTTGGAAAAATAGTGAGCTTTTGTCTTATGGCGTGGCCGTGGCGGGGTCTCAAAGTTCTGTGATTCGTCACTAAACAGGAAGTGGCTTGTAATTTCACTATACATGGTCAGATCTGATAATTCACATCTGGTGGGCAGTCACTCTATGTGTTGGAATGCAAAGGACAGATTTGGTTTAATGTAATTAATACTTCATAACATTACATACATAATTCAAATAGTATATGTAGTATGTCTAGTACCTACCGCTACTACCAGATATAAAAACAAAGCTTATTAAACTTCCAACACCCCCTGTGAATTATACATTACCAAATATCATGTTGTCATTACAACAACATAACTTTTCAATAGTTTGACATACAGATGGTTTTGGCTATTAAACTAAAACAATACCACTACACCACATTTACGTACAAGATAAGAATCTTTGACATTTTACCCCCTGCAGACAACAGGAAGTAAGCCTTATGTGACAGTGTTGCTCCACTTTCCATGAAATTCTCCCTGTGTGCAGTACACATGAAATCCGGTCACGAGGCCGCGCCCGCAACACGCCCCGACGTGCGCACTGCGAGGGCTCACTAACTCTTTAATTAGTTCCCTTTGAGAATACTTGGGTATGCTTCTTAGCATCAAGGACTTGGAGCCTGGCCAGGATGAGAGATTGATATAGAAACCTTTGAAGAAAACCTTTGAATTTACATGTGATTCACTCAAAATGTCAAAGAAACCTATATGAAATGTTTTGTGTGTGATACTAAAATCTGAAGTTGTTGATTAGCATGAAGCATCTTTGCTGCCTGTGCCAGTAAGAGGCATGGGAACCGAAACTCTTGTGGCTGAGATAGTAGCATTATATTTATCTGCTCCTTCTTGTTTTTACAGGTTTGCGTATTAGACCTGAGGAAATGACACTCGTCTGGGGGAGCCATGGACCGACTACGAATGTGTACATAGCCAAAATGACTGACTGTCCCTGCCTGTCCACCACACTGCTGTAGTCCCATCAGATGCCATGGCCCACCATTACAGCCAAATGGAGCGCAACCCCCCCTCCCCCCCTCCCCTCCATGTAGACACAAGGACCACACCTTCGCCACATACAGTTCTTATGCACATGCGTCAGACATACAACAGGTCTGTATGGACACTTGTGTTGCTCTCTCAGACCTGCAGGAAGAAACATTTCTGTTATCATACAGTACAAACTTGTTGGACCCATCACATACAAACCAAAACACCAGGATTCTTCTTGCTTTCCTCTTTTTATCCTTTGTACCAGAATTCTGAAGATTTTTTGTTCTCTGTTGGTGTGTGCATATTGCATATGTCAGCATTTGGTGTCCTGTGGACATTGTTGTTTTGAAATTTGATTTTACTGATCTCTGTGGGTTTTATATTAAATGTGGGGTGGGAGAGAAGAGATGGGGGTTGAGAGTTTGTCTTTTACAATGGGTGTTAAAAGCTGTTCGTTAGGAGATCCATCCATCCACTTCTTGGCACTCTTTAAGGTTCAGAAAATGCAGGTGTATAGCTTAAAAGATGAAATGGTTTATAATTTTGTCAACTCTATTTTTATCCAATAGGTTTGTTCCATTCTTGACATTTTTAACAAAGTACAAAGCAGTTAAGCAAAGGGCAACTTTCCTTTGTTTTTGCAACTTTTATCCTCAGAAATGGTTTTCAGGTTTTCACAATTCATCAGGTTAATATAGAGCTCAAAAGAATTCAAAACCTCTAGGCTGAAAGATAATCTTTGTAGCTGTTAAACACCATGTAGATCTCATGTTTTAACCGTGTGCTGGGCCAATAGACATCAGCACTGATGTGCAGTCAGCTTCAAGTTTCCGTCACTAAGCTCGTCCTGGATCTGTGTCTCAGCGTTCCGAATAGACGCCTGTGCTTCGGTGTCATTAGTGAGGTAACGTGGCACAGGAATAGCTTGCTTTCTGGTGTCGGTGCAGCTTCTGGGATCTGTGGGGAAAGAGAGAGATGCGTGAAAGCAGGCCCATAACCACCACGTCCATCTGACGTAAACAGTTAATAGTCATAATTGTGCTTGTTTCTTCAATTACTGGTTTGTTGCTAACCAATGCTGAATGATAATCAGACTAAGCCGTTCTAGTTGTGTCCTGTTTCCTCTGCTTGGTCATTAAACATCAGGACATCACCCGGAGTATCACTTTGTCTGCAGGCACAGGGTCTTTGATCGCACCTCCTTAAACATGGCTCAACATTCGCTCACATCGTGGCTGATTGGCGATGCTGGAGTTCATATCACAGTTTGTCGCGTTGAGCAGTCGTTTGCCACGTTCAGTTGGCTTTAAAGAACGTCCTGAGTTTCACTCTGTAATATGTTCAGCACTGACCTAAGTACACACTACAGTCCCTGCTTTGGTTTGCTGTTGTCAGGCAGTCCAGCATTAACACACACATGCATGCGCACACGCACGCACACGGCGAATACTCTAGAGACGGGCTGTGCTAAGGCCTATGAACCGATAGACGGCTCTTCTGTTGTAGTGTTCAGAGGTGGTGTTTTGAGGCAAGTCTGTGCTTGTTGTTAAAAAGCAGCACATGACTTGATGTAACATGGTATCTGCATATTTTATATATATACACACGTGTGTGTGTGCATACATATGTATGTATGTGTGTGTGTGTGTGTGTGTGTGTGTGTGTGCATGTGTGTATATATACATATATATACATGTGTGTGTTTGTATACATATATGTATATCTGTATATATGTGTACATATACATATATACATATATGTGTATATATATATATGTATATATCTTTTGTATGCCACTCGTACGCTAAAGGTGGATTTTAAAGTTACTTTTTAAAGACGCTTGAAACACAGTATATAATGTTCTTGTGCATCACCGGGGGTCGTGACCATGAGGAATGGATTTTTATAAAATACCATTAAACAGTCATAGCAAATTAAATGTATTTTTTTCCTGCACTTTAGACAAAAAAAATTGAGAAACAGGGAAATGTGTTTATTCAAGCCATCAGACACATCTTATGTTTAAAATGCTCTTAAAGATGAATCAGAATTGATGCAGAAAGTGTGAGTGTTCCAGTGGGTAATTAAGGGTGAATAGTGTCCTGTCTGACCCTTTGGGGTACGTTAAGGTCGAACCAAGCCAACTTCATGGCATTCCAGGTCTCATCTCGCCAACGACCTAATACTCACACACGTCGTCGGACATTTCAGAGGTCTCGTTCAGAATGTTCCTTGTTTTAAAGATTTTTGTACTGAAGCTAAAGACTATTTTGAAGTTTGCTTTAATACAGTCAGCAGTGATCGAACTGTACTACAAAGACACTATTTCAAATGATGTCTATGACAGTGGAATGGTATTTTATAATGTTTTGTTTTTAGATGATAAGCTTTTTACACTGCATTCAAGTGTGTTTGCTATCTTTTGTTCCTACCGAAAGTACTAACGTTAATTCTATCTTTGCTATGTTGGAGAGCCCTTGAAGGTTTTGTACTTCTAAAAACTTTTGTAATTCTGATTTATTTGTAGCTACATACAAGAAATGAACAAAAAACAAACAAAATCTGGATTAATTGTTGATGTATTGTAACACAGAACATGTAAATACCAATTTGCAGATTTTTTTTTTTGGTGTTGTGTTGTCTTTGCCCTCACCTCTTTCTCTCTCACTCACGGTTGCAGTCCGCAGCCTCCTGATCTGACTGTTGTAATATCGCTCAGATTTCAAGGTCTAGAATAAAATCTATTTTGATAATATCAACGTGTTTGCTTGTTTGCTTTTATTTTCCACACTGCTGTATGCGTTCTTGATTAAATGTCTCTATGTTGGAAGCACACACCAGAATAAGCTGTGTGATATGTCGTGCATACGCGGAACAACAAACCAAAATCCCCTTTTTAAAATGCAAATACAAGTTTCAGTTATTAGCCATCTAACAACATTGGTCCTTGTTTTCTCTAGTTTCAGTGCCTCCTTGAAGCTATGAGATATTGTGAAATGTGTTCCCAAAATTCAGTGTAACATATTTGGCTAATTGGAAAGTTTGGAATCTTCTAAAATACACTTTGTGGGTTTGAATAATGTAAAGAATCCTGGACTGCTACTTGTTGAGGGTTGATAAAAGCTCTTTGAACATGTGAAATCTAATATTAAGACATACTGCAGTTTTTGTGGCCTATTGCCTATGGTCTCATTGCTGACTCATTCACTCATGTTCAAAGCTGGCAGTCTATTCCATAGTTAAACTGTGGTACCACAACATGAAATAATAAAAGACAAACCACAATGTTTTTTGTTATCAGTGGCTGAACATTTTATTGTTAATTTTCCTATTGTAGCTTCACTGGACCAGTAGTTTTGGAAGTGTTTCAGAATTTTATAAACGGAAAAGTAAAAAACAAGAACGAGTGTAGGTCGGTGTGTATTTGTATTCAATTGTTAACAAAACGTTAACAACACCGACTATGCTACATTTCTGAAGAAAGTGTACCTGCTGACTGTGTCCCTTAAACAACATTTTTGCTGGGGTGTTTCTAGGTGATTGCTTTGTTGTTAAGGCATTATATGTCATTTCTAAGACATTTGCTTGTGGTTGTTAGCTGTTGAGTGTCTGTAAATACCAGTTTCTGTCATGAGTGCGACTTGGAATCACAGATTTCTGTGAAAGATGATATATTTTAGAGCTGGCACTAATCTAAGAAAACCAAATCAAGCAGGTATCTTCTAAAGTTAGAAGTTTCCCCTCTGTTACAGCTCAACAAGGAAACAGTCTGGGGGAAGATGAAGAAGGATTTTCATACTCGAGATTAAAACGGAAATTACCCAGTTGATTTGACCGATTATGTTCTGCTGAAATTAAGAATGCATTTTTTACACAGAAAGAGGACTGTGGTTTTGTCTCCCCCATCTGTTACAGTACATTAAAGTTGCACTGCAAGGGATCATTGGCTGTCTAAGGTTTTCATTTGTGCAAAAAACAGTGAAGATAAAGTGAAGGCAAGTTGTGCTTTTCTAACAAAGAAGCATGTGTTTATTTCTGTAAAGCTGTATATAAGCTTTACATAGCTCTATTTTTACACTTTCCTTGAAATATCCCCCGATGCTTTAGTCGTGTGCTCAGCAGGACCTGACTGTCTTGTACTGTATTCTTTTACATCTGTGACCTCCAAGCGTTTCTTCTAATCAGGTCACTCAGAATATTTTTAGATATTCATCTACTGTAACAGTTGTCAAACTATCCGGAGAAATTCTGGGCAGCCGCTTTGACAGAGCCGTCTCTGTCTGCACTCTGTTTTTGCATTTACATGCATACATCCACTGAGCTCCTTCACTTCTTTTACATACACGCTGACAAATCAGTAACCAGATTAAGGCATGCAAATGGATTGACCTAGTTATGCTGCAACATCACATGCTGAACCACATGGAAAATTATGCTTATTTCAAACAACAGCTACATGGCTGACATTGGTGGGAAAAAAAGACCAATTTCTTGAGCGAGGTGGCAAAAATGTTTGTAAGTAAGTGTTAGGGGGTAAGAAAATGTACGTTTTGTAAGTATTAAATAAAAGTATTTAAATATTAACCTTATGAAGGCGCCGAATGAATGTGGTATGGTAATACATCCAAACACCATTGTTGTTAAAACCCCAAATGTCAAGCTTATGATGGCGCTAGTGGAAAAATCAGCAGATGTTGAAATGATCAGGTTACAACATGCAGGGAACCATGAATGCCTGTAATACATTTCAAGCCAGTCCATCTTGTAGATGTTGAAGTATTAGTGGATAAGTGAAAACTCTGACCTGCTGGTGGCGCTAGAGGAAAAGTCATAGGATGATTAAAACAATTTGGATTCATAATAGTGTTGAAGACCTTTCACACAAAAAAAAAGAAAAACATAAATGTTAACCTGCTGGTTAGTCAGAGGATCACCAAAGTCAGTAGGATTCATCTTCTGGGGACCATGAATGCCAGTACAAAATGAAATCGATCTGGTAGTTGCTGTGGTTCTTCTGAGTCTAGACCAAAATGGTCAACAGACTGACATTATTATATAATTTCCTAATTATTTCTTAAAAACATTCTCTTTCTTTTCCCTATAATTAGCACCAAGTTACATAAATCTTACAGGAAACCTACCAGGAAATTGTTAGGAAGTTACAAGACATAAAATAAAGCATTTACCCAATTCAAAATGAATACAGAAGATCTCTCTCCATTTTCCATCATTTATTTTATGGGACCAATAGTTCCTGCAGGCACAGTCTTGTGAATATGCACCATAGTAGTGATTTACATAGAGAATATAGTACATTTACATTCTTTGACATTTTCAGAGCATTTACTGTTACAAATTAGGAAATTCAAAGTCCAGAAATGGCAGATGTTTTGAATATATTTGCTTCCAACCAAAATATTCAAATCTTCATGTATAACTTATTCTGCCAGTAAAGCCTTTCACTTGAACAGGAAAGGAAACCACCGTTATAATGGCGGTGTCCTACATCCTTACAGATATAGTTGTGTGGATAATTTTAAAAACAATTAAATACACACAGATTGAGTCTAATATTCTTCTTCCCCTTTCTCTACTACCATCTACACAGACTGCAGGCCACCCCCACAGTGAAAGAGGGAGGGGTGGGGAGAAGAACCAAGGGGAACCGGCTCATGTACAAGCAAATTACAGTCTACACACTCATCAGAGGGCAGAGGAACTATCAGAAAACACACTCACTCAAAGATATTCACGCACAGAGGGATTGATGGCTGCTTCTGACAAGTGTTTCCCCTCCTGTCATCTGAGGGAAAAGTGAACTTGAAGCAGAGAAGAGGATCTGTGCGGCAGAGAAGAAGACTCAGTGGGGAGAGGAGACTGTTGCTGCCTCTGTCTCGGATTCACACACAGCTATTTTATTTTGCCGGTGAGTGTTGGAGTGATCAGTCGAGGGATGGTGTACTTTTCATTCTATTTTTCAAATCTATTTATACAAATGGTGACTTTGGAAACATGCTAGTGGGGTAATTCACTTTCACAGGGCTTGTTTTAGATGCAGCTGAGACAGAGGTGTGAAGATCAACACTTGTATTTTGGCTTGCTCTCCGTGTTAGTACAGTGTCGCACCCGGATATAGAGCGACAGCAGAAAACCTTGTTCCAAGGGAGAGATAGCGGCAACACTTTTGGTCAGTAGTCTAAACAGAATCAATTCAGGTCATTTGACCACGAGTACAGGTCAAACTTTAAAAGTAGTACAGACCAGCACACAATTTCCTTTGCTGGAAAAAGGCTGTATTAATTAAACACATGAGTCATTTCTCACCGTCTTAGTCAGACAATTACGTGTACTATCTGTTGTGTTCGATTGTCTTAATGAATCAGTTTTTCAGAGAGTTATATATATATATATATATATATATATATATATATATATATATATATATATATTTTAGTGTTGCGTGAGAAAGCAGTGAGAAAACATGTTGTTGTGCATCCCTTTAGGGATGTGGTGGGACCACATTATCTTGCCCTATTGTCCTCCTTCCCTCTCTCATATCCATATGTTACATGTGTAGGTCACAATCCAGCAGGTAGATGCACTTATCTCCACACGAGCCAGTAGTGCTCCGTTGCCCGCCGTCAAATTGCTGACAACGGTAAGAATATCTAACTGACACATGCTTTCTGGCAGGCGGGGTTTGTAAAGTCAGGTATTGGGCCAAGCCCCAGCCTGGCAATGGGCACTATAAAAAGTGTTAGTGTGACTGTGTAAAAGCAGGAGGCTGATGATGAAACAGAGGTGAAGCAGAGTTTCTCATTATTAGGCAGAGAGAAAGAAGAGCCATTCTGAGCCAGTGACCCCATTAGGCACAGGCCATCCAATGATGTTTAAAAAGCTCTCGGGGTGCAGTGGGAGTCCCAGGCTCCGAGCCCATCATGATCCCCCCATGGTTTTCAGCCCAGGCCTGGCCGGAAGCAGGCTATTCTCATCCCGCATTGTGCTGCCGAGCTAACACAACGCTGTCCATTGTGTCCGAGTGCTTTCCATGACTCTCAGCGATTTCAGCGATTTCAGTGGTCTCTGCGCCTTAAACCCCTCCATTATGGACTGGATTGCATTGCCACATTTGCTGTGTTGGCTTTTGCTTTCAGTCGCTCCCCCCTTTCACCCCACTCACTAACTTCTGACTTTTTCCAGCTCACCTAACTTCTCTTGCATGAAAACACTGAATGCACCTGGGTTAGTTGAATGGCAAACCCCAAAGTCTCTCTATCAGCACATCACAACAAAATACATGTTTGCAAAACATGACATTAACACAGAAAAACTCAAAAATCTTCAAAATAGAGAAGAGCTTTGCCAAGTACACACTGAAGTGAGAAAATATGCTATGTTTTTTTTACACTTTCCTCTTTCCTGGAAGCAGAGGTTTTTTTTTTTTTTTTTTTTTTTTTTTTTTATTTTACTTTATTAATCACACAAACGTGAAATTATTTCTCCGCATTTAACCCATCCAGTGGCACCTGTACAAACACACACATGCACATGCACAGGGTCACACAAAGAGACAGGTGCCATATTCACACTGGAGCGGTGGGCAGCAGTTCACAGCGCCCGGGGAGCAATTGGGGGTGCGGTGCCTTGCTCAAGGGCACCTCGGCCGTGGCAAGTAGGTGGGCTTCCACCCCACCAGCTGCCAGTCCACCAATCTTCGGGAGGGAGGTTCCACATGTGTGTTTCAGCAAAGTATTCGTCAAACTCTGTCACCGCAGTAAAAGTGCTCTCTCTTCTCAGTGCTTAAGGACCGCAGCATCAGGGGTGAAGGATGAACCTCCAGCTGCTGGGCCACTGTGAGCGTACGAGAGGTTCCGCCGCGATGGAGGATGTTTCCCGGCAGACCCAGTGACTCCCGCCGCCGCCCATGCCTCCTGCTGGATGTGGAACGCAACTAGGATGGAAGACCCACCAAGTGCAGCTCTGAGGCACTGGAACAACCCTCTCAACCTCCACAACCTCAACCATCTCGCCGCCACCTCCGCGCACGCCACCCGCTTCACCGCCGTCACCAACCGGACAGGGTGATTCCAGGATGTTCGTGAATTTCCGCCGGATACGAAAATGCCAGTGCGTGCAGCTGATGACCACCTGCCTGGTGCTGTCAGTGGTGATGGTCTGCTGGGAGCAGCTGGACAACAGCGTCGTCAGCCACGTCAAGTCCTACTCCTACCGCTACCTGGTCAACCGCTTCGCCTACATCAACAAGAGCCTCACCATTCCACGCGAGCAGGCCAGAAGCTTCAGCAACTTCCGCTACCTGCTGGACCACCCAGATAAGTGCGCCGGCAAGGACGTCCTCCTGCTCCTCTTTGTCAAAACCTCCCCAGAGAGCATTGAGAGGCGAAGTGCCATCAGATCCACCTGGGGCAACGAGACCTACATCCAAAACGCCCTGGGAGTGACAGTCAGGGTGGTGTTCGCCTTAGGAGCGCTTCAGACCAAGAAGGAGGAGCCCTCGTGGAACAAGAGTGGCTTTCAGGAGCAGCTAGTCCACGAGGACCGTATCCACGGTGACCTGGTCCAACAGGACTTCCTAGACTCCTTCCACAACCTGACTCTGAAGCTGATCCTGCAGTTCCACTGGATGCACAGCCGCTGCGCGCACGCCCGCTTCCTCATGACCGCCGACGACGACATCTTTGTCCACATGCCCAACCTGGTGAGCTACCTGCAGGACATGAGCAGCAGAGGCGTCACCGACTTCTGGATCGGCCGAGTGCACCGAGGGGCACCGCCAAACCGCAGCAAGGACAGCAAGTACTACGTGCCCGTCGAGATGTACCAGTGGCTGTCGTACCCCGACTACACGGCTGGCGCGGGGTATGTCGTCTCCAGGGACGTGGCGGACAAAATCTACCAAGCCACGCTGACCCTGAACGCCTCTCTTTACATAGACGATGTGTTCATGGGCATCTGCGCCAACGCCATCGGCGTGTCGCCGCAGGAGCACGTCTATTTCTCCGGGGAGGGCAAAGCGCCCTACCACCTGTGTATCTATGACCAGATGATGACCTCACATGGTCACGTGGAGGATATCTATGACCTGTGGAAGGCAGCGACCCACCCACAGGTGAAACAGAGGACCTCTGGACTCATAGGGAGGCTGTACTGCACAGCCGTGAAAATGTCTCTCCTTTGTAAACCTTACTATTTTAGCACGTACCCTTGCAAGGCAGCCTTTTTGTAGAATTACTTCAGGTTTGTGCGTGAGTCAGTGTGCGACAGAGAGAGAGGGAGAGTGTCATAGGGCATAATGAAAAGGGGATCATCGCTGCGAAGATATTACCTCAGTCCTTTCAGTCGGACACCCGCACAGAGAGACCAGGCGATTCATGTTCGCCACTGTTAGTGTGAGATCACCCACATGTCAACGACCGCCAGTCAGGTGACTGGCTTTGAATTGACAGCTGAATGTGTTCAAAAATAGGTCCTGAAAATATGCTGTCGTCCCAACTCAAACCCTCTGTGCCCACAAATGGGATTTTAATGGATGAACTAATTTATTTTCCATCTCAGCCAGTTGTAGTTGGCGTGTACTTCTTCCTCCTCTTGGATTTTGCCATCTGAAACTATGACAGACACAAAAGGGTTTGGGCCAAAACATTAAAAAAAAAAAAAAAAAAAAAGACCACCACTTTCCACCTTTCATGAACTTAATAAAAAATAAACTTATTTACAAACTATTGATGGATTTATAGGAGGTCTGTGTTTTCAAAAATGAAAAAGTTACACATTTGGGTGTTCCTGATGTGTTAGTCAATGTAAAAAAATAATGTACTGTAGGTAGGTGACCAGTCAGATCTAAAAATATCTCCATGTCACGGAGTACAAAATTCCTCACATTGAAGTAGAGTAGATGTGTCACCAAAAAGACTTTACAAACAGTTCCTGTGCTGGGAATAATGATGAAGTAATGATGAGCCACAACATGTGGGTTCTAAATTGACAATTGTGTTGTTATAAGATCCTTTTTTTGTAATCAAATTTGTGAAAAATGTTTTTTAATGAAATAAAATCTCCAAAGTCAAAGCGTTTTATTATTATTTTTAACAATAATGTCAGTTTGTTGGCCAGAAAACATGAGGAAACATCCATACTGTTCTCCCACAGTAAAAGTTTGTGCTTCAGGATGACACATCTCTGAATATCATGTCATAGCTTATTTTTAAAAATCTGTGCAAAAACTGAAGTGTAGGGCTGGAATTTTACGTGCTATACACTTCCTCAAAAGCAAATACATGTATTTAAAAAAAATGTCACATTACTCATTTTATCTGGTTATTTTTCCAAACAAGGTACAAGTGATTACTAAAGAGCACAGTTCAAGGTTCAGGCTTTTTCAGTAACTTGTGTATGTTTTTTGCCAGAAACACAGATACACAGACACAGATATAATATTATAAGTATCATAAAAGGTGCTTAGCCAAAATGTCAGTAAATTACTAACAGGCTAGGTATACCACATTCTAACATGATCAGTTTAGACAGGAAGCAGTGCAGCTGCAGTATGCATACATGGTATACATTCTGAGAAACGCTCTGAAACATATCAGTAGTAGTGAGACCTTGTTTGCCCCTCTGCTCCATAGCATCAGTTTGCTGAGCCGCAGGAGAGGTGAAGGTGCCACACGAACCTCATTAGAGTGGAAGTGCCAAAGTCTTGCATGAAAGCACCCCATTACTAACCAAACCCAACCCTATAAGTGATGGACTCTGCCTGAGTGTGTGTACTGGAAACTCACTAGGATTTTGATTTCAGGCATTTTCTATCTGACATGTGATACGTGGAGCCACTAGTAACCCCGTCATCGGCCAGAAGATCATCAGCGTCCTCGGAGTGTCTGATCCACGGAGGCCTCTGGCACACTGTTTACAGTAATAACAGAGACTGGCCCCGTGTCAGTCGTTAACAGACACCAGATAAATGTCATAAACCTCAGCAGATGAACCAAAACTGGTCATTTTTTTCAGTTTTTTACATCAAGAACTCCAATGACAGCTAAAGAAAATAAACAAACAAATAACTTGCCTCTTCAGGAATTTATTAACTTATTAGTATTATGCATTCCTCAAAACAGTGAAAAAATCATGCCGTTTTTTTAACATACATACATATGTACTTTACCATCTTTAGAATAGAAAAAACCTTTTAGTGACACCCTTTTTCCTCTGAAGGGAAGTTGCAAGATTGAAGCCCCCAGGCAATGCTACAGCTGCTGGGGGGTAAAAACAATCAATGCATCCGACCCCCCACCCTCACCGCCTGTCAGTGTTAAAGGAACCTGTGTTTTCTGTTAGAATGACACTAAATGGTCAATGCCTTCTGCCTTTGAGGCTGCAAGTGTCGAACTCCTCTGAAAACTGAAAATCATCTTAATCAAACAGTCCCAGGGTTTTCACAATTATTTCACTCCTTTTCCCGTGAAAATATAACATGTTTTAGTTAGTTGGGCATAAGGCTTACATTAACTTAGCCAACATAAACAAACTCTTCTGCCGATGTGGTAACGTCAGTTGAATGTGTACAGCTGTTGCTTTGGAAAGATAAACCACCAGGAAATGCTGTGGTTTGCCAATTCTACTCATTCAATTTCAATGGTCTGTACGTTTGGATGTGTCTGCGTGTCTACCAATTAGCTTGCTACTTAGGCCTGAAGAACTCAGCAGATAATGAGCTGAAACAAATGTTGAGTGTGAGTGGGGCACATGCCATCAATCTTACTGGTTGTAGTCCATATTTATACATCACACCACTCGTAATCAGAAAGTTCCTGAATCAAGGTAAGGACTCGGGGGTTCAAATGAAGACGGGATCTTTTTGTCTTCTCTACTTTAGTGCCCTTCTCCGGGTTGATGGAAAAAAAAACACCTGTGGAAACACAAGAAAGACAGACAACTGTATTAATAATGAAATATCTTCACATTAACAAAAATCTTTACAATGATAACTTTTTATTCAAGCTATTACTTTAACCTCTTCCTCCCTAGGCCTCTGGCTCAGGGTCCTGCTCGAAAATGACATACCCAACATGAATATAGTACTGTATATCTCTGCAACTACAAGATCTATATGAATAATATTGGTATCATAATAACAGTAACACTTGTGAGATACCTGTAGAGGTGAAAGCATCAGCATATATGTTACTGGGTCAGACTAAATCTCGGGTTTAAGAGGTTAAAGGCACTTATAATAGGTAAAGTCACTGTGGCAACTACTTGTAAGTTCAAGAAAGTGAAAATGTAAACTTAATCAAAGCCAAAAAAACACACCGCTGCAGAAACTCCAGGGTTGATGCCAGGCATGATGGATAGTGTATGTTTAGGCAATAGTAGCTCCCAAACATCAGGCACAGGACAGACATGAAGGAGGGGATGTTGTCCTGTACAATGTTTTGATCCACACTCAGCATGAAGCATTTTGCAGAATAGCAGGATCGTCCTAAAATAAAAAAAACACACACACACACAATTCAAACTTAATTAAAAGAAGACACAAAACAATTTGAACATTCTGTTTTAAACTTTTCAAGGTTTCAAAATTAAGTTGTCAGTGACAAAAAACATTGTGCAAGATGAATCTGTGTCAAAATGGAAAAGAGAGAAACAATGAGAGAATGAAAGACTAAAGGGGAACTTGGTCCATGTGTACTTCCCCTGCCAGGCATGTGTCCTCCACATAACAGAATATGCCAACTTCCTTTTCATCAAAGTACGACAGCGGGAGCAACACCATAGCTTTGAGGTCTTCAGAGCAACCACTCAACTCTCCCCTCATCACGTGATACTTTGTTAGAGCCTCTAAGAACTTTCTGCTCTTGTTCACACAAACCGTCTTCATGTAGCTGAGGAGCCGTTTCCCCTTCAGATCCAGGTTCCGCGTGAAAGCTTCTTTCAGCCCAATTCCGGTTAGTTCCTGAAAGTGGACTGCCATACCAAGCTCATCAAACAAAAACGGCCACTCTTTCAGGAGGTTCTTGATATTTTCCCCCTGGTTGACATGTTTACGCTGAGTGTAGAAAGTCAACTTCACCAGAAGTTTGACCTCGTCTGTATTTGCATCAGTTTGCTGAGACATCATCTTCAGTTTTTCTTTCTGTTCTTGCTGGCTCTCTACAGTCTCTCTAAGGGGCGGGAATTTTAAATCCCAGTTAGTGCACCCATAGGTGTCCTGGACTGCTGCTCTCTGCTCAGGAGGGACTTCGTCTGTGTCAGAATCTTCAGTGCGATGCTTTCTTTTTCTTATTTTTTGGGTTGTACATCGCTTCACATTCTCTATCCTATTTTGCAGCTGCTTGACTAGAGAATGGTAGCCTGGCCCAATCACATCTCCCTCTATTATGTCTTGCAAAGACTTCGGATATTTTGCCACCATCTTTTTGACAACTTCCGTAAGGCTCCTTTTATTTATGCAAGACCTTTTTTGCATCATCTCAGAGACCACAATTCGGACCATCTCCCTTCTCATTCGTGGATTTGGTCGTTTCCCTCTCTCCAATGACTACATCAGTTCCTCTGGGAACTTTTCCCATGGTATCATAAAAGTATCCACCCAGTCAGGGCTTTGGCAGTTGTTGGAAGAGGTAGAGGATGAACTTCTGGGTGAAATCGACTCCAAGGATACGCGAGGTCCTGGTGAAGCAACGGCAGATGAGCTGCTCGTTTCAGGAGTCAGGCCTGCAAACAAACACACAACACACACACACACATACAAAGTTGTTCAGGTCCCAAATGTTAATTGCTTCCACATTCCTGGTTAATCTTTGATGCAGGGTACTTTGGGCACTGGTTGCATCCTGTACTGCAAAACTTAACTTACATCTTAGCTTCCAAGCAGCAAGTAGTTTTCGGGCTTGAATGGGACTCAATGCTGACACCAAATCAGCTTCCTCAATAAACTGAAAGTCATCAGATGTCTCAACCCCAAGGGATTGTAAGTGCTCTTCAAGAATATCTATACTCATCTGTGAAAGGTCAGGCAGGACCTCAGTTATGGCGCTGCATAGAAATGTTTGCTCCATGTCAGGCCTTTCTAGAAGAAAGAATGATATCAAGATGCAAGAAATGTACAATTAGTCACCAATGTACATATACAAATAAGATGAACTTCTACTTACGTAAGGATTTATACTTTCTGTACTTTGTTTGTAAAATTATCACTTTTGTATTTCTCAAATAGTATGTTATCTTCACCACAGTGACAAAGATCATGTTATTTCGCCAACACACTGTTTCAACTTGAGTATATTATGAGTGAGGATTTACACTTGTTTACACTTTCATCTAAAAGGGAAAAACTGCTGTCACTGTCATATTTTTGCACTGACAGCAGAAGGCTGAGAAACATTTTCCATGTACATGTCACTTATACTATCCACTGAACATGTTCTGTGTTTTCTGGACATATGGGCAGTAAATGATGATTTAACAGTGAATGTATTTTGACAACCTGTTACTGGACATGCCACAGGTCGCCCCTCCGCTATATGCTTTTTTAAGCGGGAAATAAGCTCTTTGAATGTGTGAAATTGGCACTCACACAGCGGCATAGCACACGTAAAATGTGTTAAAACAGCCCCAGCAGTAACAGAGGGTGCAAGTGTGTTGTGAACTCCATAGAAATGACCTTTAAAAGCGGCATAAGTACAAAATGTCCGCTTGCAGTCGGTGCTAACACATTTGAAAAGCGGATGAGGTTCGTTCCTATGGATTTTACAAGGCAGCACATAACCCCTCAAGGTCTGTAATGTTTTGCTGCAAAAACTGCAAGTGAACATTTTTGGCAGCCCTCCACCGCTTCACAACGGCATGAAATGAGCGGGAATTCACAGTAATGTAACGTAGTTTAACTGTGACCATGTAAATACATGTAACGTTAACGTTAGTGACACCTAACCTACAAGCCAGATTCACTGTGAAATTGCAGACATTGGCACATTACACAGATAAAGTGAGTGTCAATTAAGTCACATCAGGATAGTCTCTGAACATAAAATTGTATATCCAAAATTATATATAATATATAGTAAATAAATAAAGACAGAAAACAGAAGTAAAGGGTACAAGTTACAGTAAATTCCCTTTTACTAGAGGTTGATTAATGATAATGCTATGAGGTATTGCAGTGTTTAATCACTTTTCTTATTTTGTGTTAGTTTTATGTCTTTATAAAACATGGCAATAATATTAATGAAATTGCTTCCAAAGCCTAGAGTTTGTAAGGTCTGTATAATAAAAGAAAGCTCAATCGAATCAAATGCCTTGTAAAAGTCAAGGAAAAGCATCAAAGCTTGACGTACGAAACCTGTTAAATACAGCATATAATATACATAATAGGCTACCTTTAGTTTACTCTTTATATTAGCATAGTTTTAATGTATTTCTAAATATTTTTATCTGTAAAATGAATTTGTAAAATGTAATATATGAATTTGTAAAGTGTAATATGGTTTCTTTCGGCATAAACAAAATGTACCGGAGAGCCTACTGACAAAAAATGCTATTCTAACACTGCTATGATGTAATTTTAACTGTATGGTAATGTTTTTTGTATTATAGTTTATCTATGTTTAAACTACAGTAATTTGTAAATTCTCCAAAAAAGTATGATTTTTTTTAACATATTCTTACTGTCAAATAAACAGTTGGATTTGGTTCATTTATGTGTTTTACAACACATAAATGTAAATTACACACAGCTTCATTGTTTTTGTATTTACAGTTTTTTTATGTCACGATTTTACAGCGATTCACTGTTAATTTCCACGGACATTTTTTTACAGTGTACAATGTAAAGTTTCAGCAACTGCAGGTTTGAGGTCATGAAAATGTTGCCCTCTCCTCACTTCAACTCAACTCTCTGAACTGTCTGTATGTTTATTTATGGCAGCTGAAATGTGATGTTGCCTGGATTAGCTGTTCTGAACAGCTGCTCTGTTTCCAAGGCAACACATAAAGTAGAATAATTCACACAAAGGATTTAGACTCAAAAACACAACCAGCTACCCACATCTGTTTACTGAACTGCTGCAGCTGACTGTTTTTGGAGTGATATTAAGACTACTTAAAGATAGTAAGCACGCAGCTGTGCTCATTTAAATGAGAGAATCGGATAATGTCACATTCAATATGTGAGATTTTTAGTTAAATTTCCCTTGGCGACCAAAACTGGTTTGTTATTTTTAGATTTACTCAAGCGATTGTTACTGAGAATTGGTCCGTGAGGAGTCAGCCACTGACTTTAGTCATCAGAACAATGAAGCTCATCTTTAGTCACTTCCCAAGAGGTGACTGAGCAAAATAATTGCGTTGACAAAGTAGACATGCTGAATATAGCTGCTGAGTGTGCTGGACGGAGCCCCAGCTGAGGGGCAAGTTATAATTTGCTCCTCTCTTCAGAAACTGGCAAGATGTAACCTCGGTCCGATAATAACAAGCATCAAAGAGGATTCACGCATGTGGGGGAATCTGTTTGTTTTTTCTGTTCAGGAAGAAGAAGCTTGCTCAATATGAACATACGTCCCGTTTTTTTGTAACTTTTAGACATTTTAACAAATTTGGATTCCGAAACAGCGTGTCTGCCGTTTTAGATAAGATGTTTAAACAATTTATCTGGAAAGGCACAAATTTCATATGAAAACAGGTCGATTCCAGTGACTTAAAAGAACAGTTTTGGGAAATACACAGACTGTTGTCCTGTGTCCAGTCTTCGTGCTCAGCTAAGTTAACCTAGCCTGCTGGCTCTTGTGTCCAGATATGAGATTGGTATCAATCTTCTTATCTAACTCTGGGCAAGAAGGCCATCCACCCATAACCTTGAATTTCCCAAAATGTCAAACTTGAAGGGAAAAGTTGATCTAGGAATCCCAGTCATACGGTTGTATTATTAGGCAGCACAACTAAACTATGAGTTTGTTTCCCACTCGTCATAAATTCACCGAGGTGGAAACGATTTGCCTCCATCGTGTCAGGATTTGATTTTTAGACATTACAGCAAAAGGTTTTGGACCAGCTTGCTAAACTCTGTGAACCAGGAGCAATGCAGTCTTGTTTAGGGCTTGAAGCAAATATTCTTTACAACAATCTGATTGTCCACACCAAATAGATATATTTTCTATGTTTATGAGACCTTGTGTTTAAACTTTAATTATTCTATAGATTACATTAGAAGACAATGACAGACTGATATAGGACATGATATAGAAGATAATATAAGGGAATCAATTGTGGGGAACACATTCACTACTCTTATCTGCAATACTGATAGAGAGACACAATTCAAAATACAACACAGTTCGCATTATACACTGTTACTGAGCGCTAAACTGGGCTTAAATGCTCAGTAATGTGTTAAATGCAAGAAATTATTACGTATGCACAAATTTTTTGGGGAAATGCCCAAAGATAGACAAAAGAAAAAACAGCCATAATGCAAAGCTAACTGGAATGTTACTGGAGGAAATACTATCCTTAGATGAAAGAGCCACTGTAATAGGGAAAATACTGTGTTGAGTTTCCGGATACACTACCCACAGACTTGAAATTAATACCTCTAACTGGGACAAAATGGTGATGCTGGACATTCAAAGGTCAAAATGTGTAAATGATCTAGTGAATACACTCCACAAACCCCCTGACATATAATTTTTTAGCTATATTCCCTATGTTATTTATAGAGTCCTAACAATATGGAAAAAATATAACACCACTTTAAACCAGGTAATATCGGCTATATAACTTCCTGTTTGACAAGTAATGTGTTTTAACCATGAAATCGACTGGGATTAAAAATATTTAGTACTACTTTTTTTAAAAATGTAATGATATTGTTTGCTTTTGATTACGTAATACTCACTAAACATGATCATTTCACCATATTCCTACTTTACAATCTGCCATCACACCGTTGTGAAGTGTTATTGCATTGTAGCAATGCTGCGCACTCATGAAGCAAGACCACAATGACAAATTTGTTGCTTGTACGTGTTCATCCTTAATGGACACCTACTGGCTGTACAATTTGCAGGTATCCTAACTTAGAGACATTAATCAAGACTTGGCACCTTGGTTATGAAATATATTAATATTCTGTTTTTAATTGTCATTTCTCATCATTTCTACTTTTGGTGAAAAGTCTGAAGAATGTTGTAGTGCTACAACTATAGATATGAAACTACTTCATCAGGCTTTCAGCAAATGTATGAAAAACAACAACTGCAACGGAAGGCCTTGTAAGCTGAACGCAGATGAGGGTGATAATAGCGAAAGCCACTGAAACCTGTGGGTTGAGAAGACAAGACTGAAAGGCGTGAAACTCTGTTCTCTATTCTGCTCAGCAGTGATGGGGTAATTTATTCTTTAAGACATTTACGAAGGGAACAAATATATACAAAGGGGCTCAACAAAGGTTTTGATGTTTGGAGCTTGTATTTCCTGGCTCTGATGAATGGCCTCATGTGATGTCACTGGCATCACCATGGGTCGGGGCTGAAGACTACACATGAAAAAAAATTAACATACATCACTTGGGTGTGGAGTTAAAAATAAGTTTTGAGCTTTGAGTCTGTAACACTCATACACTTTGTACATGTTGTGTTCAGTATAGAGCTACATATAGTGTATAACCCCGGTTTTCTCACCACACACGTCCTTCCGCAGCTGCTGCCTATCATGACAGGTTAGACACAACACACAGCTTCCCCGTAGTGCCTGTCAAATGGCCCCTCTCCGCTGTGTGACTATAACAACGCGCTGTTTTTTAAATTTTATTCTAATGGTTGAATCAATAAAATAGTAAACAATACAAACACTCAGAGTGCAGCGTTGTCCAGCCTTTGAGGTCTCTTTTTAGCATATACTTCTCCACTCATCAGTGCAGCTTGTCGATCAATATATTTCACTAAAATTGGTCGATCCTTAAACAGTATTTGATTTTGCCTCGTCACAAACTTCACCAACTAATGGATGACATTTTCGTAAAATGACCTGAGTAGTGGTACCTTTAAACAACTTTTAACAATATTAAAAACTCTGGTGTTTTTATGGATATGACCTTATGCAGATCCATACTGGATTGGTCACATTTAGTATTGTGACCAACACAGAAGCAATATGCTTTTCACCCAATATCTCAGGGGTAATATTCACTTAGAGAGGAAATGAAATTATCCTAAACATAATTGAAACATTCTCCAAAAAGAAAATATATTTTTAAGCTGCACAGAAACAGGAATGTTGAAGGACACTTAAAACATAGACTCTTATATCAATGGTACCCCCTGACTGTTTTTGTGAGTGAAGGAATAAATCACTCTATTTCCCCAGATTTTAAGTATGCCCCAATATCCTGGTGTGCTGGCTGGCCAGTAGATGGTGCTGTGGGATAAATCTTCCACAACTGCTCCCACTGATTCAAGCACTGTAAGTGAATCAACACAGCCATGTTAAGGCATTTGGGTGAATTTTCCCTTCAAACTACTTTTAGATTACTTACAGTTTTAAAATCACAGGCTCAGTTTTCCCAAGTACTATGTGAAAGGCTGCTAACTCCTCCTCTCATTAGGCACACATATACTCCACGACAGACAAAGCAAGTTTACTTAACAGTAATTTCAGTTTATTAAGACATTCATACAATTCTTGGGAGGGGGAACTCTGAAAAGTAGTCAAGAGGGGAAATAGCAATATACTCTGGTAAGGGTAAAACCACGTCAGTAAAATATAGCCAACCAGTAAGGAACTCTGATAGAGCAAGTGGGATTTAAAAAAAGAAAAAAGAAGTACATTTAAAATTAACACATTCACAAATAACAAAAAGCAAGTGAATCTACTATAACATGACAAGTCCTTCTATTAAGCAGGCCCACAATACATTGCACATATGTTAGCATAACATAATTTGCAGACTTTATACAGCACTTATACCTTTTAGTCCACAAGTAAGTTACTAAATGGTGAAGAACATCGAATACACACATCTTAATCGAACATTGAAAGAAATACCTGATAAGGACTTTTATGTTTACAGACCCCATGGCTTTGCAGCTCCAACCAGCCGACTGTCAAGGTTAGAATCTACAACTGTCCGAGAGGGACCACCATAGAAGTCACCTCGCTTTTAAACACACACCAAAACTCTGATCCAAGGTTTAGCATTGAGAAGTTTTTTTTTTTTACCCCCTCGAATATTATAAGCACAATGCAAGTGGACGATCGCTATCACTGCGTTTTAAAAAAAAAAAAAAGAAAAGAAGTAAATCTCAGGGCTCAAATCAGGTCGGCCACATTCATAGGCATCTCCTCCACAGTTGTATTGTAAAACGTCTCGATGTCCCGAAGGATCCTCTTGTCCTCCTCAGTGACAAAGTTGATAGCAACTCCTTTTCTGCCAAAACGGCCACCACGACCAATTCTGAATAGAGTCAAGACAAAAATCACGTTAGACTCACACCAGGAGACTGAGGTGCCCTTATTGGTGGAATATATGATGCAACTTACCTATGAATGTAGTTCTCTCGGTTTGTAGGAAGGTCATAGTTAATAACCAGGGAAACCTGCTGGACATCAATCCCACGAGCCTAAGGGGAAAGAAAGAAAAAAAAAAAAAGGGGGAAAAAATTATATTCAAGTCTAAGAGACAGATGGATAAAACATTGTGCATGTGTTAATGTTGCTCGAGAATTAAGTAACAGATTCCTACAATAGAAGAACCCATTGTGGAGACCGAGCCCTAATCTTCCAAAAGTTTTGACTGCTTGGTCATTTTAGGACTGTTGCAGGATTAAAAACATTTTGGGTGTTACCTTCACAACTTATCATTTGACACTTCTTGTATACTGCCTATCACCCCCCACATCACATAACACTTCATACTAACCAGAAGATCAGTAGTGATCAACACTCTGCTTGAGCCAGACCGAAACTCCCTCATAATCACATCACGCTCTTTCTGGTCCATATCTCCATGCTGTGAATGAGAATTATTATTTTTTTTATTTTATTTTTTTTTAAATTGCGGCATTAATATTAATAAGCTTTGATGGGCAAAGTCGTGTGTTGAACATAAGTTGATAGCCAAGATCCTACCAGAGCAGAGACTGTGAAGTCTCTAGCATGCATCTTCTCAGTCAACCAGTCGACCTTTCTCCTGGTGTTGAGGAAGATGACAGCCTGGGTGATTGTCAGTGTTTCATACAGATCACACAGGGTGTCCAGCTTCCACTCCTGGAGATGGCATAAAAAAAAAAAAACAAGACATTATGGCAAGTGATGCATTTGTCAATGGAACACAGTTAACCTGATAAGTCATAATGCAAACCAACAGCAAGGCAACTTATCAAAATGAGCAGTTAATGTGTAACACAGGATCTTGAGACGAAGGACACTGGACATTGAGAAAGAGGTCCCTCCGAGCCTCATTTCAGATACTGTGTCTTCGATCTCCTTCCCTGGTGTACCCATGCTTACACGGCCACATGAGCTAAACCGGTGAGGCTTGGCTCCTGCAGTTTTAGCAGGGTGCTTTAGAGAGAAGGGATATTTGACATTCATAGCATTGAGAAGAGACTTTAGGAAGTGTTACGGATAAGTTAACTCACCTCTCGCTCCACATTTATGTAGAATTGCTTGATACCCTCGAGGGTAAGCTCTTCTTTCTTCACCAATATGCGAATGGGTTCTCGCATGAACTTCTTGGTCACCTCCAACACATCTGCCGGCATGGTGGCAGAGAGCAGGACCACCTGTAGGAGACAGGACAGAAATAACATGTTACTATGTGTTAATAAAAATGTTGCAGTGCTTCAAAAGTAAAACATTTAAATGCAGACCTATGTGTGGCACTGCACCTTGAGACAGAGGCCAATGAACATTAAGAAAGAGGTCCGACCACATCTCATTTTCAGTGCAGTGTGCAATAATCTCCTTCCACGCAATACTCTGCTAGCATTATTGCATGAAACAGATGAAATCTGAATCACACAATTATAGCAGAATTCTGTTAATGCAGAAGGATGCCATATGTAACATAACCTTCAGTGGTGTGCCTATATCCAAAAATACTTACTTGAATGTTTGTGCTCAGTTTCTGGAAGATCTCATAGATCTGATCTTTGAACCCTCGACTCAGCATCTCATCAGCTTCATCCAGAACAAACATCTTGATCCATTTTGGGGCTGCGCAGAAATACAGTGTTAAAGGCAAGCCTCTCTTTGTGAAATTGAGAGCAACTGTTTGTGATTGCTTTTCAGGACCTCGGATACTTACACAGGTGTCCCCTGGTAAGCATGTCAAACACACGTCCTGGTGTGCCCACCACTATGTGAGGAGCCTCAGCCTGGAGCTTCTGGATTTCACTACGGAGATTGGTCCCTCCAATGCAGGCATGGCAGGCCGCCCCCATGTAGTCACCCAGAGCCAGAATGACCTTCTGGATCTAATAAGGGGAGACGGGAGCAAAACAAATGCAACAATAGTTCAGGATAATGTGGTAGAGATGGCATGATAGGACACTTCAACACAAGAGTGTAGAATAACTGTCCAAAGTGATCAGTAAAATAAAAAAAGAACTCTCCATTTCAAGAGTCAGTCCCGAAAGATGGTATGCCATCATATCACCCAGTTTTCTACAGCAACATGTGCATATTTAAAATCGCAGTCAAGTCAATGAAGCCAGATCACCTTTTCGACCAATGCAGCCATGGAAAGGGGCTACACCAATCTTAGGAGGATACTTCTCACAATTTTCAGAATTTTGAAAGTTTTTTAAAAAAATGGTACCTTAGCACTTGAATCAGTGTCCCCAATATGCTGTCTAGGTCTGAGACATTGTTGAGGTTATCGGGACCTGAGAAACAGCATACCTGCTGAGCCAGCTCTCTAGTGGGAGCCAACACCAGAGCTTGAGTCTCCTTCTGCTCAATGTCCAACTGTTGCAAGATAGAGATGGCAAACGTGGCTGTCTTACCAGTGCCTGACTGGGCCTGGGCAATGACATCATATCCTAATGGCGAGGGCACAAACATTTCCAATGCAATCAATTCAAAGAGCGTGAGAAATGTGCAACATAATACATTTTATGTAACAGCTATTGATGAATCAAGGTAACTATTGAGTGATCAGTAAGAAACAAAAATTATCACCATTATTGGGTAAGTCCCGAAAGATGGTTGAGCATCACTTCACTCAAACAAGCATCTAAAAACAAACACTTTAATATGTCGTTTATGTACCTTTAATGCAAGGTATGATTGCCCTTTGTTGAATGGCAGATGGCTTTTCAAAACCATATGCATATATTCCCCTGAGAAGAGACTCCTTCAGGTTCATATCATCAAAGTTGTCCGTGATGTTGTTCCAGTTGCTCTGAATTAAAAAAGGGGAAGAATTCCTTGTGAGTGAAAGCACATAAATCCCAAAGTGAATCTTTATTTTCAGCTGTAAACAGAAAATGGATGTCATGTGCCTACCTCGATGACACCATCAGGCTCCATCCCATCTGGCCCCCCATGGTCTCTATCTTTTGAGCTGTGTAAGAGAAATAAAGAAGGTCAAATTTAACTTCATTCAAGTCAACATCACAGGGAAAAAAAAGGAAAAGGGGCCTTGAGAATATCCTAGGAAAAACTGACGACTACAACGAGCAGTAGTCATTCCTACCACGTGTCGTGTAGAGTTGCTCCTAATGAGGGAAAAAAAAAAAAAAAACCCGCCTGTCGCATGTTAACCTTATGCGATTAAAAGGAAAAACTACGTCAAATGTGTAGCGAGCGGGTCTCCGGGTCTCCGGGTTACGCCCAGGGTGTCTCATTACATAGTCCGGGTTTTGGCGCACGTGTTAAATTCCACGAGCAGTGCTCAACTACCTGCCCTTCCGAAAATTTCCGCCCATCTAACCCCACCATGTTTCAGCCACGCTCACACGCCAACTGTGGTCCGTGAAATGTCGAAACCGGTGGAGTCACGCCTGAGAGCCACTCGTTCCGCAAGTCTCAACATGGAGCTCTGCTTCTCTCACCGTTGGCCAATATGTCGGACAGTTGGGCCTGCGCCGCCGACGGTGGCTCCTCTGCCTGAGAGCTAGGCCGAGCTGTGGCCTGGCCCGACGGCTCCGCTTTGACTTGCGCCGGCCGCGACAACAAAGGGTGGTTTTAAGAACACAACTCGGGCTTGATCACTTCTATATCAGACGTGAGACGACCGAAGCGGCTCAAACAAAATGGATTGTAACGGCAAAATTTGAACTGCGGTGTAGCTGGGCTGCTAACGTCACAGAGCTAACTGTGCCACATCGCCCTCACAGCGGTTGGGGCCTTTCTAGATAGATAATTACTAATTCGGCATCATATATATAATATAGACCAACGTGACAGGCTTAAGTGAACAAAAACATCGAGTATTGCCTAAAAAAAGTCGACCAAATGCACGGTTTTACCTGTTGTAATCAGCAGAATCGCTAGACATGATCCGTTACCAACTTCAGCATGCGCCTGGAAAGATCGCTGATGGCGATGCCAACTACATTTATGCAGCCGGACTATTTTCACAGATGAACCTAATGCTCAGTTTCGTTGACAACAGCGTCTCAGTTGACTGACTTAATATACGGGTCACACTACATTATATTCACCATCTTCCATATACAATGTATATCGCAATAACGGATAAAAATGTGAAAATTATTCCAGACTATCGCTCTCAGCGGAAGGATATTGCAGTAATGAGTGGTGCTTCGGCTGCTACGGCGTCACTGAGAGGTCAAAAGTCTCCTGACAGAGTTGCGCAACATTTTGGGAGGGAGGCCGATTACTTTATGTAATAGAGGAAGAAGTAAAATTACAGATTGAGAGAGGAAAGTTGGATTCAATTAATAGTCTCAACTCGTGTTTCCCTAGTATGTGAAGTGTTGAATTCAGTCCACTGTGTCCAGTTAACACGACTAGTTTCTTTCTGTATTGCCCCGTGTTCCCCAACTCTCTGTCTTCATGGCAGGTCTGAACAGGGCCTCGTCTCTCTCCCGGTGACCTGCATCCTCTTCTGGTTTACAACCCATTTAACCCTGGGGGTGTCTGCAGATTGTCCCCTGTGCTGTTACTTCTACCGCCACATATCAAAATCTGTACACTTTTAAAAACTGGACTTGGATCTGAGCGTTGCATGCCTCCCCCTAAAGCAAAGCTGGTTTTATGACCCGAGTGCACTGATCGGTCTTCCTGTAATTTTCCAGTAGGCAGGGGTGGAAAGTAAACACATTTACCCAAGTACAGTATTCAAGTACAATACTGAGGAACTTGTACTTCGAGTAGTTCTATTTTATATTTCTTGAGTTTATTAGTTACTTTGAAGTTTAAAGTTTTCATCCAAAACATAAGAGCATCGTTATGCACTGTTATAATTAAATTATCCTGCAGTATTAGCTCAACATCTATCACAGCATGCTTCTTACACATTAATATAATAATAACTATCCATTAGTATTAAATAATATCTGTATTTATTAAGTAAAAGCATAATGCATATATTTAAGTTTGGACACTTAAGTCCATTTAAGTACACAATACACTTTTTTATTTTTATGTATAACATTTTGAATGCAGAACTCTTACTTGAAATGGAATACTTTTAAGTTGTAGTATTGCTACTTTTAGGGCACGGATACCTATTCCACCGCTGTGCCTAGGTCTGGGACAAGCTTGCATCTTTCTATATACTCCTACAATCCCCAAACAAATAAGAGCTGTTTTGTTTCTTGCATACTACAATAAACCACACAATATATGTTTTGCCTTTATTCCATTGCAATGCTGAGTGTACAAAGAGAGATGTTTTTCAGACTGTTTGCATTTGAAAAATGCACATTTTCTTCTGTCCTGACACCAAAGCAGAACAGTGGAGTGTGCTTTGACTCTAACGCACGATGGTGAAGTAGTTGGAGAAGAGTTCCTCCCCTGCTGTGATGTCTCTGAGCGATACCAGGACAACACAGCGTAGAGGCCTCTGTGTGTCCAGGCTGTAGTTGACATTAGGCAGAAACTGGCGGAGCTCGATAGGAAATGTGTCCGGCACGTCATACTCCTGGTAGCAAACGTTGGCGGGCCAGTCGTTGGAGCAGTTGTTCACGTACTGACCCACAGCAAGTGGGTTCTGTGGACTAGCTGTCAGCCAGCTGGTGTCACTCATCATGAAAGGCCCTAGTCTGTCCCTGCCACTGCATGACCTGAACACCATTTTGGAGATGCCTTTGTCATTTCCATCCACCAAGACGCCATCAATACACCTGAATAAGAAGGGGTTTCTGATGGACTGGAGGAGGATTGGCTCATAGGCTTGATAGACCGTGCCAGGGTACATGGCAACTGTAGATCCTCTGGGCACAAATCCTCTGGTGACAAACACTCCAGTTCCTGCAAAGGGCAGAGTGCTACACTTCCGGTCAATGCAGAATCCCAGAGACTGCAACATGGCATCGTCCCCACACCCTGGCTTCCCTCCACACTGGTCTTCCTCACCGGTTACCTGTCCGGGAAAGTGAGTCCTGGCCGCTGGGAGCTCGCCGTGGTTCGCCCCGTGACTCCTGAGCAGGACCCTGAAGAGCCCCAGCAGCCGCTGTGAAACCTCCTCATCTGGGACCAGTTTGTCCTTCGAGCGCTCGCTCACCTGCCGCAGGGTTTTCTCATTTTTCGACAGGTTCAGTACAACCCAAGGCACGAACCTGTGTCTGTACGACTTCCATCTGTTCAGAAGACCTTTAAGGGCAGTCCTGAACATCCAGAGCGACGTCTGATCGGTCGGACTTGGAGGAATTAGCTTGTTTTCGTGAATTCTCGAGTCACTTCCGACAACTTGCTTCAAAATAAAAGGGACACGTGTTAATATTTCCAAATTCGCACCAGAAATCTCAAACTGTGATAAAGTAGTTTTTTTTTCTTTACGATAATTGGCTATAATGTTTCAGGTAATGTGAACAATTCAACACGTTACGATATGGCATTTTCGAGGAGCGACTCATTTTGTACTTTTATTTTTAACAGCGACGCTTCAACCGGAAGAACTTCCACGTGACTCGTAAAAACTTGACTCGCATTAGCCAGCTGGATGGGAGGAAAGGGAGTCGGGCAGAGACAAACATGGTAAGAAATGACTCGTATCGCTCTGGCGCCGTGATGCAAACACAAACAGGGCTCGCACGCACACACGATTACTCCGGGGGTGATGGATGTGGGCAAGAAGCGGCGACAGTGAGCTTGTGTTTTCCTTTATATCCTGAAAACAAACGCAGCTCTCGACGGCAGCATCGGCTAACTAGCTCACGGTGAGACTAGCCAGCTCGCCCAGTTAGCTGCTAACCTTGTTGGCCTCAAAGCGAACTGAGAAACAAACAAACAACCACACACAGCCTCACACACCGCACAGTGGAGGACACGAAGGGTTGCCGACAGGGTCTCACAGCTAGACTGCTTTTTCAGTGTTAATCCTAAATGTGCAGATGCCAGCCAGCTGACAGTCAACACATTGTAAGTCGGTGACTGCTGTCAGGTTAGCAGGTTACCGCTAGTTCTCTTACAAAGATGATATTTGGGTGTTTTTGATCATTGTTCAGTGTTTATGTAACTATAGCTAACAACCAGCCTACCCGTCGTGGTTATTATGTCACATTTTTTAAATTGTCTGCATTGATATTCATATTGTTTTGTTTTTTTTGGGGGGGTGGGGGTGCTTTTGACAACTGATGATAACGTTAAATACGGTTATTGCATAACTGAAACAAGGAGTTTGATTTTGCTGCTGCTCTTCCTTACATTAGTGTAATCGTGTACAATTGCACTAACAGGTGTCTTGTGTCTTTGTGCAGAACAAGCTGAAGTCCTCACAAAAGGATAAAGTTCGCCAGTTCATGATTTTCACACAATCCAATGAAAAGACTGCACTGACCTGCCTGTCACAGAATGACTGGAAACTAGATGTTGCCACCGACAAATTTTTTCAAAATCCAGAGCTCTATGTTCCAAATCTAAAGGGGGTCTTAGACAAGAAGAAGCTTGAGCAGCTGTACAACAGGTACAGAGGTATGGAAAGCCTTTTTTTTTTTTTTATGTATAAGATTAAAGCACCACTATAATACTCAATGCAGTTTTTTAGCTTGTTACAGATTTTATATACAGTAGAAGAATAAATCGTACAGTGCAACACTGAAAATAGTGAGTAATTAATTGAAAACACATGTCCATCGGCTGTGAATTAATAGTCATCACTTTTCTACTTAGATCCTCACGATGACAACAAGATTGGCATTGACGGGATCCAGCAGTTCTGTGACGACCTGAGTCTGGACCCAGCCAGTATAAGTGTCCTCCTCATAGCCTGGAAGTTCAGGGCAGCAACACAGTGCGAGTTCTCAAAACAGGAGTTCATGGATGGCATGGCAGAACAGGGGTAAGAATGTATGTTCAGATGGTAAAAACAATCCTGAAACCCCTCCTCTGTTCTCTGTAAAGTGGACATCAACATTATAAAGTCACAGAGCTACTATACTATATGGGCTGCTATAATTTAAATATTTTCTGTATGTCTGAGAGCCCTGGAAGTATTGCAGTACATACATCTAAAATGCCCTTCAACTGCGTATCTAAAATTGCAAGACTTCACATGCATTCTACACAGTCTTCTTCTTCATCAATCTTTTTTCTAGTTTCCCTAACCAATCACTAGAATCCATTGATCCGCCTGAATCTAACGCCAGTTTGGGTCCACACCATTACCACGCCCGCGTACGTCTGTGGTGGGCTGCCGAGTAGGTCTACACACCATTTGACAGTTACAGTCGCCGGCAGATACGCAAGAGCAGAGTTTACGGGACCACGACAACATGGCCCATAAACACAAACAAGTCAAGGGAGCTTGAGAAAATGCTGGCTTATCAATGCCGCTGGCTGACAGATGATACTCCTTTGAAACATTTAAGCCGTTTAAGCAATCAACTCTGTGGAGTAGGCTGGTTCAAAGGTCTGGATCCAGGCAAATCTACACACACACAGTGTGCTGCAAGATTTGGTTTGGAAGATGTCAAATCATGTTTATCATAATTCATTTCTTAGTTTTACAACAAAGATTAATGTACTTCACTTGTAAAACATTTATCTTTGTCCAGCCAAAAATATCAGTTTGCTTTATGTTTCCACAGGTGTGACTCCATAGAGAAGCTAAAAGCTCAGCTGCCAAAGATGGAGCAAGAGTTAAAGGACCAAGGGAAATTTAAGGACTTTTACCAGTTTACATTTAATTTTGCAAAGAATCCTGGCCAGAAAGGTTTGGGTAAGGGTCATTTAATGCTCATTGTATCAAGTGTTTGGTTGTTTGTTGAATGTATATCGACATATGTCTGTTTTTTTTTACAGATTTAGAAATGGCAATTGCATATTGGAATTTAGTACTGGCTGGAAGATTCAAGTTCCTGAACTTGTGGAACACATTTTTAGTTGTAAGTTGCTAGTTACACTCAAGATTACTAAAAATGCAAATATATTTGTTCTCATTGTCTTCAACTTTGCCCTACATCTTTTGCAGGAGCATCACAAAAGATCAATTCCCAAGGACACTTGGAACCTCTTACTAGACTTCAGCACAATGATCACAGATGACATGTCGAATTATGATGAGGAAGGTTTGTACACTGTTAACATATGACCTGTAATTGTTGCTTTATAACCTATGTGATTGAGTGCCTACCCTGCTTCACACAGGCCTAGTATGGTTGTAGTAGTTGTAAAATAATCATTTCGTCACCCGTGGAGTCAATTCATTTGATTTGTTTGTTTTTTCAATAGGAGCATGGCCTGTCCTTATTGATGACTTTGTTGAGTTTGCACGGCCACATATCGGGACCAAAAGCACTGCTGTTTAAGAGCTGCTCTCACTGAAGGAACATCCATGTGAGGTTTCTACAAAACAGAGAGCACAGTGAACGGAGGACAAGTGGACCGCACTGAGCTGAGAACTATGTTGCCTTTTCAACCCTCAGGACTGAAATATTTTACACAGCAGAGACTTTATATATGTGTGTGTGTATTTACATATATAAAAAAGGCATATCTCTTTGTTGGTCAACTTGTGGTGGTTTGGAACTTTTATCTAAAGTATTGGGCTTTTTTGTGTGCGATCAAGCCAATTAGAGAGGAGTCAACATCTTGGCCCACATGGTTCATTGATGTGGTTGGGCTCCACTCAAAAGCAGGTAGATAGACACACTTTTGAATTGTAATCTAAACACGAGGGGTTCGCAAGGTGATGTCGTTCTTTAAATATTGAATTTTAATACTCTTGTGTGCATTCCTGATTTTGTTTTTGTTTTATGATACATTTGTGCGACAAGTCAGTATAAAACATTGATTGTAATTTTTTAAGCATAATGCTGTTTGTTTAAACACAAATGTATAAAAAATAAAATAAATGTTTCAATTTGGTATCTTTAAAGCTGCCAGGCCTCTGTGCATTTCTTTGTTAAAAAAAAACAAACAAAATAGAGAAATTTTAATAGAAGTAATTCTCAGTAGTCCTTGGTTAGTGTATACTGTAGGTTATGATTAGTCCTGTATGAGCTCTTTATTAAATCTGAATTTTGAATCTAAAACCTGTTTTGAATTAGATCAAATGCTATTAAAAGTGGAAGAGCTTTCAATACCTTACTGTGGTACTAATGATTTAGTAGTGCATCAGGGTTTATGATTGGAAAGTAATTTCTGTCTGTATAACTGAATTTTAAGATTAATGCAGACAGATCTCAAATAGAAAACCAAAGAAATACCTTTTATAAGATCGTACACAAACTGTTTATCCTTTCTAGGATCCACTAAGCTTGGTCCGCTTGGGCATTTTAGGTGATCATCCAGTTATATAGACAGGGAAATAATAGTCCTATAAGAATAATGGATTATTGGGGTATGTCAAATTTATTGTAATGAAAATCATCTCCCAAAAGAAAAGAAATACATAACTGATTTGTTTATGCTTTTAAGGATATACCTTATGTTTCCATAGGTCCTTCATCCCCTCTGCCATCAGACTGTTTAACCAACATGTGCAATAATTTGTTTACTGCGTCATTCATCACTGTCACCTGCACTACTATCTGTCTTTACTGCACTATTTTCACCTACAATGCCATGAGCTGCTCCATGTGTACATAGTGTTATATATTTACATTTAAGTAAAAGGTGTATATTTCTGTACATATTATCTTTTTGTATATTTTTAGATTTAACCTCTTCATGCCTTTATTCTTTATCTTTTATATTTTATATTGTCCACTTGTTTATTTATCTGATGCTGTATTCATCTGCTGCTGCAATAAGTGAATTTCCCCAGTGTGGGACGAATAAAGTCTTATCTTATTTTATATTACCTTATCTTATGCATACGTTTAGACGGGGTAGTGACTTTAGTATTGTTTTCAACATGCACAGCTCTCCTTAAATATCTCTGTACAACACATTTCATACATTGTGTTTTTTCAAATGTTTTTTAAAACTTTATTGAGAGAAACATTCATCCGTGCCGCGCCCCCCCCCCTGCGGTTGCTAAGGGCGACGGACAACAGACAGCGGTAGTTTCAGCAAACCGGACAGTGTTGACTGTAATATATCAACATTATAATTATCGTTTTATAACTTTAGCTTTGGATCATTGTTTTGTTCCTTTGGTTTACTTAGTGAGGCAGGAAAATGTCGAGCATTCTTACCACAGTTTTGTCTGAGATGGGCTGGGACGAGCGCTTTGCTATCCCCGAAACCAACGCTGAGAACAAGGCTTTGATAGAAGAGGTGAGTGTGGGAAAGTTGTGTTTATTTTATGACACCACTAATGAGATTGTTTGTTTCAGTGGCTATAATGGTAACCGAGCAACTGAATGAAGCTAACGTGGTCAAACTAGTTGGATGTTTGTGATCCGGACTCTGAACGAACCTATCTGAAGCGTAAATGTGGTTAGGGATCCGTCAAAAATGACTCTAACGCTAAAGAAAGAGTTAAAGAGAAGTACCCCAGGCCTCAAAAATAATATTACTAGGCTTACTAAGTAGTTATTGTTACTTTATGACAACATGGAGAAAAGTTTGCCATACGATATTTTTTTTTTCTTAGAGATAAATTGAACATAAAGCAACATTGTATAACATTAGTTAAATGTTTATATATGATACAAATCATGCGACTAAGGGACTGCCAGATATAACGCCAAGTTAAGCTTTTACAATGTGTAATTTTCCTCTGTGATTCCTGTATTACAAAATGTTTATATATATTTATGTATACATGTACATACTGAGTGTATATATATTTGCTTAATTAGTTAGGTGATTTTCTCTATATTTCTGGCAGTCAGGTTTCTCTGTTGTTTTGGACTAAGTCAGTGATGCCTGTTTGAACTTTTGTATACATTTGTTGTTTGTTTTTCTCTCTTTTACATTTTTTAGATTTCAGGTCATGTGGCACACTCTCATAATCTCTTTCTACATAGAGGCTAACATGAGCTTCATCAATTACTATCATATAATGCTTTATTTGTATGGAGATTTGAATAATCACAATAATTACATTGTACACATCTAGACCACGTGGCCCCAATACCTCCGTTTACAAGTTGTAAAGTTTTACGTCAACACACAATGGGCAACTGACAATATGGTCTGGCTAAATAGTAAATCTGTTTGTAACTGCATGTAGTGACAGGGCCAACCTGCTGCCAGAAGTATGTCATACTGTATATGTTATGCTTTTAATCTGATGACTTCCTCAACAGATCCGTAAAAAAGAGATGGAGTTGGTGCAACTGGAAAACAAACTTGAGAGAAACAAGGATCAAAAGCAGTCATCTATTGAATTCATCAAAACTGCTAAACAAGAGCTGGAAAATACAGAGGTGGGTGTATCACAGTACATTGTTCATTTATCATGTGTCAGAGAGGTGTGCCTCTCTTCTGGTAATTGGACTGTAGTCAGATTGTCTGACATTTTGATTTTTCTGCTCGTAGGCTCTGTGCAAGGCCATGGAAAGAGAAGAAGAATTGGAAAAGCACCTCACAGCCCTCGTAGAAAGGGAGACAGGTCGCATGGCACAGGAGACTGCTAAGATGCAGAATGACCATAGATCTTTAGCAGAGAGGAGGAATATGCTAGAGGTCTGTACCATCCACGACATATAGAAACAACTATAGCTGTTGATGCCAAAATGTGCTACTTAACCTTTGTCCATATCCTCAGAACCATATCTTCAAGGCCAAACAGAAGCTAGAGGAGTTCAGGAACCAGATGAACTGGGACCAACAGACCATGGATGCCTTTTTAGAGGAGTCTGCACGCAAAGATGAGGACACAATGGCCATCGTCAAGTACGCCCAGCAAGATGAGCAGAGGATCAAGGTAAGGAGAAAAGGGCTGTATGAAATAAGTATCAATAGGTTGTGTATCTATTCTGCAGTAACATCCAAACTAAACTCCTGTTTAAAACTCTGTGGATTCATCCTGAGCTAACAGCTTCGTAATCTCTCCTGATATAGTCACTCACTCTGGCTATAGAGAAGAAGACACTGGAGGCCAATGAAAAGCGCAAAGCCCTTGACAAAGAATTGACTGAGACTATATCTGCACAGGTACTGTGAAGAAAACACTGTACATTTCCTCCTGTAGAGGGTAGATAAGAGGAATTTAAGTTTGAAATTTAAATACGTTTTCCTCAGGATGTCTGCTAGCAAATGTGACAATCTGGTCCCTTGCTTTTATCTATACATAAATGGCAATAAGAGCAAATTTTGGTTTGACATTAAAACATCAGACTTGGCCATTTTTATGTTCCAGATCATGAAAGATGACAATTGCTTAAGTATAAATGACCAATTACATCTTGTTGTTCTTGAATATCACTCCAATGGGAAATCCTTTGATATCTTTAAGCCACAGACTGCAGCAATGTCTATGAGAAAACATGTTTCTTTTGATTTCCTAACAGATTGCTTTGGATAAAACTACAGAAAACTTGCAGAAGGCCCACCAGGAGACACAGCAGCTCATCCACCAATGGGAAAACACAATCAAGCAGATGAAGCAACGAGACGCTGAAATGCAGCAGTGTGCGCTGGTATAGCCCTGTGACCGTCTCCTGATGAAAGACATGTTGACTCAAACGGAAGCTTTTAAACGCCCGAACAATAAAAGACAACAGAATGTGAACGCACACTGAATGGTACACTTGAGTAACAAGTGTTTGTATTCTTGTCTTGTTCCTTCATCCATCCAGCAACTTGCCCAAGCCAACCAGAACATCAGGGAAAGGAATGTCACCATTACAGAGAGGAAGCACTTGCTGGATACTCAGAGGAACAACAACAAGGAAACTGAGAGGAAGATAACCATAGCCAACCGACACGCTGTAAAGCTGCGGCAGGACTTGAAGGAGCAGGAGAATAACTGCAGCAGGCTGCACGATGAGGTCAGCTCAAAGCAGCTCAACATCAGAAAACTACTGTTGGCTAACCTTTTGTCACTAGAGAATCAAATATTTACAGTTGTGGGCATAGCGGAAAGTGTACTCAAAGGGTGTTACAATTTTATCAGAAAGCTCATCTGTCCTCCAGCTTCATATAGTAAGAGTGAGCGATTCTCATGTGTCTTGCAGCTGGATAGTTGCAAAGGTACACTGGACCGAGCAACCTCCGATGTGGAGTCTGTGACGTCCCACATAGCCAGAATGAAGAAAGACATCCAGGATAACAATGAAAAGTCAGTGAACTCTTACAACACGTGGCTGTTGCTGAATTATCACTATAGCTTGAGTATACAAGCCTTGTCTGTAAATGTGTGTGTGTTGTAGACTCAAGGAGGCCAGGGCCTACAATGTTGCGCTGGAAGAGAAGCTGAAAGTTGTGACTCAGACCGCCCTTAGTGAGGAGGAGAGAGCTGCACAGATGGACCAGTTCCTGAAGGATGAGGAAAAAGTGATCAAGGTAAGAAGCCTGACAATCCTGAACTATAAGTTGTTTTTCTTTTTTGCTGATAGCTTCAAGCTCAATCAAAATATCAACTGCTGTTGCTGTTTTCAGTTAATTGCATTAAGTATACAGCAAATGTAATAGAATTTTTATTTTTCGTCTTTTCATCATGCTACGCTGATATAAATCTATATAAATTCAGGAAAATAGTTTTTTTTGTTTGAAAAAATTAGGAATCAGTTTTACATATGACAAGGTTGTTTTTTGTTGTGTTCAAAATGATATAGCTGTAATACTACTGCGTAACCCTGTTTTGGCCTGTGCTTTGCTACAGGAGTTGGATGTCCAGCTGCGTGACTGCAGGGAAGAGCTTTTTTGTCGTAAAGAGCATTTGCAGGCCCTCAACATGAAGGAGAAGGATTCTATCGCCCAGGTGTCAAAGAGTAAATCCACCATCATCAGCCTGGACAACCAGCTCAGAAAAGTGGAGAAGGAATTGATGAGACAGCAGATGACCATAAGTGGACAGGCATGCTGAGCAAAAAACACATACAAATATTCTACAATCACACTATCCAGCGTTTTGATGGTTGACTCTGGAATGCCAATACATATATTATGTCCAATTTTCCTTTCACTTTCCTGCTTTGTGTAGGATTCCAAGATCATCTGCCTGGGTAAGAAACTGGCAAAGCTGCAAGGTGACATTCAGTCAGATGAAAAGCAAATGCTAGACATGAAAGTCGCTGAGTTGACCACAGCCTTAGAGGAGAGAAAGAAGACAGCCACCATGCTTACCAACACGCTCAAGGAGTCTGAGGTCAGCCTAATAGTTTGTTACCTCGACTTACTATTCTGCATTTTTCACACACTGAACCAGTGAAAAGACTCCATCTCACACGTGTCTTCATCTCTGACAGGAAGATATTCGCTATTTGAGGAAAGAGATGGAGAAGTCAGGAGCTCAAAAGAGAGATCTGACCGACAAGGTAGAGGAGCTCATGCTGCTCCGTGTCACCAATGAAAAGGAGCTGAAGAGACTCAGGCTCAGGAAGCAGGTAACTAAAACTGATATCAAAGCAGGTATCATGACATCACGTGATGTGTGGATACCACTTTAGGTCTTACTGTGTTCTAATTGTCTTTAGGAGATTAGACACACAGGCTTCTTTTCACTAAGTTTGATTCAAGGTCATATCTCACTTTGGATGGTCATTCTCTATATTTCTGTAATTACTTGATTGACAGAAAAGCAATTTTCCCCCAAATGTTGAATTATAACTTTAAAACAATTAAACAAAACACAGTGGTCTTGTTTTTTTGCCACCTTCTACAGTGACTGGCATACACTCACATACAACTGTTAATGATCTCCTTCTGATGCATCAAAAAAAGCCCCCTAACATTCGTGCCATCAGTCAGCTAGTGATGTTTTAAGGGATAAGACTTTATGTCATGTATCTGAAAATGAGCACCACCTGCAAGCAGAACAAAACCATGCACTGCGTTGTTGACCTCACACGTTCCTCATCAGGACAACATGGTGGAGCACAACATCATGAAGATAGAGGTCAAGCGTGTGAGGGATCTGCTGTACAACAAGGCGGACAGCATGCTGTCCTTGGAGAAGAGGAAGCTGGAGCTTCAGAAAGCCATAAAGGAGAGGGAGGAGGAGATCAAGGTCTACAGAGAAATGCTCAGCCAGCAGCTCAAGATCAGTGAGCAGGAGAGACAGAGACTCAGGTAAAAACCCCAGCTGTTACCCCAAATCTCACTTTCCTGCAGCCTTTGCTCATGTAGCTGACTTTTGTCTAAACAGTCAAACAGATAAAACTTTGCTCTCAGCTGTGTTTCATGTCATCAACAGGAGGGTCTATAATGAGTTGTATAAGCACCCTCTCAGAGAACATTTTTACAACAAAAGATCACTTAATTTTAGCGATTGATTCTGTCTCAGTGCTGAACTGAATGAGAAACTGTCCAAGATCGACACGATGAAGAAACGCTTTGAGGTTGTGATGCTTTCAATGGCAGCTCCCGAGGGAGAAGAAGAGAGATCGCAGGCGTACTACATCACAAAGGTAAGAGGTCTTTAAACACACCATCGTGAGCCTGTAGAAGCTGAACGCGGTTAGGTCTGTTCCTCTGGTGCACACCGGCACTTTGAATCACTGCTGTGTGCTGTTCATCAGGCTGCGCAAGATAAAGAGGAGCTCAAGCGGAAGGGAGACGGTCTGGATGCAAAAATCTGCAAGATTGAGCTGGAAAACAGAGCCTTGGAGAACACCATTCAGTTGTTCAACAACAGTAACTCAGCATTCCGCAAATCCCTCAACAAAGCAACTGAATCGAGTACGTATGACCAGGTAGACTGAATGAAACCAACCCAGCAACTCAGCAACAACACTCCTATCAGGGATCATCAGAAAGAAGTTTTGTGATTTACATTTTATTCTTTTTGCCTGTTAAAATCAATTCTGCAGCCATCATTGACTGCAAAGTAATTTGTTTTTGTTTTAGGTCCAGAGTATCAGGAAAAAATGAAGCTAGAAGAGCAGTTGAGGGCGGCTGAAGAGGCACTCAAGTATAAGAAAAGACAGGTCCAAGAGCTCCAACAGGACTTACAGGTTAGTCCTATTTATAGACCTCATCCTAAAGTCTAAACATGCTAAACTCTATTCTATTGTCAAACAATTCTTATGTCACATTTGTTGCCTATTCCTCATTTATTACTAGTATGATAGTCAACCATCTCAAGCTCTTTTTAGTTAATAATATAAAGTGAAAAATCAAAATCAGCCTGTTTATGTCCATGAGCAAGAATTCAAAACTCAATGTAAATACCTACATACTAAGTAAGAACTACTTTGTCAGAACACTTACGTTATACTTCTGCTAAGTTTAAACTTACAAACAGCTGGTGCAACCTGAAGTTAAATAAAAAATAGATTTCGCTAAAATCATATCAGATAAAAACGGGAAAACAGCGTAAAAAGTGTAATAAATCTTCCCAGCTCTCATGTGTGTTCTTGGACATTTTATATGCAAACAAATAATATAAAACAGAACTGAATACAAATCCTTTTATTTATTGTATTTTATTATTTTATTAAAACCCCACCCAGTTTTAATCATTAATTATTTTATCTATTAAGGGCTTAATACTGCACCAACTTAAATATTGATGGATACAATCTTCAGCATTTCCTGCTTTCTTTCAACATACACTTCCTTATTTTTATTTTTTTTTAACTTTTCATTCTTTTTAAGCACCCCCTCTTCACTCCTGTGTTTACTTGTCCTCCATTTTCATTTCTTGTCTCTCCTCTTCAGTATCACACAAGCAGCTTCTTGTATTATTTAATTGTGTCCCTGAGAGAGTATTGGGTCATGAATAAACTTGCTCAACAACTCTATTTATCTGTGTCATCGGGTGAAATGGACCTCGCATAAATCCCCTCTGTGTATGTGCGTGCCTTTATCCCTTGCTTTTGTGTGCTTGTGTTTGTATGTTTGTGTGTGTGTGTGTGTGTGTGTGTTCATGTACCGCTCTCCATTTCCAGGAAATGAACAATACCTTGGCGAATCTGCTGCAAGAAGGGCAGGTGGAAAAAGATAAGATTGAGCACAAACAGTCACTCATCAGTAAGCTGAACAAAGAAATCGCTTCCCAGCAAGAGAAAATTGACAGAGCCACAAAACAGGTTTGGTGTCTACCTGTACCCCTTTCACACACACACACGCGCGCGCACACACACACACACGCACACACACACACACACACACTGGGAGTAAATAGTAAATAAAGGATGTTGTAAGTATATACAGTGCAGGTATCCTGGAATACAAACATTTATTAGCAGTAATCTTATTTAAATCTTGTATTGTCTTGCTGTTTGTAGTGCTCTAAGCTGACAAAAGAGATCCGCTCAGCAAAAAACACCAAGACTGAGACTTTTGAGGAGAAGGACATTAAGCTGAGGGAGTTGAAAGAATTCAACAAAAGTATCAACAAGATGCTAAACGAGGCCATGGAGGACAAACCTGACCTCAGATCAGTGTTGGAGAAATACTTCCTGCAGGTATAAAACAACTGACAAGACAATAAAAAGCTGAAAAGGGCCATCTAAAAAATACAAAGGATTTTCAGTGGTACAGGTTTCCTTAACTTTAATTTTTCTGCTGTTTCTCTCAGGCCAATCTGTCTCTTCCATCTCCGTCTTCCACTCCTAGCAGCCATCGGAGCTCCAAGACAAACTCTGCCTGCAGCTCCGCCTCTCTCAGGTCAGACTTTTTTGATAAAATCTCTCCTCCAGAGAAGGTTATAATAGAGGTTAGAGAAATAATGAGGGGCTTGCATGAAGAAAAAGATTGAATGCTGCTCTTGTCAACTGAGAAAGACAGTGGTTGCACTGGGACACTCCACACTCTGATTGTGAATTCTTGAATAAGATATCCACTGTATTTGTATAAATAAAATGTTAAAAGATGATTTTAGTATGCTGCTCTTCTGTTGTATCTTTATGTTTATGTTGCTTCCTTGTACTGTAGGTCTCCTGCATCCTCAGCCAGCAGCAGCCCCAGGGCCTCTGCACTTCACTCCCCCGTACTGAAGACAGTGGAGCTGGGCTTGGATCTGACTGTGACCTCCCCTCCTCTCACCTCCTCCAGACGCTCCAGCTCTGCAAGCAGCAACAGCAGCAGCAGCAGGAAGTTAAAGAACCCGTAGTGTGCTGCTCCTCTGTCTGATGGCTAATTTATTATCATTCTTTATTTACTGATGTTGAAAAAGAACAATTAAACAAGCCACAAGAGAAAGAGGGTTATTGTTACTTATAGTTGCACAGAGTAACAGTTTAATTTGAAATAAGAGTTTAGGATTGTTTGTGAGTGGTGTTATTCTGTTATTTGATTCATTTAAACTATTATTCTTAATTATTTTATTTTTAGGCTTTGTTCATTTCCATGTAGTTATTTATTATATTTAGTCAGGCAAAAAGACTTGATTATAAAAAAATGTTTTGGATGTGCCCATAATTCTGTAGATAGACAGATTTTAGTTTGATAAAAATCTAAACAGAATTAACTTTTTTCCCCTTTTAATTAAAAAAAAAAGATGCACAGTCCTTGTCTCTTTTTTTTTTTTTTGGTCTTAAAAATGTAACTGACTCAAGACATCTCAATAAAAAGTAGCAGAAAAATCTTAGAGCTATTGTTGTATTGTATCACATTCTATTTGTTTTTTGTTTTTTTAAGATATCTATTTAATAGCAACTCTTTACGTTTCCTGGCGTGGATGATCTTTGGGTGCACCTTTAAAGGGTAGGAAATTATTTAGCTTTGTGCAGGAAAACAGTAAAGCAAGCAACCGATAACCACAGAAAAATGAATGATTGACAGACTAAAAAGAAAACTGCTTCCTCATATTTCATTGAACAATATAGGTTTTGTTTTGATCTAAATGATCTGCTGTGGTGCTGATAAATCTCTGACGAGGTGATCTATTGTTGTATAATGCCACACCCATGAGGGTGTTACTTCCTTGTACAGAGCTAAAATAGACAGAGGTTCATTGGGAACAGAAGGAACACTTTCTCACCACAGATTTCACTCTTCACTTTTTTGGAATAAAGCTTCAACATGCTGCTGCTGATCCTGTTTGCTGGATGTTTGGCCTCATGTGCTGCACAGACAAGTGAGTACACTGACAGAAATCATTTAACTGACTTAATGGAAAATCCTTTTAAATATGTATACTGTAAGTAAATGTATTGAGCTGTTTAGATTAATTTAATGTTTCCCCAGCGTCCTTTCCCGCAACCTTGGAAAGTATTCCCTTTACACAGTCAATCGAGTCAACACCAGTCCTGCTCCCACCTGATTCAGTAGACAATGGTAGGTGCATTTGAAACTTGCAAAATATAATTCAACTTGGAGTCTAATATGATTTTAATGATTCAGATTTTCCTTTATATATGTCCTATAGTTGTGGCAATCCTGCAGGCAGCTGTTCAGTCCAGGCAGGAGCTAAATGAAACCACTATTGCTCCGTTCCTGAACGAGGTAACTCACAAACCTCGTTCACTGTCTTCACAAAATTCACATTCATGAAGGGGCTTGAATATGATGAGTTGAAATCTATTTGTGTCTTTCAGCTTTTCAACATAATCCATCAGCTCCAACCAGATGGGTCCTTCACTCTGACAGTAAAGAACATCACTAGAGTCTGAAAACCTCAACTCACGAGTTACTGGAAGTACTGTACCACCACTGAGGACAAAATATGACTCTTAATTGGTGTTTGATTAATGATTTTATTAATAATGAATAATGAATTAAATTGAATTGATCGGACCTGATAAGGTCTGAAATTATTAAGTACAGTTAGTTTTCATCAAACAGAGGTGTGTAAATATGGGTAATGCTTAAACTTGAATCAAGATGTTTCAAAAGATCTTCACATGTAAAGACATGTTTACCAGTTCACATAATCAACTGTTTTGTATATACCTAATACTTTGCAGGCAATCAGAAATACATAATATTTAAATACTCTATTTCCAGCAAAGATATATTTATTCACCTTTTAAATGCAGATAGTTATCTGTGAGAACATTTGACAGTGACATTTTCACCAAAGACGCATGATCACTGAGTTGCTGTAAAATTCAACAAAATTGCATGGAAGAAATAAATCAGTAGCCTCATAATCAGACTGAATTATCATTTCGTTTCATCTCTAATATTTGAATCACTGAACATTGTGGCGATGCGGGCAGCAAGTTGTTTTGCTTTCCAGGAGCTTTCCACAACTGTTGTGACTATAAAACCTGTTTTCATCGAAAGAGCGGCATCAGTTGGCAGAACAGCATGACTGCCTTCCAGCCTGGTACACCTAAACAAGCAGCAAAATGAAAGTCACATTGTATAACATTGTGGATGGTACTGAACAGCCACTTCATTCCAAGTCCAAAAGTCCAAATATTTTAGATTCAGGCAGGGCCACAGTCAAGAGCAGAGACTGAGGGAGACGACAAACACATGCTGACACGGCCTGCCAACAAAAGACACTGTTCATGGGATTCCAAGGAAGATAATGTTACAGGTGACAAGCAGGACAATGAGGACGACGCAGAAATAGGCAAATCAGCAGATCTGTGTGATAAGAAAAGAAGTGTGTTTGTGTATGTTGCTTATGACTATTACATGAATGTCAACACGAAAATCAACATCAACAATCAAATCAACATGGTGATTATACAAAGTGAGGGAATTTTCTAAGGAATGCTGAACTGTCAGTTGATATCTGCAGAAATGTTCTTGCCGCAGTTTCACTTTCAGCCATTAGAGGACAACGCAGGCTGAAGATGAAGGCAACCCTTTCTAACACTACACCTTTCAGAAATGTCTTTTCACTACGGCATACAAAGGATTTTTTTCTATGAGCACAGTCGCAGTAACGTGTTAGGCTCTGTGACAAATGCTGCTTGACTTAAACTGAATCGATGTCATGGTATTAAAACAACAACATAAACTGATTGTAGTCATTGTGAGAACAAATCATGTCCAGCGTGGTGTCAGTGCTGCTGCTCTTTGAAAGACATGATTGCTCCTCTCTGTTTCACATTTCCCTCAGCAGATGGAGACCAAAACAGAGCTCGAAGAGAGTGAATGTTGGACTTAAATTCATCAGGTGTACTCAAACAGGACTTCAAATGAATGTTAATGTTGCTCCATGTCTGCTCCATGTGTAAATAAGCAACTTTTTGTAACACGTTAACTATACAGCATCAATTTAAACTGGAATCTGCTTCTCCCAATTAGCCCCCAAATCATTTATTGCCGGTTTAAAATTCCAAATAGTTTAACTGATTGAATATAGATGACTGTTAGGGAGGAAGTACAAGTAAGAAATACTGACTTACCATCTTTGGTTTTTACAGGAAAATTAAATAAGATTTAATTTTCATGTTCTATGTTGTTGTGCACCAGATTGACAAATACAGAGAAACTGATCCAGATTATCTGTTGCTGTTGAGGATACTGTGTTTTACTCAAGTTCAAACTGTCCTCAGTGGAAAGCAGTGGCTGCAGAAGGTATGAAATCAATCTAAAAACTTCTGATATGCGTTGAAAAGTATTCAACAGCATTATGAATGGTTACACAATTCATAGTTAAAGAGCTAAAACATACAGTTATTTGGCCCTTTAATAGAGTGTAACTTTATAACTGTAAAAACTTTTGTCTGTGTGTTTACATCTTTAATTTCCTCCTCCTCTCTCTCTCTCTCTCTCTCTCGCTCTCTCTCTCTCTCTCCCATGCTGTGGTCCATGTTAATCAACCTAGTACTGTCCTCTTTTCCAGTTTTCCACATAACCCGTGATGTGCTGCCCCTTTTTAGCCCTCGGGGCAGATCGAGCCGACATTCAGAAGTCATCCACACACTTGACCACAGGCCTGATCTACCTTCCTTCAGCATGGACCTGAGACTCCTGTTTGTAGCTTCAGCTCTCCTTCTCGGGGCCACACTCACCGTCTCACTGGCAGACCGCACCTCACAATGCAAAGTCAAATGGTAATGTGGATTCATGATTGGAGTATTTGTGCGCAGTCAGCAATGATAGAGAGAGAATTTTGAGAATTATTTAACTTGTGTTGAATCAAACTGTATATGAGTGTGCTGTGGGAGCTTCAAGGGATTTTTTTAGTGACTTCTCTGTATTTTTAAACTATTTCATTTGATTATGAATGTCCATGCTGCACCATGGGACCAGCTAGACATAGATAATGCTTTATGGTGGTGTTGGGATTGCATGAAATCCAGTGTAAAGTGGGTTGAATGCATGTTAGATAAGGTGATTCTGAACTCAAAGTTCTGTGCAGCCCAATTCCTCATGCATGTTATCTTGGACATGGGGAGATTGCAAGTCTCACAAGACTCACATTAGTCATACCTGCGCAGAGAAAAAGAGAAGGTTCTGATGATTAACTGAATGTAAAGCATTAATCTTTTTTTCTGTTACGAAAAGTTAGTCTTTTATTGATGTTTTTGAATACCACATGAGCCTTGAACTGAATATTATACTGCAGGTTGTTTGGCATCTCGTGCCAAGATGTCTACGGAAAGCTGGTGAGCCAGATCAAGGCCTGGCAGATCAGGCAAAGCTGTCTGTATGAAGGAGAGAGGTGCTCCTATGAGGTCAGAAACATCTCAGTCAACTAGATGTCGTTATAATGAGCGTAATGCCTTTTGGCCTTTTGCCTGCTGTAGTGTCTGTAGAACGTGGTGTAACAATAAAATGTAATCAAATATACCTCTATCCTTTAATATCTTGTGAACATGTATCAGATGTCGGAAAATGATTGTATCATTTTACTTTAACCCACCTACTTAGCATTTATAAGCAGTATATAAACATTTAATAAATGGTTTATAATGTAAGTGTCACAATTCCTCTAACTCCTATAAATGTCGTATAACTCCTCCTGTGTTCTGGTGTATAAACATATGTAATAATATAAAATATAAATATATATTTTATACTATAAATAGAAAATAATGTAATTTTCATAGGAGTTGTAGTAAAGCGTTGCCCTTTTTCGTGTAAGAATCATATTAATGATTTTGCACTGAAATCACAAAAAAAAAAAATCTAAATAATTTGTCTGCATAAGACACAGTGTTCACAACATATTAAACAAGATAAGATATAAGATATATGATAAACAGGCCTTCTCACTGTCCTTGAAAGTTGTTGTTATTATTACCAATTTGTTGCATTTCATCGATTTACTACATCAACCAGCCCTGGCAGGAGATCTTTCAACACTTTCTTTTTCCTGCTTAAGGCTCTGATTGTCATTTTGTAAAACGCTGCAATAACTCTATATAATATTGAAATGTGCAGTATTCAATGTTTCCTGTAAGACTTGACTGAATTTGAAATGTGCTGCAGCTCGTGTCGACAGCTCCGTACCTGATCACAGCCACACACACATCTCCCACAACCAAAAAAGTGAACGACCTTCAGTTTCTTCTGGAGCAGTCCACCGTTTGCAAAATGACTGTAAGTGTTTTTTTTTTTTTCTGAATGAGTAAACAGACTGAAACAGCTCATACCAAATGTGACCTGTGTCTTCAATTTAAAGCAGCTGCTGGACTCCCAACAGGCTTTGTTCAAGACAACGGGACTTTTTATTCAAGTGAAAACCACATTTCTTCAACATTAATGTTTCTATTGGATTTAATGGTGCAATAATAAAAATGTAAAGTTCTGGGTTTGGATATTTAACTCAGTGTAAGTATCATATGGCTTCAAAGAAATGTTGAAACAAGCTGATAAAAAATGTGTGTGTGTGTGTGTGTGAAGTTGTGATACAGTGAGACATTTTTTTTATGTGTCTGACTTTAAAGCTACTCAACGTAAAATTAAAGAGGAACATCAGAGTTCAGAGGGTTTATCCGCTTTAGTCACTGACATTCACTCTTTGACACACCATTTCCCCTCTGGTGCTTCATGAAGTTTCATTTCTTCTGGCGTGTCTGATGTGCAGGGGGAGTCCATTTCTGAGTTCTCCAAAGAGCCAGCTGATAACAGCACCAACTACTGCAGCCTCCAGAACCTGATGGACGGTGAATATCTCATCAGATAAGAACCATAATACACTGATAGTGGATTTTGTTGTGTTGCATCCTATATTAATCTACCACAGTGTTTTAATCCATAAGAAACCACCATGATGAGTGTCTGTGTGCTTTTCTGTGTTCAGGAAGTGACCTGATCAGTGCTGAGGGATACAAACAGTTCAGCAACAAGTGGATCTGTCCTGGGTTTGATACCGCCAACTGCACCTTAGCTTAGGTGGAGAAAAGTTGTTCTTAACTGTTTTTTTCCTTCAGGTTTAATCCTGTGTGCATCATTAAGATTTGTTATAGGAAACTGCAGCATTTTCTAACAGCTGATGCTGACAGCAGACTTCCCCTGAACAATATTTAAATATTGTATGAATGATGTATTTTTACAATAAATGAATTAAATAAAAACAAAACATACAGCTTTTTGTGAGACTTGCTCAGTTAACAATCTGAAGTTAGAAACAAAGTAGGTCTACAACAAAATAATAGAAATGAGCATTTTTTTGTGAATGTGAACAGTGACTTTTATATAATGGTACTCTGAACACAGGTGCAGTGGAGGATTGAATAATAGGATGCATTAAGATCCATACACAGCTTACTCACAAAAGATAAAACAGAGTGTATTTAAAACGGATACACTCAAGACAAACTAAATGTCTAAAACTACATGTTTTACAGTTTATAGGAGAAAAACTTTGAGACTACGGTGCAGTAGGCTTTTAAGACATACTGTAACCATAAATAATGCATGATTAATGCATTAATGCATGATTGATGCATTAATCATGCATGAGGGAGATGTTTTAGTAAGAAAAAGCAGGCTTTTGAGAGAAGATGAGGGACAGAAAACCAGCTATAAGCCAGCAGCAATGATGTGTGTTTGAAGTTCAAAGTGTATTCATTACAGAATTTGGTCTTGAATTTTGGTTTAGCACTTTAACGTATGAAAAAGTAACCAAGAAAATGATAGACGCACCTTTGTTTTAATCCAATTTTAATTTTGATTCAAAAAGGTTTAACTGATCTGGGAAAGTTTAGTGGAAAGTTCTACCTTTTATTTAAATATCATCTGGCTGTTTTACAATAAATGTGAGGCATAAAAATCACACGCAGTCCATGCTACATCTTGAATGGTACCGTACATATTGGTCCAGTATCATGTAACAATTACATGCAGCTGCAAAGATCTGCGGTTCAACCTGTGCAACCCAGAGGCAAGAAAAGCAGCAGCATTATGTGCACCATCTCTTGTTACTGTCCTTTCCTGTAGATGGCTCAGGTTGACATGTGTAGAACTGGTCTGACAATAATGGAACAGCGCCCCCCTGTGGAGAAGCTGCAGCTTGAGCCAGTTTGTGAGAGTTTTGCTTCTCAAAATCTGCTCTGAAACAACAAGTTAGTGCAAACTCAGCATGACTCAATGCCTGCAGACAGACCACAGAACTCTCAGATCAGCCAGATAATCAAGTGTAACATCTGTGTGTTGTGCTAAGGTTTGGTTTAAAACTTCATTAAAATGGTCAAAATTAAATTCTGACCCAGGAACAGCAACACTGAAACACATTCACGGTTATTGTGAAGTTATATTTATGAAACATACTATGTCAGCCAACAGAAATCAATCATTTATTTCCATTTAAAGTTAAGAATAATGTCCCTTAAACTGCTTCACGGTGAAGCTGCTCGGGAACCAATCCTAGAATATTGGTTGAAATTGACAATTGCATGGTTTTACATTTTTTATTATTATTCACATATGAACATCCAACTATAAAAATATCCCTGGATAAATAAACAAATTGAGGAACAGGACATTGTTTGAATTCCAACCATGTAACTATTAGATTTTTTTTTAACAAAAAGTAAGTTTTATTAAATACTCATAGAACACATTCCTTGATCTCTGTAGAAAAGTCTATCGCATTTTCAGAAGAAAGCAACAGCTTGCAGTTTCTGTCCCTCTTTGAGATGTCAGGCCTTCTTTTAACTTGACCTGGCAAAAGTAATCCTCAAAAACGTTGTGAGCCTGCGCCTCGCCACTCTGTCCATGAAAGGCCCTGTTTTCCTGCGTTTGGGGAGCGAGAACGCCAACACTTGGACACAACTGAGGCCTCCCGCAGAAATCTTGGCACTGCAGGACGGGGTTTGTCTGCAGCTCACTGCGTTTTACCGCCTGCTTGTGCTTCTGTCTCTGTGTCGAATTCAGTCAGGCAGCAGTAGAGCAGCGTCTGGGTGAATCTGGTGGCAAAGGCTGGAGGAGGAAAGGAGGGAAGATGTGGGAGGGATGGGAAAAGACAGAGGGAGTGCAGAGGTCAGATACAGCTGACTCTGATAATCCAAGATGATTAATGGTGTGTTTCGAAAGTCACTTCCTCTTCACATGTTTGAACGTTATTCAACAAACCTATGGTTATTAACTGATAATCATACCCTTAAAACACACATCCTACTGCACTCAAATAGCACATTTTCTGTCGATGTACATTTCAGCCTAAAACTTACTGTTTAACTTGCGTACGAATTTGGGCCTCTTCTCTTCAGGCAGGTAAATGGCCACATAGTAGACCGGCACCCCAGACAGTGCAATGCCAATTCCTATGAGAGAATTGATGGTGTCTCCGTACAGAGGGACGATGACCAAGAACAGGCTACACAGACAGTAAACGAAGGGGAAGAACAAGGTCAACTGTGGGGAGAGAAAGACACAAATCTGGTTAGTTTGTAAAACTGATGTCTCAGTGTCTTGAGTAATGGTTCAAGTCAATACGTAAACTATGGAAACTTTATTGCTTCAGATTATGTACATAATCAGAGAAGGCACAACATACAAGACCCACAAAACTTTCCCGTAGTCCAATAATTTTGAGTGCATCCAAATGCCTTAGTCATGTTTCTTTGTTCATTTAACACAAAACACTTTTTTGCACATCCAAGAGTTTGCCACCCCACATTTCATTGCACATATTGCTTGTGCATGTGACAAATCTAAATTAAACTGTAGATATATCAGCAGGTGATAAATATGGGGTTCAGAGTGGACTTTTGAAATTATTAGAGGAATGATGTCACTTCAGATCATAACAATATCTGAAATACCCACATGAACTGTAGTATTGTGTATGTATACATATATACACTGTGTACCGCATGCATGTCATTATATTCAATGAAAAAAGCAGCACCTTCACAGGCCTGTGTCTGTCCGGCTGAGTGATGCGCAGGTAGATGAGGCCGGCCACAGACAGACCCACATAGAGCCAGTAACTGAAGCTGAAATAGTTTATGAGCTGGAACACGTCCTCCACGCACAGGAAGATCAGACCCATTAAACCCTGCAGCCGCACAGCACGACAGAAAGTCACTCATCATTGTATCAGAACATGAATTCATTTATTTCTGTGTTCCTTGTTAAGTGGCATGGAAGTGTACGCATTTGAGGAACCTGATTTGTATGTATGAGTAAGACAGATGGTCCTCACGTTGAACAGCAGAGCTGGTATGGGTGTGTAGCGCTCCAGATGAATCAGACTCAGACTGTTGGGGAGGTGGCCCTCTCTGGCCCCGACGAAGAACAACCTGCGAGATCAACAAAGATGGAAAGATGTAAGCAAAATACTCGCCACGATGTGAACTAGAGTCAGAGCCTGTTCAGTATTTCCTGTTTACCGTGAGGCAGCAATGATAGAAGCATTGAGTCCTCCGTAGCAGGACATGGCCACTGAAACAGGAATGATCCACTTGAATGGCCCAAGGGCTGCGTTCCCAAATGTCTGTGGGGTCAGATTAACATGGCTTATTACAAAGGGAACACTCTGGGTACAGAAGTCTAATCAGATATGTTTTCAGAAGAGACTCAGACTATTACGTTGTCCACATTTCGCTGACATCATACAAGCAACTTCCACTTTCTGTCAAGTCAAAGTGCAAAACGTCGTGGGTCGACCATGTCTAAGCAGAGCAGGACTATATTTAGCAGCAGAGTGAATCATCTCTCTCAGATGACTGTCGGTGTCCTACCACTGCAACGGCGTCACTGGCCAGCAGAGATGGCATGTCCAGAACCACATAGTATGCCACATTGGTCAGCAGGTAGATGATGGTCACTATGGGCATTGAAATGGCAATGGCCACGGGCAGATTCCTACAACAACAACAACAACAACAACAACAACAACAACAACAACATTCAGAGTGTTTACTGACTCACTGAAAAGCTGCAGTAAACAGATCACAGAGGGTTCACGTGACGACAAATTCATTTTACTCAAGCTGTGATTCTAACCTTTACAGCCCATTTCTGCTTCGTTCAGTGAGAGATTCTACAGGTAACTATGATGTCAAACAATTACAATGTCATCCCATACTTCTCTCAAATCCACCAACAAAACAAACAACAAAAGAGGATGAAAATCAATGGGCCACAGAATTGTGTTTGGCTACACTACAACATGTCTTGCAAACGTAATCTGAAAAGACTGCAATAACCTGCATTGCAGGGGCACTGCAGAGTGATATGATAATTCTCTCTGGGCTCATCACTGCAGGCAACGCTTTTCTTATAAGCAGTTCAGTCATTTGATCCACTGATATTGTAAAAATATTGGTTGTAGCAGCATTAAATAAAGAATAAACAATTGTCTGACTGTTACTGTAATGTGGGATAAATAGGTAATACAGAGTAAGATTTAAAGAAAATACTTTTCTTTTCTTTAAATCTGCCAGAAGCAGGAAGTAAAATTCTAAAAAGTCTCAAGGATCAAAACTGTCAACGTAGGCACAAGTGTACATTCACATGTCTCTGAGTGAGTGTTTCTCTTTGTACATCCTTGAACGTGTGTGTGTGTGTGTGTGTGTGTGTGTGTTACCTTTCTGGATTCTGAATCTCCTCAGTGACAAAGTTGAGTGTATCCCAGCCGGAGTAGGAGAAGAGAGCCGAGTACAGGGCCAAAGCTATGGCTCCGGGATCTGTAGAGGAGCCCTCAAACGGCCTCTTAAGGTTGTTTGTCTCTCCTACGTGAAGAGAAGTCACATAGTCATGAAGTCAAGTTTAGAGCACATGCCATTTATTTAGCCTGTTTCCTCTGACGCATTCATACTTTTATGTAATCTTACCGCTGGATATTTTCAGGAGTCCTACAATGATGATGAGGATGAGCGCCATGAGTTTGGCATAAGTGAATATGTCCTGGACCAGAGTCCCCCACTTCACATAGGCACAGTTAATGAAGATGAGCATACCTGGAGGAACCAGAGGAAAAAGGTAATGAATGAACTTTCCTCTGCATGATTTAAATGCAAATTTATTATTATTTATACTCCAGCCTTCTTGTCATGTTGCATTTGCATTTGAAACAACTGTAAACCATGTTGGTCAGTTTGTGAAACTTATTTTGTAAAGGCTTCATAGCTAACAGCAGCCTGCTGTCTCTCAGCACTGTGCCCATGCTGACCATCTCCTCTGTGTCACGTGGGCCACGTTCAGTACGAGGGTACAGAGACAGAAACTTGGTAGGCCGGCTCATGACTAATAGCATCGCTGCTCTTTCACCTAAATACCACTTCTGCAAACTACACACTTCACAGTACAAAGCCAGGCTGTGAAGCACAGTGGTATTTTTACTAACTATATCTGATGCCAGTCCCACACACACACACACAGGGTTACTGGGTTTAGTACTGGGATGAACGCATGGCTAAATATGTGCTAATAACACTCCACCGCCTGTTTATGCACGTGTCTGTGCTGACAAATTCATTGCGTTTCCTGTGTGTGTTTCACAATAAAAGCCACCCTGTTAAAGGGGTTTTTTGGGGGGAGTTTTGCCTTGTCCAAATCAAGGGTTTCCAGATAGGGTGGGAGGGTGCTGTATGCTGTACAGATTTTGTTATATTGGGCTATATAAATAAAGTTGACTTGTGTTTCGTCAGTTGAAAACTTTCAATGTGAACTGGCAGGAGTAGGAAATGTTGGGTTTGCATTAGCAGTAAATTAATACAGCTCTGAAATGCCATTCAGAGAGTCAGGCTGATATCGATTTGATAATATTAAAAACAGTAATGCATGATTACGTACATGCCTCTTTCTTGAATCCGTGTGAGTGTGAAAGCAATTTGAATCATGTCTAGGAGTGGTGGACTCCTCCACCAACAATGAAAACTACTATATAAAGAGGAAATTACTGAACTGAAATAAATGAAATGCAGATTGTAAATATGAACAAACAATGGGGTTTGATTTCATGGCAATCTTAAAGTTGAAAGCTTGAAGTTTCAGTGTTTTGTTTCAACCTTTCTGTATTTGCAGCACAATAGTGAAAAATGCTTCTAGGGGTGATCGTGAGAGGTCAAGCTGACGTCAGGAACTGGGATGAGGCCAAAGTGGGCATCTGAGTGAAAATTTAAAAAACTAGATGGCTGGACTTGTAATTGCCCAGACTTTTATCGTAGTAGACAATGCACATTTATAGCTAAATAACACAATCGGGTTTCAATTTCAAGAAGTCAAGTCTAATTCTTCCAATTCTCTTCTTGAAGTATATACTGAACCTTATCTCACACACAGGAGTGTTTCTTACAGAGGCAGGCCGCAGCAATAAGCCGGACAGAATCATACGGTGGCTGGCACGTCGGGTAGAAAGCCTCCACCAGGTAGTTGGCAAAGGTCAGTGAAATGACAGCCTGGCTGGCTGGCTCGATTAGCAGGATGGACGTCCACAGACGGATGAAAGCCAGGAAGCCTCCAAACGACTCCAGGATGTAGGCGTAGCTGGCTCCAGACTTGGTGATGGTGGTGCCGAGCTCTGCGTAGCACAAAGCCCCGAACACTGAGAAGATGCCTCCAACGGCCCAAATCAGCAGCGACAGTCCGTAAGAGGCACTGTGCATGAGGACACCCTTCGGTGAGACAAAGATCCCAGAGCCAATCATGTTTCCAACAATTAGGCAGATTCCATTCATGAGGGAGATTTCTCTCTTCATCTGCATTTTCTCTTCTTTCCCATTATTCGGGGCCTTTAAATCCTCGTCAGACGGGGCCCGTGAATTTGGGCATATTGCCTTTGTCATGGCCCCCATCTTCTGCCTCAGATCCCCCATTAGTCCAGTGCTGATATGGAGATGATAGGGCAAGAATTAAAGGAGGTTCTTCCAATTTAAGAGTCAAACACACTGTTATTACATATAAATATGACATGTTATGATTTTTCTTAAACATACTTTTCCTTTAATGTCTAACTACACATCTCAAGACTGAAACATAAACACTGAATAGCTGCCAATGTCCAGTATATAAGAAGAAAAAGTCAAAGTGTAGTTACAAAAAGTGAACTTGGTGTGCTTACTTATAGAAGATCAACAGGTATATTTGTTCCTCTGAACATGTAAAGTATCCCTCAGGTCTGTGCTGCTCCTCGGAACCAGGCAGTGAGACATTGGTGAGATCACATCTGAGTGTAAGCAACAGGACGGTCGATGTTGCAATCCCCGCAGCCCAGCACAACCACAGCGAGTGTTTTTCCAGCACCAGGCAAACCGCACTCTCGTGTTCCCCCTCTGTGCTATTTTCAGAGACAAGCAGACCTCGTCCCTGCCCCCAGGGAGCCCTCAACAACTAAGACAGAGCGAGCCAAGCTGCTTCTGGCTCAACATACAGTAAACAGTCAGTAGATTGTTTAATATAATATGGAACATATTGTTATGTATTCCGTCATTAAAGATTATTTTATTGCACTGTGATTGGTCCAACGGGGGCTTCTCTATCAGTCACTCAGACAGGTTGATCTATACAGATATGTAAAAGGGTCTCCACCCCTCCTACATAGGACCACAACACCCAGACTGAAAGAGACACAAACAACTTTTGGCGTCTTTTTAAGCCATTTTATGCATATTTTTAGTCATTTTGTGTCTCTTTGTTTTTGTTTTGCATCTTTGAGTGATCATTTTGTGTTTTTTTTTTAAGGTCGTTTTGTTTCCTGTGTTCGTTTTTACATTGCTTTGCAAACTTTTTGCATCTCATTGTGGTAGTTTTTTGTGTCATTGTAGTTGCTCTATGTCTTTTTCTAGTCATTTTGTATCTATTTGTGGTCGTTTTGCATCTCTTTGTCGTTATTTTGTGTCCCTTTATGGTCGTTTTGCTTGTGGTCATTTTGTCTCCTTGTGATTGTTTTGCATCTCTTTATGGTCATATTGCATGTCTTTGTGGTCGTTTTGAGTCACTTTGTTGTTGTTATGTTTCTCTATGAGTGACATTTTGCAGGTGAAGCCTAGGGGCTCCCTGACCTCTATTAAGCCTGTCCCAGGTAGGCCTGTCAGCAATCCAAGTCTATACACTAGCCCAATCCCAATGTCCACACTAATGGACTCACATACTTTGAGGCTGTTCCCATTAAGTGCACGAGGGCTCAGGTCTGTCCCACTGTCAAATTGTCAAGTGCGTAAGGGCTCTGATGCAGACATTTGGACACCATTATGCGCCCTTTGTGTGAGTCAGCATATCTGCAGACTTTGTAGGGGAATTGGTTACGTAAAAAACATTGGTTGTCCAGCTCCCCCAAAAACTGTACACAAACCAAGCATGGATGCTGTTAAGATCTGGCATTTTGCATGTAAGCGCTTCACTCATTGCATTACGAGGAATCAAGAAGAAAATAAGCAGGATTAAAAACAATACTCATTTTATTGAAGAGTTTATACAATATATGAAAAATGTTTAGATTCTGTTGAAATCACAGCTACACATCAACTGTTAACACAGTACTGTATATTGTTGTTTGATCAAATGACACTGATATGACATGGGCACTAAATTAGGACAGTATTTTGCAGAAGGCAATTCTATGAATGTCAAATTGTCACATAACAAAACCAATGTGTGTGTTTTTAACAAAAGATCACAAATGGAAAATGTATATAAAAAAGTTGAACCTATTATCTACTGTACAAAATATGTTAATACACACAACATGCCTATCAAATTTGTAACATTTTACTCAACTTTGCTTGATATGTGCATAAAAGGCCTTTTCACGTTACTGTAGTTGAGTCCAAAAGCATAATATGAGGCACAGTTATCAAAGACAAGGCAATACAAGTCCAACATTATGGAAGCATATCGACCTTCCTGTTGTCATTTAAATGACATTATATAATTGTGTACGATTTCCTCTTACTAAGAATGACCTGCCGTGGCTTATTTTTTATTGTGTTTCATATTACGTTCTTTATTGAACTGCAATTTACTTTGGACTTAATGATGGGGAACCTTTACTTAGAGAAATGGAACAAAACAAAGGTTAGTCTGTGCTGAATTTATAGATGTACAAACAGTAAACGCCACAGCTACATTACTAATTTAAGCAACCATCTGAAAAGTGAAGGCAGTGATGAAGACAGTAGGACCCTCAATGGAAAGAAAATAAATCTGCAACTAATTTGATAATTGACTAATCAGTAGTTATTTTTAAGCAAAAATAAATAAATAAATCACTGGTTCCAGCTTCTCAAATGTGAATATTTGCTCGTTTTCTTATTCTCCTATGACAGTTAATTGAATATCTTTGGGTTTTTGGACTGCTGTTTGGACAAATCAAACAATTTGAAAATGTCACCTTGGGCTCTGCGACTCAGTGAACTGCATTGTCTTTTTAAAACAAACACTTTCTGATCTGTTATTGATGAAACGATTAATCGAGAAAATAATCATCCCATTATCGATAATGAAACACGCACGCACGCACGCACGCACGCACGCACGCACGCACGCACGCACGCACGCACGCACGCACGCACGCACGCACGCACGCACGCACGCACGCACGCACGCACGCACGCACGCACGCACGCACGCACACACACACACACACACACACACACACACACACACACACACACACACACCTGACTATAAGGGGGGCTGAAAGTAGCAACTGTGTCATGGAAACAGAAATGAATTTTGGCACGAAGAACAGTTATGCTGTATGTATAAATGAAGTACCAATAAACCCTGGGCCTGACAAACAGGTATGACTCTTATTTATACAGATAAACTGGTGCTACTGTCTTCAGTATATATACATGTATATAAGTGTATTTTCTTGAATGAAACAGCATTATGCCTTGCTGAATGTTACTGATCTCTGTCTATGTGAAACAGAAAGTTATTTTATAAACAAGTGTTACTGTCGTTTTGAGCAGATACGGAAGCACAGCTACAGTAGAAAAAGAGTGATAAACTGAGCAATGTGACTGCTTAGACTGGACTGTATAAAGCAGGTAAACTAAAGGTTTGCTACAAGCAAAGCAGGTTTGATCTTGCACTTGTCTTATGCATCTGCAGAGCAGCTCAGTACAAAAATGTGAAACAGATTTTCCATGGATGAACTGTAACTCTGGAAGTATCCAGAGTCTAAAGTGAACATTATTAAGAATACTGAGAGGTGAGGCCACTACTGACAGGAGACCAAAAGAAATCTGAGGTAAGATCACTCTGGTCCACTTTTAATCTAGACATGCAGACACACACACACACACCCTCCTCATTCTAGGTGTTGTATTACAATCTCAACTTCCTTTTTACTCCATGTCCGGGCGACTCTCTTTAGCTCAGCAGTAAAAGAGGGGGAGAATAAAAAGTCTAGCAGGGACAAAAACTTTCCATACAGTCACATGACCACAGCGTTACCAAAATCAGAACTCATTCCAGCACTTCAGCTGAGTGACGCTGTTAACGTTCAAGACCACATAGTTAGACTGCTACCATTAGCGCTGAAGTCGTCCATGCACAACACTTGACTTTGCATTTTATCACTGTTTTAATGTAGGTCATGTGCTTCAATAGAAAGACACAGACCCTCTTTGTTACTCACTCATTTGACTCAGGTGGTAAACATTATCAGGATCATTCACCCTACATGACACATGAAGATTAAGATTGCTATAATCAGAATAAACCTTTTTTTTGCTGTAGGTTTTCCAGCATGTTAAGTTAACAGTCCTCCTGTCACTTACTCAGATCAACTGAGTGTATTGAGGATGTTTGCATTCTACAAATAAGGCTACACACACTCACAGACAGAAATATTGGGCTACATAATTACGTTTTTACATTATGGTAACTGAGCTTTGGAGACAAAAGCATAACGTACCAAAAGGAGAGAAAGTCTGTAATACAGCCACTCAGAGTGAAGGGACTATAAATAAATCATTAAATCCATAACATTGTTAAATAAAATCACTGATTCAGTCAAATATCTTTTAAATTCTGATTACACAGAATAAAACTTGTGTCTCGTGTTGATGAGTGGATGTTCAAACCTCAAAGCCAGTAGCTCAGTTTTGTGCCCGAGACTCGTTTTGCTCAACCAGCCGTTCCTCAGTATTTTTGAAGGGAAGATTGACAGGAACCATGTTGAGCATCTTGATGACGATGGAACCAGTAAGAGTTAAGTGCAGTGTGAAGTTGGCACAGTCTATATGCTGGATAGTTTGCATTGTTTTGCTGCTGCTACATGTTCCTGGGGATGTTGTAGGACATGGACAGCGGCGGTGCGCTGGGGAGGAGGGCTGTAGTAGGGGAGTTGATTTCAGCCGGGTATGGCTGCAGGCCCATCTGCTTGTTCTCGTGCAGCTTGCGGACGACAATGCGGCAGAAGTCTTCGTTGTGTCGGTGACAGTTGTCCAGGAGCTGGCGGACCTTGGCGGTGCGTGTGGGCTGGTTCACCACCAGTTCGTAATCCTCCCGCATTAGCATGGAGCGCGCCAGCAGGGCGTCCAAGCTCTGGTTCAGACAGGCCTGCGTCATCTGGGAGACGATCTCCTCACGCCGTGTCGCGATCCACTGGGCTATTGGGCCTTGGGAGGGAGGGGAGTGCCGCAATGGAGGAGAGTAATCTGCTGCAAGCGAGGACGGGGAGGAGTGATTCAGATTGCGTTTTTGGTAAAACAAAAAAAAACATTTCATTTGATTTAACTTTCCAGAATCGTATTATCATTATCACCCATTTCATCCATTATGCTTTAATTTAATGCTTGTACCTTGTTGCTGAGGCTGCGGATTCAGGCTGAGGTTATCCAGCCTTGTCTCGTATTCAGTGATGGGCAGGCCTGATTTGATTGGTATGTTCACATCGGTCAGGGGCCTTGCACTCTGGTAGCCGTTCAAATTGTTGATTGCACAGTGGTCCTTCAAAGATTCAGGAGGCTCCAGATTATGAGCTAAAAATGACGATGGAAGCCCCTCTACATCAGAAAGAGTAGACAAAGTGTTATGTACCCATGTGGAAAACAAAGCTTATACTGTACACAGATTTTTATATAAAACCTGATGCATGGTACTGTCAGCTTCTCCTTTGTTTCATATCTGATCTCGTCTGTTCTCTTACAATCTAGTCAATGCCCTGAAGTAAAATATTTGATATTAGTAGTGATACACTTATAAATTATCCAGATACATACAAAGCCAGTCCTGTTGTAATTACCTTTAGAGGGTGCAGCATTGCTGCTGGTAAGGGCGCCTGGTAGAGATACGTCTGTGTCCTGGGAGGAACAAGAGCCTGAGCCTGAGGTGGAGCTCTCCTGTGGCAAAACAAACAGTGACAGTGTTTCATTGACGTTTCCACACAGACACAATAGAGATAATACCAAAAAAAACAAACAAGGCTTAAATGTAGAAGTGCATCCCAAAGTATCATTGATTATCAAAATTTATCTTGACATTTCTGCAAACAGTTCAGCTACTGACCGGCCAGGGGCTGGGCCTGTCCTTCAGCATATTCAGGGACCCCTCATCACTCCTCTTCTCACAATGTGTCTGGGCTGAACAACAGCCGGTTCTCCCCATCAACTGTGGAGGAACATGGAAGAGGAATGAGTCATACAGGGAATATTAGTAAGAAACAATCAAATGTTAAGAATGTGTTAAATCAAATACGGTAAAACCATTCAATCTGTTAACTCAAATAAGATTTAGTAACCGTCATATGTAAGAAAACACTGAAAATGTGTCCACACAACACACAATTCATGTCCTTTAGTTTTACAAGAGGAGGAAAAAAACAGCTTGTGGGGCAGAAGTGGTTTCTTGTATCTGGCTACATGGTTAAATATTCACTTCTGTAGTTCCTTAATTTTACCCTGGTGTAAAAGCTGTAAACCAAACACCACTTGTTGTATATCAGTACCATATAGTCACTATTTATTACTATAACCATTGTAATTAAAGCCTTCTTTCAGAAAGTTATATTTATAAATAGAAGAAAAATAAAATTATATTTTCAACTGAGAAAATGTATTTTGTGAATGTATTCTGATTCTCTGATTTACAGAGTATGGTAAAGGAAAAACCTGAGCTGGCTCTTTAATCTGTTCAAGCTAACCTGCAATGTTTCTTGACCAAAAAAACAAAACCAATATTTGGATGAAATTTACTTTACACAGCAATTGTTTTTTTCTTCTTCCTCTCAACCAGAAAACGACAGTTAACTACGAGGCTCAATTTATAAGCCACAGCTTTACTGAAAACAGGAAACAATAGTCTCACTCACATGCACACAAACACAATAAGAACAAAAAGAGGAAGGATATGTTGAGGGGAAATTATGAAGTACATTTTTGACATGTCATCCTCTCTTAGTCACAGTATAATTCAAAATATCCCAAATTACACACAGTTGTACATTAAGGTCCTCTTTTTTGTGTGAAGACAGCAAATGAGCATTAGCTCTAAAAACGTATTTCTTAAAAGGGAGATTCCTTTATCTAGTTCTACAGTCAAGCTAGTATTACCAAACACCACTGACACACGATGGAACAAAAGCAGGTCTTTCAATGATGTAATAATTATTTCTTATAAATCAAATCCATTTCCAGAGAAGACCATTGAAAGCATGTGTGTGTTTTTTTCCCATAGTGTAGTTCTGCTTCACTCAATTACATACATTAACAGTTTCCAGTAAAAGTGAAGTGGTTAATTAGCAAAGTCAATTTATTAGTTCAAATCTAAATAACAGTTTGCTGGTTTCAGTTTCACAACACAAGATGCTTCATGCTTTTGTCCTTCTATAAAAATAAAATGCAATATTTTTGGCTGTTAATCAAACTAAGTAAGAAATGTATAATTACGTCAGGATTGTTAATTTATGACAGGTATTTGCCATCAATTAATTATTAATAACTTATAGGGGAAAGCAAATGTAATTTACTTTAGTACCCAAACTTTCCTGACCATTCAAAATGACCATCTTTTGAGTATAAATCCTATTTATCTAATCACTACAGTACATTACTGTTGCTGCTATTTTGTTTGTCATCATGGAAAGCGGGAAAAACTAAGTATCTTACTGTCCCAGTTTCCATATTGATCAGTTATAAAATTGTGAGAACTGGCCTTGGGCTTCAAGGTGCCGACCTTGAACCACAGCGTCCCGAGTTTGAGTGTAGGTGGGGACGTTTGTTGCATGCCGTCCTCCGCCTCTCTCTCTCCCCTTATTTCCTGTCATCTCTCTACTGTTTCGTCTTCAATAATAAAAGGCATTAATGCCCCAAAACACTTAAATAAACACACAAACAAAAACTAAAAGAACAGGGAGAATACTCCTGACTGACCTTTGACCTCTTGATCTCCAACACCGCCTCCAGGAAGTCAATTTCGTCAAAATTCCTCACCATTGGCTCCAGCTCAATCAAACACTCTGAAATGGCAGTAAACACATCACACCTTTACTGTTACAGAGTATGAAATCTATGAAACAAAACTATTTTAACTGGTATTTGTTTTTTGTCTAGTCATGGTTTCTTTTTTTAACCACAGCTCCTCTTTCCGTTTGAGAAAATTAAGGAAAGAAGTTACCCATTTAATGCTGAGCAGTAAACTTGATACTGTAGGCATACATGTTCTGTGGGTGAGAACAGGTTTTGTTCTTATTTACGAAAGATGCAAAGGTGTTTCAGTGAAGCCAACAGAGAAAAGTTCAATAATGTGACAGGAAGCTGATACTTAGTCACTGCTTTGTCAGAGTAAAATGTAGCACCGACAAGGAGGATTTGCCAGTTACTCAACATGAAGAAAGCAAAAGGTCAAACTGGTACAGCAGAGGAATTCTATGAGAGGGTGGAATCTGTAATCTTCTGCCAGAAAAGATTTCCAGCAGTTCAGTTATTTGTGTGAGCTTACTGAGGAAGGAGGGTCGTTCGTCAGGGTTAGAGGTCCAGCCGCAGGTCATTAAACTGATGAGGGTTTCTCTGCTGGGGACCTCAGCAGGCAGACTGTCCAGACTCGTGTCAGGACGCATCCCACGCAGCACACTGAACATGATTTGCATGGGGTTGGTCACCTCTGACCACACAAACAGAGTAGTGATTAGTCTGGTAGCACCATGAGAGATCACTCAAAGAGCAACTAAACAGAATGAGAGAGTGACAAATCAAACTTGGATATAAATAATGAACAGGAGTGTCACAAGTTACCTTCAAAAGGAATCTGCCTGGACAGCACCTCCCACATAATGATGGCATAGCTACAATGTAAACATCAAGGAGAGAAAAATTTAAGGGAAATCGAGTAACATCATTCTTTACAACTGGTATTCCCCCAGAGATGAGGGACCTTACGACAAGCTAACTAGAGAGGCTGCTTTGAGGAAGAGCAATGACCCATTGAACTGTTGCAACAATCCAAACCTATTGCCCAAAAGCTTAAGTCAGCCAGAATCTAGGGGAGATTCATTTTCAGCCACTGATGAAAGTAGATTTCAGTCACCACTCCCTCTCTCCCTCTTCCTGAAATTTGACCATTTAGCATAATGGACACATTCAGTCTTTAGCAAAAATCCTTGCACTGCTCTGCACACCCCATGCTGGCCTCTTATCTCACCTTGTCAGTCTGGAAAAAATGCTGATAGTGCTCTTCAAATATTTACTCTATTAAAGTTTAGAGACAGTGCGATAAAGTCATTAAGAGTTCATCCATTCACAAATTCTACCCAAGAACTTGACCACTGACTAATTGAACATCATGTAAAAACACATTTTGATTAAAGTCATATGCAGATTAACGTAGAACGTACGTATTGTTGTCCATTCTATTTCGAATTACTAGTGTTTGGGATTTGATGTCTCACCTGTACATATCGTGTTTCACATCGGCCCGACGGCTCTTGGATGGTTCGTACTTCTCAGGCGGCATGTAGATCACTGTGCCCCCCATCTCTGTGGGCTTGGACCCTGAGCCTTTACTGACAGACAGCTGCCGCCACTTTGAAAGGCCAAAGTCTGCAATCTGGACAGAACAATAGCAGAAGATTAGCATTATTTGAGAATTAATAACAGATTGGGGCACCAAGAACATTTGCAATGTTGTTGGAGAATGATCCTGTTTATTAGAGTGGCAGCTGCTATGACACATTTTCTTAATTACAGTAGCACAAGTGCTTTTAAAGAAGCACCTTCTATACAGAAGTGTGGACTTCGGGCCACAATTAACAATTATTTTTCATTATCAATTAATTTGCTGATTATTTCCTCGATTAATCAATTCATTATTTTGTAAAACAACAGCAAGTTGTCATATCGGAGAGAATCTTAAACCAGAGAATTTGGGGAATTTTGCTTGAAAAATGACTGCACCTAAGTTGATCGACTAATCAATTAATCAAGTGATTAACCAACATTAACCTTAACATGAAATTCTCCATCCAACAGTATGTTCTGTGTCTTTAGGTCATGATGTAAGAGCGGTGGGTTCATGTTGTGAAGGAAGTTAACCCCCAGGGCAATCTCATACAGAATCCTCAGTCGCAAAGGCCAGGCAAGCACAGGGTACATGTCCTTCTGTAGGCAGAGACAACAGACCAAATATAAAAATATCAATAAAAGTATCAATAAGTGTTTGGGCAAGTGCAGAGGGAGGGGACATATTAAGCTGCATGTAGAATGCAAACCAAAGCAATGCAAGAACACAAAATGAAGGGTGAGAAAAAATGTGCTACACCAAGCCACAAGGGACTTTCCCCAAAATATATCTGTCTGCTTTGCCTTTAGCTTGGCTTCTCTTCTCCTACCAGTTTCATTTTTGCTTACAGGCAGGAGGGCCATGGCATACGTGTACACGATGAATGATTAAAAAAAGAGCCAGAGCTTGACGTGGAGCAGCTTGCCAAGACAAAGACACTGTTTCACTTCAGCCATTTTGGCAACAAAAGTGAAAAAACAAGAATTATAGAATGTTAAAGATGTTCTCAATATTTGTGACTGTGTCATCTGATTGAATACAAAACAAAAATGTGAACAAAAAACACTGAAAGTCAAACCAAACCAGGTTTTGTTTCTGTTTAGTTACATATTACTTCTCCTTTGCTGAGTAAAAGAGGAAAACAATATAAATGCCTCATGGCCAAGGAATTAATTCTTAATACATATTAATCATTTAATATTGAGCCTTGGATTATGATGTTAGGACTAAATCAGTTCCTGAATGAACAGCTCTTTTTATGACGGTACTTGATGACATGTAGTTACCTCATGAAGCAGTAGGTCCAGGGAGCCATTGCTCATAAACTCTGTGACTATGCAGAAGAACTCGGGCTCGTTGCAGATGCCAAAGATCTGGATGATGTAGTTGAACCTTGCTTTGTGGAGCACCTCAGCCTCCTTCAGCAGGCAATTCCTCTCTCTGAAACACAGCCAGAATCAGATACAGAATCAGTTTTTAATCTCAAACAAAGAGACAGAAATGCCAAAGCAGTGATGACATGTGTATTGTTGTTGGTGCACTCAGAGTTACAGGAAGCAGTTAAAGGAATGAATCTCAGAATCTGATTCATCAGGGTTGGGCAATATGGTTGGAGGTTAAATTCTTAATATATGTCAAACAAAACACATAACTAATTTTGAATTATTTTGATTAGTTGAATTTGAGTTTTCAAGTACAGATCACTTAACTGTACATTAATCATTATTTTGGACTACAGATATGTGTAGAACACATATGGCAATGGCAATATTAATGAATCTTATAATCACAATATGTTATGAATATAAATATATTGGCTGATATAAGCTTATTGGCAATACATCAGAAATCCAGCATCAGTTGGCCTACTGTTGTTGTACAGTTGGTTATGGAAGACATGACAAAGGAGATAAACTTGACTGCTATCCCATCACTACACAGGGGAGAAAGACAGTCACAGTATCATGAAAATCAATGTAACCTAAAAACACTATCTATCTTTATTAAAAAAAATATATATACACATCTTTATAAAAATATATATATATATATATATATATATATATATATATATATATATATATAGAGAGAGAGAGAGAGAGAGAGAGAGAGAGAGATAGATACATAGATAGATTACATATTAATTTCAATAATTGGCTTGAGCAAGTTTCTTCTCCACCTGGTTAGCAGAAAAACAGAGTGGTTAAGTCATCCAAACACCTGCTAAAATAAAACAACACCTGGGACCCCAGGGCTACAACTGCTTCAAATGTACCTGCAAGCCTTATATTTTATCAAAAAACTGACATCAATTCAAGTCTTGATGCTCTGATTTCCACCTTAGCCAGCCGTCTGTGACAGTCTGTACAGTAGACGCTGACATTTCTGTAAAATGTCCCCACACACTTAAGAGTGCATTTATCACTTACTGACAGCACTAAAAATCCCTCCCAAACAGGGAATATGGCCTAAATGGTAAGATCAGATGGTCACATCGACACAGGGTACCTTTCTCCAACAGGACAGTCGAGTTTCAGGCACTTGATGGCCACGGTGGTCCTCCAGTCGGAGTGCTGCGCCTTGAACACGGTGCCGAAGCCCCCCCTGCTCAGGTAGTACAGGTCTGTCAGCTTCTGGTAGGGGATCACCGGCAAGGTGCTGGTCAGGCTGCCAATGTTCACACAGCCCACAGCCGCGCACGGCTCCATAGCGTTTGTGAGCCTTTTACTGGAAGTCTCTGAGGATTTATCATCCACCAAGTCAGCCGCTCAAAGCAGAACTGCCCCCTTTCTTTTTTTTTTTTTTTGGTGAATGCAATGAGGAAGAGCTCTCCCATTTACCCGCAAGCCATAACGTCGCTGCCTGCTAGGTAGCACGCTAAGCTATCGTTCATGTAGCGCAGGAGGAGGACGGCTGAAGAAGAGCGAACCGATACACGGTCTACCCGTTCGCTGACGAAAAAACACTTGAATTAAATGTATGCTTATGCCCGTGTATATACGATATGGTACCAGCTGTCACAGCCTGACTCACAAGCACGGCAGCAGCGAGCTGCGGAGCTCCGCTGTCCTTTAAGGCAGGTGGGTTTGTTGTTGCTAATGACGACACGCTTCCGGGTTTAAGTGAGATGCGTTCAGGTCCGTAGGTTTCCGGGCTTTCACGCAGTTTACGTGAATGTTTTGTTATTGTGGGACTGATTTTCCAGCCAACTCTCTGAGCACACATAGCCTTCATACATCCGCGTTATTTCAAAGAGGCATTACAGACTGCGGCAAGTCCGACTATGGTGTTGAAGTGTTTTTACGTTGTTTGAATCGCTACATCGTTTAGGCTCCATATGCACGTTTGTTTCAGTTTTCGTTGAAACAAAGATCTCCTAAGAACATGAACTCAGCGGTTAACGTCGGGATTTTTAGCAACTGGAATTCCCCAAACGTGGGATTTTCCTACAAACATGTTAACGTGATGTGTGAATACATCAGACTTAAAAAGTAAAAACGTTATTAGGGCGTGCGAGGACAAGCCTCACATCTCTACTAGCTACTTTTATAGCAATAGTAAAAAAAAAAAAAAAAAAACTATATGTTTAATTCAGTGTTTCAATGGACATAGTAAAGCTATAAATCCTTATAAAACGGGACACTAATTATGATGAATAATAGGCCCACAGTTAAAATGTAGAAGAATAAACAATGAAATACCAAATACTATTATATTAAATATATGTAATTAAGCACAATCCATACAGTCCCTATAATGTTGTAGTTACCTTGTTGTGTTATCAATTTATTATAGCCAATGTAGTATCATAAAACAATTATGATTTAATAATATTTCCAATCACAATATTATTATTAGACATTACCACGGTTGACTTTTTCATTATGATGTTTTGTAGGTTTGATGTTTGTGCTTTATTGAAACAGGAAGTCCTGTCATGACGGGACAGGCTGAAGCACATGACTCAGTGAAGCACATGTTAGTGTTGTCCCCTTGTAATCTGAAACCTCTGTGAAACAACTGCTGCCTACGTGGATCTCACAAAACGTGTCCAGTGTTTTTGATGATCCAGCAAGACTATCAACAAGACAGCCCCAGCACAGCTCAGGCAAGACACAAAACTTGAAGACTCTGCTGTACTTCATTCTTCCTCTGACAGACAGGGAGAATTTGCACTGAACTAGTGTAAGTAGGCTACTACACTCTGTGTGTGTCCGCGTGTGTTCTTGTGTTTATATGAAATAACGCTCTACTCTCAAAAGTTCACCAGGACCACCACAAATGGCTGCCCCTTTTGTTCCAGTCCCATTCCCAGTGGACTGGACTGGAGCATGCCGTTCCTGGACCAAGACGGGGTCTCTACATAGTACTTTGTCCATCAACTGTGAGCCCTCACATCCAGAAAGTATTTCCTCTATGCGAGGAGTTGGACCCTGGGGTGCTGCAGTGGGGGCTCCCACCCCAGATGAGTCCTGGAAGAGACCCAGAGGAGGCATGTTGGATGGGTCACCCACACTGCTGGAGGATGAAAAGAGCCTCAGGGAAAGCTGGGTGGAGAGACCCATGACTCCGACCCTGCTGGGCCACGAGATCCTGGAGGAGAGGGCAAAGTTCACGGTAAGGATTTAACAGATCAGTGAAAGAAAAAAAAGGGATGGGTTTCCAGTTGTATTTTTCTGTAAAAACCTTTTCAGACGGACACTAGTATGGAGATAAATGGATGTATGTAACTTTGGACCAATGTCATGATCATATGACTTCTTCTCTTGAAAAAGCTTACGTAACTAGTGTGTGTGTGTGTGTGTGCATGTGTGTGTTGACTGCACAATACTGTTGAAAGAGAAAAATCAGTCACAGTCACAATTGTCAACAGGGCAGAACGTTTTGTAACAGAAACTACACTTAAAATTCCCCATTGAGAAGTTGCTCTGTGTACTATTTGTTTACGTGTGTGTGAGCACGTGTATTGCTCACATTGTGGGGACTCACTACCACAACTCCCCATAATGTAAATTACATTTTCAGAGTGAAGGCTTGGTTTAAGGTTAGGGTATGGTTAGCTTAGGAGAGGAATGGAGGTTAGTAACCCTTTGGCTTATTTGTTGTAGGTTTATAAGATTCATGTGACGGGGGGTCAAGGAGACAGCTGGGTGATCTTCAGAAGATACACAGACTTCTGCAGGCTCAATGACGAGGTGAGAACCAATCATGCACCTCTACAACTCCAAAAAAGGTTATTTAGGCAGCAGCAGATAAGTAATACTGACTCCATCAGGGTGTGGCAAACAAGGGACATTCCTAGAGTAGCGTGTTGATGGATAAGGATAAGTTATAGTCTTTAATGATCTTTAGAGGCAAAATTCTCACTTTTTGTTCTTTGCCACGTGAAGTTCCATGTTAGAGGCCTGTCTTGAACAAACCTGCAGGATTATAAAGGCAGCTGCCTCCCAACATTGTATTTAGTCCAGCGCACGTTAGTACACATTCATCTCTACACCTCAGTGGGAGTGCTCACATAGTTCTGTCATGTTTTTTTCAGTTTTGGCTTCATAACCCACCATCATTTTGGCTCTCACCTATATGATATTGTGGCCATACATCTTTTCCTTCTTCTCAGCCGTTTGTTCATTGCTTTGCTTCAGCTCAAGGAGCTGTTTCCCAGCTTTGGTCTAGCCCTGCCTCCTAAGCGCTGGTTCAAAGACAACTATGACGAGGTGTTTTTAGAAGAGAGGCAGATCGGGCTGCAGACATTTCTGCAGAACTTGACGTTACACAAAGACATCATCAGCAGGTGTGTGTGTGTGTGTGTGTGTGGCAATGAAAAGTGTGACTTCTTCAGAGATTGCACTCAAGTGTTTGACTTGGAGTTTTAAATCTGTTTGCTCGTCAGTGAAGCTGTCAGACACTTTCTGTGTTTGGTTGAGCCCCCGAGTCCATTTGACAGTCTGGAGGAAAGTAGGGTGAGGTCACTTTTCTTCACAAAAATTGTCTCAAGCACTAAATGTCCAGACTATTGTCTGGTAACCCATTGGGTATTGTTCTGTGTACAGGCTTTTTGCGAGACTCTGGAGGAGACTAACCATCGTCTTCAGAGGGAACTGTTGGAAAATCAGAAAGAAGTTGATGCTTTGAAGAAAACCCTGGAGGAGAAGGAAGACAACATCAGCCTCCTGGTGAAGCAAGTCAAGTAAAGATTTGTCTTATACACAGTGAGAAAATTAGTAGAGGCTTTATATGTCCTGTACACCATATTGAAATGTTTTCATCTTACACAGATCCCTGTCCCTTTCTTCAGAGAGCTTTGAGGGTCCTTGCCAGCTAACAGCAAACATAACCACAGACACAGACACAGACAGATGATGACAGAGACACTTTATAACTGAAGCTGAAAAAGAATCAAACCATGGAAAAAGGTAAACGTATCTGCTCTTTGTGTTACTATTACTAATTGTTCAGTTTTGCCCAAAACAGTAACTGTGTTAGCCCTTAATACCAGTAAAAACTAGAAAATGTAAAACATTAAAAATAAATACATTTTGGGGCTTTTTTTGGTGTTTTTCACATTCTTACCTTTGCTGTACTTTTTTTTTTTGTCTCTAGGTGACACACTGATAAAACGTCATGAAGCTTACTGGAGTACAGTGGTCATCAGTGACTCACAGATTCACACTCAGAATCTGAAACTGTGTCATTGTGGATTTTCTTTTTCCGTTTTCTTATGTTTTGTTTATTTTAAGTTTATTAAATTGAAATAAAAACATTGTCAGACATTTTCAGATTCGGCTATGAAGCTTCAAGCTCAGCACCAGTACAATGATGGAGAATAATAGACAGACCAACTTCGGTCTTCTCTAACACACTGCAGACCTAGAAGTTCTGTATCTTTGTGTATGACATTTGACACTTTGACATTGCCATGTTTCATTTGCAGGTGAATGTCAACTATAAATACCTCAAGACACCAAGATGCCTGTGTGTTTTGTTGCTCTGGAATGGGAATCTGCTCCTTCCTTCAAATGTGAATGCTGAACCTTGTTTTTATATTACAGTAATAATCGATTGAGGTGATGTGTTTTCCAGAGTTGTGAAGCTAATGACAAATATGACCAGAAGGTGGCAGCAGTTTCCAAAGTTGAAGCCACTGCACTTGAATCAAAGGGACACTAGGAACTTGATGTTCTGTCTTCATCACACACAAGGACATCTCTCTAAACCATAAACACAGTGCTCCTTGATAATGGCCTGAGATGACGTTTTCCTCTCAAAAGTGAATCACAGTTTCACAATCAATGGATGAAAAATGTGTGTGTGTGTGTGTGTGTACCAGAGTTTCAGTCCCTTCAAAGTGAAACCTCATTCATACAGGCCTCATTATCATCAAACTGAGGAGCCATTTTATTTCACTTCATTCATTCTGTGTGAATCACTGGACAAATCCCAGGCAGCGACTCAGAGGTCTGGAACCAGGCTACATTTATACTGCTGCACTGAATGCTTTTGTACACCATTTTATCAGTATTGTAGGCCTACAATGGAAGCATACAATGCAAATGTCTGAAAAGAGTCCTAAGAGGCTAATAGGGCTCCCACTGCCTAACCATGATATGAAAAGTAATAAACAATAATAACAAAAGCAAAAATAAAAATAAACATACATTGTACTTGGGGTCATCTACATATATTGATACTAAGTAGCAATAATCTTGCAGAAGAAGCAGCATGTTCTGCTGCAGAAGTGTATGAAGTGAATCCTACACAAGCCCAGACCCTCAGAAACCCAGATGTCTGCCAGTTGTTCATTAGTGCATGAGGGGAAAGCCGGCATCATAATGACGGAACACCATTATGTGGATTTCCATCTTTTACCCCAGATCTCACTTTACTGTCTCCTACAGTTGTCCGTGGAATCAGCAATTTGGCACATGCACCACAAGAAAAACAACACCCACAAGAAAAAGTGACCATAAATACAAAGTGGGGATTCAAGCACTTCACTCATCCCCATAGATAATGTCCAACAGTGTCAGAATCCCAAGATTTATAAACAACTGAACAAATACCATATGTGATAAAAACTTCTAGACTATAAGGTTCCAGCTGTGTAGTTATATCTAGTGAGAGGGGATATTGCATTAAAATGAGTTATTGTATCCTTACCTTTCAAAAGATCCAGAGTGCAAAACATCACCAGCTGTGATAGACTCACCAGGCGGATCAGAAGAAGTTAAATCCAATATGATATCATTATATATCAGACTATAAACATCACTCTCAAAATCTGTGAAGGTAGGATTCCATGAAATAAGCTTTGCAGTGTTGGACACATAATAGGTTACCTGAACCTGACCTCCCTTTTCATCAACATCTGAGAAAAAAAGTACAGGGCCATCAAAAACCCCACAGGAGTCCATGTCCATTAGACCAATATTCTCTACTGTGGCTGTAATTTATCCTATTTTGAGGAGCTGTCATTTGAAACACTGACTATCTACTAAAAACTGCAAAATGAACCATACACCTACAGTACTTAAAGCCTATTGTTGTGTTCCAAAGCTGCACCCAAGAAATTAGAGGTTCAGCCTATACATCTATTCCATCCACTGGGTTATGCATTTTTCAATGCTAATAACTACAGGAAAGAGTAGACAAATACATGTATAGAATAGGACCAGTATTTGTTTTTTCAGTATATATATAAAAAAACTATTAAACTATTCAGTTTGTTTTCATCCAGGTTTTACTTGCAGACAACAGCAGACATTTTGACTTCTCATAGTACGAAAGGCGCAGGTGTTACTGATAACATTAACAATGGCTCTGTCCTATTTATGTGTCCCAGTAAGTCATGACAGTGTGACAGTGAGCCCAACACATCCATGGTCCACTCAAACAGCTCTATTCACTTCTTTTACCCTGTTTAGACCCGGTTTGATGACTGTGTGGGCGTGTACAAACTGTGAGCCCAAAACAAGGCAGAGGTCAGCTATGAAAACCAGGTTACCATAGCAACAGTAGTGATGCTACAAGTTGCAGTGAGTTTATTCACAAGGCTGATGAAACTGTGAGTTAAACTAACAAATGTTAAAAGTATATTACTATTCCACCCCAGTGTCCGTTTTCTCATTTGGTTAGAGTTTTAATTTGATACAGTTTTGTTTGTACATATGTTGTAGGCTACTTTTATCATCAATTAATCATATTCATTCCACTGGTTTGACACATTAAAGTCTGTTCACAGCTCTTTGAAACAAAGAAATGAGCTTACCAGACCTCGCTCCTCATCTCTGCTTGAGGATAGCAGTTCAACGTACAACACACTAGAAACTCAGACAAAACTGCATCGTGCTCAATGAAGGCACCAGGTTTCGACAAGGAAAAAGCATCGATTTAGATATTTTTTTTAAAAAACTGTCCATAATGAGTCTGATTTGGTCAAATGTGTTCTCCTTTCATTCTGTAAAAATGTAGCCTAACTTTTACAAATATAACTTTTTAGCAAACAGAAATACTTCTAGCACTTCAGTTTTGATATATGCGGACGCTAGAGTTATTTGCTATTAGTGTAATTTATTCAGTTAAATGGCTTCAAATACATTTTAACCTTTCTTACCTTGTGTGTTTTTATTCTGGGATGGAAGGTTGGCAACTTCCTGGCTCCCCCACCTAAGAGGGCTCCTAATGTTTAAAGCTATACTATGGTGTTCAATGTTGTAGTGTTATAGGTCTACATATAAAATGATGTTCCTATTATAACCTACAAAGCCTACAGTATTTATATTGTACAGTAACTTACAAGACGTCATCAAAGCGCTGTTTTATCACCACTCACGTAAAAAAAAAAAGAAAACATTTGAATAAAGCACAATGAAATTAAATGATAAGCAGGCTACAGTGGGTTTCCTTGTGTGTAGTACCACTGGCAGGTCTTGTTAGTAGCTCCTGTTGAAGGAGAGGAGGCAAAAACAAGGTAAATTATCACATTCATGGAAATCAGTACAACTTCCAACAGTGTTCTCAGTCAATAAAAGGCCGAGGACATGGCAGGAGGGAGGGTTTGCCTCGGGCCCCCCCCAAAAAAATCGCTCCATCCACCTTTGTCTTTATGAGTTGGCACAGAGTAAAACCTCATTTCCGTCCTCGGAGGGTAATCTGTTGTCTGTTGCCAGGGCAACCGTCGTTCAGCATCCTCTCCGGCGCGCGGGGGGGGGGGGGGGGGGCGGCGCGTCTCGGTCGCCGTCGTCCCTCAGCCACCGGAGGCAGAGACACCTCCTCACAGCCAGGGAGACACCCGAGGGTCCAGCGGGAGGAGGATAAAGTGCGTGAGTCGCGGGACGGTCTTTCTCTCCGGGGTTCGTTGAACAAGCGTGATTCGCAACGTCCGTCACCGAACAGGTCCCGTCATCGCCATCATCATGGGGAAGATCGGCGGCAAGCACTTGTTGTGCTTCCTCCTGCTCGCCTTCCCGCTGTGCTGGGCAGAGGACACGAAGAGAGATGTGCGGAAGACTGAGAATGACACAGGTGAGGATTCAGCGTTGTTTAGTGATGTAGAAAACAAGTAGATTTTATGAGCCTCTGTACAGGCGTTTAAAGGCTCCATCGTGATCAAAAATAGTGCATCTTATTATTATCTTATAAGATAAAGGAACATAACGACGATGATGAAATTGGGGAAAATTATATCGGAGACTGATGTGGGTTCTCCGTATTCCATAGAGCCCTTATGAAATGTATTTCGGGATTAATAGAGTTCTACCATATGTCTTATTTTAATCAGTCGGATTATCCATGGGCTAGTTTTCCAAAGTACAAACTAAAATGAGCAAATAAATATATTTAAAAAAATGTTTTATTAGGAAACTAGGAAAATAACTCACATATGCCTACAATTATAATTATTAATCTGCCTACACGCGGTTTTGCAATTCCTCACTGATGGAAACATTTATGAATCCGATTAATCTAACTCAGGTAAACATCAGGCAGTCTCTCTGATGTCATGAAAATGTTGAAATCTTTTGGTTTACAGCTTTTATTTAGCATTATCTAACATTATCTTTGCCTGCCAAATAATGCTGCATATCATTATGTTAATCCAAGGCTTGTATATCTGGTATGATTTTCTAAGTTTTGAAGCAAAAATGTTTTGAGGCAAATCACTGGACAGCTGGCAGCAGGGCCGGATAATAACTCAGGGCGGGAATGTCAGTCCAGGCCAATCTCCACATTCACTGCATTCATTGACAGACCACTTATAGTACTGTGACAGTTTTGTTGAAATATTTTTTCTGTTTATTGTTTCATGCCAGTAACAAAACTTTTACTTTTAGATTTAAATAAAACATCCAAAATAGTTTAGTGTCTGTCAAGAGTTGGTCAACTGCACTTTCATAATCAAGGCAACAGAAGGAAATATTCATATATATCATTTCTGTGCACTTATAGTATGTCCTCAGAGCTCTGACTAGACCTATCTTGTTTGTCATCATGGAGCTCTGGTAGAAAAGAGTAAGTCTTTATGTTCCACATACGCATACACATTTCCTGCTTTCCTACATAGCTTGATTCAGTGTTTTAAAACATAGAAACAACAATGTTTTTGTCTTTTTTTAAACACCAACCACCACCCTTGCTCATGAAGATGTGAAGATCTGTAATTTAACAGTGGCACTTTCCTCCCGGGCTTTTCTCCTTTTAATGTGCTCCCTCTCAGCTCCCTCTTTTCTCTTTCTCTCCCTCTCCTTCTCCTGCGCGGCCGTGTTTTCTCCACTCTGTGCGATGACTGAAGAGTGTGTTGCTGTGTGTGTGCGATGACAGACAGAGATCAGACCATCAGGTTCAACGTGTGCGTGTTTGACACAGGAGTTTGACTTTAACACATTTTGTTGTGTGCTAAGCCGTACTGCTGCAAAAAGGTGACGTAAACAAACATTTAACCGCATCAGAAACATTAACAAATTATATTTTGTCTCTGGTTTGCTGGTGTGCATTTAATTTGAGGATGATCTGAATGGATGTTCCTAGCCTGGCATCGACAGACTCTTTGCAAATGCGTATTAGATAGTTATGACTCACATCCAGCAGACGCAGAGCGACATTAGCATTCAGTTGGAGTTGTGTTTTTTGGCCACCTGGTGAATTTAACAGTCACACTCTTCTTAGCTCTGTTTTAACTCCTGAGGGAAATATCTGGCTCTTTAGCTGCTAAATGCTCCACTATGTTCACCAGCTTGTCACTAACTCTGTCTGTTTGCCGTTTGGTGCTGGGCAGGTGGTGTACAACTGGGGGGAACTTCTAAATGTGGCAGTAATTCTCTGTGGATTTATTTCTACAAGCCCCTGCTTTCATATAGACATTTCAGCACATTCACTTAGGCAGAAAACCAATCAAACTATCAATATTAATACTTTTGGGAAGCCGTTAGGATGTAAATGTTGACAGGATTGGAGAACATGACGTGAAAAGCGCCAGAGTGTTTTATTACAATTTGTTGAGAAGACCAATAGTGGTTCCCCAGGAAATGCTGAATTTCAAGTAGTCACGTAGAGAGATCTAAAAGAGAACTTGGATGAAGGCCTCAGCATCAGCAGGGTAGAGGCATGAAACACCACCAAGCTGAACAAAGGTATTTTCTGCAACAACACAGATGGAGTCTTAACATCTGGCCAAAGATTAGCCTCAAGGTGTTGAGCTGGATTGGAAGGGAAGATGCAGCAGCCATCAATCATGAGGCAGAAGAAGCCAAAAAAGAGGATTTACTTGGATGGCTTCCAAGTTGCAAGATACATTGTGGTACAAGGGTGAGGGTGTTTGAGGTGCCAGTGTCTGAGGCCAGCAGAGACGAGGTCTGAAGCCAAATAATTTTGATTTCCATTGGAACACTGACAATCTTAGCTGATATTTATATCTGTGAGGAACAGAACACCGTCAAAACCCTTGGATACTGATCCAGCTTCGTATGTCAATGGGAACCTACCAACACGCTTCAAAGGAACCTTTAGAGTAAATTATGTCTGTACAGATATACAGATGCATATCTGACATGGTGAATTTATTTAGTGGAGAAAAAGAAACTACCTACTATTCCCAGTGCTGTTTGGCACTGTTAGGTGTACAAAGCAAAACCAATGGTTTCAAATGAACAGAGCTGTTTTCAGTTGAAGCGGGAGATCCATGGTGCAATGAAGAAAAAAATAAATCAGCTGATAATAATCAACTACACTGGTTTAGGGTTGTTCTACTACATTCTTCCTTACAGGAGGGAGTAGCTCGAGCAACATTGCATGACCTAAAACGAACTTCCGTCACATACATTTTTCAATAAAGTCAAATAAATCTAGAATCTATGTCTTCCTCTTTGCTGGTGGAGTTGCTGGAAAACACTTATTTTCTTCATCTCTTTTCTACACAAAGAAAATTTACATTACATTACTTTTCACCTCCTGTTAGACCCAAAAGGAGAACTGAAGAGGCTGTAGTATGTATGTTTATACTCCTCCATCCCCTGCTACAACACCCTGGCAACTTTGTCAGAATCCTCTTCATTGACTGCAATTCAAAGAAGGCATGCATAATGCATGCTCAGAACAAATTGGTTTTACAAGCAGAAGTAACAAAAGGATTAGACAAATTAAAATTTTGACATGATGACGCTAGACAAAAAGTCAGAGGATCACCAAGGTGATTACAATTCATATTTTGGGCACCATCGATATCTGTAAATTTCATCCAATGTTTGTTGAGACATTTCACTGAAAAGCACAGAACCTGCTAGAGGAAACATCAGGGGATCACCAAAGTCATTAGGTTTCCACCCGGTCATTGTATCAGTGGTAATTTGTACAGATGGACTTGACCAGTATTATAAAGCATCATCCCAAAACGTATTTGACGAGCCGTTGAATGTGACCAAAAATTGGTTTCCATATGAGAAAACAAGGGCAACACACCTGACAACACAGTAATTGGTCTTTCTGAAGAAGGCCTCTACATGGAAGGATACCCAAGCTGTCAAGTCAGCAAAGCTGCATTTTCTTACATTTCCTATAAATTCCACATAACAAAACCCAGTTTCTGTAAACGGATGTCAACAAGTTCTCTGTCATCGCCCTCTAATTAGCTGGCAATGCACTGAGCCTTCAGCCCACTCCTTGTGGGCCCTGAGCCCATACGGCGGCAAACCGTCATTGGGCTGGCTTCAACCTGCTAGCCAAGCCACCAGCTCCCCACTCAGGCTGGCTCCTGGAAGGTTCCTAGTTTCCTAATTTCGTGTGAGGTTAATCTGTCCATTTGTGGTCAATTCACAGGAGTTCTTGAATTGCACTGATTTGCCTTGGGAGACCCTTCCAGGAACTGTTGCACCCGACAGCACAGTTCCCAGGGTCACAGGGTCACACAAACCCATTCACCATATGCAGATGCAGATTTCCAGAGGACAGAGTGAGGAGCTCGGACACCCAAAACTAGTGCTCCTTCACATTAAAAGTAGCCAGTTGAGGTGTTGTGTCCATTCGAGCCTTCTGTACTCTTATCTGTGTAAGTATTCCAGGCACGTCCGAAGTTTTTTTTATTAATAGTTTAAAACATGTTTACTTCCCTTCTGAGGCAAATCCTGCTCCCAATCAAGTGTTGACCCGACAGAACAAAGAGAGGAAAATAAACAAGAAGCTGTATTGTTGATGGTCTCAAGAGAGTGTGGTGAAGTGTTTTTTTTATGGGCCAGGGAAACTGAAGTAACCGAAAAAAGTACAGAGATGATAAGCAATGTTAATTGAATGAGTCTATTAACAGTAAACAATGATTCTTCTATTATTTCCAACCCTAGTTTGGAGCCAAGTGAAGACCAGACGGCTGTTTGCGAGGCGAAAGATTTCACCACCACAGGAAAGTCACATTCCTGTAAGCTTTCTTTGTTCGTCTTAAAATGCCTTTGTATGATAATCCCACTGTAGGTTCTTTACCTTTTCAGTAAAGAATGCTTATGAATGCTTGAAATGAGAAGTGTTTTACTCAAGGTTGTGTACAAAGCTGGCAGTGTCAGTTTTGTATTTGTTGCCTGAATTGGTGAGTTTTAATCCAGAGGTTACATTTTTGGTAGCAGCTCCACGTAAGCAAATTGATTGTTTTGTGTGCTTCTTCAGAGGCCTTAAGAGTCATATTTAAAGCCACTATATGTAGAATTTAAAACATTGAACTGTAACACCATTCAGTGGCTGTATAATGGCAGACAGAAATCTACATCCCACAGGTTGAAAGCAAAACACAGACTGCACCAATTTCCTCCAGGATTGTCTTATGTTTCAGAAATACTATAATATGCAAACAGACAGACAAACAATGCGTATTTATTCACACACAAGTCACATTATCATTGTTTGAAGATGTGTTTCTGGCCATGATGAATTTAAGTTCAATACTCACAATCCTCTTTCTTAAGCCGCGTTCCCACAGCAGGAACTTTATCCAGGGACAAAGAACCTTTGGAGGATCTCAGCACTTTTCCATCGCAGGGACCAGGGTCTAACTTAAGTTCTAGGGACATTATTTTACCCACCATAAAATACCTGCTTGGGGGGTGTACTTTCGAAAAGTACAAGATTTTGGGGGGTGGGGCTTGCAGTGCTTACCATTTCTGTTTGGTTAAGTACTCAAGTACAATTTAATTCACCCACCATTATTTAAAATCTGCAGCTGTGTGGTTTCCGGGACTAAAAGTTATGGGTACTTTGGGTGGAAAAGCAGCCTTAGTTTTCACCAACTCCTGAGGGAAATATTGTTCTCTGGATTCCAAATGCTCCATTATGCTCACCAGCTAGTCACCAACTTTGTCTGTTTGCTGTTTAGCACTGGATAGGCAGTGAAGTTCCTTTTTGTATTTTCACTGAAAACAACGCTGATGAGAGCAGTGCGCATCAATAAAAACAGTAAAGGGCCATAAAACCAAAACAGTGAGATCAAAGACACTAAACTGCTCTGTGGAGCTGAGGGGAACTGAAGTGTTGGGTGAAAATGATCTGTGGGTTTGTCCCTACGAGCGACCCCTTTCACATTACACACTGTAAGATGACCTGTTTTATATATAAGAAATATTGATGAGTGCAGCTTTACAGTTGTGTTTAAACTATGCTTCAACAAGTCAAAGAGTTCATGGGGATTTTAACAATTTTTCCATTTTGTTGTGGGACATTTAAAATCTCTCTCTGTTGATGTTGTTTCAGAAACACAAGTCAAACCTCATGACCCCTGCACGTCGCTGCGGCCGCCTGATGGAAAGCTGCTCCTCTCACTTGCCGTGCTGCGACCCGTGCGCCTCTTGCCGCTGTCGACTCTTCAACACCATCTGTCACTGCTGGAGGATGAACCCCCTGTGCTTAAACAGGACATAGATGAAGCACAAACACACAGATATGCACAGACACAGCCCAGCACCATGACATATACAGTGACAAACAGTATATACACAGAAAATTGCACACACATGTCGGCTACACTGCCCTCTGGCCTGTGAGTTTTCCTCTTTTACAGTACAGATGCAGTTCAGAGTATATAATTACAGTATAAACATTTGAAACACAGTGAAACAGACTGAGGTCAAAAGTGAAGGTTCTTTCCCTTGTCTGTGGCTTCAACACCTCACTGATGGAAGGGACTGTGTTTTTGTGACTTCAATCTTCTGAGGCATGAAAAAGAAAATGCTCACAAATAGCCACATACCCAACATACAGTATGTAGGTGTAATAAAGGATGAGTGACATATGCTTTTTTATGTATGTAGACAATCTTGTGTAAACTGTGTGTTGTGCCTTGGGTATTTCCTGCACTATTGCTCTTTTTGAATATCTATCATTTCCCATCTCCCGCCATGCTAAACATGTGGGAACCCATTATAACTAGATTTACATTAGAATATAAATGTCTTTTTTTTAAACTCACTTCCCTATGGATCAAATGTGGAAAAAACAAAAATAAAAAAATACAAAATCCTATGTTTTGAGTCATGAACACTTAAAAAACAGATCTTTTCTGTCCCAGTCGATATCATGGCTTGGAAAACAAATATATTTGTGTCCAAAATGTTGAATTACCATTTATTCACAAGTGGATTTATAAGTTAAAATTTGTTTGTATTTTTGCTATTGAATAAATACATTGGAAACATATATTGTTATGTTTTGTTCTTTTCTTTTGTCTTTTGTCCTAAAATGCTTAAATGTAGAATTACAAGTTTCATATTTGTGGATTTGTGGGAGGAAATGTTTCATTTAACAAATATGAGACATGATCACAAAACAAAGCAAAAAAAAAAATGTTATTTTGCAAATGCTTGCTGGCAGCTAACTTGTGGACAAACAGGAACTTGACCTACTTTGCATTCTTTTCCATGACGATTATGTGGAAAGCAGAAAAACACTGAACATTAAGCCTATGTGTAGGGGGGCAAGTGTGTATCTAGGAGTGATGTGCATAAACAGTTGTTAATGTCAGTGGGGGTGAATTCCCAAATAAAACAATTTTGCATCCCTTAATTCCTATCCAGGCAATCTGTTGTCTACATACTGTACCTTGTCTGGAACACTATCTGCTATTTTGATGGAAAGTGAAGAGAGGAGAGAATAATATAAATAATAATGTAATGTACCAGCAGCTTATTTGTTTCATCATATGAATATGTTCAATATGTCCTCAAAAGCAATGAACATAAGAGCAGAAGGCAGCGAAGAGTGAAGTGATACTGACAAGAGAAAATAACATTTCAGCAATGCAGCCACGATGAAGCAACGCATTTATGAAGCTCGTCATGTTGGCCTTAAGATGTGTAGGGATGAGGAGGCTCAGGCAGGCAGAGATCTGTTTGCCCCTGCGGGGTGTACTATGAGGTGAAATTAATGGGTTAGCAAGGTATGTTGAGCCTTAAGCCAGAGTGATACAGATTCTCATCTGAAGGAATAGTTTATATGCAACTTGTTAAGTCGTACTTTAGTAGGCTTAATGCCACTGAACAAAGACGTGCAGAGACAGTAGCGCAAACTGTAGGCCATGGGAACCTATAGGCCTACATGCATTCAGTTGGTGATGCAGAAAATCTGAGCCCCCTTCAGTCTTTCTCCTCTCATTTTTTCCCCAGTTTGCTTCAGGTAATATTAGGACTTTAAATTTTACAGGAAAAGAATGATGAAGACAGGGCAACTACATACCACTTTGGATTCTGTTTTTCCATTTCACACTGCTGGTATAATGGAACACAAATTAGAAAATTGGTTAGTCGTTTGGTATTTATCACAGATGATATTCAATCAATAAAATTCTTTGAGTATAATGTTTAAATATATACTATATCAAGTTTAAAGAGCTTGAGCATTCCTCTCTTACCTTATTTGCAGCAACAGTGTTGTTCTTCTGTAATAATGTATTTATACTCTTCATAGCTCAGCTTCATAGAACAACACTGTTGCTGCAAATATGGCAAGAGAGGAATATATATATATAAATATTATTTTATGGATGTAATATGATTTCTTTCATTGATGTATGGCCTAGTGGAGGCATTTCTGATACTGGTATCGGTATCAGAACAACTGCAATGATGGTGACTCAGGCCCTTTCACACTTAAAGTTCAGTTGGGGTGGTTGCTGAATGTCACTGGTGTGAAAAAAGGTGTTTCATTAGAAGTCTTTTGAGGGGGCTGCTCATAATTTGTCTCACCTCCTTTTTTTTAATGCTTTGTTTTAACATGATCTAATTTTTTTTAAGCGTTGGCATGGGAACAGAGGGTGGAGAAGCAACAGCTGCAAGCAAGAAATTCTTTCCTGCAATTCACAGTGCAATGAGAAACAAACATAGCATACAACCAATAACCCTCATAGCCAGTGTGAGGAGATATACCTCAGCCTGTGAGGAAAGTCCTTCTGATTAAGGACACTGCAGTCCAGACACAGCAAAACACTCCAGAGCTCCACCAGAACCACTGGTATCATGATTTTTTTAGGGAATACACAGAACAACAAATGCAAAGGCAAAGGGAGCTAGGGGCCCGGGAAGTGAGGAGATAACAGAAAAGACAAGATCAACTAGACAAATTAATTTCATTTGGTAAAATTGATGAAAGAAATAATTGACTTAGTTTTGTGGTTTTGTAAGCCACATAGTTTATTTTGTTTCCAACAGTCGTTTTTCAGAGGATTTTAATGAAATCTGGGCGGACAGTCTACCCCTGATGTGGAAACCACTTTCCCTGAAGTCCACATACTCTTGTGGTTCTGGAGGACCAGGGTCTTCTGGCAGAATGTCTTCTTTCGTGGTATCTCCTCCCCATGACACATATTTGGTGCAGGAAGGCACAAGCAGGGATCCTAGAGCAAAAACGGGTTTCCTCTTCCACAGCCTTAAACAGGGTTGCCCTCCACCTTGTTTTCATCACCCCAAAGGCCCGCTCAATGACATGAGTGGGCCTCTGTTAAAACGCTCCTGGGTTCTATCACATAACAGCTGCCTGAAAGGGTTTGTGATCCTAATGGGTTTTTAAAGGCATGGATAGCCTCCTTCACCTAAAGGAAATACCTAAGTGGAGGATGGAGGACATCAGGGCTCAGTCAGAAAGTTTAGAGGGTGGACATTCGGATTCAGCCTCAATTTTCAATAATAAAAAAGCTGAGAGTGAGAGAGAAGCTCTTTTATAAAGCATTTTACAACTTTGCTGAATAAGATTCAATAGAAAAATCTTCAACAAAACATTTGAAAATATGGCGCTAATACTATTACAGTGATACCAATTATTTCTGATTAGGTCTTAGTGTTTGTCAAGTCTAAACAAAGCCTGGCTATGTCGACCTTGCCTCTTAGTATACCCCTCTGGTGTTGGCATTTCTTGAAGCACCATATACAACAGAGTGACAAAAAAAAAAAAAAAAAAAACAACAGTGACCAACACTTTGCCTAACCACCCCTTAAATAACCCCCCACCAACTAATTAGGGTGGACTTAACCATCAGTGGTACAGTATTTGATTAAGAAGAAAAACAAAAACAGTTTCTCGTATAGTGTATATAGAAAGGAAAATGTGAGGTCATCAGTTATCTGTAACATAAATTTGTCTGCAAGGTACATGATGAATGGCAAATGGTATCTACTTCCTCCATTAACCACCGCACCTGTCCTCTGCTGACTGATTCTATCTTGCATGCTCACATATAAATAATGTATAAACTGACAGTGGCAGGACATAAATATTGTGAGGGTTACATAATGGAAGAACAGTGAAGCTTCTTTTTTATATACCTCTTGTTTTTAAACAGGCGAGCTAGCTTCATTTTTTTCCCCCTGCATGATGTCCAGCCAAAGATCATCATGTTCTTCAATTTATATACACAGGCGATACTTCTTTGTCTGGGTAATGCAATTATCTTATATAGCCAGACTGAATGTACTTGAGAGCAGGAACTGAGACAGCAAACACTTTTAGGGCAGCTGTGGAAATTATTGATATCAAAGAGGAAGGAAAAAAAAATAACTGCATGAATATTAGTCAGAGACGGAATAATGCAGAAGTTCCTGTTAAAGAAACAAAGAGAGATACATTTGTACAGGGAATCATTACTTTAACTGCAGCCAGGCTTGGTGAGGACTCTTTTGGCATCATGGCAGAGCTCAGTTTCAATGTGGATCATGGCTATCTGGAGGGTCTGGTTCGAGGAATGAAAGCAGGGATTCTGACTCATACTGACTATCAAAATCTAGCCCAGTGTGACACACTTGAGGGTGAGACAAATATTAGTTCAGCAAATTAAGCAATTCCAGAAATGTATCATACCTGCAGCTACACTGCACTTTTTTTTTATTCTTGTTTATGTGTTTAGGGGTGCTGAGGACGATAGTATCTTTGTTCAGATCCCATTTTACGAGGAGATAATCCGAATTTCATTTCCAGGAACCATATATTCCTTTCTGAGATAGACAGGTAGTCAGCAACGATGAAGACCGTTGAGGAGTTTTCATACAGCGTATACTGTATTTTCAGGATTTTCTATATTCCTGCTCACCAGTCATGTTAGTTTGTTGACTCTGTGGCAAATGGTTCTTTGAAAGAGTCTTTGAGACGATTCACAATTCTCAAAACAGGCTCCTCTGTTTATTAAAATTACAGAATATCAATAAACATCATATGTGTTTGTGTACATAATCTGTATGTCAGTGCTGTGTGTTTTAATAGATAGTGATCATCAGCTGTGTGTTTAACAAGTTGGTCAAAAGTCAGATATAAACATGTGGGAATTATGCACTGTATCATGATTCACCTCTTCCCTAATAGAAAACGGCTGTGAGCGCAGAGACGCCTGTGATGTACTGGACACAAGGTCAGCCGAGTAATAAAAGAGGAGCCCAGAACAAAACCTTTAGGCAATGTCTTTCCTCTCCTCTCCTCAGACATGAAGCTGCACCTGCAGAGTACAGGCTACGGGAAGCTGCTGTCCTCATCTGAAGAGGACTTGACTGTGTCTCTGGTGGACAGCAAGCTGAGGGAGAACCTGGTGACTGAATTCAGCTGCCTTCGCTCCAACGCCCTGCCTCCACTATCTACCTTCCTTGACTATATAACGTACGTGACACACTACTGTGCTAAATTATTAAGGCCACATGATGAGCAAATAAGCACATTTCTTATTTATTTTATGTAGCTATCTATCCATTCAAAATGTTGTCTTTCTTATTTTCAAGAGAACTGTGGTTTAGGTGCATATTAGTTTTTCTGTCTACTATAATGTAGTCCATTACATTCAAAGAAAACTAACTGTATCTGCTCCCAGCTTCATTGTTTCTAAAAAATAAATAGGCATATTTGTAAGGGAAATGTGTAAGAGGGATGTGATATATAAAATGCCATGCAGACAAATAAAAGGACATCCTTTTTTTCTGTTCTCTGTGTTGCCATAGCTACAGCTACATGATTGATAATGTGGTGATGTTGATTACTGGGGCCCTGAAACAGAGAGATGTGGAAGAGCTTCTCCCGCGGTGTCACCCACTGGGAGATTTCGACCAAATGGCAGCAGTGGGCATCGCTCGTACCCCGACTGAGCTCTACTCAGCCGTCCTGGTGGACACACCACTGGGTAGATTACTAAAAATCCAGCATTCAAAACCTTTCTTAAGTAAAAGTACAAAGAGCAGAAGGTACAAAAAGTATCAAAACGTACAGTACTATATACAGACTACTGATCAAACTGATGATGTTGTGTCATAGCTCAGTTTTTCCAGGATGCTGTGTCTGAGTCCAACCTGGATGAGATGGAAGCTGAGATCCTGAGGAACAAACTGTATAAGGTGACATAAGAAGAGTATGAGTGTGTCCATATAACATCATGACTGAAAGGTTTTATTGTGTTAAACAAGCCCGGAAGGCATAAATTGTACAATGACGTTTAAGTTACCATCAATAGACACTTCTGATCTTCATGTTGTTGTTTTAGGCGTATTTAGAGTCGTTCCACTCCTTCTGCAAGAACATTGGTGGTGCCACAAAAGATATAATGTGTCCTGTGCTTGAGGTACTGTGACAGTTTCCACTGCATGGGCTGGATTTGTTTAATTTTTACAAAACGTTTGGCTGAAAATGCTCTGCCTTTATGTGTGCTGCAGTTTGAGGCAGACAGGCGGGCTTTCATCATCACAGTGAATTCCTTCGGGACAGATCTCAGTGGTGAAGACAGGAGTGCACTGTATCCATCTTGTGGCAAACTTCACCCTGAGGGGCTGCAACTGCTGGCCAAGGCAGAGGACCAGGAGCAGGTCAAAGCTGTGGCCGACTGTTACCCGGTGAGTCTGATCTAACCCCTAGGACTCCTTAATGTGTTGTTGCTGCAGTCTGTCATGTCGTTAACTTTAACCTAATCCTCCCTGCAGGACTATAAAATCATCTTTGATGACCCTGGGCCAGGTTCAAATTTTAAGACTCTGGAAGACAGATTCTTTGAACAAGAGGTACAATACCTTTAATGGTCTTCACTAAGAGTGACAAAATGTTTCACTCTTCTGGAAAGTCAATATTAAGACAGGTGTGTGGATGTTTTCACACTACCATTTCTGCAGATCAGGAAAATCATATTCTAAACTAGAACCATGTTTACCACCGTGTAAATTGTATATTTTAATACATAAACATGTCTCTCTGTCACTCTGAGAAGCTTCAACTCTCATCCTCTCTATCTTTTCTCAGGTGAAGCTGAACACACTTGCTTTCCTGCAGCAGTTCCACTTTGGAGTATTTTACTCCTACATCAAGCTGAAGGAGCAGGAGAGTCGCAACATCGTCTGGATCTCTGAGTGCGTCACACAGAGACAGAAGTCCAAGATACACAACTACATACCCATCTTCCAGGGAACAAATTAACCGAGCAATAAAGAGAAATTCATATATATATTTAACATACAGTTGTAAGATGACATACAACAAAGTAATAAACGCAATATACCAACAAATATTTGTTGATCTCTTTATGATCCAGGTTTGGTTACGAGGATTAGTTACTGTGGTTGCACTAAAGTCAGTTACAAATATTTGCAGTGTTTGTACTACAGACCACAGAAAATACAAAAATTAGGCCTTGTGATTAGTAGTAAACTACTTGGTATAGTTAATACATTTACATTTACATTACTGGCAAAATAAGTGTAAATAACCGGAGGTATAATGTGTAACTATACAATGGAGTTCAACATGTAATACAAAATAAAAGTGTATATAAGTAATGTAGCACAAACAGTGGTATAAAAGTGTAAATTTGTCAGTTTTAGCAGCTAACAGAGGTCATAAATCACCCATCTTATATCTTCATTAGCTTGTCCTTCCTTCATACTTTCACTGAAACAAAAAAGAAAAATAAGAAGTTAAAATGTAAAATCTACAGTAAGTACAGTAAAGTATCATAAATCTGACAAAGTATGAGACCCCGTTGTTTAATGCTCTAACTTACAGCACTGGACAGGAGCCTGCAGAGGTATGTAGTTTTGCTGGCAGAGATGAACAAAAGCAGATGCTAATCTGCAGGGGGCTCTGGGGGAGCTCAGCTCACATACTGTCAAGAACTGACCAGGATCGACCTGCCAACAAAGACACACTGTTGTAAACACTAAGCTTATGACTAATAAACAGTTCCATGTATAGCATTGAAAATGAGCCAGATTTACACATTTATTTTGTCTGGCAGATATCAAGTCCTGAGTTAAATCTCCTCCATGTCACATACTTCATTTCCTGTTAATGTCAGGCAACACTTACGTCCAACATTTTGCTTTTCACCATAAGATTTTAATATATTTTATATTAGCTGAAAATATGTATATTTATTTCTTTTTGGCAGGATGAGTTATGTTGGTATATTTTTTTCTTAGACTAAGATGTAATCTATGAGTGAAGTTCATAAGTGCATAAGACCATGTTTGTTTGACCACGTGTGACCTTTACTTATCTTATCCAGCTGATGATGAATTATTTATCTTGGCCATGAAATCCATTGAAGGTAAGAAGAGGTCAGGGCTGCCCGGCACATGTTTTCAGTGTCTTATATCCACATACTGTAAGATTAACCTTCCCAGACAGTTATGAAGCTCATAAATTGCCTAATGTCCCAAAATCTAAGCTAATGCGAGGTGGGAAATTGTTCACGCACAAGTGTTTTTCAACTCACCACCCTGAAACAGGAACTCAGCGGAGAATCCGGAGAAGAGAACAGAAAGTTGCAGCTCACATGGCTTGTGGCTGCTTTAGAAAAGTGCTCTGTTACACCTTGCGGTTTAATACACTCTGCTTTCATCTGAAGACACACGCAAATCAGGAAACAACAGGTGAGAGATGGATACTTTTGGCTTCACCAGCATGACTGTGCAAACATTATAGACACTTGCTTGTCCTACCTGCCAACTGTAAAGAAAACTATCCAGGTTTTCAGCTTGAGATCCATCAGGCAAAGGAAAATCATTCCCTGCTTCATTGTCATTGGTCCCTAACAGACCAGTGGATGTGCCTGTGTAGATAAAACAAACAATGTGTATGTGCCAGAGTGTGACTTGTTTCTTACAAGTGTGAAATTAGTTGTAACCAACATTTGGATTTGTTTATCGCAGGTCTCACTGAACCTTTGTTTTTCCTACCATGCGACCATCCATCAAGAGTGAAGCTGCACACCTCAAGCAACAGATCACATGACACTGACGCTCCATTCTGATTGGACACCTGCACAAAGTTTGACCCACTTCTGACAGCCACTCCGTTGTCACTCTGAAATGTGTGCGGCAGAGCATCGGTGCAGTCTGCCTTCACCTAATAGGCAAACATTGTATTTATTTTTTTCAGACATGTTGAAAGAAGCCAGTCTGCCGCAGTGTTAATTTTGCTTTCCAATTACATTGTTGGAAATCACAACACTCCACTTTCTTAATTCATGTGTTTGGTGCTAACTCAGACAAGTTTTTTGTCACCATCATTCACACCTACCTGTCCGTTGTGCTGAATGTTAACGGTGCTGTTATTCATTTCTATCAGGAGGAGGTTTTGTGAGTCTGAACTGAGCAGCAGCATGAATGAAGGGTCAGCGCTGACGTCTTGGGCGAGGAGCATAGGACAGGAGCCTGGGAGCTCGTACAGGTGACCATCAAACGTCACCACAAACTGATCTGCCACCAACAGAGCTTGGTCTTATGGAGAGAAACAGCAATTTGATTAAGTCCTCCATTACAGTTGCATCATGCGTATATTGCCGAAAAACTTAGGAGCCAGTCTTACGTATAAACGGGCTGTCCATGATCTTCCTTTTGAGGCGGTATAGTTCAGCTATGGGCCTGACGGAGGCGAGGGTCTGCAGGGGCCTCAGGAGCCACTCCTCCAGAAGGATCTCGACCAGTCCAGCCTCGGCCACTCTGGACCAGGGGAGCGGTGGCAGCGGCACGGACGCAATCACTGAACACTCGCTGGAAAAAGCAAGAACACTTGATTCAAAATTTTTAGAGCATTTCAAAGTTTAGTTAGGACCTGTTTCGGATTGGGATAGTCCCTGACGTACTGTTGAAAGACAGATATATGTAACTTTGTGTGTAACTTCAAGTTTTTACTGGCCTTAGTTCTTACTGAGTGGGATGGGCATATTATTACATACAATAATGAAGAATATGTCCCTTCTCTGACCTCTTCAAGAAACAAAAGGGCATACAGTAGTTTTCTTCATACAGGTCTCAGACATGTGCAGTACCTGGGGGAGAATTTGTAGACAGAGGCCAGTTGTTTCCTCACCCCAGACAGAGCTATTGCCAATCTGGTCTCCATCCAGTGGTAAGTATGTTGCCCTGCCTGGTTCACACAGAAGACCAACCATTATTACAGATTAATGGGCGCATTTACATGCATATTAGTATGCTCATTTTTGAGGTCTTATGCTGGTTTTGATCCTATTTGGGAAATCGCGTTGAACTACAGCGTGGAACTAGAGAAACTTGGACACTAACATCCCTGTATTCTTGATTCTAACAGCAGCACCCCGGCATTACTGCAGGTTTGTCTCTGACTCTTCCACATCCAGCAAATCTTTAGCCACCCCATCTGCTCTGCATTATTCACATCAGAATTTCACTTTTCAGCATGTAGATCATAATTCCATTTCACAAGTTTATCATCATGCTTTATATTTTACTGTCTAATATTACATAACTTGAGTTGATGACGCACCTGCACACATAGCAGAGAATGATCGGTGACATATCCAGGTTTATCAAAACCAAGATCAGAGCCCATCCAAGTTTTTTGAAACCAGAATATTTACATGCACAACAGGGTTACTCTAAAATACCGATCATAACTGGGATACTTGTGCATGTAAACACACTTTTGACATGCACACACAGTATTTCTCACCACATCCAGGGTGACGCGGAGTGTGGCGACACTGGCCTGAGCCAGCGGCCACAGCTGAGGGTTCTCCATCAGAGCAGGCAGGACCTCCACCAGTCTGTCAGTCCACAATGAAACAGCCTCCCTCCACAACGCCCCCGGCCTCTGGCCCTTCACATCCTGGTACACACCTGCTAGAGTGGCCAGGGGCCCTGACGACGGAGCACAACACAGTGTCTGGGTTTGTTTTTTGATACAGATGGCTCTTTAATAAGAGCAGCAGCAGATAAGCGTAATTTCTCACATTGAAGTTACAAGAAAAGAAGAAAGAGTCAAGAAAAAAATGGGAAATAATCCTTTTTAAGCTTCAAATGTCCTTATCTGAAGCATAAAAAGCCTCCTTTCTCTCTCACGTCATAAAAGGAAAGAGAAAATTAGTTTAGGATTTAGAAATAAATTAGATTTGTGCCTGTGAGGAAAGGCAGGGCCTAAGTGTCCTGTCTCAAGAACTAAAGGTCATGTCTATATTTACCAACCAAATTTACTGTGTATACACTACCACAGTGCACCATTCTGTCATTAAAGCTCATGTGCCTTTAGACCTGTCTGTACATTACACAGAATCTCATATGTAAAATATGTATGTCAAAGGGTTATTTTGAAGTGACACAATGTCTTTTTATGACTTGAAAAATAAATGTGTTGCACAAGGTGCTTTCCCCTAAATCTGCTCTCTCATTATCTCTGTTTCCACAATTTTCCATCCAAAGATTCTATCTATCAAAGACATGACTGGTTAGTGTCATCTCTCTGGACTCACTCCTCAGTTCCTGTTGTCCGAGCAGAGAGGCGTGCTGCAGCAGGCCGAGAAAGCGCGGCAGGCCGTCGGTCATGACGCGGCGCAGGCGGCTGTTCTGCCACAGGGCCAACAAACCCCTGTCTGTGCTCCCCAGCAGCACCTCTGCTTGCTGGGATACATGAAGGGGCACAGCGCTCAGATCTTGTAGCAACTCACTGTCTCTGGACTGTGGAGAACATTGTGAATAGAAACACTCCACCACATTAAAAACTGCACATTTAAACCTTAAAGTTTGATTGCTACGTGATTTGCTGAGCCTAAACCACTACATGCATTGTGTACATTGAGTAATCTACAGTAGTTTGTGTGCTGTGTTTACCTGCCGTCTGAATTCAACGAGGAGATGCTGTAATGTCTTGATTCTCTCCAACAGCTTATTCCGAATCTGTAAGCTCAAATGTTGAATCTGTGCCTGTGAAAAACAACAACATAGAGTATTTTAAAGTGTCATACTGCATTGTAGTGAAACATTTTAACTACTTTTTTGCTATTGATGATACCTCCACTGCAGTTAGACTTTCCAAGCAGCCACTTGCTCTCAGCATCAGCCTCTGATTGTCTGATCCCACAGACACACTGCCCAGAGTTTCAGGTTGGCGGCTGCCGTCTCTTTTCTGCACATCCAGTATCAAACTGCGATTTGTTCCCACACATGCCGCTACACTGACATCCTCTTTCAGACCCAACCCTGTACATAAACAGATTGAATTCTTCACGATCATAATTTTAATTTTTTGTGTTTTGCAGAGATGATTATGTATTTACCATTCATATAACCTGCTGTGGTCCAAAGACATCGTCCCTCTACTGTCCCATTCAGCCAGATCTTCTCTCGGTGGTCCAGTCTGGCCTGCATCTGAAGACCAGACCCCCTGGGCCAAGACAGGGCACTGCCCCCCACCTCCAAACTCCAATTACCAATCCTAGACTGTGACGTGTACACACATATGTTTCTACTTGCGTTTTTATGAGGACCCCCACAAATAAACTTCTCATGATTACACTTTATTTTTGGTACAAATTAAGCAAACGAAACATAATCTTTAGAGGTGGGTAGATTTTGTTACCTCTGGACTGAGCCAGGCCAGCTGTTCCCCCCTGTTTCCAGTCTTTATGTTATGTTATGTTATGTTATGTTATTAATTTTCTCATCTACCTCTTCGCAAGAAAGCAAATATGATTATTTTCCAAAATGTCAAACTATTCCATTTTAAATAACTGCAGGCATAACCCAAATCCTTGCTCTAAGCTTTGAATCTTTAATTTCCAAAAATGTCCTCACTTTCCACAGTAAAAACCTCCTCATAAGTTACTCACAAAGAAAGAAACACAAAAGCACACACACAGAGTAGCAGCTACTGTGTATATTGTGCTATTAAATCCAATTTTAATAAAACTGTATCACGTTAAAGTCCCAGAAAGAATGTAATAAAATTATTCTACTCAGCAATATAAAAGTTAAATGTTTAACTAAAGTCATGGTTGTTAACTGAGACACATTACTGTTATGTTTACCTCAGAGAAAAGGGACATGTTGGAGCCTTGAGCAGTAGTGGAGTTGGTCAGGGCAAAGGTGAGGCTGCACTGGTGGGCCCGACCGGTCACTGCCAGACGAGACTGTGTATAAAACATCTCCTCTCCTGAGTTCACTCTGTGGGATCCTGACCACGACAAAGTCTGAGAGACATGGAGAGAGAAAGACAAGCACAGTGGCAACTTGTAAATGTGAAAACATTGGAAAAGGAGGGCATTCAAGTTACAAGAATAAATAGATATGGTGTAAAATGTGTGTTCAAAAAGGAATAACCAAATATAAGTCCCCAGGGACATCAGCTCAGAGATGTTTATCAGAGTAAAACCACAGACCACATTTTTTACCATTTTTACCAAAACAGCAGGTACAATCTCAACATTACCAGAACAACCTCTAATGAGGGCGAAAAACCCAAACTATAAATCATTGTCTAAGAAACAAAGCAGTAAAAAAAAACAAACAAAGGATGCAGATGTGTGGACTCACCGGCTGTGGGGGGCACAACCCCAGCAGCACTGTGTGCTCCAAGCGATCCCTGAGGTTGGTCTGTATCTTAGTCAGGAGTGTGTGTGAAGGACAGGGTGCAGGAGACACCTTGTCCAGGCCAACATTAACCTGAAGGCTGTGCATTCCCCGTAGACCCTTCTAGAAACAACACGGACACACAAACTGAGATTAAAACAAAACACCAGCAATCACATGAAGAGAGAATAAATCATATAAATTAAGAGTTTTTCCACTCAGTCTGGAGCAGAGTACCTGGTACTTCATGCCTTGTTTGATGCTCCTGTTGTCCCATCTTAGCTCGGCATTTTGTGAATATGAGTTTGCCTCCTGACCCACTGACACACAACCTTTAACAGAAGACACTACCATCTACACACACACACACACACACACACACACACACACACACACACACACACACAGATCACATAATTGGACAATCGTACACAAGAAGACATCCACGAGGAGTCTTCAGGGGGCCCACCAACCTGTTGTGTTGAGAACAGAGCACATGCCTGCCCCCTGCTGGCGTTGCTCTGCCAAAGTTTGTTCAGGCTGAGGGAGATGTTGACAGGGACTGCACTGTCCCATGACAGATGGGTCTGGAACCACAATCAAAATACATAAATATAATATATAATATAATATAATAAACATACAAACAAAATCTTATCCAAATTATTCATAATGCAGTTTACTTTAAGTAAACTATTATATATTATATATGCATGGTATCCATTACAGTAGACATATATGTAGCATTCTCAAAAATAAATCTTAAAGAAAAACTTTAATATAATATACAGTATATATTGATACTATCGTATCATATAGTATATATTTAAATTGTGTAAAATGTACAGGTAAAGGTGTGGCAGTCTACTTGGTGGTTGCTGCGTTGTTCCCCCTGTGATCTGTGTGACAGCGAGTGAAGGGACATCTGGCTGAGTGTGGAGGAGAAAGGCTGTTTCAGCTCCAGTTTGGTCTCGTTCAACTCTTCTGATCGACTCCACGAGCTAAGAGCTCTGACCTTGAGACAAACAAGAACAGACACACATACATACAGTGTCAAAGTAAGCACCAGGTTCATGCTGCACAAACATTTTTCATCAAAATGTTCATTACATTTTCACAATTTAATATGACGATTTTATATTCAAAGAGACAACGAGATTTGATTGAATGAAGCATTTCCTTCACGTTTTCAGGGACATGACACGCTTTGTACAGTCTGACCTGCTCCAGTCGGCCATGTCTCGTCCAGCCCAGTAAAACACTGTCTAGTCGGCCCTGTAAGGAACGCTCCAGTGTCGCTTCCAAACTAGTCCAACGGGGAATGCAGTTGATCTGAACTGAAGTCAAGGACAAGTCAAGAGACGGATGTCAGCAATGTCTAGTCAGACATCTTTAGTTCATCAACAGAAGATGTGATGGAAAAGGATAAACACTGTCCCTGTGATGGTTGTAACACTCTGCAGAGTTGGTCTGCAATGGTTTTACCTTTCAGGGTCTGGTTCCCCATCTCCAGCGCTGGTGGTGCAGAGTAGAGACCAGACAAGCTGAACTCCTGATTGCCCCACACAGCTCTATGTTGAACTTGGTAGCTCCAGTTCCTGGCCTCATACACCATCCTCACTGCGACAGTCCTGGGGAGCGGCTTCAACTACAGAACAAAGACAATCACTGAAACATTTAGGATGTTCTGGGTGTGGAAATACAAAAATATATATGTACTATATTTATAGTCAAGAGATGTTTTAGCTCGGAAATACCTGTGGGTAAGAGTGTTTGAGCTCTAGAGCCTGTCTGTAACCACTCTCTATAGCTGCCAGCTCCCCCAGAGCCCACAGCCTCCTCCTGCCCGACGACACCTCCACCAAACCTGCCACACTTGACTGAGACTGGTTCAGCTGGAGAGAGGGAAGAGAGATGGCGACACTTGGTGAAACATGTCATGCCAATAAAACTATTAAATTACTAAAGCAAATGTATATAAAAGAATAACATAACAACAGCCTAACAACTGTATATTCCACGACTGATGAACAGATTTTGCAGAGCATGTTGCTTCATTCTCATTTAAATATGATTTAATTAGAGTGCCTTTGAGAATAAGAACCCACCTGAGAGCGGACATTTAGCTGAGAAGGCAGGTAAATCGACATCCTGGGAATATTCTGGACCACCTTCACCATCAGGTCCTTGCTGGACAAAAGAACATCTGTTTTTGTAAAGCATGTTATTGCATGTGTCTGACTGACAGGTGGTGGTTTGCTATTTAGTTTAATTTTCAAATTTTCTGCATATGAAGCTGGTGTTTTGATCATAAGCAAGCGTGACTGATGTGGTTTCTATACGTGTGTGCTTAGAGTACCTGTGAGGCAGATGGTGTCCCTGGATGATGAGCGCCAGAGAGGAGCTGAGTTCAGGGTTCACAGCTATGGAGCACCTCAGCTGTGACTCAGTAAGTCTTCCCCAGGCCTCCACCTACGTCAACAGTCACGGAGACGATTAGCACAGAAGAGCAAAGTTGTGGAAATGTTGGGAGTGTATGTTATCCTCACATGTAAGGCAGGGCTAGTTTGTCCCTGTACGGTGTGTTTTAGAGTGACTCTGGCCTCCTTGGACCCTCCATGTGCCCCCCAGCCTCCTACATCCCCCACCATTCGGAGTCTCCAGTCACGACAGTGAATGTCTACTGAAGCACTTCGCAGAGGACCTGCAGAGAGGACCAGAGCACTGTTGTTAGAGGTTAACACCATAATGCTTAAAATAGCCCCTCATACACATAACAGGAATAAAAATGAAATAAAATTAAATTAAAATTAAAATTAAATAAAAGCATATTTTGTTTTTGAGCTGTTGTTGAAAATTATCCATTGCTCTTAATAATGAAAAACTAAAAATAGACGTGAATAAGGTACGGAGAAACAACCGCAGAAATATTCAGACATCCCAAACTCCAGGAAACAATTTTAAAACAGGAGTTAAAGCACACAAATATTAGACAATCTGACCTTTGAACTGAGCAGTCAGGGAAGTGTCCAGACTGGGCTGTGTCCCTGTTTGATTAGAGGCTGGTGGAGAGTAAGAGAGCAGCAGGGCCAGACGTCCATCAGCCACACTGACATTCAAGCCAGAGGCGAGCAGCTTGTGTCCGTCCACAGTGAGCTGAGCTCTGGACTGAAGCTGGGAAAAGACCCCCTGCATGGAACACAGGCCCTTGGAGGAGAAAATTACGAGAGAGGTGTGTAGTGTTTTTTATCCCCTCCGAAAATAAACCATTATAAGGTAAAGAGCAAAAAATAATTAATACTTGTGCATTATGTTACCTCCATATTAAGTGGCAGACCACTTTCCTGTAGCCATGACCAGCTGTGCCACGTGGTTCCTCTTATCTCTTTACTCATTGGGAAACATTTCATCGTAAGTCTCAGTCCCGCCGGCTGACCTCCAAACTGGGACTGTAAGGTCAAGGCCTCCCCCTTAGCAGAACCGAGCTCTACCTGCACACAAAGTCAATGTGATGTTGATCCTCTGAGAGATTGTACACCTTCATTAAGCTGAGCTGTTTAAAGTCAGTTCTTGATTGGTTAAATATATTTGAGGTTCTAACCTGGATACTGTTGTTTGCAGGGACTCCCAATTTCTTCAGATAGTTCACTGTGTGTCTAAAATGACTCTTCACTCTGACTGTTTCAGTCGTCTTTGACACTGTCATCTCTTGAGTTAGCTGTAAAACATTCAAAATATCAACTGCAGCAGCTGTTACACAGAAGTTATGGAGGAGAACCCTCTGCCATCTGGTTTCCAGAGCACCAACACAGATAAAAATAAGTTTTGTCTGACTTTTTTTCTTCCAGAAATTACCATACATTAGAACTGTCAGCTAGTTCTAATGTATGGTAATTAATGCATACACAGTGCATTGCTATGGTCCTAGACGTCAGGCTTGTGTGGCAAGAAACTGTTTTGTAGAGTGCTAATGAGGCCTCCTACCTTTTGATTTCCTGCACCGCTGTGTAACAGGTAATAGTACGAGCCATTGCCATGACTCCCAGAATTCATTGTTAGTGCAGCATTAGCAGGGAGACCCAGCTTTGTCAACAGGGGCACAGAGTGGTTTAGATTAAGCGATGCTTCATTTTTTTCCTGAAAAAACAACAGATTAGGATTCATGGCGTCACATTCGTAGTCTCTGAAAATAGATAAATTAAGGCTGCACCTTTGTGTTCGATGTATTACAAGTGAAGTGTACATCTTATTGCATTTTAAAGGCCAATAATTGACATAGAATGTTTTAATATATTTCTACACCTTAGTTTTCTTAAGAGCCACTGACGCCTGTAACTCTCTATCATCTATCACCATGGAGACGTGAGATTCAGCAAGCGCTGGGGAGACAACAAACATCACAGAGGACTGCATCCTGTCCGGACTACCCCACTCCTACAAACACGATTAGAAAGTGATATAGTGAAGTTATTATAGATTTCTTAGGCAACCAGATAATCATGAATGAAGTTTATTACCAGTGGTACGTTTACCTGAATCACTGTGCAATTGTTGTGATACACCAGCGACCCCTGCAGGCCTGCCTGTGACATTACAACTCCTCTGGCTCCTGCAGCACACCCCTCCATCTGAATGAAGGCTTCTGTGTCATATCGTTGTTTTCTGGCCCTGCTGGTTACTCTCAGTCCGCTGTGCTGCGGTACAGTTTTGAGAGCAGGAAGGTTGTGGCGGAGCTCGCCCTCGACACTCAGCTCCGGCCGGGCCCTTGCACTCAGCCTCAGGAAACCCCTTTTGCCCTCCAGTTCAGAGTCCACTGTGGCCATCCAGACACCCTGAGGGTCCTGCAACACTGAGCCATTCAAATGAGCCTAAAATGGACAGAACACCACTGTCATCATGACTGGGAGAGGTAAATAAAACAAATAAACACATCAACCACAAACACTCAATGGCTCAAAACTTTCTTTGAAGTATTAGTTGATTCTTAAAGAAAATTGATAAAAATGTGGATCAGATTTCCATTTTTGAGAATGGGTGAGATGCTCTAAGCCAGTGGCAATGGACATGGTTGGAGTTAAATATAACAATGTATATATGTATTTATGTATATTAGATCCTTTAGTGGTGGTTATTTAATATGTGGTGTTAGCCACACATTAAACTCCTGTGTTTAATGCTGATTTGGGACTACATTTTAAATGTCATCAAATCATAAAAGTAAAATGTTGTTAATAGACTGGTTTGGGGGTTATTGACAAAAATCTTTTACACCAATTAGAATCCTAACGAATTATGGATTATCTCATCATCAGAATGGTCTTTTGAGGTTTCAGAGTTAAAAATATTTCTACTTGTGGGGTGAGTGATGTTTAGGTTTAGGCGTGGGTTTGAAGTGGTTCAGGTCAGGATTAACGATCAGGTAGAAACCTACTTTATTTGGAAGATTGAATATATAAGATTAACGATTTCTCAGTTCAATGGAGTGTCCCAGTATCCAGTCTTAATTTTGTTATTAATTACCCCTGTGCTTTTCTTGACATATCAAAATATCTGCCATGAAAAGGGTTCATTGTTCATAATAATAATATAATTAATACATGATATAATAATGTTTGTAAGAGTAGTTTGATGTTTGCAGCATATTCCATTTGATTCAGTATACTGTATGACTGTATAACAGAAACGCCCCAATCAAGCTGTGGACATGCGGGAAGAGACACAGTTTAATACAACTTTTAACTGTGTCAAAGCATTATTAATTATCCACAGAGATTTACAGTACCTGTAACATTGGGCATTTTGACTCCAGAGCCCAGAGCCACTGTGTCCTTCCTTTGGTCTCTGTGAATCTATTGGCTCTAATGTAACATGTCCCAGCTTTAATGAGCAGGGCCCCAGCCTGCTCAGGGCCTCCAGGAGCAGTGGTCTCTATGGTGATCATCTGCGGCACACCTTGGCTCTTAAGCCCAAGGAAGGAGTGTGTGAGGGTCCCAGAGAGATGTGGAGGCCTGCAGGACTGACTCAGCTCCAGGGAGACGTCCTGGCTATCTGCCCTCAGAGAGGAAGTCATGGTAAGCTGGCAGGGCGTGACTGACAGGAGGCCCTGAAGAGCCAGGGACACTGGGAGGTGCGTTCCCTACGGCACAGACATACATTGAGGGCATGAATCGGTGTTGATGCACTCAGATCTATCAATAGTACAGAAAACTCTACATGTTGATTTTGGAGTTAAAACTGGAGTCTCCTAGTTTGGAAATTGCTGACTCCAACTTGTTTAATGACATCACAACGTAGATTTCAAAATATTTATCCCACCAACTGGTGGGATGAAGAGTTGATCCTCTGTGTTTCTCTCCATAGTGGTAGCAAGTCAAATGGGGGTGATAGTAATGTAGCCTAGCAGCTGTATCATCTACTGTGTTATTCTGCTCTGCTGCTATGATAAATTAACTGTAACTTGACCTTCTAACAGGCTGGAAACTGTATTTCAAGCGAGGCTGTGTTGGGCAGGGATCATGTAAGAAATCACAGTTCTCCTAACTGTGATGAAAGAAATGACAATGTATTTTCACAGTTAGAGGTAACAGTAATATTTACAACTTAAACATATTAGTTTGTTCAGGTTTCCATGAGCAGTGCAGCACAGAGCTGATTGATTTTCTTACCTGTAGAGCAGGACAGTAGTTGGTCACATTCACAGCGTAGGAAGACGACTGCTCCTCTGTCTGTGAGGCCTTGCTTTTCTCCAAATTTCCCCTGAAATAACAACATCCCAACTCCAGGCCAACCTCCACACCAGGCAGATGTGCAGTTGAAACATTTAGGATTAATGCTCCATGGGTAGGAAATCCCAGCATCTGTATTGCCTCTATAGAGTGCTGCACAGACGCTTTCAGACTACGGTGGGGGTGACAAGTTAAATGCAGACTAAGGCTGCCTTTCGGTTCCCCCTCCACCTGGAGAACAGTACTGATATTTGTGGAGCAGCCAGAACTGGAGATAGAGATGTTGGCTGATGTCTGTGACGGCAGGAGAGTCTATAGAGAAAAAATTAAAAAAGGAAGATAAGTATAGGTAAGGTAAAAATAAAAATAAGGTATAGGTACTCACTATATAAAGCTGTGGTGTCAAAAAAGGAACAAGAAGATACATGTACAGTGCTACAAGTTTTTAAACATCAATATACCTATTTAACATAAATATACTGAAATATACAAACAAGACCATTGCTGAAAGGATGGCGGCACCAAAATTCATGGCAATCCGTTCAGTAGTTTTAGTTGCAGTCTGGACCAAAGTAATGGACCGATAAACAGACCGACATTGCAGTCCCCACTAGTATAGCTAAAATCCATTCATTTCAACCATGGTCTTGTTGATACTTTTTCCATGCAGTATTGGTATTATCAATGCTAGTATTATAATGGAAAGACAAGAGTCATCTCCAAAGTGAAGATGTTTCTTTTGCTTTCCTTCTGCTGGGAAACAAGTTTCCTGGTACTTTTTCTTGTTTCCTCTCTAACCTTCAGTAAGACACATCGCTGATGGACAAAAACATTCCAGCTGGTCCTCCTGTCCCCACCTCCCCTATGTTGATTCACCAGGAGAAGCATGGAGCACACATCCCTTTCCACCTCCAATTCAGTTTGACTAGCTGTGGTCGACATGGTAACAGTGAGCTCCCTTGGTAGGCCAGTAGTGGCCAGGTTTTGCTGATGCGTGACCCTCAAAGAGGTGGAGGGTTCCCAGGCAGCAGTCATATCGAACTGGGCAGAGCAGGTGTTGAAGGAGACTCGGGCACTTCCAGAGAGGGAGGTATCACTGAGCTGACCTGAGCCCTGGAGGTCTATTCTGTTTGGGATGATGGAGGCAAGAGAGGCCCAGTGATGTTGGAGGGTCCAGCCAACTTCCGTTTTTTGGTCCTTTAGCAGTATAGACAAGAGGCACTGAAAGGAGTCCTGCTCATTTTCTAAACCCAGAGAGCCTTTGAGTCCATCTTTCCCTGCTTGTCCATGTATGGTTAAAGAGGTTTTATGTGTTACACCGCCCTCAACTCTACCAACCTGCACCCACATCAGCCTCCCCACCCCTTTACACCGGACAGACATAAACAGACTTGACGTGATTGAGTCCCATGAGACACTGACGTCTGCCCAGATGTGACACCAGCTTTCCAACCTCACCCGACCAGTAACCTCTGCCGTGTGTGTAAAACTGCGGGTCCCAAACTCAAGCAGCCCATGCCAGCCGTATAGCCCAGGCCTCTCCAACCTAAGTCCCACATTCAAGTCCATTCTCCACGGGCCAACAACCGACCCCACCCCTAGGGCCCACCTCGTAGGCCCAGGCCGGAGCAGGAGCCTGACACTAGATTTATTGGGCACGCCCAGATACGTCAGAAGTAGCACAGAAGAATGAGTGAGGTTAGCTCTGAGCTCCGTCTGGCCATCGGGACTGTAACAGCCTTTGGCTTGAGCACTGAGGCTGAAGTGGGCGAGCAGCAGGCCATAGCAGAGCCTGTTGTGTGGTCTATAGGAGCGAAAGAGTCGTACCTCCACAGGGCGACCCGCCACATTTCCATAGCACTGGGCCGAGAGACGGTCCGCGGTGGCGTCCCCTGTGCAGTTCATCTGTAAAAACAAAACCCCCTGTTGGCAAAGTTTGTTTTCAAAGAAGAAACTGAAGGAGGAGATGGAAGAATTTCTGAAGAATTACTGAACTTAAGACCAGCCACATAAAATGTTATGGTACACCAACATGCTACTCTGAGCCCTTATTATGAAACAACATGTGTTTAATGTGGAAACAATATTTTCGTTTTATTCTTGGTGCTTCATTTAATACTACTGACCATGCTGCGCTTTTGGGAAATATGCTTATTTTCTTTCTAGCCAAAAGTTAAATTAGAAGATTGCAGATATTTTAATTAGAAGATTGATACATATCTCACTTCTATAAGCTAAACATGAAGCTAAAGCCATTAGCCGGTTAGCTTAGCTTAGCATAAAGACTTTACTGTCCCTCCTAAACTTCCCAAGGACTGTACTTCCCAAAATGTGAAACTATTCCTTTCACTGGTTTAGGTCCTACATGCACAGTACAAATGTTGTTGTTTTTTCTTTTTCAATTTGGGGATGTAACATTGGAAAAGTTAAGTGCGGTGCCCCTCAGGGATCAATCTTTGGGCCCTCTCAAATGATATATTCCTCCATTTGGACTTTATTTCAAAAAGCAAGATTTGTTATCAAAGTTATACTGGTGACACACAGCTGGACACACAGCTGTACAGATATGGACTAACTGATAACTCGATGAGGTAAAGAGGTAAACATGATGCGCAAAAACTACATAAAGATTATGGGTAAAGATGAATAATAAAGAAATCTGAAAATGAATGTGTGTAAATTAGGTCAAATTTACCTGTAAAGAGGTGGGTACGACTCCCTGGAGCAGCTTCATCTGTTGCCATAGAGACACTACCAACATAACTGTGCTGTTTTTTGATCCAACATTAAAAAGGATGTCAACCATTCTCTCGTCTTCCATGTGAAGGACCACGCCTGTGTCCAGTCCTTCGGTTTCTAACTAAATGTGGGATGAAAAATATAAAAGTACAGGAAAGGCAAATATAATCTGGGAAAGATAACTCATTGATGCATTTGAGGTCCTTAATAAAATATGACCTTGCTACGGACAGAAAAATAGATAATTGTCCTGCACCTGATAATGTGTTTTCGCTTGTATGGAGCTTGACACGCCTCTTTTGAGCAGGGCTTTGACTTGATGCTGCAGCCTGGAGAAGTACTCCCATCGTGGGATAACCTGCTCTGTCTTGCCTCCATTAAACTCAGCTGTTAAATATTCAGGTCCAGCCTGCAGCTTTGCCGAGGCTGACATCCATCGACCGCCATCCTGGGCCCACCTCACCTCGGCACTACTGCTGGCAGGCACACCTGCGTCAAGAAAACAAAGAGACTGAAAGACCAGGAGAAATTATAAAGTATAAAATATAAAATATAGGTTATGTATAAAGTACTGATTACCTGTGGCATTAAGCAGGTGGAAGGAGTGAGACAGTCTAGTGTAGACCTCACCGGTCCCTCGATCCTCCAGTCGGCGGCTCACATTCACACACAAATGCTCCGCCCCCAACCAAACACACAGCCAATTACGGGCCACATGGAATTTCTTTCCCATCATGCCCTCTTCAACTTCGTCCGCAGAATCCTGCTGATGTCTCAGCTCCACACTGTACAAGGTCTCCATCACTCTAACTCTCAGCTGCCCTACAATGGCATGAAGTAAAGGCAGGATGAACTAAATTACATGAGTCTGCCGTCTTGTAATATTAAATTAGTATTTTCAAATCAACCTCTACCTTCAGTGAGAGTGTCAGACTGTCCCAGCGCCCCATCCAACCCCAGGACAGGAGGCAAAATAGCGAGGTTGGCCAATGAATGCCTCAGGTCCCCGGACACAGCCAGCTGGAGACCCCGGTTGTTTTTTAGAGACCCTTTGACCTGGGCCAGCAGAACCTCATGCCCCTGTGTATAGGAGCCATGTAGAGACACACTGGAGGAGACAGGAGGAACGTGGTAATGCAATGAGCTCAAAAGTCCATAAAGAGACAGTCAACATTGTTTATTACATTCATGATTGTCATGGTGGATGTACACACCTGTCAGAGGACATGTTGGCGGCCATGTTTACATGCAGGTCAGTGGCAGAAGGCAGCAGGCTCTGGGACACATTCACCTTCAGTCCCAGGGCTCTGTCTCCCCTCAGAAGGGAGTGGGACATCTGGGCATCCAGCTTCACCCTGTCTTTCCCATCAGCCCTCACGTGTACTAAGCTACTTCTTCTACCAGTCCCTGTAGAAATGTCTGCAGTGGCCTTTACCTGAACATGAAAAACAGCAAAATGATAAGACACTTTAAAGACAGACAACTTTAGTATTTTTTCCATAACCTGAGTTTGTTGTACAACTTTAAAAACTTAAAGAACTTTTCTGTTTTGGGACAACTGAATTAAATAATTCGACCCACCTCCAATGTTTTAGGAATCTTTGATTTGAAGGGATGACTGAGTGAGGAATAAAGACAGACTCTGTCTGATGTTCCATTAAGCTGCACAGAAAGCTAAAAAGAAAAAAACATCGTGGCACCATAAATTCAGCAGAAATGCTACTGATCAAACAAGCAAAAGATAAAATGCTGAGCTGGTTTTACTCACTTGGCACTCCTGTCGCTCTACTCTCAGTCTCCCTCTGGCCTGATAATCGAAGTCAGTGTTACTTTTGGGGTTCCAACGTACATTTCCCTCCACTGTGGCTGAGGAGGGGAGCTGCAGCTGTAACAGCAATAATGGGGAGCTGGTCACAAGTTTGGCCTTTTCTACTATAAACAATACTGTACACTGCTTAGATCACTTATTATACTGCAGACTACAACCAGCATTCATCACACAAATCTGCACTTTGCACATTAGAAGTGTGGAAATATTGAACCAGCAATTTAATCAATAAAATGATGTTTTCCTGAGCAGAGAGGCTGGTTTACCTGGAGCTGATGGGTGAAGTTGGCTATGACTTTAATCACTTGGTGACTTGAGAGCAAAGGGTTCAACTGAACTTGTCCAAAGAAAGTCAGCCTCTCCTTGCTACCGACACGTAACCTCCCATGTATGTCTTTCTGGGTCTGAAAAAGAGTGTGCCATGTACAAAACATATAAGGTAAGTTATTTAAGAGTTGAAAATATAAGTTTGAGAAACACACATCTCCACACACTGAGCTAAGGCTGTTGGGTTAGATTTGGTTTTTATTCCCTTTGCGTCCAGTTGAAATGACTTTTACCTGGTTGCTAGTTATGGTCACACAGATTTCTGAGTCTGATGGAACAGTTTCAGAGCTGAAAGGATGGATCAGAGCAGAACAAACCTAAATATGAGGAGAGACACAAAAACAAAAAAAATCCTGAATATAGTAATCAAACATTTCCTCACATTCAGTTTAAGTTAACAATAATTGAACTTGCCCTAAACTTACAAAGGGGCTCGGTGGTTTATACCCGAGGGTGAGGGTGTGGATGACCTCTCTGTTGCCGTGGAAACCAGCTTTCGACTCCAGGATGTAGAGGCCTTTGAGGAGATCGACAGTGAAAGTCTCCCGCAGGAGGAGAGTCTGTGGAAAGGTCTGGAAGGGCTGTCTGTGCGATATGGTGTTGCTATTAAAGTCAGCAATGCTCCCGCTGCCATTTGGATTTTTGTAATAAAATCATAACCGTAAACATAAAATACACACAGATTCAGTACAAGCAAATCAGATCTGACAGACCTGAGCTGGAGCATCGCTGTTTTCTGATACATCTTCTTGTCCCTCCTCAGCTCCTCTACCACTCCCTCGAACTCCAGTTCTGTGGACGGACTCTTCGGCTTCGAGAAGGTCATCTTTAGTATCGCTTGCCTCTTTTTCAAGTTCTTAAATAAGTGAGTAGATAGTCAAAGATTATTAGAACATCCTAAATCAGACAAACCCACATCACATTCAAACCATCCAACCTTAACTTAACACACCCATTGCACAGTCACAATCCAGTGTCGCCACCCACCTTATCCACAGTGTTCAGGGCAGCAGCGAGGCTGACGTTGTGCTTGCCATAGGTGGAGGCCATCTGCAGGGTGTGGCTGAATTTAGAGGCCTCCAGAGAGACGTCTCCTCTCAATGGAGGAGTCCACAATGAGCTCAAGGAACCGGAGGCCTTCATGCTTCGCTTCCCGACCACGCCCCACCCTCCTGCCTGCGGAGGGACGGATGAGGAAGGGCAATTTTCTATCACGCATTATCTTGAGAATTATCTAATTCTAAAATGGAAACTAAACATCTGGTAAAAATGGAGTTTCCCTAAATTAAATGCTACTAAATGATACTTTGAAGGTTCAGATGGAGCAGCCTCTCCTCTCCTTACTTGGATGTAGGTGACAGCTGGTGTGTAGAGCTCCAGACGGGCCTCCCTCTCCCTGCCCCTGTCCCTGTAGAAACCCTCCAAGAAGAGGTTATGGATGGTCAGCCACTTGCTGGCTGCCAGCTCTGAGGTGAGCTGGAGTGTGTGGCGCTGGTGCTGGCTCAGTTTGTGGGCAGTATAGATGTACAGCCACGGTGTGTCCATGTTAAATGTGCCTGGACGATAATAAGAGAGACATGATGCTGATCAGTGCCTGTCGGTATAGACCCCAATCATAAATATAATAATAAATATGATTAAAGCATATACCTTCCCATTTTTTCTGCAGGGTGTCTTTGCGAGGGCTTTTCCAGTGTAATCCAGCCACCAGCGGCATCAGGTTGTTGTAGTTGATTTTGAGGTGAGTGCTGCTCTCAGACCCGAGCCGTCTCAGGTGAGAGTGCAGAAGCTGAGTCCTGTAGTTTAAGTTCTTCTCTGGGACCTGGAGACTGAACTGGAATAACATGAGAGGGAATATCTTATTTTGGACATAGAAAAGAAAAATGTAAATACAAGAATTATCTCAGAGTAGGCAATGCATTTAGAAATGTCTGTGCTAATGGAATAAAAACCTTTTTGAGACAAATAGATTTACAGAAGTAAGTTGAGCCAGAGACGACAGACCTCCAGTGTGTAACTGGTGTGATTTGGTGTGGATTGGTTTTTGAAGGACTGGCTCAGAAGAAGTGTGCGTTTGTTGTTGATCTCATCCCAGTGTTTTCCGTAGCTAATGTCCAAGGCTGATTTAGTGTGGCTGGGGCTTTCCTCGTGCCTGAGGTGTATCTGCAGAGATACAGGGAAGAGTGGGAAAACCTCCGCTGTTCAGTTACCTGTTTCAACCAGGAATAAAACTGTCACAAAGGCTGGAAATCAGCAGCATAAGCATGCATGGAAGAACCAAACAACTGAATATACATCTTAATTAAATTAAGGTTCATATTACCAGCTTGTGTGAAACAACACACATTTCTGAGTCACCATGTCTCCAGTTACCTTGTGGTTGATGGGAGCTGTGTTGGAGCAGTAGAATTCATGATCTGCTCTCATGATGTACGTGAGGTTTGAGTCCCTCTCACTCCTCAGTCTTTGAGACGTGTAGCACTCCTGACGCAGGTGCCGGGCATCACCTGTATAAGGTTTTAAAGGTGGTGTTGGTGAAATATCTGCAAACTACAAATTCTCCCTGTAGATGAGGCATTTGCTGGGAACCTGCTCCATTAATTCAAACATGAACAGCAAGAGCAATTTTGCTCATTGGTGGCTCTAGTTGGCAAGTTTGATCAACATTTGTGAAGTCTATGAAACGTGACTTCAGTAAAGCACAATGTTGGTGGGGAGTTTACTCCTATGGGCAGCAGCTTACATGAACTGTCATGTGGCATCAGAACTTTTACACTGTATGGTTTTCAGTCACTCACCTCTCAGCCCATATTTGAGCCTGAGCGCGGAGCTCCACAGGGAGCCCTTCTGCTCCATCAGTCCCAGCATCCGGGTGCCCACCACACCAGGTAACAGGAGCTCCGCCTCCACAGAGTATTGCCTGCTGCTGCCATCCCGCCTGCGCTCCAGGGCCACTGATGTGCATAATGATGAGTACAGCAAAATTTAAATGTTGAATATAAAACTAGTGCTTTGAGAGGTAATACATGCATATTATTTGTGTACCTGACAGTGACGCAGTTTGTCTGAACACATTCTTCAGAGTGGCAGAGAAGCTGGTCTTCTGCCCTAGCCCACGTGTAACATTAGCAGAGAGGATCATGGGATGTCCATCAGCGGCCATTTTGGCTTCAAGGTGATAGCGCGTTCTATGATCTGACAGGAGGGTCTGAGTGTCGACCAGACCCTAAAGAAGACAAGCTAATTAACATCTTTCAAGACTGGAAAATCATTTTTAGATCAAATCTGTCTAACAGAAAATTCACATCAGAGAAAATCTCAGTAATTACCATGATATAATAATGAACGCCATCAATCAACAGCTCCAGCTTTCCTGACTTAATGTTCCTCTCTTGTTCAAGTTGCCCTGAGAAAACAAAACATTTTCAGCATTAAACCATAACAGAAGTTGGGGTGTTTGTTGTCCGTGACCAACCTTGTATGTGGATGGTTTTCAGAGGGTGGGTGATCCTCAGCAGCAGCCTGTGAGGGTTGAAGGTCAGGTCCAAGGACATGTCCCTGGAAATGGAGGACTGAGGTGTGGCCAGGAGGAGGTGGATGGAGGCCTCGTTGGGGAGCCAGGAGCCTCTCTGCAACATAAGTTGGTTGTTAGCCACTGTGATACTGGACTTAGAGATCAGACACAGGTTTAGAATTTAAAGCCCTTGACGATCATTTACACCATATTGTGGCCATGCAGATCTCACACAGGGAAACTCATCAGTAGATCTTTGTATTTCCTTGCACCTGAGGGAGCAGTGAGTAGGCTGCCTCCAGCAGGTAGTAATGAAGGCCTCTGTCCAGCTTCAGCAGCCTGAGGGAGATGTGGACTGGTCCTGCAGGGGGAAGTGAAATACCTGTGGCAGGTAACGGGTAAGAGGCGTTGGCGCACAGCTGCCAGCCGACCATTTTGGACCCTGCAAGGAAACAGGGATCAGTGTGTGCATCATGTACACACACACACTTACAGAAAAGTAAAAGATCAGTGCACAAGCTGTAAAAAGGCAATATATGGCAATGGTATTTTTTCAAGTAAAAAAATACAATTGCCATTAAAAGGGTAACTCTCAATCGTCCACAAACTGTTCAACAACTTCTGTGTGTCATGTATAATGCCATACACAGGGTAGGAGGACTTACATGTCTTTGGTGTGCAGGTGGTCTTCTGAACTCGACTCTTTGGTCCCTTTATCTCCTCTCTGTGGTCTCCGCTGAGCTGAAACACTCTGGAGCTGTTTTTTATTAAATTACACACATTCTTTAATAAACCATTATTGCTGTACAAATTCAACTTTATTGTCGTTATACTTGCAACCTGCTAAACATACCTTTAAAAAGTATACAAAAAATAAGTGTAAAAGCAATGTGCGAAATTCGGAAAGATGAAAACGACAATAAACTCTGTACATAATGTGTTCATATTTAAATATTTTTTGTATGGTATTGCAGTTTATAAACCTGCATGATCTGTAGTAAAGACACTAAAACATGCATTTACATTTGCACACATTTAAATACACATACATTTAAACCCTCACTTAACCTTTGTAATAATCACAGTGATTCAAACAAATTTCAAAACATTCAGGTTCACCAATGCAGAGGATTTATTTAGGGATGTTTTGACATGGTGTAATTAATTTAAATGCCCTCACTTACCTGACAGAGATTATGTCCATGACGTCCTCCGGTGTGTTAAGTGTGACCCTGAGATCCCGCCCCTCCTGCAACTGAATGCTGCCATCAAGACTGGTGGAGCTCCTCAGCTCAGAGACCCAGTCCACTGCAGCTTGACCCAGAGCACCGTCAACCCCCATCCTGGCAGACAGCCCCACATGGGCACTGAGAACAAAGACGCCAGTTACACTCTACTGGGCAAAGTCTGTAACCAAATGTCAAAGTTGTGGCCCTTGTTACATGTGGGAATACGGAAGTACTTGGGTTTGATGTATCCAGTCAGGGAGAAGTGAGAAGTATCCCTGTAGTTGATGTTGCCCTTTAGACGTAGCGACAGGAGGGAGGTCATGTTAATACCCAGTTTGACAGGCAAACCAGACAGAGACGGTAAAACCAGCTCCTCCGTCATCAGCACGGCCCTGTGGTTCAGCTGCACCTCGTGACCCTGGAGGACAAAGAGGAAGTCAGGCAGATTCGAGTGTGTCTGAAGCTGAGCCAGTCAGACAAAAGTAGTGACTGTGAGAACAATCTACCTCCAGTATACCTTGAGCAGTTTAACAGCCAGACCTGCCGCGCTCAGCGACAGCTGGTTGACTTGATTGTAGAGATCTTCACATGTGAACACGCTGAGCTCATTGCCAAACACCTTAACACCAACCCAACACTTGGGCCTGTTCTGCTCTGTTTTCCTCCTCCCAAACAACTGGAGAAAACAAAGCAAAAACATGTGATTATCACTAAACAAACAAACCTCCTTTAATTACATGGACAGAAATCTAGATATAGAAATGCCTTTTTTATTTTTAAGTCAATATATTTTGCTATTTTCCCAAATGTAGCCTTGGTAAAGCATTCATGTTTATTTATATACATGTTTCTGAGTAATTAGTACATGTAAATGTGCTGAGGCATTCATAATTATTGAAAATGAATCATCAACTATTTTGCTAATTGAGTAATCATTTAAGTCATTTTTCAAGCAGCAGTGACTTAAACTTCTCAAATGGGAGAATTTGTTGCTTTTCCTTGACTTTCATCTGTGAATTGATGAACGTTAGTTAGTTGCAGCCCTAATCTAGACATTTACTATATTTACATATGCTAGTAAAGATAACAGTATTGACCAAAAGTCTTAAATCTAAGATGTAATGTAAATGGCTGCTAGTCCACCTGTTGTACAACGGTACCAGTCTATCTTATCCCTCTCGTATCTCACATGACCAAGCTTACTTGTTAAACCTGCGGCCCTAACTACTCCCCTAAGACACCAGCCGAGTACAGATGAACGTCTTACAACAATCACAGTGACCTCACCATGGCCCTGGCCTGGTCCAGATAACCGTTGGTGCCGGATAAACACATTTCTTTTTCTACTCTATGGCCATTTTCTGTTTTCCTTCTTGTCCTCCTTGCCTCTTTGGACTGTGTGTGTTTTCGACTTTGAGCCGAAGACTTTGAGCCGTCAGACTCGTGGGTCTGGTGACCGAACATTTCTTTCAAAAGTGGTTCAGCATTTTCAACGTGAAGGTCCACCTTGGTCGGGAAACAAAATGTATGCATTTAACATCATTTTGTAAGACTCTAATATACTTGTAAGAGTAAAAATGAAATTGATATCAAACTCACTTCCAGAAGGTTGTGGGCTCTACCATGAAAATACACTGTCAGGTTGGCAGTGACAGATCTCGGTAGAAATGATTTGGAAGAGTAAACCAAAGATGTTTCCACATTTGTGACTCCCAAGCCTGAAACAAACAATACAGCAGAAAAACAGAAACAAAGCTGTGGGCTGCTGAGACTACATATGCTATCTTCAATTTATGTAGTAAGTAGTATTACAAATAATTCAGTTTATCTCTATTTGGTGCATATGCATGTTAGTGTTTTAGTGGTAAATTCAGACATTAATCCTAAAAGCTATTTTGCTTAATTTGAAGCTGATGTGAAGCCTTCATTACCTGATGAAACAGTGTAGTCTGAATAGGAAGAATATTTCAAAAACTCTGCTTCAAAGTCTCTGCTGATAATGTCGTCAGGCAGTGACTCGATTAGGGCCTGCTTCATGGGGTCCTCGCTCCTCAGGATATTAGTCAGGTGACTCCACACGTATGAGCCCACTACAGAAGCAGCAGAGTAAAATGTTACAATGTCAAAGAAAACAAGAAGATGAAGAGAGATGAGAGAGATGAATGAAAGTACTGAAAAGGAATCACCTGTCCTTTGCTTTTTCACCTTTCATTATATTTATTAGAAGTGAGACTGTAATATAATTTGTATAAATACTCACTATCAATAACTTAAAATAAGAATATATATAAATAAATAAAAATGCCTCAAATTTATCAGTTCATTAACATAAATCAAAGATGCAGCCCAGAGATACACAGACAATAGACTACAAAATGGAAATGACAGACAATTAGCAGCATTTGTTACCAAGAATATGGCACTTATTGCTAATACACAATATTGTTAATTTCTTAAATTTGAAATCTAAATAACCTGCGACTTCCTAACCTCTGTCCTGTTGTTGCCTTTGAGTTTGAGTTTGTTTTGCGCAGTTAATTCAAATCAAACAAAGACATCAATAACAATGAAAATCAGTTTATGTATAGATCCAAATAGATATTGATAGATCCAGAAATATGGTACAAATAAATTAATTATCATCAAGTGCCGCTGAGATTGTATCTGTCAGGTGAAAGAAAGCCATGTAAGTGGAGAGGTCTTTATGAAAGCTGTACTGATGTCTATAAAGAATAGTTACATTTTAAGTGAATGATAATCCTTTTATATACAAGTCTTTTGGAGAAACATTTGAAATGGTTCAATAATTTGAAAAACAAGACACCCATCTTCAGTTTTGTATAAAGGAACAACTGTAGCCAATTTTAAGTCTTGTGGTACAACACCACAACTCAGAGATAGAAAAAAAAAACACATGTAAAAGTGGCTGCAATTAAGAATGTTTCACCTGTTTGACAATGAAAGCAGAAAGATGACCATGCCTTACTTAGTTCATCAATAATGTCAATTTCCAAACAATTTCACTGGCAGAAGCTGTAATGGGCATCCCCTCCACAGTGGTTTAAATCAGACCTTGACTGGAGGTCTCGTTCCTCAGCGTCGTCTTCACCACTTCCAACACGTCCTGATCGGGGCAACGCATGAGCTGCTGGTATGCAGCGATTCTGACCTCGGGATCCTCCTGGGAGGAGCGGTACAGCTGCAACAGCACAGATCTCTGAGGGAAGGAAACTGCTGTCAGTCATGTTAGACTGCCCCTCACCTCTTCACCTCCACCTCAGCTCATCATGAATCAATTACTTGTCATTTAGAAAGTTATATTTACATTTGAGGGATTAAACCTTCTCTTAAAAGAACATTGGCTTATATTCAATTAATAGGTGTGGAATCAGTGTCTTGTCAAATTATTTTTATTATAATTATAAGAAAAATATGTGAACTTTCCTGATGTTATTGGGGCAAATTATAATTTCACTATTGATTAGTAAGTATTAGTTTCAGAATCTACTCACATCAGCTGAGCAGGGAAAGCGTCTGAAGGCTTGGATGGCAGCAAGTCTCAGCTCCAGTGCAGTTGAGTCGAGCATGAAGCAGTTTAGCAGAGGAATGAAGGCTGGAGCAGACAGACCAGTGTTCCCCACTGATTTCAGTGCATAAAAAAGCTGCCGGGCGACAGAAATATATGTCATTTATGTCAAATTGTTTCAGAACATCTATGCTTTACACAGTTACATCAAATCACAAGGTTCAGTTTCAGTAGATGATGTAAAGTACACAGACTGCACGTCTCTGCCTGAAAGCACCTTATCTCGAGTGGGTTGATCTGCTTCGCATCCATCCTTCAGGATTTCCTTAAGCGTCTGTATGAAGGTCTGTACCTGAGGAAGTTCACTGCAGGGGACTTTAGACCTTTGGCACAGTTGATAGACCAGAGATGATCCAGCTAACAGCGCCTTGGACCGCACCTCTGGGACCTCCAGTAAGACCTAACACAGACAGCAGAGATTCCATATGTGCTGAGCCTCTAGGCCTATAGGAAAATGATTAGGGTGTGCACTTGTATGGATTGATGCAGGAGTTACTTATCTCACACACGTTTATATGAGATCGCTGCTGGCATCAATTTGACTAATATGTCTCAGGAGTGATATATTAGAATACAAAAAGTGGCTTTAATAAGAGATTTAAAGTCATGTCATGTCATTAATGTCACCCAGAGGTTCCTACATTGATGGAGTTGATGATCTGTGGCGATGGATGAGGGATGAGGGCTATGGTGGTGAGAAAAGCGTGAGCCTGCTCCTCCTCCAGCTCTTTGTTCCTCATTAGGTCGGTCAGTAGTACGATGCAGTTTTCAGATCCACAGGCAGGTAGTGCATCCAACAAAGGCTGCCTGTCCAAACAGTTAATCGACAACATTATGCTGTATGTGTGTAACCTGTGTCATATGATATAATGTGGTGTTATAAAAATGACTAGTAGTTTGACCTTTTGGAAGCAACCTTTATTCACTTTGTTGCGAGTTAGATGAGAAGAATGATACTACTCTCTTATCTGTACGGTACACACATTCCTCACATATCATACAGACATTAACATGGTGATCAATCTTCTCAAAATGTTGTGCTATTTACTTAACTTTGCCACCATCCCATTTAGTTGAGCCTGTTAGCCATGCAATGAACCAGAATGCACAATATGAGGACCCAATTGGAATGAGGCCATTGTTGTTTATGGAAAGTCAAACTGTCCACTGTAATAAAGGTGTATTTGCTATTTTCTGTGGTATATGAAAAGAAGGACTAAGGAGGGGACCCTGTCCTGTTCTGGCTTGTTAGGTCATCTGTGTCCCACAGTAGTATCTAATTAAATTTGCTACTGTCCCTCACAGACTGTCCTTTGTTTACTTGTTGACTTGGCCAGACGCTGTGTATTTTTGTCATTATAACACATAAACAAGAGTCCTTTCAGCTTTAATCCAATTTACTGGTAACTAAGCACAAGATATTTTATTAAGTATAACTTAGTGTGGAAATGTGCAATTCTAACAGTCATGTGGAGACATTGATGAAGAACTGAAGGACTAGCCAGAAGATACTCCATTATAAAACACTGAGGAAATACTGACCAGTCATTGCGGCACTTAAAAGACCCTTCTTGCCAAAGCGTCTTAAGTTGAGAGAGAGTCAGATCTCTCAGCTGGAAAGCCAGTTGAAGGAACTCTTGTGATACCTAGGAGCACATAAAATCCAAACACATATATGGATGTATTAGAAAACAAATGCAATTTACTCTCCATTTTTCAAAACTATTCCTGCTCAACAAGAATCAGTTGCCTCCTGCAGTAATGTGAACACATTTATTCATCAATCGCCTGATCCCCACACAGTAATAACATCAGAGTGTGTCAGGCTCTGGGTCTGACAGCCTTTTCTAAACACCTCCCATGTAAACAGACTATGAAGAAGGTTGCCAGATTAGGTTTGACTGACCTCCTGTGTATGGGAGACATTAAAAAGATTGGCTTATACACAGCAAAGCCTCAGGGGAAGTTAAACCACAACTTACAAACACAAACGGGCCAACAGTGGTCTGGCAGGGTACAGGCTATTACTAAGTGATTCATGTTCATTTCAGAAAAGGACTGCAGCGCCTAAAGTGTATGGCAAGTAAACTGAAACATACAGTAAGTGTTCCTTGCAGATAAATACGGTTAAAAGCAGACTGGAACCTGTTGAGGCCTACCAGTTGTGGGTCTGAGATGAGGCTACATAACATCCTGACAGTTTGACTGGCTTGCTGAGGTGTCGACGCTCTGGCTTTTCCTGGTCTCGCAGCCCCCTCGTCCTCAAACTGCAGGTCTGTCAGCACACCAAGACCCAAGGAATCTGCAATGAGGAACAGGCATCAGGGTCTGTGTCTGTGAAACAGTAGAGTTGCTGAAGGTTACTGCAAAAGTGTTAGTACTGCTCCTGACCTGCGCCTGAAGGAGTCCCTGGCTGGGCCCTGAGCAGGAGCAGGGCTGACCTTGTTTGGGTCTTCACCAGCCCAGCAGTCCTGGACCACGTTGCCATGGAAATGGCTTCAGTACAGTTGACCTCTTCCATCACTGAAGATCCATACTTCTGAACACAGTGCAGCTCTGACTGCACGGACTAGCAGAACAACAAGAAACAAACCTCTTGTCATAAAAGCATAAAATGAATGCAACGACTGAGCCAAAGTACTGATGTAATATTGATAACTGTGGGCTAAAAAGGACACCCTCTTATTCAGTGGTGTGGAAATCTCAAGGGACGACCAGCGTCCCCATTTGCAACTTCAACTTTTCTTGAACATGCCATGATCAAGGGTATTCCAACAATGCAATTATATCATCATTTATTTTTTATTATCATAACTTAATTATGTGGATTGATAGTGGTCTAAAGGCTGTTTCAAAGCTCCACTGTTAAATAATTGGAATATTCAATCATTTATATATCTATTTGACCTAAAAGTAATCATATTTAAATATACTAAAGTCTAAAAATATTGGAATCAGTCTATAACATAATCTTCATGTGTACCTTTTTAATTGTAGAATGCAAACCCTCCCCAAGTTACTAAAACTCCCAAAATCCCCAGAAAAAGTACATGGTCTCAGTGCCCTCAGTGGCAGCAACATTTCCACACATTTTTAACAAAGAAAGGAGGGAGGTAAACTCACTGTATCTTCAGTTAAAGATACCGAATGGGGCCAGAAGTTTGCCAGCCTGGACTGTTGACACTGTTTTAGATCCCTGCTCTTCAGCAGCAAAGGTCCTCGCCTCTCATACCTGCTGGTGCACGTCCCGTACACATCCGTCTGGGAAACAAGCGTTAAAGAAAAGTCATAATCACCCTGCTGCTGTGTGTATACATCTTGCAAATTGGGCATGCATTACATAGAACATATCATCAACCCTCACCTCCTTTTCTAATTTCTGTTTGGAGGCTGTGCGGGAGGTCTGGAGCATGCTCAGTAGAGCCCTTTTAATGTTGAGGGCCCACACCTGCTCCCCCTCCTGGAAACAGAGGGCCGTGACCTTTCCCCCCTGGAGGGAGAACTTGAGGCGCGCTCTCTCCAGTGACTCCCTGAGAAACAAAAACACCAGATGAGCCCCCGGAGACCCGAGAACACAGACAAGTGGGCCATCTGAACAGAGTATCACATTCACAGGGAAAACAGTTGCATTCCAAAATTATCTGGACTGAGAACAGATAGAACCACATGCATGTATGCAAAATAACTGAGCAGATGAAGGGTAATTTAAGCATTCATTCATTTTGCTATCCTTTATAAAAACACATCAAATTGAATGAAATCTACTGAGTTTACCTCAAACTCTTTAAACGCTGCACAGAGTGTTCCTTCTGAGGGGAAAGCCGCTTTATCTGTGGATTTCTAATCTGTTGGACAACAATGTGCAGAAATCATTAACTTTTTGCAATACTTTACATACTTTTCTTTTTCACAAACACTTTTATTAAAGCTGACCTGCATCACTAGATGACACTTGGAAACCACGTCGATATCAACCACGCAGTCCAAAGCCAGTCCATTCCTGCCAGCACTGGAGCCATGAAGGGTTGTGGTAATTGTCGTGCTATACCTGTAAGTATACCTCACCCCTCTCTGATAGGACAAGTCAGGGGTAGAAAACCCTGTGGACGTGAAATAATAAATTAATAAGATTTAAAGAAGTGTTTCACTGAGGCAAATCTTGTAGTACAAATAACTTAATTTCTGCATGGAAACAAATCTCATTAATACATTTATCATCATATTTGATATAAGCAACAAACTGTATTCTCACCAGCACAACTTGAATCACAGAGATTTGGTTCCGTCTGAAAGCAACCACTTACTGCAAAGAAAATCAGGTCAAAAAGTCTCAGACAAAATGACATAAAATAAAAACTTTTCTCAAAGAAAGCCTGCCGAACCTCTATACTGAATACTCAAAGCCATGTCATCTTGACTATTAGTCCTCTCTGCTTTCAATGGAAAATGAAATGACACACCAAGAATGAATACAGCTCACAACAAAAGCCAGAAAAACTCACCATGTATCAGGAGAAAAAACAGTGTAACGTGCAAACAATTGAGCAGTAACAAGGACATAGCCATAGCAACCCCAAGTCACTAAAGGTCTTGCTGCCTCCAAGCCTCCACATGTAAGCGAGATGAAAACCAAGCAGTGTTCACAGCCACTGAATGACCACACTTGTACGTGGGCTTCCACAGTGACCCATAGTGCTCACAGCAACCAATCAGGAAATACCTTCCAAGCTGGAGCTACAAACATTCACTGAGCCAATCACTTGACTCACAAAAAATGACGTTTTCCTATACCCCCATTAACTTGGACGGACATAAGACATGAGCCACATATGGAGAGAAAATTCAGTTTATTGCAGGAAAGTCAAACAGTTTGAAGGCTGGCCGCATAATATCCAATCTAAGACATGATTTTCTGCAGGCGCAGCATAGGTGCATTATAAAGGAGTGGACAAAATAAAAAGAACACCTTATTTAGTACAATAGAATAACACTACAAAACAAATCCAGTACTAATGAGGTGTTCACGGTATTTTGTTCAAAAATAAACTAGATTTGCTTAGAGATCCTTCGAGGATACACACTACACGCAATATGGCCACAATCAATAAACCCCACAACCAGTGTGGACAGCTGATTCATAAACTTCTCTGAAGGCAAACAGCTACAGTTCAGAGAGTTAGGCATAAGAGCCGAGGGACAATCCAGCGTTTCTGTCTGATGGATGAAAACTGTTGAAAAAGTCGAGGTTCTGGGGGGGGGGGGGGGCGTTTCACACTCTGATTGCCAGAAATGTGAAGTAGAGAGCCCTCCACCCCTCAGCCACGTTCTTCAGCCTCCGACTGAGCTCACACTAACTCTCCCAGCACGCCTTTCATCCCCATCTCCTTCCCCCATCATTACCCAAGCTGCCTGGCTGCCACCTACTTTCCACACGCACCCGCCGCCGCGGTCCACGCCCGTGCTGCGACGTCAGTCCCTGCGTGCTGCCGGTTGACGCTGCGTTCAAATGCGTGGAAGAAAAATGGATTTTAAAGGATCTCCTTTAAATAATACGGTTAACCCGCGTTCACCCCCCCAACTTTCAGGTCATGGAATAGAGCTAGTGGTGTCAGTCAGTGTATTTGTTAGTAGGTTAAAATGTAAAACAACCCCACGTTTAGGTAGGTTAACAGCTTATTCAAAATGCACTTGAAGGTAAAAAAAAGAAAAGAAAAAAAATAAATGCTAGATTTTCGGTTTCTGTTTCATATTAAGATTTGTGATTTGCCGTAAGACAGTGAGTTAAACACATCACTTATCAAACGATATCTGATACATTTGAGTGACAAAACAAAACTAATAGCATGTGTGGCCTTTATTGATTCGAAGACATAAACAAGTGAGTTTCGTGTTTTAGCCGACGGGCCGTGAACGCCTCCTCGGTCCGGACCAGGGGGCGTAGGTTTGACCGGCTTCTCCGAGGCTCAGACACAATGAACCGTCAGACGGCGAGAGGCACGCGTGTTGGGCCGGAGGCTTTGGCACAGTTTTAGCACATTATTCTCCTCCGTCGTGCCTTTCCTCTGGTTCATTTTGTCACTTCCACACTGCTGGCACACTGCATGGCGGTAACAAGGCCGAGCTGGAAGCGGTTGGTTCGTCGAGTTTGATGAAAACGAGGTCGGCACCAGACTACCGTTAGCCCCTCCTGCCGGATTTTTGTCGGTTTTTTTTTTTGTTGTTTGTTTTTTTTTCCCCTCCTAAAGCCAACTAAACAAGGCAGATAACAATGTCGTTGACCGCTTCGTCTGATTACTTCGCCGCCGAGTGTCTGGTGTCGATATCCAGCGGTCCGGTCCTGCACAGACCCACCCCGGTGGCCCCCGCCAGCCAGCCGGCCACGGCGGGCCCGCTCCCCGGGGAGCCCGAAGGGTCGAGCGAGGACAGGGAAGTGCGGGAGACGCTGAGGCTGGAGGGGGCCAACATGATGGCGGTGGCCGGCATCCTCACCGACCTGCACGGCAAGTTCCGCCCCATGTCGGCCTACTCGGAGAGCAGCAACTCCTCGTGCGGCGGCGAGAGCGGTTACACCACGTTGTCCGACCCCACCACCCCTACCATGACCCCCTCCGCCACCCCGGTCCCAGGACAGCAGCAGCTGAGGGGGGGAGGAGGAGGAGGAGGCGGGGGAGGCGGCGTGGGGCCCCCGCGGTCCCCGGTGAAGCGACACCAGTGCACTTTTGACGGATGCGACAGAGTTTACGGGAAATCGTCCCACCTGAAGGCGCACATCCGGACACACACAGGTACGGAGCCGGCGGCAGTTCGGTTGCATCAGCAGTTCACGGGTTGTGTGCATACATGTCTGCCCCCCCCCCCCCGCACGCAAACTCTGTCCACAACTTCTGCTTTATCGCTCGTGTTGTTGTTACCAGTTAGCAGATAATGATGGGAAGTGTTGCACTTTGTTGAACTATTACTAGAGCGGGGGTGGCAGTCCCTCTCCCCCCCCCCCCCTCATTTACAACCGACATGGTACAATAACGTGGTCAAACAAAGAGGGAAAGATTGAAAAAAAAAAAAAAAAAAAAAAAAAAAAAAACTCCCCTCCAGAGTCTCTGACAAAGAAGTAAACTAACAAAAGAACTGGGCTGGACGTTAAAACCGGTGACGAAGGTCTTCCTCCCGACTGGATTTGCATATGAAATGAACGTAAGACGAAACCGTGGCGTCGAGAGCACGGGGTTCATTTTCGGTCACAGCCTGTCCTGTGGATGGCAGCAGACAGTGCTCGGTGTTTTGGCTGTTTAGTTAATTTTTTTTTTCTCAGGGCATCGCCTCCTCTTTCTGGCGTCTCTCCGCGAAGTGTAAATTACTGACAACGTCTGAAGAGCTGCAGGAGGAGGCGTGTCCGATAATGGACCCCTCGCCCCTGTGTCTGATAATATACCCTTTTTCATGGCTTTTGCGTTTTTGCTGAGGAAAACCCCACTGCATACTTTAGTATGTTGCATAGCCAGGGTGTAAAAAGCCAGATGTGGCTGGAAATAAACCTGCTCGTCAGAATGATAGCGGCGCTCTACCAGTGTGAGGAAGTAATATGCATGTGATTTTTTTTTTTTTTTTTTTCGCAAAATGAGGGGAATTTGTGTGTTCAGGGTCAGTGAGCAGGCGCAAAGGGATTAAGGACAGGAAACGGCTCAAAGAAACGGTGGTGGGAACGCCCACAAAGAGTCCTGCAACAACAACGTGGCCTGGCTTTGTGATCTTGAAAATGGCACCGAGCATCCTACTCACTTATCCTGGTTTTACTCATGTTGCCTGCAAGAGATTAAGGCTAGTAGTAGCTTAGGAAGACTAATCTGGAGAATCTAAATCCTAGATATGGTTTGTCATGTACTTAACCATGTAGAGATGATATTTTTTTTTGTCTACACCATCATTTATACATGTAATGCAGGCAGTAGGTTTGTTTGTCACCATCTCGATGACATTTAATGTGCTCAGTTAAAACTTTAATTCGCCCTATAGATTTAGTCTCAGATTTCCTACCAATATTTTATTTACTAGTGTCTTTGTCTAATGACACATTCTAAGCAAACAAGACATGCTCTTCATTAAATTGTTAATTTGAAAGCAAATGATTAAATTAGCTTTAAGGAACATATTAAAACAAAGCAAACACTCTACAAATGTTTGCCTGAGACCATGTTATTAAAATGCAAAAAATTAAATAGCATTTTATGTAGGAACAATTAATGGCTGTACATGGCTTTTATTTAACGTATGATGTATGAAATAATAAAAGGGGCTACAAAGCTGTTAACCATAAATTGCACGAAACGATTGGATTAGTTAGGCGGCAATAATCTGCAACCAATGATAAATCATTTTTCAAGCAAAAATACCAATCACTCCCTTGTTTCAGTTTTTTGATTGTGAGGATTTGCGGCTTTTCTTTATGTCATAGTGAATTTAGTGTTTGTGGTTTTGCACTGGCGGTGGGACAAATCCAGCTATTTAAACACATCACCAGTTGCAAATTACATTTTCCCCTATCTTATGACATTTTTAAGACCAAACGATTAATCAGTTAATGTGGAAATTCTGCAGATTAATGGATAATGTAAATGATTATGAATATTGGCTTCTGTGTAACCGATGTACTGCTCTGGTGCAGCACTGGCTTGTTGTACTGGTGTTATAGAATGACAATAAGGGATGTGGCACTGGGTGAAGGCAGAAATCTATGTCTGTCCTCTCCCAGGTATTGATGACATATTTTAGTCATCAAACTAATCGATGCATGCTTACCAGTTGACTTTAAGTTTAGAGAGTTGGTAAACGATAAGGTGGTAAATGGTTCTCCCTTCTTCTCTGCCTCCATGTTGCAGGTGAGAGACCCTTCCCGTGCACCTGGCCTGACTGTGAGAAGAAATTTGCCCGCTCGGATGAGCTCGCCCGCCACACCCGCACCCACACAGGGGAGAAACGCTTCTTGTGCCCACTGTGTGATAAGCGCTTCATGCGCAGCGACCACCTGATCAAGCACGCCCGCCGTCACCCCGAATTCCAGCCTTCCATGTTGGGACGCAGCAAGGGCACCTCCTCCTGTTCCAGCCCAGCCATGCACCATTAGGATGGTTTGGGTTTCCTGGCAGGAGCACAGAAGGTCACGGTGGTTTCAAGTTAGCCAGCTACAATCAGATCCACTGATTAGGATTTAGCATTGCTGTGTTGTACTCAAAAATGTGCACAGAACACACGTACACAAGCAAACACACACACTGCTGGAGGTGAGGGAGAGTAGCCTCATCTTTCCATCCCCACAGATGAGTCATGTGACCACTATCCACCTGCTCAACATAACTAGGGTTGGGTATCGAGAATGTTCCAAATCTATAAGAACTGGGGATTCGTTAAGAAATGTGCTTCTCGATTCCACTTATCGTTTCCTGAAAGCAAAGTTGTGGACCTATGGCACTTCATTTACATTGCCAGTTACACGTGTATCAAAGCACGTGTATAATGTTTACAATATGACGGACTGGAGCTAGCTTTCAAAAGTGTGACACAGTAATTACACAGTGAAATGTAATCACTGCTTGAAAATAAATACATGCAAGGGAAGAAAGTCTGTCTAATATGACAACACATTTACTACAGAATGGTATAAGTATGCAGCATTTTTATGTAATTAAATGGTGAAAACTTTTTATAGATCAAATAACCTGGTGGAAATGTCTGTTCTTGGTTAATCCACTGAATTAAATACAGGACAAATCAAGGTACCTCCTCACATTGAACAAAAAGTCTGCCACAAAGCAATCCTGCTCATTGATTTGAAACATTGCCTAATATAACAATATTATTTGGCTTTAATGCCTCCAAAAGTAAAAACTAATGTAAAACAATTCACCTTGTGCACGGCACAACCGAGAATAGTTATTTTTTTCTTTCTTTTTTAACCAAAAATAAATCATAAATAACATTCGTCATTTATTACATGTTCATGGCAGCCTAAACCGTATGAAAATAAATGTGGTATTTGCTTTCAACGTACTTTGTTTTCTTGTCTCGCCCAGGATTCGATTAGAATGGGAATCATTAAGCAGATTTGAATCGATTTGAAATAAACCCAACCCTAAAAATAACCTAATTTCCTCAAACTGAAAGACTTTCACAAATTGCAGGGATTTTTCACATTTTCTGTAAAAATCTGCACATTCATCATCAGCCAAAACTCCTCTGTTTTCTTGTGGTTAATTTGTAGATTGTTGTTGTGCTCTTCAGTACCATTTCTTTACCATAAGTAGCACAATATTGTGATGTTAGGTAGCAAGGCAGTGACTATAAGTCTTTAGCTTTTTTTTATTTTATTTTTTAGCTTTGCTGATTCCATATAAAAGTTTTAGTGGTGACACATTCCTTCATTTTTATTGCATTAGTAACCATCATTGAGGCGATTTTGTCAATATTTTCCTTGTATATCCAATTTAATCATAGATCAAATATTAATTTTGCCAGAAAGTGGATCAAACTTCACTATAGAAGAGCTGTTTGCACGCCATCCTTAAGTCTAGTTATCATCCATGAAATGCTGACACATAATACACAGTAGTATTATGTCTAATACTGATGCAAATGTATATAAGCTTTAAGCTTTTAATGTAGAAAACTGGTAATGCTACTAGCAGGAGAATTAATACATGTGATGAATTGTAGTCCTTATATTAGGGGTAACAGTATACGCTTAATAAGATGGCATTGCCTGTGAGTGTCGGTGTGTTTGTGTTTTTATCTACATTTTTGTTAGTGACAGAACTGGGGAAAGTGTGTATGCGATGGTATCCAAATATTTGGGGGGGGGGGGTGATGACATGAGTTGAGCTTGAATTTCAGCCTGCTACCTTCAAAGTAAAAGCGTTCACGCTACCCATCAGGAAGGTAGAACGCATTTCAGGGTCAGGTGTGCCAGGTGTTTTTTTTTACATGACCAGCGTCTTAAGTATAAAGACTATTAAAGCAAATTAAACATGGTCAGCCTTTTCCCATTCAGGAAAGCTCAGTATCCTTTACTGAGGAGGATATTTTTACTTGCGAAATCACAGGTGCAACTAATGAAGTCAATATTGACTATTCTATGTAGGTGTGACATTCAACCAGCATGCAGCCATGAATAATGTTAGTGGTTACACCTCTGTTTGACGAGTCAAAATGTCTGGCACCTAAATATCCTCATGTATTTCAGGAATAATCACTCCAAAAATCAAGATGGAAGCCAGCCTCAAGTAATTTAGATATTTAAAATCTATTCGAGTACACACGGTGTCCAGGTCTGAGTTATAGAGAGGTTGAATCTTTTTTTCCTTTTCTTTTTCTTTTTATGTTTCCACACTGTTTGTCCCGCTCATGGACATATTCCTTTAACTCAGAGAACAACACTTCTTCAGGAAAATCTGAAAGCCTTAAACTATGTCATAACTACTTTGCACCATGTTTACAGTTGGATCATTGTATAGGTATATATATGCTCTCTTGTGGGCTCATTACAGATACTCGTTATGCAATATGGCACTTTTTTCTTACAGGTGTGTTTGGCTGAATAGTGTAATGGCTTGCACTGTTACTATGCTTCTACAAGCAACTTTTGTGGAACTTTGCTAGTGTGTTGATAACCAATGGTTTGTAAAACTGCCTTTTTGTCCAAGTGCTTTAGAAAGCGTGATAAAATAATTAGTTGTTTTTATTTCTTGTTTTGTGTTTTTTAGTGTTTGCTTAGTCATCCAGGCCATCTCTTGTTGTTTTTTTTCTTTTTTTTTTTTTCTTAATGGAACACGCTTAATTTGTGTCTCCGGATCTGTTGACTTCCTCATTCATCTGTCAACCATCTACATATACCATTTTACTGTTGATCTCATTTCAATGGGAGCTGTATTCATTGAAGCGGATGCAATGCTTCGAAACTTTGTACACATTTCCTCAGAGGTTCAATCTGTTTTTTTGGTTTTTCGGTTGCTGCTGGCAGTAACCTTAAACACATGGACTGTTTAACAAAGGAACACACACACAATATACTTGTTTTTTACGTCTTCAAAAGGACATATTCCCTCCCGTCTCTTCTCACAGATGGGAGTGTCTTCTCACACAAACTGTGTCCAGGTCTCAAAGCTATAATATCACAATAAGAACATACCTCACAGAATTTTTTTTATTTTATTTTATTTTGCGGTGTCTGTACAAAATCCATCCAACCTGTCTTTCAGAAATTCATATAAAGCCACTGAGCCTTGGATTTCAGAAATGTGTTTTTATCAGCTAAATGGTCTGTTGTGTACCCTTGTCCTTATCTTTATATGCAACATCACTACTACCTGTGTAGCAGCAGAATTTCCTTTTCTCTGCCTCAATGAACTTCTGTTGTTAATAGACAGTAGCTGAATCTGAATCTGCTGGATAAACCTGCACCAACAGGCCCTGTCATTAAATCCCAGCAGGCGTTTTAGTCACCAAGGGAAAGACTCACTGCTGGCTCTGGCAGAGGCTGAAAAGGGGTATTAAAATGTCAAGAAATACCTGTAGACTGTAGACTTCACTGCAGATTTCAATTAAAAGAGCTCAGTCCAAATCTATTTGTTCATATCACTGAATGTGGCTTGATGACAGACTAGCCTTATCCACTTTGGATTTAATTTGTGCTGTGCTGCCTCGCTGATAAAAAGTAAGCGCTAATTTCCCTTGTCACCACACTAATTCAGATATGCACATTGTACAGAAACTGATGTTTTTTTAAATTGATGCCTGATTTTTACATTGGTGTGATTTTTTAAAGTCCTCATTAAAGCTTTAGTTAAGGTTAACAGGAGGAACTGTGGAACTAAATAATTGCTGCAACAAGCTGTTTTGATATTTATATTCTCAGGTGTCTTCAATTTTGAGCATTGGAGTTTCAATATTTCCTGTTCAACACCTAAAGTACAAGCATGTTTTGTTTCTTTTGTTATGCTGATTAATTTATTCCAAAAAAATGATCATTTGTGTGGTTTAATTATTCTTTTCATAACTCATTTTGTGATACGGAACAGTACTAATATTAAACAGTTCCATTGTTTGCTTGACATGAGAATACCAGTGCTTTTAAAAAAATAAAAATCCTTACGTTGATTTCTGTGTTCTATCTTTTTGTGTGTTTTTTCTTCTGTTCAATGAGGTCGCACTATAAGCACTTACAGGTCAAATTTTAAAAATATAAGACTAAATAAGACAGGATTTATAACACTAAATGAGCTTATTTTAATTAAGAAAAAAGAGTGGCCTAGCTGAATCTTAATTGTTGGTTGTCATCCTGAACATATGGCCTTCAGTAACATGATGTTGCTGTTGGTGAAAGGCAGAGGTGACATTTTTGAACCACTGCTCCTTACGCTGTTTTTGAATTTTAACTGGGATGTTAATATGAGTCGCAGGGCTGTGTTGTTTAATTCAAGTCTCCATCTTGGGCTAATCTCTGTCAGATGCTGGTTCTGCTCTGGACCTACCCCAGAACCCAAAATTGAAGTTTCTCACATTATATTTATGTATAGCTGCTACCATGACACAAAAATGTGTCTGTCATTTTAACAAGATCCATTATATGATGTAGCAAACTTTTACAAGGAACTGTTGTTGTAACAACTTATCATTTTATTTAGCTATATCATAAAACTTTGAAAATGTTTAGGCCTATTATGAGACAAAATATCCTGTTAAAACAGGCAATATCTTTCATTAAAATGCCACCAGACTTCTTTCATTAAAACAAGAAACTTTTTCTCTTTATATATTGGTAAACGTCCATATGTTGTTGTTAGAATATCAATACCAAGAAAATATGTCATAATGACATAAAAAATATGTTATAACATGAAAAGGATCTTGTTGAAATGAGACACTAGAAACTAAGCAAATATTTTTTGTCGAGCTTGCCGGTAGATACTATATACAAATGCAATTAAGGAACAGGTTTATTTATTGGCTTTTATTGCTTAAAGTTAATTTGTTGTTGAACAGTTATTACATGGAATCTATTGATCCTGAGGAAATTTATTTGGAGAACACACACACACAATTATTTGCCAGTCGGTCTTAGTATGTGGAAGGCTGGATTAACACCAAAGCAAAGTGGGCAACTGCCCAGGGGGCCGCACAGCTCCAGGGGCCCCAACTGCTCTAACCTTGGGGGTTGTGGGTTAACTGGTTTGTGCCAATTTAATTGAAAATTTGTTTGGAAATATGCACCACCAAAGCCCAATATCTACTGAGATGATTAGGGCTTTAAGATGGGTCTTAAAAAGGGTCCTTGTGCTAAAATATAGGGTTGTACATGTTGCATGCATTTTATTAGAAAATCTGTTCCATCTTATACAAACTGTACACATGCTGCACAACGAGGGGCAGGAGTAGGAGCTAATTTGTGCCCCAGGGCCCCTGCAGGACGTCAAACTGGCCGTGGTGTTTAACATGACACAAGTCCCCCTCAGAGTTCATCTCTGCTTCCTCTGGCAGACAGGGGAGCAGATTGAGGAGCCACAGTTTGAAACCCTACATCCTCAGTTCCCTGTTCACGCCGGTGTTTGGATCCGTCTCTGTCCCAGTCTGTCTGTACGCCCTCGTCGTCCCAGATGGTAGAGGTCTCTGTGTCGCTGAAGTAGCCGGGCTGTCCGGTGTAGTGCGTGGGGAAGAGCAGCAGAGGCTCCACTGAAAAAGCTCTCAGGTCCCTCTGCTGAAAATACTGCATGTACTCGTCTCTGAAGGGACAGGGAGGTTGACGTGATAACTTTAGACTGAATACAAAAGGCTCTAACTGGTATTCAAAGCATAACATTTGAATATATATCAGTGGTGGAAACTAACTAACTACTGTACTTAAGTACAATTTAAAGGTATTTGTACTTAAGTATTTTGTTTTCATACTACTTTATACTTCTACTCCAATACATTTCAGGGTAAATATTGTTCTTTTTACAATTATTTGACTTTAGACCAAATACATTTTTTGCATAAAATCATATATGAAATGCTTATAAAATATGATGATTTGTTCTAAATTAAACTACCCAACAGTATATACAAGCAGAGCTGACAAAATTAGTTGATTCATCGATTAGTGGATTGAGAGAAAATGTATTGGCAACTATTTTGATAATAATTTAGACATTTTTTATGCAAAACTCTAATATGTAATAATCATCACTAATCCACGAGAAATAATAATCTAATGATATAATTTATAATAACAAACAGTCACAGGGGCCATTTTTCTGCATTGAGTCCTTTTACTTTTAATACTTTAAGTGCATTTTTCGGATTATACTCACTTTTAAGTAGGATTGAAAAAGCAGGACTTTGACTTGAAATGGAGTGTTTTTATAGTGTGGTATATATAGTGTACTATTACTTGAGTAAAAGATCTGAATACTTCCACCACTATCGACATATACAGTAGGTGAGACTCACTTGGGGTGCTTGTTGAACATGAGGGGCAGGAACTCATCAACAGGCAGCATTTTGTTCAGGGGTTTTGCCTGCAGGAGCTTCCTGGCTCCATTCAGGGACAGGACGTAACCCAGGGTCCAGTAAGAGTAGCCTGGGTGCACGAGGTTGCTGACTCCCTTCACCCAGCGCTCTGCCTCCTTCACCCGCAGCCGCTTACGGCCTATATAACTTTATGAGGACAAAGAAACGTTGACTAAAACAACACTTTAGAAGCGTAATGTGAATATTCAAGGTAGGAGTGATTATCAAGTGATGAAAAATTTGCCAAAAATTGCAATAATTCACTTACATGAAGTCCCATTCAAGTCCCACTCTCTGTACATTTTCCATGACAGTCACCAGCCTGCTGCAAAACCTGGGCTCGAATCTCACATCATCCTCCAGCACGAGCACCTGCTGCAGTTCCTCCTGCACCACCTTAGGGGGCGACACATAACAGCAATACACACTGAACCTCTTCATATGTCTGAGCTCATCATGTTGCCACATCAGCTTCACTGCACTTAGATTTTAAAAGAGTCACAGAGTAAGACCGCACCTGTTTCCAGATGTTGTAGTGGCTGAGGAAGCAGCCAATCTCCCCTCGAGTCAGCACACGGTCTGAATATGGGTCTTTGTACCAAGGCAGCATGTCTATACCCATGGCCTGCAGCTGAGAGGAGTTCAAGGCTCTGTGAACAACACAAAGAAATATATCTCCTCATAATCACAGTCAGCTATAAGGAATTTATTTATTTTCGGACATGTTAGGATTCCACTGTCAATTTCTACAGCAATAATGCTAAATACACTGATTAAAATGGTTCAATCAAAGCATTATTGAACTCAAATATTCTGTCTGTGTTTTTTTAATTTGGACTACTAATAAAACTCATCCATGGTGATACAAAATCTGGCCTTGACTTAATAGACTGCTGATGAAAGCTATTTGATATGGTCAAAAGCACTACAACAAGCAGTAAATAGGTTTTGAGTTAGAATTGTCCGCTATTTAACGTTAGCTTCACCTCAAACAGCTACAACACGAATTAATCACCTTTAATATAATCCTTTAAATTTGATATAAATAGCGGTCCTTCAAAATAATTTCACTACTTTTACTTTTTATACTTTTGCTAATTCACTTTTATACTGTTATGTAGGTAAAGATTTGGCTGCAGGACTTTTACCTATAATGGAGTATTGTTACATTGTGGGAATACTATTTTTGCTGAAGTAAAGTATTTAAATGCTTCTTCCACAACCACATAATGAGAACTGTTACTGTATGTCATACTTGCCATCCACGGCTTCTGTCAGTGTCGCGTTGATGCCGAGGACATTCAGAGTACTCAACATCCTCTCCCGCCGGTCTGAGCGGCGCCTCAGATTAATCAGAAAGATCTAGAGATGGAGAACAATAAAGTGACTGCTGACTTCAACAGCACTCCATAACTAGAAAATATCTCTGCAGCCATTATAAATGTTTCTGTACCTGATCAAAACCCATCTTTCCTGGTTCTTTAGGCACAGTGTGCACATACTGTGAAGGCTCCATGGTGTAGGCAACTGGAAAGTAAAGACATACATTCACATTTCACATATGTATTTCACACAGTATAGTAAATTTGCATTTCAAGAGAATGGTTTCAAGAGAATTTCTTGCGTCAGTTCAACATCTAACTGATGTGAAATTGTCAAATAACAGTGGGAGGAAGGGAAATGGGAGGCAGTGGGCTTTAACAGAGGAGTGAGACATGTGTCAGGACTGTGAGAGGACCAAATATGTTAGTAGAGACCAAGGACATAGTGATCAAAGTCTGAAGATAGAGAGCCTTCAAATGGTCAGTTATAAAGTCAGCTGCATTGTATGCATAATTAGAGGAAGTGCTTACTGAGTGCTTCTGCCAATGTGTGGGTAAAACTCTCCTCTTCTTCCTCCAGTGTCTGGTCTTGTTTAAGGGGCACTGGTAAATATCCATAATGGTCCTTGTTGCACACGTACATTTGAACTCCTGCAGTGGAGCAGACGGATCACATCAGGTGATATGATTATGCTGTTATTAAGGAGAGTGATGATAAAGGTATTCATTGTCAGTGATAAAAGTTCATATTGATATGTGCAATAATAATAATGGGATTATGTGCATATAAATTATAGCATATGTTCTACTGTGAATGGTCTTTATAAGTAAACTTATAACGTTACTACATATAGTAACTACTAGTAACTAACTATTACTTTAATTAAGAAGAGATAGAGGTGTACTTTAAGATGTTAACTAAATTATTGAAGTATTTGTTACACATTAGAATACATTAAGCATCTTCCTGAATGTAGTGTAGTTTAATTTTTAACATTAATTCTTGATTGCTGCATATAAGGATTAACATTAGTGTGTGCACAGACACTAAAAGTAAGATTTTTAGGGGTAAATAAACTCATCATTATGTTTTTTTGACTTCTGTATTGAAACACATTGTATTAATGCATGCCAATATTCCATCATTTCTGAAAGATTTTTAAAAAGACAAAATTTGGGGGGTAATGCATCATTGTAAAGGCTACTATCATATGTTTACATTTTGCATTATTTTTTGCATTCACCCTAGTTTGTGTCAGAATACCTCAGGAAGGTCTTCCCACCTGATAAGAAAAAGACATCACAGTAACGAACACACTGCTAATGACTTCTCACATAGGAAAATGTGACAAACTTCTGACCTGCTTGCCGTGCAGAGAAAGCGAAGGCCATGATGTCATCCACATCGTAGGGATAGTGGGGGTGAGGAGGGTGGAAGGCCAACGCTCGGCTGGCTCTGCGCCTCAGGTCCAGCAGATAGGTGGAGTGCACCATGGGGACTGCAAAGCAGCCCTGCCGCTTCCATCTACGGATGGGAATGTACTCTGGGGTACGTCTGTAGTAACCCTGTGCACAGTATAAAGACCCAGAACAATCACTTTCCTGCAATTTTCAGTGAATTTTCTGCACAGGAAACACACTATATTCTGCTTTGGTCTTTAACAATCCTTACCTGAGGAGTCATGCCACACCAGAAGTTGGAATAAAGACTTTTTGATTCTAACATGGGTGCTACAATTGTCAGATTCTCTGCAATCATGTCAGATAGCATCTGGCTGTTTGTCAGCATGTTGTCACTGTCCACAAACTGAGGGGCAAAGAAGAAACATTAATAGTGTGCTGAGATCCATAATCCTTCTTTGTGCCTTATGGTCCTTTATTGTCTCACCAATATGTAGTCAGTCCAAAGTCGTCTGGCAGCTCTGAGTGCTTCCTGCTTTAACTTCATCACATGGGTGAACCGAGAGTCTGGCCAGTGTTTGGGACCATGCTCGTCTGCATAAGAGCTAAAAAGAAAGAGACACAAACAGAATGTTTTAGGACCAGAAGATCAGAGGATATCAGGTTTGTTACCACTCTATAAATCTATGATTTAAACAGTATCAGATGGTATATGGAGACATTGTTTTATTAGGACGTAGTGATTCACCTTGGTTGCTTCATGGGCCTCCACTCCACCGAGTGGTACAGGTGTTGAACTCCTTTCAGCCACTCCTGAAGCATGGCTGTGCTGTTGTCCACACTGTGGTCAGAGGCTGCCCTGAGATCACAGGATTACAACATTACTGAACACTGACTTCACTTACTTCTTTTCTTCTTTCTTTGTGTAGTTTTCTCACTTGTCTTAGAATTACTTGTTTACTGATGAACAGTATTGCAGAATGTGAAAAAAAAACCTTCAATAAACCAAAACAAGTTAAAGTTTTCCTACTTTTTCCAGAAACATGAACACATTTTTGAATCAAATGATCAATGCAATAAATAAATGTAAATTCACCAGATGACAATGCGGTCCTTTGGATAGTCCAGTCTGTCGATGCATCCCAAGAAGTAAGGGAGGCTGTGTTGTGCATTGCGAGCGAGGATGGTGATCAGCACTGTGGGCTTTAGCAGAGAGGACTCCTGCTGGGCCGTCTGGAGGAGATGATCAGCTGGAAGCTCCTCTGTGCTGCTGTGCAGGAAGAGGAGCTTCACTGCTAAAATCATAAAATATAATCTGAATCCTGCATGTCCAAGAGGCATATTTCCAACAGGGCACCTTGATGTCTCTGTAGCCTCAGACTGGTGCAACTGAGGGAGGGAGAGAAACTCTCACACACGATAACAAACACACACACACACACACAGGGAGAGAGCGAGAGAGAGAGAGAGAGAGAGAGAGAGAGAGAGAGAGAGAGAGAGAGCCTTCATAGATATAAGAACAGTTATTAAATTATGATTATTATTGTAATTATTCTTATTATTAAATCTAAATGTGTTTAATATTAACAATGTATGATGTTTTTATATCAATCCATTGCTATTTTTTATATATATATATACATACATACAGAGTGTGCATAGATAATATTGCTATTAATTCGTACATTTTAAAATATAGTCTATAGATATGTAACATAAAGAGACAGAGAGGACTTAAATAAACGTTAATTGGGGTTTTTCTGCCCTGAGTTCGGTCTGTAAGGCAGTCCGACGGGCTGCGCGGAAATCAAGAAAGAGGAACATTTTCCACCCGGACTTCTTAGTCTGTAGCACGCCGGCAAACACCGAAAACACAACTCGCACATGCCGCGGCGACTTCAGCGTGTCCTGACATCAGACCTTTCACACAGTCTGTGCGTTAGACCCAGGTTGGCGAGACAGGGCTTTGATACGTTCAGTAATTAAAATGTCGGAAGCGTCAGGCCGAGCGGACGTGTTAGAGAAACCTCCTCCTCCTCCTCCTCCTCCTCCTCGGAACTGGATCCTTCAGCACCCAACCGTGAGTGTGGGAGCACTGGTGCGCTGCAGTCACAGGTCTGATGCTGCATCATGAAATGACCAGGTGCTCGTGTTGTTTCAGTATCAGCAGATGCAGGACCTGCAGACTGGGGACAGTGAACAGGTACACGCAGCCTTCCTGGTCTACATGGATCTGGCTGAAGGTGAGTTTGGGTTTGAAAGCAGGTGGCTACTTTTGTTTGTGTGTCATGCAGAGACAGTGGGGCTCATCTAACAGGGGGATGTTTTGTTTTTCTCGTGTATTTATGATCTATATTATTTAGTTAATTCTATTTGTCTTAAAACTTTCAAAGTTAAATATGTTGAAGGCAAAAAGTAATAGAATCAGTCTTTAAATCCCAGCATGTGTGCAACTGTAGATTGTAAAACTCCCTAATTTCCCAAAACAGAACTGAGGACAAAAACAGATACACATAATACACCCCTGCTCAATATTGTCCACATTAAATAGGTACTGTTTGACATGGACAATACCCCAATAGTACCCCAATACCCCCCCCCCACACACACACACACACACACACAGACACACATTTGTACCAAACCCTTTATCATCCATGCAATCAGTTCACACAATTCTGATTTATCATTACACATAAGTTATTATATTAACCTGTAATCTTCTAATTGGTGTCTAGCGCATGGGGAGTAATATGCAAAACGAGGCCCGCCAGAGAAAAACGTTATGAACATGCTCTAAACAGGCAGGGGAAAAGGTTAATCAGTGTTAAGTGCTGACAGAGAACAAGTGCGTGGTGCCCTGTAATTACCTTTGGAGGAGCCACTACAGTTAGCCATAGACTAAGTTAGGCCCCCGCTCTTACACTGTTTCTTGTTCTCTGCAGTGCGTCAGTGGAAACAGGTGTCTTGTGTCAAGAGTCCTGAGCTGCAGGTGGTTTTGCTGGAAGGGAGGGAGAAGGAAGGAGCATCCATCCAGACAATTCTGCCACTGCCTGTTCACCGATCCCTGAGCCACAAAAGGTCCCCAACTTACTGCCACCTCCTTGTTCTGGTTTTAAGACTTTTACTACCACAAGTTGTCCTCCCAGATTACCCAAACTGAAATCTTCCTCATCTCTGATGTGCAGCATACGACACGTGCTGGACAGAGGCTTCCCCATGCTGCTGTGTGCTGTTGCTTCTGACTCCACCCTGGTCTACCAGAGGATGACTGATGGGTTGGTGACACCGGACCCCCCTGCAGGACCCTTCCAGGATGCAGGACGCCGGCAGCACCGGAAGAGACGGCAGCAGCACTGAACGGCTGGAGTGAGAAGACACCTCGATGGTGTTGGTGAACCATAGAAGAGCAGAATGATACAGGCGGCCGGTCGGTCGGCCGGTCAGTCGGTTGATCTGTCTGTCGGTTGATCTGTCTGTCTGTGTAAGATGCTGCTAAAAGGAAAAAGTCAAAGGTGTACTGAAGACATGGCAGCAGGTGCATTACTGAGAGTCCTTCAAGGTCCTCTCAGTAAGGAACCACCAACTACATCCAACCAGTCTAATTCAGTGGTTTCCAAACTTTGAACCCAATGTCACCGGTTGCTAATATGTGATCAGGTCAACCAAAGAGTGAGTTTTATTTGAATAATTTTCACATGAGATGGAAAGTTAAAATTATACAGTAATTAACAAAAAAAAAAAGAGAGATTATTTTCCCAACCTGTAACCGTCTTGTAGCCCCTCAGATTGGGGAGTCCTGACCTCAGTTTGAACCACACTGGTCAAGTTCATTTTTAAAGAAACCTCAGTCTGACTGTGAGAGAACACAGGCCTGTTCCGCCAAACTTTTATTGTTTGGAAGGTTTGTTGTACCCATGCACACTACAAAGTTGACCAGGTGCTCAGTCATTGCAGCCAGGGATGTTTCCACACAACCTTATACTTTACAGTGTGTGGTCACATGCCTTCTTCAAAACCTTCAGAAGGTGATGAGTTGTGCATCCTCAAAACATTTAGGTTACATTAGTAGTAGAGCCTGACTTATACTGGATTTTTGAGGCTGATACAGATATTGTTACATATATTAAAAAAAATCTATATATTTTTTATTATAAATACATAACATAAACAACATTTGTTTTGATAAGGAACCCGACTGTAAATGACAGGAAATTAGTTTGTGCCAAATAAATGTTAAGTTTGTCCTAAATCATATTTAGTTTTTGCTTTTTATTTTGCTCTTTCCTAAAAACAAAAGTACCCTTTTTTGAAAGGACCAGGAAACTGACGTGACAAACGGAAATAATTGGCGGTGTCCAATGTTGACAGCAACACCGGGAAAGTAAACAGCAGGTGATGATCAATAAATAAAGCTGACAGGGAGTGTGTAATGTAAGTACGCTCCAGTCCAAAGTTTAATTAATTCATGTGTTTGCAAGGATTATAAATTTATTTTAATGCGTTAATCTAGTTTACGTTACCTTTAACATTACTGTAAGTGAGGCGAGTCACCTGCAGCTGTCATTTATTTTCATGCTTGTGTTTGTTTCCTTTTCTGTGGAGCTTTTAGTTTATCGTCATGTCAGGCTGACACAGTAACTGAATGATGTTCCGAGCAGGACATTTTAAGTTTAAAATAAACTTAGCAGTGGACAAACTAACGTTATGTAATGGTGACACTGTTTCTAAATGACCCGAGTCATGTCTAAGATCTCCAGGGGGATCAATCAAGCTACACAGCAGTATATGATGTAGTATATGTAGAATATAAATGAAGAAATACCCACATTACCAGCTGCAATATCAAAGTGATGTACACATGAAAGCATCAATAATTATAATCCAAGAATGTAATATACATTATTCTGAAATGGGCTATTTTGCCAAATGATTACTTTTACTTTTGTTACTTTAAGTTTATTTCAGTGTTATTACTTTAGTACATTTAATTAAGTAAAATTTTAAATTACTTTTACTTTTTTTATTTTTACACTGTAGTATTGCTACTTTTTAAGTAAAAGATATGAGCACTTGTTCTGCCACTGAATTTCCTGTTACGTAACGGCTGACATGTACACCAATATCGATATCTCCATAAGATAAAAATGTCTGATAATATCAGACACACCAATGCATCAAATGAATAAGTTAGTCATTCCTAACTGCACTGAGGTGTACACTAATGATTCTATCTATAGCAAGTTTGTTTATATGGTGCAGCATATTTATTACCATTCATTAACACGGTAATGGGGTATTCATTTGAACAACTGGCTGAACTGTGATGAGTATATTGTAGGAGTGTATTATTTTTGAAGATAATTTTTTGGGCCCTTTTTCCACTTTATTTTTGATAGGGACAGAGGGAGAAAAGTAAGTAAGGGAGGGAAAGGAGAGATGACCCGCAGCAAAGGGCCACGAATGGGACACAAGCCTGGGCCGCTGAGATCAGGACTCAGTGTTAATGGTACGCGCTCTATCCAGTGAGCTACTGGGCGCCCCGACGAGTATATTGTTGCTGGCAGGTTGTTCCGTTTGCTGCACTAATTGTGGTGGTGTCGGTTTTCTAACACAAGTAACACAACAGTGTCAGCTGTGTGGATAAGTTACTGAAAACACTTTTTATTTTTCTAGAAAAAAAAAAAAAATCAACATAAAAACTGAACACAACAACATAACACTGGTGAGCGAAATACATAATCAGACTTATATGTGATGTTGTAGTGTAGGGGTTAACATGGAACAGATACTGAAGCAGGGGACATCAATAACCCTGCTGTGTGAGTGCATGAGTGTCTTTTTAATGGTGCAATGGTGTCGTAATGAGAGGAAGGACTTGACTACATGAGACAAAGATTACAACACTTCAACCCTGAGCCTTATTCAACATAAATACTCTACATCATAGCAGAAACAGACATGGACAGACAAACACACTGTACTGGCCAATGTACTGTAGAAAAGAGGTTCATACTGTGTATTGGAATGCAGGAAGTTTCCAACCCCTTGACCTTTCAGAATGAAATATTCAAAATGATGCAGATAGAGACATTATTTTCACTTTGAGTCAGTGTCCACAAGAGCACTCGTTCCTCCCTCTGCTGGAAACGTATATTTGTAACCGTCTTAATGTTTCAAATGTCTGCAGGAAGTTTCCCACGTATGCTGACCTTCCAGGTCTTATCCAAGCAAGTGTGTCTGAAACTCCCCCAAAATCTCATCCTGTAATGGCTTCATTAAGGAAGTAAACCTAAATGTTCTCTCCTTTTGAGAACCTTGGAAACGTATAAATACTGAACTGTCTTTGATTTTGGTGGTAATGTCTCTCTTGGTTGACATGTGAGCAGGAACTAAAGTTGTGAGCAGGAGGGCAAAAAGGTGCTTGATTCAAGTCAGTAATCCATTTTTCTCAGGCGTGTACATACAAGGGACAGTCTAAAGAATACACAGTCCCACCCCGGACATGGTAAGACATGGTATGGTCCATCCATAACACTGGAGTTCTTTCATGTTGGGACTGATGGACACACGACCACAGTGCTATGTCATATCTTCCTCCTCTGAGCAGTAGTCCCGGCCCTGTAAACACAGCAGAGATGTTAATATATATAACATTTTTTTGTCTTATTTGATGTTGCATATGTGATATACAACATAAGGTGGAAATACTAAATTATCACACAGCCCTTCTGGATAAAAAAAAAAAGAAAGATATTTGTTGACGTTTTATAAGTGAAAAAGACTCGACAATCTAAAACAGTCAATTTAAGAGTCAAACCCTCAGGATCAAATCATTTTTTGCTTTGATTATTTAACATTATTAGAAAGAGGACATTAAAATCCCATAACTATAAAATTTCAACAATGAAACAAAGTCTAAGACTTATTTCCATTGTGGTCCTTTTTCTAAAGAGCAACATCTTCTTACTAGACTTACCACGTTACACAGATGTTGAACAATCATACAGAGACAATTTCATTGTATAAGAGGCCAATTCATAATGTTCCCCGTCTCAAACAACAACAATTCAGTGCAGCTTCACAACATGTTTAGATTTAACTCATTATCTAAATTAGAGAAATGTGGCTCTGTCACTGTTCACATTTCTCTCTTCACCTGCACACACACACAGATATGTTGCCCCAAACTGAGTGCATGTTATTTTTGAGCTATTGAAAGGATTTCTGAGACATCTGAGAAAGCAGAAAGGATCTGTTTCTCAAAACTTTCTGATTTCCCATTATGTCTGTGGCAAGCAAGTTTGTTCCCTATGAAGACAAATCTTTAAAAACAAGACTAAATAATGTCCTTAGCCAGCTGTAGTTTTTAGCAAACATTACTACAACACAACTAAATTGTGCATTTTGTTGTAGACTATTTTTAGCCGAGGATACATACACATTTGGTGTGTAAGTGAGTATTTCTGGCAGCAGGACATTGTGACCGACCAGCTCACAATAAACTACAGTGCCTGTGCTCAGTGTAATGAAGGGACATGTCACCCAGTGCAACGTTTGTTGACAATGAGGACAATGTAGAATAATACCAGCCTGACACTTTGAAACACAGTATATGACTTAACTGCACTTATGCCATAAAACAATACAACTCATAAAGACGGCCACAGTTGAACAAAAGTACTCCTCTATCTCACCAGATATCGTCACACGGCAGCACTGTCTGTAAAACATGCTTTCAACAATAGGACTTTAAATAGCCACACTCGTGGAATGCACTGGACGTGACAGATTGAGGCTGTTTTTAAGTAACATCGTGTCATCCGCTGTGTCCTCACTCGCTACAGATTTGCTGCAGTGATAGGATTAACCTCCATTATGTCATTTAGCAGGAGCTTTTTCTAAAAACATAAAGTGATGCTCCATTGATGGGTGGTCTTTGCTTACTTTTTCAATTTTCTCATCCAACATCCTGAAGAATTCTTGCTGACTCTCTGAGGAGTGGATGCTCCTGCAACAGCAAACGGTATGGCAGGTTCGATAACAAAGGACATGACGAAGAGTTTAGATGATGACTGAACAAAATAGACAAATATGCTACTAATACCCAACATATAAATACATGTTAATGATATTGTTATAGCAAAAACGGCATTATCAGTGACACTTACAGAATCTTTCCATTTCCGTTTGACCCTGTTTCATCCATGTGTTGACCTTTACCAAGGAGAGCACTTTTCTCCTGCAGGACATCCAAGCAAATACGCACACAATTACCATCTGATCAAAAAGTTGTCTTATGTCCCATTATTCAGCAGACAGGAGATTAAAACAATTTATATCGGCTTATGTAGTTTTGTAGTCATCAATCATCATATTTTAAACAGCCACTTATATTGATTAATTAACCTTTTAAAAATGTGTTATTAGACAATTTTTATATTTCAAAGTATTTAACTTCACATAACAAATGGCATTAATACAAACTCATAAATGATCTTCCTTCCTTATTGTGTTCCAGTTATTCCTCATTAGTATGCAGATGCATGCAGCATAGTACTCAAACATTTGATCAAATGTGTCTGAATACAAAGTTTAATTAACCATTTTTTACACACCGATAAACAGAAGCCATCATAATATACCAAAAATGTCCCATTTTATCATAAAATGGAAAACAAAGAGTACAATAGATTCACGCACTGTGCTGTCCTGGCCGTCCACTCCTCCCTCTTCTCCACTGATGTACTTGACTTTCTCCACTCCTTTCATCTTGTACTCATCTGTGACAGAGTGGGAGACAGAGAGGAGCGCATCTCCTCTTATTAATACGCGACAGCAGAGGCCGGCGGCTGGCACGCAGAGGACGACCCACTCACAGCCGCTCTGATCGCTCAATCCTCCGGGTTAATAGTTCTCACAGTTCAGTACTTGGCAAAGTAATTATGTGCTTGAGTTCTCACGCTCCAGATTAAATCCTCTCTTAACAATGGTTGGCAAGCTGCAGACACATGAGCTGTCAGCCTGATTCTCCTCTTTTCTCTGCCTCTCCATCTTTTCTGTCACAAAATGCACAGCCCCCCTCCTCCATCTCACTCCCACGCATTTAGAAAGGAGGAAATGAAAATACAGTTACGGTGCATAGTATCGATGGCCTGATGGACACATACAGTTATGTAGCTCGCAGATAGTTTCAGTTTATTTTATTTAGATTTGTGCAGTCAGACACCATCTGTCTTACAGGCCCCTAATAGGAAACCTGGAAATGAAACTTCAAGCAAGCTGATTTGTTTTTACATCCAAGCAGTGGCTTATGTTTGCACATAGCAAAAGATGTGTGCTTTTTTTGTACTTTCTTTACCTATTCAAAATGTTTGTGTTAAATATTTAACATATAAACTGTATTTTTATATAAATATCCTTAAAAAGAGAGCTCAAACAATTTAAGTTGAGTAACTAATTAACTCACTATACATCAACACTTCAACATCAATTGTTTGAGTCATTTTTTCTAGTAAAAATTACAAATAACCACCGGTTTCAACTTCTCCAGTGTGAGAATTAGTGTTATTAATATGTAAATTTAAATATCTTGGGCTTTTAGATTCTTGATCAGACAAAACATCTCAACTTGGGCTCTGAGAAACAATTTTGTGACATTTTATAGACCAAACAATTACCAAAATGTTACTGCCGCATTAATAGTTAGTAAAATGAATTGTTAGTTGCAGCCCCAGCAAGATTAAAAAATGATGGTAGCATCTTATACACTGTGGCTCCAAGTGTTTGACCTTTCATGTGCACCTGTTTTTAATAAAAGCACTAATGAAGGGTCCCATGTTATCTGAGAGCATCAGAATCCATCCCAGCACTATTCAGTACGGTTAACAATTCTCAAAGCTCTTGGAAAAACAAATGGATGTATCATCATGAGAGTGGATTATTCTGAATATTTTTTAAATACTCATATCGATGTCCATATGACCTAATCTTTCAAAATTCAGATTGTGCAGTCTGTGTCCAGGTCAACAGTGAATGACATTGATGGATGGTGCCAAATACCTCACAGTTCTCAAAAGTCCAGTCCAACCCCAAGTGAGAGCAGCAACATTGAGGAAGGGGAATATCACCTGAACATAAAGGTACGTGACAAAGAAGGAATAGGTGTGTGAACAGTGGACAGACTGACCAGAGAGGAGGTCTCCGTTGCTGTAGGCTTTGTTCTGGCCCTCCTCGCCGCTGGGCACGGCAGACACCTGCTTGGCAGAGGTGCAGCCCATCTCCTCCTCCTCAGCTGCTCTCCTCCTCAGCCCCGAGCATCACAGGCGCACCTGAGGGCAGGTGCGAGGGAGCGACACAGCGGGGTTAGACGTGTGGGTGCGGATCGGGGGGGGGGGGGGGGGGGGGGGGGGGGGGGGTTAGGGTTTTACACACTTCACACGGAAGAAAGCCTCAGGCCTCTTCGTGAAAGGTTCCGCCTCTGGAGAGATCACCCGGAGGAGCGCCTGGTCCCTGTGACCTTAAAGGACAGGAAAGTGAGCTCCTGTGTATTTTCGCAGGGGAATGCGTCCCCTGAACTTCAGCTGGAGGAATCCCACTTTTTTTTTTTTTTTAATAATCAATTAGTCATGAAGCGCCCCACCCTTGGATTCAGACACGCGGGCATCTCGATCTATCCTCGGGGGAGACAATATAATATAATAGACGGGTTCCGCCGGGCCGGGAAAACACCAATCAGAAGGTGCGCACGGCGGTGCCAGCTGCAGAGCAACAATAAGGCCTTTCAAGCTGTTACGATGCCACTGTGCCAAGCCGCCGGGTCATTTCTATTAGTGAATGGGGTTTTTTTTTTTTTTTCTTTCCTTTTTTCTGTGGCGCTCAGAGGATTAAACTGTGCTCAGCGCTCAAGTGCTCCCATCACATCACATCACGTCGGCATGTCGGACTCGCAGCAGTATCATGAGGCTGCGTGTCGGAGCCGGTGCTCTGGGAGTGTTTCGCACCAGGGCTGGACGGTGCACGCACCGGCCGCCCCGCACACAGTCAGGGGGACGCGTCCTCCTGACTGTGAGCCTGCATCTGTGTATTCATGTGCGGAGGGGATGGGACACACGCTGCGGCAGATAAGCGGCGCGCCGCGGGGGGGGGGGCTATTTCGCACAGTTTCGAGGCAAAGCAAATGGGGAAACCAGAGGAGGTGCGAGGGAAATGCGTCGCCTTTAAAGCCGCAGCGCTGCAACGATCGCCTCGTTTCGCAGCATCGGGAGGGAGGGAATAACGAGCAGGGGTCCCTTAAACAAATGGTATGAAAAGAAGATGCAAAAAAAAAAAAAAAAAAAAGAAAAAGAGCAGCCATTCCGCGGCCAGCAGGAAAACCGCCGACACGATATCGCGGATAGGCTAGGGAGTCAAATAAACAAACAATAGATTGCAACACAAACGGGGCGGAATTACCTTTCTGGTTTGTCCATTGTCTCGGCTCTCGGGGGTCCTTCCTCTGGTTCTGGTTCAGAGAGGCTTCACTCCAGACGGAGGACCCAGACAGACCGCATCTGCACCTCTCGGCTCGATACAGGCATCAGCAGTCGCGATGCAGTCAGTCTGTCTGCCAGCTGTCTGCTCGGAGCTCATGGCCTGCTACTCTGTTAAAGTGATAAAACAGCGCCTACTGATTAGAAAAATAAACAAGCGGGTCAAACATCGGCTAATGCGAAATTCCAAAACTGTTCCCCCCCCCCCCCGGAAATAACCTTTATTCTCAGCGCTCAACACAACCAGTCCACTTAATTTTCCATACGACTGTGGAAGCGTCCTACCTCTTTATGCGATGGATGTGTGACTACGGAGTTGCACCTCGTCCGTTGCCACTCGGGCCCATTTCAGCGGCGCACCGCGGACTTCCGCCCAGCTCTTTCCTCCTGCAGCGTCGAAGTTGACAGCAAAAAAAAAAAAAAAAAAACACGCAAAGTTTCTCAAGTTCGTCGTCTCCGTCAGGACCGACAGGCGAGCCCGCCGGCAGCATGGTTTCCCTCACGATGATCGCCCGTGTGGCCGACGGACTGCCGCTGGCTGCGTCCATCCAGGAGGACGAGCAGGTAACAGGAGCGCACGCCGGACTCCAGTCAGAAACTGTCGTGTTTAAGGGCGAGAAAGTTTGTGGAGCAGACCTCCCCAAAAACAAGAATAAAGGCTTTATTTTGATTTTTCGTGGTATATTTGGATAGTATATGTAACTAGATAATCCACGAAGCTGCAGTTTGTTTTAATACAACTTCAGCTTAATTTTTAAACGTTAACAATAACATCCGGCGTTATATTTGTGATGTCCATCCCCGTGTGTCAGTTTTACTATAAACATCTGTGCAATAAAAACCTTATTCAAAGTTTAGCTAAGGATAAAATTAGTTTATTGTATGCCGAAAGTTTATCAATATTTTGCAAAAATGTAGCAATAGCTTTGTTCAACTTAATCTTGCTCGAAGACATCTTTCTTTTGTGTTTTGTGATTGTTTGTGTCGTTTTAAAATGAGTGTCGATGCAACGTTATCTGTACAGCTTTACGTATGGCACTTCTGAATGCAACCTGTTTTCAGTCAGGGAGAGACCTGCAGCAGTACCAGAGCCAGGCCAAGCAGCTGTGCAAGAGGCTGAACGCTCAGAGCCCGGACCGCTGCACGCTGGAGGCCGGGGACATGAACTTTCAGTGAGTTCCCACAGGCACCAAGTACTGTTGTTCACTTCAAGTGTATTCAACCCTAACACATAATCCACATGTTACTTCTTTAATATTGTACAGTTACGTTTAGTTTGATACTTGTATTACCAGGCATCAGATATTTTGAATGATCATTGCTTCGGACTGAATTTATGCGTCTTGTTTTCAGCTATGTAATAGCACAGGGCGTCTGCTACCTGTTCCTCTGTGAGGCTTCATTTCCCAAAAAGGTGGCTTTTGCATACCTCGAAGACCTCCACAGTGAGTTCTACGACCAGTATGGAAGAAGAGTGCCCACAGTAACGAGGCCGTACTCCTTCATCGAGTTTGGTAAGGCTATTTGCGATCCGGCACATTCAAGAAACACTGTGTCCTTCACTTTGTGCACAAAGAACCAAATCCTTGACTGAGCGTATATTATACATGCATTGTTCCAGACACATACATCCAGAAAACAAAGAAGTCATACGTTGACAGCAGGGCCAGGAGGAACATGGGCAGTATTAACACAGAGCTACAGGATGTCCAGAGAATTATGGTGGCAAATATTGAAGAAGTTCTGCAAAGAGGAGAAGCTCTTTCTGGTAAGTACAGTAATAAAAAAAAATCTGTCCAGTAGCTGCACAAAACACAAGGGACAAAATAGAAATATTAAAAAGTCAAAGGTGTTGATTTTACTTTACAGTAGATTTTGTGGGCAGTTTGTGGGGATGTTGCATAAAATTGTAAGAGTTCCCTGTTACCCTTGTGAAAGTCTTTGCCCACTTTTCTAACAGTATTTAGTCAGGACTTTTCAAAACTAGATGTCCAGTTCATCTCATCCTGATTCTCCTATTTCCCTCAGCTCTAGACACAAAAGCCAGCAATCTGTCCTCCCTGTCGAAGAAGTACCGCAGTGATGCCAAATACCTCAACACCCGCTCCACGTATGCCAAGGTAGCTGCGGTGGCGGTGTTCTTCATCACACTCATCATCTATGTGCGTTTCTGGTGGCTCTGATGGGCTCTCAAACAAGGACTTTGACTTAAGGGAGAAGGTGTTTCTTTTTGAAAAGTAAGCATTTAAACTGATCCGGTTACATTTCTGTTCCATACCAGGGTGCCTTGAAAGGATCATATACAGTCTCTGTGAAGGTAGAAATTCTTTCTATGCTTTATCCAGCTTTCAGTTATGCTACATATTCAGTATAAACTGAGCCATAGGTCTGTGATGGGACTTGGCTATATATAAAAGCAAATGATTCATGGTGAGTTCATGTACCTCTGTTTACTGGAATATTACGAGCAGGGGTGTTGATAAATTAATGTTTACAAACTGGTATAGGGGTTTCTTTCAGAGTTTCAGCATTTATGCATATGCACAGGTTTTGTGAAAAGTCTTAAAACTGTGATAAAATAATGTTTATTGTTAAAGTTTACATTGTAACAAAGATTAAATATTTATCAAATTGTCTGTTTCTATTTTACAGCTGTATTTATAACAAAAGTTATGTTAATATCATGAAAAGACAGGGACAGTCCTTCACTTTATGGTATACACACACTTGATAACCCAGCATTTCTAAGGTCACATACACACTAACCCAGTGAAGCCAGCTGATGTTCACACGAAGAATACATTATGAAGCAATGTTACACATTTACAGGAGAAGAAGTCACACAACAGTCTCTGGCAGCTGCTCTGTACAACCAGTGTAATGGTGGCCAATGTTGGAGTGGGTCCTGTGCTACTGGTGTCGGAGCAGGTTTAGAATAAAGAGTTACTGACAGGCTCTGATGAGTCGCCTGACCTCCAGAATCAGATATTTTGGATGGATGATCAACTGTCAATAGATCAGATATCAGTTGCGAGGTGTTCGGGGGAACATTAAAGCTTGGGCTCCTGGTTTGTAGAGAAATTCCCACACTTACAAGAGTAGAGTTCTTGTCCCTGTCCTGTCCTCCAGGGTGATCAATGCATGTTTGACAACAGACTTAGGCCATCATATCAAAGTCGTCTCTCTGCAAAAGAAACACAGTGGTCATTTGCATAACATCGGCATTGTGATTTAGCCCAGAAAAATGATCAATGACACTTGTAGGTTTTTTGACTCGGATGGTCATTTGCTTGGAAACTAAAAAATGTAAGCATTTTACTTCAGTGACTGTAGGATAAAATATGTGAGCAGATCCTGAAAACTCACCTCGTCATTATAATTCATGACATGCTGCTTGATCTTGGAGGAGTCCACCCACGTGACAAAATCTTCCATATTTCTGAAAGACGTTGCAGTAATAGTGTCAGTATTTGATCAAGACACGTTTGCACATGCATCTTTAATGTTCATTTATTAAGTTAAGAGGTTTCAAACAAATTATGAGAAGACACAAACAACTGTTGGCACTAACCTTGTGACTAGAAATGCTGGGTCCGTGACGATGTCTGGGCCAACACGCACGTCTGAGACTGAGTCAAGGTCAATACTGCGAAACAATTTCTACCCTTGGACCTGACAAAACTAACCAGTCTTTCACAGGAAATTCAACTTAAGAAACAAGATGAGAAATGTTGTAGGCATAAACACTTGCAATGATGCAGTAATGAAGGATACGTCCTTGTTCAATGAATGTGATGGCAGTCTTCAGGTTCTGAGCCATACGAAGGTTCAGCATGATGCTGGGCAGCCTCCTCCTGCAGGAGACGCACGTGTGATTGGAACGAAGGAAAACAGGCTAGTGATATAAGATCACGTCCAAGGATGCGGTTAGAGTACAACGTGTTTGTGGGATGATTTACCTGCAGAATGACGAAGCCGTGACTTTCTCTGTGAGAGACAGATTCTGTTTGGTGGGGAGGAGACCAATACTGTACCTTATGTGAGAAAACAATACAAGGATCAGTGATAGTGATTTTAAAACAGACAAACCGACAAAGGAAAACAAGCACCACTGTATGTCAGTACAGGAGCTTGTACCATGAAGCAAGTTCAACTTAATCTGGCTGTCTTCACTGAGGCTAACGTTGGTGATCCTGGATGACTGATATCATGAAGGTAGTTATCAACTGGGTCTGCTAACTCTGGGTTTTCCTATCCAGCTACGAGCGCATCCATGTAGAAGAGGCAGAGTTGTTAATTAAAAGTGACACCAGCAGAATCACGAGTGGAGTACTTGATATACATTGATATGAGATGAAACGGCGATACGTGCAGGGAAATAAAATTATAGCAACAGCAAAAACGAACATTCAACAAGGTGAAATGTATAAAATATAGTCACATAACTACAATATAATAAGAGTAAACACCAGAAATATTTTTTAAATATTAAAAGTAAGCGTAAGGCTATAAATATGTGCTCAAATTAAAATACATGTCTTATGTATTTAGTATAGAGTGACTATTTTTTGCTTTTTTGAATGATGAACAAACCAATTTGATGGACATTATAGAATTAAATGTAATGTAGGTCTGTTTCTGCAGCCAAAGCAGAGAGGAGAAGAAAAGTAATCAACGCCTGATACGGCCTATCTCACCAAATTGTGGCATTTATAATCATGGGAAACATTTATTTTGTTTTCTAATAAAAGACAATAGAGTCATAGTTTTTATTCCCATGTATCATCAAAACATCACTGTATGTTATTCTAAGCTGCAGTGATGGAATAAGAGTGTCAGAGCATCTCTTAATCATCCTCCGTTTATTAGAAGCTTTGCTTTAAACCTGAAACAGCGAAGCGACTCTACTGACCTATAAAAACATCCATAGCTCTCCGTAATTTGTCACTTTATTGTAAATAAAGTGCTGGTGTCCCTGTCAGGATGGAGGTTTTGATCTCAGGTTGGCCCTGCAGCATGGGTTACCATGGTGATCTGCCCTGCTTTGTGAAACAGGAAAACCCTGCAGAGCCCAAAGAGAGCCAGGTAACCCACCAAACTCTCTCTCTCTCTCTCTGTGTGGTGCAGGGCTGAACGTCTTTAGACAGAAGATGGTGTCGAGGGCGAACAACACCGCTGAGAAACTCACAGCTTTTCTAGCAGTCGATGTGAGCTCTGGGCCCTGAAGCCATCTTTCTCATCCAGGTCTCTGATTTTCTGGGCCAGGTCTCTGACGTTGCGGCTCAGCTTGTTGTACCTGAGACACAGGGCAAAGACACGCTGTCAAAGAAACGCAGGACGCGACAAAAACAACCACCGCCACATGTCTGACTCAACGCTCGTTTTGCTGGGTGTGAGTACTGCTGCCTTCACACGGTCTGCTGGCCTGGAGCGACCCCAGAGGCCGGTGATGGCAGCCGCACAGGGCCGGGCCTTACTTGGTGTAGTCCTCCCGCTTCTCGATGCGATACTTCCGCAGCACCTTGACCTCGTGCAGGTTGTTGTCCACCTCCCAGTTGATGAAGTCCACCTTCTTCAGCAGCTTCTGTTCATGGTGCTTCAGTTTACGAACCATCGTTACCTCGTTTCGCCGGCCGAGAGTCCTTCCCACGGCAGGAGGAAGTGGAGACACGGGAAACACGTGTTCTTCTTCTTCTCCGGCGACATTAAAGGTCCAACATCCAGTCAGCGCGGCCCGCAGCGCCATCTACCGCCTTAAACAGCTCTTCACTCCGCCTGTGGAGGCATTACAGCCTGATGTCCACACGGGTCCTTCCTTCAAATGTCTCAAAATATCTTCAAATATTATATATTACTTTTACATAGAAAATGTGTATTGAAAAATTAAAAAAATAAAATAAAAAAGTAGAAAATAATTAATATTATAAATTGATTCCTGTGATGTAATATCACGTAACCAGCTTACTTTAAAGTATTTGGTTGAAGTTTGGGGAAAGGCTGGGCCGGTGAAGATTGTTTATACATTACGAGCTCTTGGTGAGGGTTTTTGATTCATTTTCATTTTGGTTAATGAGGATTTTCTTTTTTTTTTCTTTTTTGTTAATATGATGTTTCTCATTTTGTGGGACATAGTGCAACATGTTTTTCTCCAGCAGGTGTCAGCAAACGTTTATAATATGTGTTATAATAGGTCCGTACATGTGAATTCTTTCATTCATCAGAGGGAGAAAGTCCGTGCCCCTGCTGTATATACACCCAGAGTATACTGCAACTATCCTCATGGCACAGCTGTGAGTTTTCTGTCTAAGTCTGGCTGTAAGCACCGGTCGGATTAACTTTATGAGTGTTAGAATAAGCGCACAGAAGAGCGAAAAGGAGAAGACTGCCCAGCTTGTCATCCACGTCCTCAGGTAAGTTACTGTGTGATGGAGGGTTTGAGAAGTGTTTCTTTCAGGCATGGAGAGAGAGTTTGACTTTTTTTCAATCTGAAAAGACCCCTTCAGGGACAGTTTGATCCAATTCTGCTTTATTATCAGCACCAGACTGCAACTAATAACTTTAGAGGAGCTTTTAATAAGATATGTGGGCTTGAAGAAAAAAGATGGTTGCTTTAATTCATTCATTCATTCAATCAATCAATCCCTCATCCCCTTCCCACTTCCTGACGGATCCACATCCTGATGACATTGTCAAGTTCAATATTGGTTGAGGTCAACTCCCATTAAACAAATGAAAACCTGGTTTCTTTGTGATGGCAGCCCAGCCCTCTTCTGCTTTTCACAGATCCAGGTCACCGGCAGTACGATAACTTGTTACGCTCAGGTTATAATTCTCAGCACATTCCCCAAATGTCATGTTTCCTTGCCCTGTATGCTGAATTCTCAGAATGAGGGCTGTGCTTGTACTTGTCCCAAATGTCCCAAAGGTGGACCCGTGGTGGATGCCCCACCCTCACCAGAGACCACAGACAGAAACACTCTTTGACCTGAGTTAAGTCTATGTTACCTGATGCTACATTTGCTTAGGAAAATTAAAAACAAAAAGGAGTGTACTGGCACCTCTGCACCACTCAAAGCCAGAGTGACTGTATAGTATTACACCTGGTTTGGAAAGATGTTGAGATACAAAGAAACCAGTTTTGATAGAGCTTTTCTCAGAGCTTAAAACACCTATTTATACCTGTCAGGGCCTCAGAGAGCGTTTTGTGAGAAACATGTGTGATGGCGAGTGTGAGTGCGTCCTCCCCTCTCACTCACCGTCCCTCCTGCTGTAGGGGAAGGAGGCAGGAAGAGCATCCTTTTAACTAAGCCAGGTGAGTTTGACACGTGTGTAAGAAATCTCCGTATAACATCTGTGTTCATTTGCCACACTTATCATCTGTGACAGGTTTCAGGGTTTTTAAGCTGGACTGGGTTGGTCTCTAGGGGCAGGTGGTGTATCATTACTGTGTTCTGTCAAGACACCATGTTGATACTTTATGTGTGAAATACTGAGACCGTTTGCTTAAATAAAAGTAGCAATACCTCTATTTAAAAATACTGTTTTACAAGTAAAAGTCTTACATTCAAAAGTAAAAGTATAGAAGTATCAGCAACAAAATGTACCTTGATTTTCAAAAGTACTCATCATGTAGACTGGCCCCTGTTAGTGTTTCATTATAGATCGTTGAGGTATTCAAATTTTAGTTGGCTGAGGTTGAGCAAATTTTACTGTTGGGTGGATTCATTTGTAACCATATATATTTTATAAATGCATCATATGTTTTTTTATGTAAGATGTTAATCTGAAAAGTAACTAGTATCTACAGCTGTCAAAAAATGTCATGGAATAAAAAGTATAATACTTCCCTCTGAAATGTAGTGGAGTAGAAGTATAAAGCAGCAAAAAATAGAAATACTAGTAGTTGAACAATGTTTGGCTGTGCAGGATGAGTTTGTGATGACCGAACCATCAGTGGGATGCCACTTATTAAGAGCTTAAAAAAAATCAATATTCTTGCAGCTCTCTCAAGTTAATTTTAGCAAATGATTTTCAGATTTCAAGATCCATGCATAGCTGGCAACTGAAAATGAAAGCTGATGCTGTTTCTTAAAATGTGCTTAGAAAGAGAGTGAGAGAGCAGAGTGTGTTGGGTCTGACACACACACACACACACACACACACACACATTAACACACACAAACAGAGAGGGATTGTGCAGCCATGCCTCTCCTCTACAGTCAGCAGAGCTGCTATATAAGGAGGTCAGTGTGTTGAACACACCACACCTCTTGTTCTGTCAACACTTCTTCGGCCTTCGTGGCTCGTCCTGTAGTAGCTCCTTACCCCAGTAGAAATGAAATGACCATTTTATTACATGGCTCGGTGGACTTTGTCTCTTGACTTGTCAGTAAAAGTGTAAACAGAGCTATACATTTCTTCCCCATGTTCTCAGTCGCTGTTACACTGTATCACTAGTGGTGTTAGCAGGGGTTAGTACTACGGTACAAACAATCCACCTGGCTATTGGTGCTTTTCAGTTTTACCTTGTAAAAACCACCACTCTGTAGTGACAATGCTGCAGAAGTTTAGTATGGTTTGCCTCTGTGGATATTCTGCCTTCTGCGCACAAGGATTTATAAAATGTTAAGGCATTTGGATGAAGTAATGAAGAAAGGCGGTAGAGACTGTTCAGAGACAAGATGCTTCCATCAGGAAATGTGAGACAAAAGAGTGAAAAATGTCCATCCTTGATCCTTTCGGACACCGGAGATACGAAACTGGTAATAACGATCTAATAACTGTCAACTGAACCATTCTCATGTTATAAATAACAACTACACACCCAACAGCGTGCTCTGCTCTCTTGTTGGTGTTTTATTGACAGCAAACAAATGAAATACAAACTGTTTCAGTATAAATGACATCAAACTTGATGACTGCTGATGTACTATGTGTGTTTGTGTGCGTCAGTGATGAAGAAGTATATAAAAGTACAAATACAACAGTGTAAAAATACTCCATTACAAGTAAAAGTCCTGCATTCAACATCAGGACATTTCGGCCACCGGTTTGTGCTTCAGAGCAGTGCAATGTGCAGTGGTGTAAACCTGTGACAGCTGTAGTTTGTAGTTACTAATCAGATAAAGATTTCACATGAAACATTTGATAAAATAAAACACATGATTAAAGATTTAACCAGTTGTTCCCAAACTTTTTGGCTTGAGACCCCTTACAAAAAAGGGTCCCTGAGTTCAGATGTCTATTAGCAGTTCCACCAACGACAGTTTTCCCCGTTAAACTTCTATGGTTTAATTTAAATAATAAGCTTTTGATACTAACTGATAATACTTCTGTACTATAGTTGGGTAGGATTTTAAATGCAGGACGTTTACTTGGAATGGTGTATTTCTACGTTGTGGTATTACTTAAGTAAAGGATCTGAGTACTTCTTCCACCTCTGAGTGTAACACCAGTGATACTCAAATGTTATTAAAAAGCAAATGCCCATGTAAAAAAAAGTGTAAAATAGCCTAACAGAAAAAAATCAATTAAAATTAAAATTTTGTAGAACAGAAAACTGAAGGCTGTGGTTTTGATGACGAACTGCTGGTTGCAAATCCCAACTTCCTGAATCAGCACTTTTTTTCTGTAAGGTGAAAGTAGTTTTGAAGTTGGGCCGTAAAATAGTTTTCCCCCCTGTCCCCATCATTCTTACTGCTGGTTTGATCTTTGTTTTATGAGCTCCATGACTGCAGGCAAGTCACATTAATGCCCTACACAGCCTCAGGCTGGACGCAGTACCTTTCTGTTTAACTGCCCTTTAACTACTGACTTGCATTCCTGATCATTCTGCCCTCACTCTCTCAGACTCTCTAATGTCTGTGAAGTCTACCCTTTCTCTATTCCACTGTTTTTTTCACTTTCATTCTCCCTCCATAGTTTTTTATTTTTTATTATTTATTTATTTCTTTATATTTCAGCAGCAGTATGTCTCCTTTCTCTGAATTCACTCATTCATTCCGTCTTTTTTCCTTTCTGTCCACCCCGAAGACTCTTTCCCTGTCTGGTGGCTCGGACACAGAGTCCTCCACGATGGTCTTGTCCTCGTCACACTCCTCGAGGCTGAAGTACATGTCTCTGGGGGTGCTGGTGTTGCAGACCACCTCGCTGGTGCTCAGCATGCGCTACTCCCGCACCCTGACAGAAGACGGCCCCCGCTACCTGGCCTCATCCGCCGTGGTGTCGGCCGAGGTGCTCAAGATCCTCGCCTGCGCCCTGCTCGTCTTCATGGAGAACAGTGAGTAGCAAATGTGGGGAGCGTGAGAGCGACGGTTGAGATCTTTTCTCTCTGTGTTTAGTCTATTAGCAGGTGTAGACTTGGCACTTCTGGATACAAGATCTCATATAAATGCTCCCCAGTCTTCTTAATACCAGGACGCCTGCTGTCAGACCTTCTCTGTCTCTTCTCTTTGTCTCTTCACTCCATGGGTGGTCCCTTGGTTAAATTACTGACAACACACTCTCTGTCTCTGCCAGATTTCAGTGTGCGGGCGATGAACCAGCTGCTGAAGGAGGAGATTGTAAACAAGCCCACGGAGACCATGAAGTTGGCCATTCCTGCAGGGATCTACACACTGCAGAACAATCTCCTCTATGTTGCCTTATCCAACCTGGATGCAGCCACCTATCAGGTAACACTGGTTCAGGTTTGCTCTATGTGTGTGTGTGTGTGTGTATAATTGAACTGATTTCTGTATGGCAGAGCTTGGTATGTGTCAGGGCTAAATGTTCATTTTTATTAAAAATCCTTGCTTAACCAGTTAAGTGCCCTGAAATTACAAAATATTTTCTCAATTAACTCGTTTGTGTGTCCATTATTATTGTTTAATTCCACCAGTTTGTACCCTTTGGTTACTATCTTGCACATTGCACTGTTACATAAACTTTAAACATTTATGACAAATTTATTGTCAGTTTTTTATTTTACATTCATACTTTTGCAGTACTTGCATTATCTTTCTTATATTTCTATATTTTATACTTATTATGTTTCTTGTTGTATGTGAGAACCTACGTTGCAATAAATCTGATCCTGATTCTCAAAATACGTTTAGAGATACATTCAACATCTATCTTTTAAATATCAAATACTGATGTAGACAAAAAGGTTTTTGGTTTTATTCATCACAAAGAATGTGGCCAAAACAAGGCCTTGTTCATTTGCAACTTTCAGTCACATAGCAACTGCGCTCTCACAACTTAAACTACATGAACACCAAGATTATTCTTCTCAACTTCCCGTTCAAAATACAACCTCATGAGTTCTATTTGAAGAAAGTGAAATTACTGAAGTCCTGACACCTTTTCCTTGCTACCCTATAATTTAGTGTTTTTACCAGTTTTCTGTCCGTATTATTAGCCAAATGGGTTTTGCTACAAGATTTTCATAAAGATGAAATGACAAGACAATATTTGGCTATGTGCTCCACAGGTGACGTACCAGCTGAAGATTCTCACCACAGCACTGTTTTCTGTCTCCATGCTGGGGAAGAGGTTGGGCTTCTACCAGTGGCTCTCGCTGCTCTTCCTCATGGCCGGAGTCACTCTGGTGCAGGTACCAGCAGACACTGAAACTGCACGGCACCTGAGCTGTTTCTGTTGGATGAATGTGACATTATTCACTCAATAAAAGAGTTATATTTCTCTGACATATTTGAAGTCCCTTCGCATGTGGTCACCGGTGTTTTAACCTCGACAGTGGCCCACAGAGTCTGAAGGTGACTCCGAGCAGAAGATCCTGTCTGCAGGCTCCCAGTTTGTGGGACTGATGGCTGTGCTGATGGCCTGTGTGTCCAGTGGCTTCGCTGGAGTTTACTTTGAGAAAATCCTCAAGGAGACTAAACAGAGTGTGTGGCTCCGAAACATACAGCTGGGTGAGTAACTATGGCCTCTGTTTGTTTGGTATGATGACAGGATATATGTGTATATTGGTGTGTGTGTGAGTTAGATAATAAGACTCTTGTCAAAGTCAGTTTGTTAGGTGCCTCAGCTATTTCTAAACTTCCCCACCTTAACCCATCCTCCTCTCACACCCGCAGAAATTCATGTTCTGTATGACACAAATAGGAACTGACGTAAGGTTTTTATCGTTTTACAAATAATATATTAATAGTAGCTGATTGCCAAACTGATATAGTTTCCGAATGTTATGCAGTCAAAGCACATTGAATTGAAGAGTTAAAGCTGAGGATTTTTTGCAACCTAGCCACCTAAAGGTTGGTCTTATTGATCGGTTATTACTGACCTATTAAGCTTTAATACATTATTTATTTAAAATTGTACACATGAAGTTCAGTTTACTTGTCAAGAAGAATGCTACTCAGCCTGTGAAAACAGGTGTATAATGTCCTCTGTGGCTCTGGAGGGAGGTTTCCAAAGTCTGAGACAATGACCCTGGTGATCATCAGGGTTAGGATCCAGTGTTTGTGGAGCTTGACTGATACTAGAGACTTTAAATCAGGATTTCTCAGGCTCTGCTTCTTTGATTTATTTGACTATTCTTGAGTCCCCCATTTTATGGAGGTGCAATACTAAATTGCTGGAGTATTCCTTCAAATTCAATACAAAAAGTTAATAATACTGTATCTGCATACAAAAAAGTGCAACAAACTACACCTCTGTGTATACAGTATAGCTGATAGAGCAAAACTGCTGAATCTTACTTTTGTTTTTAAAAGGTGAAATTCAGCCAGGGGAAACGTATCTCCTCCGGGTCACCGTAATCAAGGTACAGAGAGGAAATATTATACCTTTGTATTTCAATATAACATACTCCACCACCACCATGCTATTTTTAAAGATATTAAGCTGTCTCCACAGTGCAGACAAAAGGAGAGAAATTAATGATGTCTTTATATTAGTAAGAGAGAAAAGAAGAGCCATTTTACAAAAGTGACCCAATCATGCTTTTGAAGGCTTACTCAATGTGTGCTGCTCAAATTCATGCTGAACATATCAAATTCTTTACAGACATAAAGGCAGCGTGTCAAAGAAGCTCAGTTTTCTGTTACACTGGAATTCAAAGGCATAATATTTCTTCTGTGTTAACAGATTACAAGAGAAGAAACCAGTTTCAAGTGGCTGATATTATATTTCTCACAGAATTGCTCACTCATGTCTAGAAGATTGCATATGGAATAAAATATGGAATACAAAACAAATAGTTCACTTTCTTGTAAAACCTGAGCGTTGTTTATATGTTAATGACAATATTCTCAGGTCAGGAAGAGAATCTTCTCTTACAATGTCTTGTTTATATGTATGACACATCTGGTACATTTGATGTAGCAGGAGCAGGAGTCTGGTTTTCCTTTTGAGAGGAGATATTCTGAAAAAAAACATAAATAGAGTATTTATTCGTTTCTCCTTATTTCTTTTCACCAAAAGCTGTCTCTCTCTGCAGCTGCACACTTCCTATAATGACCTGTTATTTGACCCTTATGGTTAAGTGGTTTGACTGACTGAGGTCATCTTTTTTTTATGACCGAACCAGGACAGAAGGCAGGGGGTTAAAAGGCTACAGACTGTCTGAAACTTCTCAATTAAATATGCATTATGACCACGGAAATGAACAAACAAAGCGAATAAATTGATGTGGGGGTTTCTGGGTGTGGGAACAGGCGGGACATTTGTCAAACTTGACTAAACAATTCCATTCTCTCCTGTATGTGTGTGTGTATGTAAATCTTACACTCAATTCTACACCCTGTTGAACCTTTTGTGGGAAGTAGCTTTAGCAGTAACCTCAAATGCAGTGACCTCCAGTGGCAGTTAGGTGTAGTGGAACAACAGTTAAAATGTCACTATTCTTTGTAGTATATTTGTTCAACGGAAATCACACCTGTCAATCTCTCTTTGTCTCCTCCAGGTTTGTTTGGCTTTGTGTTTGGCCTTGTAGGAATGATAGTGTATGACGGCCCCAGGGTGAGACAGTCGGGAATGTTTCAAGGCTACAATACTATTACCTGCACAGTTGTTGTATTACAGGTTTGATCATTATGTTCCTCTTCATTCTCACTTTATAATTTGCTCCCCATTTGTGTACAGCTGTATTTGTGAAGTTGAAATACACTGGTGTATCTAGTCACATGCTTGTCCTCGCTCAGGTTAGTCTTCATGCGTGTCTTTGTCAAGAGTGCGGCATGCTTTCTGACACAGTATTCTCTGTCTGCAGGCTCTGGGCGGGTTGGTCATAGCAGTGGTCATTAAATATGCAGACAACATCCTCAAAGGATTCGCCACCTCTCTGTCCATCATCGTGTCCGCACTCATGTCATATTTCCTGTTGGAGGACTTTAACCCCACTGGGTAAACACAAACATGCTCATGCACACTCCCACGAGGCTTTAGTTTTTATGTGGGACTAATTACTTAGGGAGAAAAACTGTTTTTAACCCTGCTTGCGACGTTGCTCTATCAATAGTAGTGTCAGACTGTTGTTCTGTCCACCACTTTGGTCCAGACTTAAATGTCTCAAAAACAATTGAATTGCTTGCCATGAAATTGTGTACAGACATTCATGGTTCCCAGGTGATGTGACCTGACAACTGTTGGTTGGATTGTATGAATTGTACCCTGTGGTGATCATTTGATCCTCTAGCACCATCATCAGGTCATTTAAATTGCCAAATACTTTGGTTTTTTTACCAAATACCTGCAAAACTAATGGCATTCCCATTAGCCTCAGCTGTACTTTGTGTTTAGTTCTAATTAGCACATGAAGTAAACTACACAATTGTTTGTTTACTGAATTAATTTCTCCTTATTTTCTCCCGTTTATTTCCTGTTCCCGCCTTTCTCTCAGTGTGTTTTTCCTAGGGGCAGTGCTGGTTATTGTGGCCACATTTCTTTACGGCTTCGAGCACAAACCTGCAAGTAGCAGCACCATCAAAGTATAAACAGGGACCTCTGTGAACCTGACAGAACCGGCACCCAACAAAGACAGAGCAGGACTCTATGAACTATGCCTGTGAGTCTGGCATGTGAAAATTAATAATGTGGGAAAAGTGAAAGTGATCAAACCTGTTACTGCCAAACAACCACAGCTGGAGACTGTTGAGACTGAATGTGCCCAATCACTTCTCTGGAAAAATACATCTTTCCACAGAGGATGGGGGGGTCGATCATGTGAAAAACATTACCTTTGTAGATGTATTTAAGGTTTTTCTTAAAATACTAACAGGAGTACAGTGGAGCTAAGTTGCCATGTCAACAGACATTGCTGCAGTAAAACTCACATACTGCATGACTGAATTATCGCATGGAAACATACTGTAAGTGTCATTTAAAGGGACCAAGAGGATTATGATGTAATCATGGTGTCACAGATATTTTCAAAACGGTATATTGTAGGTCAGTATTTCACTCGAGTATTTATGTGTTATGGGATATGGGAAAGGGGTTGTATTTACAAAACAAAAAGGATATTGATTGTGCTGAGAGGGCCTGCCTCGAAGAGAAGAAAATCCTTCCATCTAGTGGTGGAATGAGGAGCAAACTTGCTGCAAAGAGGAGGGGTTACTACCTCAAAGATGCTGAATGTCCTTTTTTTTTAATATGAGATGAGATAAGATGGGATATGACTGCTTCGACCTTGCTGCTCACAGTCTGAGTATTTATATCAAAAGCACTCATTCTACTGTTATTTAAATGCAAAAAAGATCTTTATGTAAAAACAAATGAATAAATCAAGGTACCTTTTATCCTGAAACAACCAGCTCTGCCTTGATCTCTTTTCTTACTTCAAAGTGAAATGAACGGATAAATTGGAGCTGTAAGTGGGTACGTGTGCACACTCTCACACACACTAATGCATACACACAGAGCCAGGCACACCCATGAATATTTTGAACTGTGTTTTCTTTTTTTTTTTTTCAGTTCCAGTTGCAGTGCACTCAGAAAAACCAAACCAGTCTCTATAGCAACAGATGGCTGAATAAGCTGTGGTGCCGCGACAAATGTAGACACACTGAATTAATATAACCTATTTTAACCTCTTTGACTATTTTACATGGTAGTAACAGCCATTTTTATTCAACAATGTTCCTGACAAATAAAAATAGAATTGAGGCAGATGAACAAAACAACACTATTTCGTTAGTTGTCCCCCTCTGTTTTCTTGTTTACACAGTCACAGATAATCTTTGCATAGTTGTGGATTTCAGAGCAAATGAGTATATTTGGATTGGAGATAGTGTGTGTGATGAGGTGGACAGACAGGGGAGAAAACAGGCAGGCAGATGGGAAGGTGAGGCGTGAACCTGGAGAGAAGCACAGATGGAGGATGAGTCATGTGACTTGTGCGTGGAGTGGCAGCCAGGGACTTGGACTGAGCCCAGGATGAGCCACTGGACAGACCATCGCCATGACACAGGAATGCCTTCATCTGTGATTATCTACAGAAACCTACTGCAAAATAATATACATTAAAGATATGAGACGAAAACATGTTATGACCTCATATAACCAGCATCAAAAAATGGTCACTAAATCAAATAAATCCTTTTTTAAAATGCAGTCTGGTTTAATTCCACACCAAGGAAACTATTAAGAGTACATTTAGATTCCCTGATTATAGGAAGATGTATTTGACTTGCTAGTGCAACATGGCCTGATTAGTGCCACATCAAATTTACCTTAGGTCTGAGTACAATTCGGCCCCATTCCAGCTACGATATATGCGGCCTGGACTGCAATCACCCTCTTGTTTTAAATTTGTTGTATGGCACTATTCCAAGTCATTTACACCGCACTTACTGAAAGCATAGCTGACATTATTTATGAAATGTGGTAACTGGTCCAGCTCCTCTCTCTGATAGTTTCTCACCCATCTGAATACAATATCAGCTGCACTACGGAGGCGAATGAGTTGAAAATGTGTTGGTGCATGAGTTTGGTGTATTAGCAAAACTCCAGTGAAAACTACAGCAGATTTGTTTTTCTTCCAGACTTTTATGCAAGGTGGGTGCTCTTAATACAATCTGATTGATGCATGAGTTAAATCTTAAACTAAAAAGATTCATATAATACTTTGTCTCTTTTAAATCTTTTGAATACATCCTTTAACTCTGGTACTGAGTGTGCTGAAGAAGGCCTTTGTTGGCACTGACGAGGTTTAACCAGCCCGCAGGGTTTTTTGGCTGACTTTTCAATCAAAATGTCTTCAGGTATCAAGTTATACAAAACAAATGCTATTTTCGAACGTCTCAAGGACAGTTCTTGTGTCTCTCTCACTCGCTCATGCAATAAGATCTACATAAGGATGCAGGATGCAGTTCTCGTTGTGGCCTAATACCTCTGTGGTACGTCTAAAAAACAGGGTTCCTTCTTTGCACAAAAGCAGGCAAAACTCTTTAATGCAGTCCAAAACTTGCCCAGGGCCAAACAAGCCTTGATGCAAGCCGGGCCCTTGACACTAGTTTGTTGTAGACTTCCATTCTGACACCACACTGTGTCAGATCCAAGATGTAATATCCACTCTGGCTTGTTATAATGGTCCACTTAAATCTTCAGGGGATAATGAGCCATTGGCATCTTGAGCGCAGGGAAACCATCAGTTCTCTCTTCTCTGATAGGTCTCATGACTTCATCACCTTCATATCCCCTTTTCTGCACGAGGAAACAATTATACTTTTGTCTGTGCAACCATTTGACCTATTTATTTTGGTGGTATGACCACAAGTGGCGCCCCTCTCCGTGGCCTCCACATTAGCACTTGGGCGTCGTTGGCATTCGGCCTCCCCAGCGCGTTGGGAGGGATGGGCTCCTGGTAGTTGAGGATGTGCGGTTGCTCCTGGTAGGGACGACCCACCAAAGAGGCTCGAGAGCCCAGAGGCATGTCGGGGTCAACAGCTATGTCCACCCGCATCCGCCACCGCACCGTTTGCAACACGATACGCTCCTGGAGGACGAGAGCAGCATAATGTTAACATGGTCGATACTGTATATATGTGTGTGCATGGTGCAGTCTATTTTATGTACAAGAAGAGAGTTTTGTTATAGCTTAAGTTGATTGCGCATTATGTCCTCTATTGCCAATAAATGTGTGTAGTTAATGTGCAGCCTAATAAATGGTGCATTACTTAGGCTTTGTTAAATATGATTTTTTATCTTAACTGACATAGAAGAAAGTTTGGCTGACTTGCAGAATTTTCATGCCAGTTTTCTGTCCCTAGATGCTCTTCTTCTCTCCTTCTGCACTTAACGTATAAAGCAACAATGAAGAAAACAAGTCTGACAAACTTCTCTATAACAGCTTAAAAACTCTTCTACAAAAGCAATAGGCTACATGAATGAACTGACTCCTGATGTGCCGTTGCCGGAGCTTTATTCAGGAGAGGGCAACGATGAGGTATTTTGTAACTTTACACCAGGAAGAAGAAGCGGGGAGATGATTACATCTCAGTCAGTCTGTGAATGATGTATAGCCAGTGTTCTTCGTTGAAACTAGGCAATCTGTCACTTGGCGGTGCAAAAGACAGATATGAGTTCGATGCATGGGAACAACCTGTTTCATCTCGAGTGTCACGCTGCTCGCTGTGTTTTTTGTCCCTACCTTGGTGACGGAGTTCATGGCCACCAGCCAGGTGATGAAGCTCTGGTCCCTGGTGATGTGGGTCAGCATGGGTGTGTTGCTGTTGCTGATGGGCACTGCCCAGGTCACGCTGGGGTAGAAGTTGTCGTTCATGCTGACCGTCAGACGGGACGGTTTGGACGTGGGTCCGGTCAGGGTGACCGTCTCGGTGGTGTTGCCGTACCAGGGGTAGCTGACGCCGTCTGAGTCGCTGATGGCCTTGACCCGACCCTCTCGCAGCTCTGGCAACTCCCAGCTGGACCTACAGCAGTGGACGGAGGAGGACAGAGTGAGGGGATGAGATTTTTTTTTTTTTTTTGGCGGTGGCAGGTGCAGGGTTGTGGTTTGTGAGTGTGTGAGGGAAGTAGAAAGAGGTGTGCACACCCAAAAACATAACTCACCTATCACTCAGGGGGGGAAAGGTTCTTGTCTGATAGGGTCTGCAATACACTTACATGCCAATATCGCCATAGGTGTTGTAGAACTCCATCTGGGTACAAGCCTGGATCCAGCCCACTACCCAGGTTTCGTTGCGGGGCACTGGTGGCATCACAACCCCCGCCGAGGCCCTGAAATAAGGCGTCTTGTAACGGAGCACAATCGGTGAGTTCTCCTCAATGATGGTGGGACACTGGTCAATAGAGGCTGACACCTCGTACACCACAATGTTCTCCCGTCTGATGCGGGGCTTGCACGCGATGCTCTGAATACAGCCCATAGTGCAGGCGACAAGCAAAATGAGCAAAACCAGGGAAGAAGGGAGCAAATGATACCTGGCCAGTATGCACATCGGTCCCCTCGGGGTTGCACCCTTGCCTGAAGAGCGGATCTAATCTTTTAATTGCCCATCATCACTGATTGGATGGGAAGGGGTGGGGGGGGAAAAAGGAGAGAAAAACGACGGGGAGCATCACAGTCACCATTGATTAAACACAAAAACCTCCACCAACATATTTCCAGGATGATGTGGAGGTGAGAGCGCAGTGGGGCCTGGGGGGGAAGTATCACAGATCTCCGCAGCCTCCTCCCCCCGGTCTGCCTGCTGACTGCCGCACTGCCCTTGGCGCTCGTCCCCAGAAACTGCAATCCGGCCTCCCCTGGGCCGCTGCTGCCGCTGCTGCTGCTGCTTCGTCCGGAGGCTCCTCTGTCCCTCGTCGAGTCCACACGTCCGGCTGCACGTCGGCGCCCCTCGATCCTGCTGCTCTGCTCCCGGCTCTGCGCTGTCATGTCAAGCGGCGACAGGGCAGCCAGGTGCGTCAGAGGAAGGGAGAGGGAGAGAGGGGGGTGTGTGTGTGTGGGGGGGTAGGGGGGGGGGGGGTGGACGCCTTTTGTTCGCTCGGCTCTCCCCGTGGCGGCCCTACATTCGCGCGGCGCCCTCAAAAGACAGAAGCGGGCTCCCCGTCACCTTGACCTACATGTGAAAAGGCGCTTCGTCGAGCGAGCGGCGGGCTACTCTAATGGTTCTCCTCGCGGCGCGCATCCACTCTCGGGGATGCATGAATGGTGCATCATGAATGGAGGCGGCGGGGCCGTGCGTGAGCGTGCGGGCGAACGGTCCCAGCTATGCCCGGCGTCCCTCGGTCGGTGGCCTCGCGGTTACGTCTCCTCGGACCGGTGAGCATCCTTTTTTCTTTCCCCCCCCCTCCCCCCTCCCCCTGCCCTGCTCGGTGTGGAGGTGCTGATGCTGGAGATGCAGGGGAGGGGCGTCACCCGACCTCTGCATAGGGGGAAAAAATAATAAAGTGCGGGGGGCGTGACCACAGGCCCGCGTCACTCCGACGTGGAACCCCATTGGTCGCCGAGGTCAACAGCGGAAGTGGTGTCGCTCGCCCGGGGCCGACCGACTCTTGCTTGCCACCACCCGCCCGAAGCTGACACGCATCCACCGGTCGGCGCGGCTCGCTTTTTTTTTTTGTTTGTTGTTGTCCGCTCCCCGTCCCCGTCCCCGCCAGCTCACGTCCGCAGCCCGCGGGTGCCGGTGTATGATCGGCCGCTTGCTCGCTAACGTGTCCCAGAGGCTGCCGAGCGTGTTGTACCGGGCGTCGCTGATGATGAGGCCGCAGGTCGTGTTCGTGCTGGGCGGGCCGGGCGCCGGCAAAGGGACCCAGTGCTCCAAGATCGTGGAGGTACGGGAGATGGCGAGAGACGGGACGAGGAGAGCTACGGGCTCTGAGGGTTAGGGTGTAGCATGTGGTGACGGGGATGGTGTTTCAGGCTGGTCGTGCCTTTTTAATAGCGCAGTTTTTATGAGGTAATGTCTGAATGACAGTGACTTCCGGTTGTCCTCTAAAATGAACCTGTGTGTTAGCCGGCTGGCTAGTTAGCCATGCAGGGCTTACAGTTTGTAGCCTGCAGGAGATACAAGGCACCATTGATGTTTTTAAATCTTCAGAAACTCTGAATCAAAGCAGTAGAAAACACAATGTGTCTGGGCCCGCTGCTTAACGAACGAATGAATGAAGAGGCTGAGTGAATGTGAGCTTGTTGGCTTCACACAGAACAAACAGCAAGCAGGAGATAGCCTCTTGACATTTTCTCCATGTTATGACCTTATCACCGACTTATCTGCAGTTGAAGTTATGTAATGGTCAGAGTAAGTCTGGAGTGCACTTGGCCCCTCCACCATCCACTTTGAACAAACAGGGAAAAGGTGGTGACGTTTACATTTATTGGTTGAGTCATGTTTGTCTTGATCACCCCATACAGGTGGACAGGAGTCCAACTTCAGGTTATATAATGCACCTGAATCTATAATTCATTTTCTTCACTGCATCACGCACCATCCCAAAAGAAGCAGCATGGCTTTGACAAAGAGTTATTCTCAACAAGCCGCCCAAAAAGTTTGATAAAAAGTCAGAACTCTGCTTAAGGATGCTGCTTTGATGTTTGTCCGAAAGTCCAACTCATGAAAGCTCGTGAAGCTGCGGCTCCACTGGGGGCCAATGTGGACTCATTGATGTGTGTGTGTGTGTGTGTGTGTGTGTGTGTGTGTTTGAGTGAGAGAGAGCTTCTATAAGAGAGACTTTGTAACTACTTCTGTTCACTGACGTTGCTGGGTGTTGGCTGCTGCGCTTCAAGTACGGCGGTTAGGCCTGAATGGCAGCAATGCATAAAGGCTCCTTTCATGCAGTTTACAAGGAAGGACTTCTTCCCGGCCTTTGAGTGAGACGAATTTAGCCTGTATGTAAAAGACTGTCACCAGATATTGACGCCTCAAAGTGCTTTTTCTTTGAGATACAATTTTTCATGACATGAGATCAATTTATCATATTGAAAACAATAATGTTTTGTGTCTCTCAGAACTACAGCTACACCCATTTGTCAGCGGGGGACTTGCTGCGGGAAGAGCGAGCTAGAGAGGGGTCAGAGTTCGGACAGCTCATTGCCAGCTACATCAAGGAGGGCAAAATTGTGCCTGTGGAGATCACCATCAACTTACTCAGGAAGGTGAGCACCAGGCGCAGGCTGTAAAACAAGTGTGCGTTTGCCTAGCAAGAGGCAATTGCTGATAAGTCTGCCAGGGGTCAGACACTTTTATTCAAGACCTTTTTGCAACTTAACTTTTGTTAAGGTATACAGGTCTTGATCAAAAATATTTTTTCAGAAAAAAGGGGAAAATTATATTTAAATCTGATCACAGATTTTCACAAAAAATGCTTTGAATTTGATTTTACCCTCTTGGCCAAGAATGACAATATCTTGGATGAATTTCTCCTTGTTTAGTCGATTAGTTAAGTTTAAGTAAGTTTACTGGATATTAAACCGCAATATTTACTAATTTATTACGTAAATACACAAAACATTTGCAAGGATGTAGTGTTTCATATAATTTAGATAGAAATGTTTTGTGTTTTTGGACTGTTGGTCACACATAAATAATCTGAAGACATCACTTTAGCCCCTGGGAATTGCGATTATCAGTCTGGAATCAGGTTCTGAAGTGTTATTTGAATAAACAGCTATTTCAATTATTAGGAGTAAAATATTTAATTTATGTTGTTGTTTCTGTTTCGTAAGGCAATGGAAGAAACCATGGAGAAAGATGAGAAGAAGTTTCGTTTCCTCATAGATGGCTTCCCTCGTAATGAGGACAACCTTCTGGGGTGGAACAAATCCATGGACGGCAAAGCAGATGTGAAATTTGTGCTTTTCTTTGACTGTGGCAATGAGGTACGTCATGGAAACTAAAAAGCTCGAGCTGTTTTTAGATATGTGCACAGAACTGAGTTGATATCCGAAGAGACATTTTACACTGAGCATGTCATCTCTTTTTTTTTTTTTTTGTCCACAGGTTTGCATCAACAGATGTCTAGAAAGAGGGAAGAGCAGTGGACGCACAGATGACAACAGAGAAAGCTTGGAGAAAAGGTACAGTCCTGCAACACAAACAAAATACGTGACTTTGGACCTAAACCGTATTGATCCCCAGATTTTAGAATGTGTTTAGTTTTTTAAGGATTGTAGTTCCTGCAAGTACAGACTGCTGCCATTCATTGATTTAAGGATTTACTGATTTCCTTCTGCCTGTAACAAAGTACAACCAGCATATCTGATCAGTATAGATTTGTCTGACCCACTTAGCTGACTGTTGGATACCTGAATGTGTGTTTTTGACCTAATTTGCGTTTGCTTGAGTCCCCTGTGTCATCTGACCCCGATAACCAGGCATATTTTTCTTTGATGCAGAATCCAAACGTACCTGCAGTCTACACGACCAATCATTGAACTGTACGAGAAACTCGGCAAGGTGCGCACTGTAGACGCCTCTCGTAATGTGGATGAGGTGAGTAAACGGCCTTGACTGTAGGAAAACTTCTATGAACTCCACCCTAGGATTTCCGAAGCAACATTACTGGGGGGTGGAGCCTGGGAGGAGGGGTGATAAGCAAGTGACATTTGCCACAGCTGAGTGAGATGATCTGAGAAACCTGTCAATCAGGGCAAACAAGTATGATGAGTTTGACACTAGAAGGCTGTTTTCACATTTATCCGGCAATCAAACCATATTGTGGAAAAAACTAATTAGACACAAAGTATTTGTATATTTTATTAAAACTTTTCTGGACTTTTCTTTAAACAAATGCACATTTTGATTTTGTTAAGTCAAAACAAAGGCAGGTTCTCAAAAAAGACTTTTTCACTTCCAAATAAGTACTTCACATTAGGGGTGAAACTACTAATTGATTAGTCAACAGAACTAACAACTATTTTGATAAGTGAACAATCATTTCCCTTGTATCATGGAAATACAAGATAATATACTTCTAATGGGACAGATGGGAAAGGTCTGATGATCTGACTACTAGTGTTTTTGCCCTGTTGGAGCTGCTGTTGTAAAGCTTGTTCGTAGCAGTGACGCCTCATCTCAAAATCTCAGCAATGAAGTTGATGAGTAAAATGTTAAAACTAATGAGAATGATGCTCAAAATTAAATGATTGAAATACAGTATTTGTTTGTGTTCTGAAAAGTCAAAGTACCTATTTTTCTCTTTCAGGTGTTTGCTGATGTGAAAACCATCCTAGACAAAGAGGGTTGAGTTTCAACAACATTCAGTTACCTTTTTATTTTTATTTTTATCAACTGCAAGTACACTATAATAAGTTCAATTGCCATACATATGACTTTTTACTTTGGTTACATTTTTTGTTTGTTTTCCATCTGTTTTGTAAATGCTGCATTGTTTGAGTGTGTGTGTGTGTACAATATGTATCAGTGTGAATGAGAATTAGACATGCTTAGAAGATTCTTGTGATCAACTAGTTCATGTTCAGAAGAGCTCACAGCTCGTCTGTACTGTCTTTCATCATAGTTTGAGGCCTTTGCATAGTAACAAAATGGAACATTAGCTTAGAGTGCCCCCTATTTGTCAAAAACACCTCTAGTATTGGAAATCTCTATTAAAATGGTATAGTTCAATGAGTATCACGTCATTGGAAGCAGCCATAATGCTTCAGACCAAACAGTAGTTGACGATGACGACAGACTGGGATCGATTTAGGATTTGACAGAACAGCCAACAGCCTCCAAATAAAATGCATATTTCATCTGTCTCATGTTTAATGGACCGCAATACAGGGGCATGACAAGTTGCTTTTGTGCCATGTAGACTTGTCAGGTGTATGTTTCTGTGATAGATGGCCCATTGTTCAATGAATATTTGACTCCGTACCACAACACCTTGATCACCGCCATGACACTTTAGACTAGTTGTAGAGAAAATATGAAGATAGACATGAACGTTTTGTTAAATCTGTACTGTATCTGCTTAAAGTGAAAAGTAAAACTTGACTTTTTTTCTTGTGTTTTGCTCAATTAATCTAGATTCTTTCATACTTATAGTGTGTGTTTCTTTTTTGTTGGTCTCTGTATATTTAACTACAGTGCAATAGTCCATTTTGATCAAGTTATTAACTACTACACAAAATTGTACAAATTCACGAAACCTCATGCACTTTGTAGCTGTCAACCTAATCAGCCAGTAGGGGGCGTTTGACATCACTATCATTTTAGCAGGTTTATCCCACATTTTTAATTTTATATTTTTCCCAGTCAATTCACAGTCAGATTGACTGTTGGATTTATTTTAGTATGAAAAATGACTCACTCATCAATAAATAAATAAATGTTGAAATAAATAACTTGACTCTACTGTAAATATATGTGCAAAAATAGATACAGAAATAATTGAATATCTAAAAATATCTACATTTTATTTTATTTTTTACATAGTCTACATTTTATTTTATTTTTTACATGTGTATTTTTTAAATTTATTTCAGTATTTATAATATTTATTGAGTTTTATGTAAAACATTTCTGTATTTATTGCAGCATAAATACATACGCTTATAATTGTATTTATTAATTCAAATAAGTATTTCTATGTATATTTTAGTGCTAATTTATTAATGACATAATTATGGATGACTGAGTCAACTGTTGTCCTCCATAGATTTTTGGTCACTTTTTCCACACACACAAATAGAGGTTAATCTTTGGCTAACTAAACAATCTGCTCAACTTTAATTTGATTTTTAGGAGAGAAAAAATATGGTATAAAAGTGAACACTAGGGAGAGCCAGAGAGAAAATTTAGCATGTATTCTTTACATATACCTACAAAACTATACTAGAAAATTCTATAAAGTACAACTAAATCTTTGCCTTTTACTTAAAATAATGAACACAATTGTTTCAACAAACGCTACATAATGTACATTTTATTTTCATGTCATATATATTTCATATATCTGCAATTTCAAAGACATTTGCTTAGACATTACTAATATTCCTGAGCATTTTTTAAGCTTGAGGCCTGGTGTATCTGCATTTTAAGAGCTACACACAACAGATTATCAGCTTTCAAAACAACAGTACCTGACATGCATACACATGACAATAGGGCAATGTACCAATTGTGAAATACATCACAAAAGCAGTTTATAGCTACCGGGGCTTTCATATTGTCAAACATAGAAAACATTAATAGTCAGGGAAAGTAGCCAATAGAAAAGTGTGACTGTAAGGCACTATGAATATACTGGTTCGTACGAGTGCACTATAATACATAAGGTTAGATAAAATACAATTTAACTTTAATGATCCTGCTGGGGGAAATGGATCATTGCAGCACCAAAATTTGATACAATACAGCAAAGAAAAGTTAGAATATAAATAAGAATATAGCAAGTGCTGGCCACGGGGTCTAACAAACAATTTCAACATGTCAAGAACATTTTAAGTAGAAATATTTGAATGAAAAGTATGAAAATATATGAATTACAGCATTATGAGTATGTGCAAAATACCAACAAGAGCCTAGAAGTGATTGAAAAAAAATGGAAAAAAGATATGTACATAGTAATTTTTAAATGAAAGACAATCATATTACAATACGTACCACAATCTATGAAATGGCAAAATAACAAGCCCTTGTATTGACAGTCAGTGAAGCTTGCTGCACGTAAGAAAGACAAACTTAACGTAAATATATTTATACTCTGCCAGCAGATGGCAATCTGAAAATATATATTATCTTATTTACAAAAATAACCTAATGAAAAATAACTGCATAAAATGTGACCACATTACTGGGAAAATTCATACCAGTATCAAAAGCAAAACTGTAACAGTGATTCTCAATCTGAATGACAGAGAGGACTGTCCTTCAATGCCGACATTCTGTTAAGGGATTTGCGAAATAGAGGAGAAATACTTCAAATTCCCAATCACAAGGTACATTCTGTTGAAGACATTCACAACAAAAGCATAAACTTCTACAATCTTTGAAATACCAAAGAGCTTACATATAGTAATGTGCATCATGTACAAATGCATAATGAGCATGTATATATATATATACACACATACACACACACACACACACACACACACATACATACATATACGCGCACACACACACACACACACATATATATATTTGTGTTTCTGTGTAAAAAATAAAAATCTTTTGACAACATGGCGGCCGATGCAAAAGGCAAAGAAAATGACACACATCAGGACTGCAGCAGCCTCAGCAGGAGTTCACCAGGCCTGTGATGAGGTTGCTGGGAGTCCTGCGATACTGAGCCTTGGTGTTAGTGACTGCACCATGCTTCTGTCGGAGGTGAAGCCTCAGCTGACTCTTGTGTCTGAAGTGGAGGTCACATTTTTCACACTGGGGAAAAAAGGAAAAAAAAAAAACCTACTTAGAATCACTTTTTGAATAGACAGTTTCTTCCCCCAACCCCCACAGCTATAGTTCATAGGATTACCTCTCAGGTCTTATAACTATTGATAGGCACATGGATCATGGGGGAGAAGGGATTACTCTCTTCAGCCAGCAGTGGATAAGAAGGAGGGGACTAACTAGGGAGCTTACATGATAAGGCTTCTCTCCTGTATGAATGCGCATGTGGCTCTTGAGCGTCTGAAGGTGGCGAAAGTGTGTTCCACAGATCTCACAAGGGTATGGCTTCTCTCCTGTGTGAATTAACACATGGGCGCGAAGATGGGCCACCTGGTGAAAAATGACAACATGTATTAAATTACGTACACTTAAAGGCAGTGGTCTGACGATGAAGCTGTGGCTACTTTTGTTTCTTACCTGGACAAATCTGGAACCGCATGTCTCACACTTGTATGGTTTTTCTCCAGAGTGGATGCGGGTGTGTGTCTTGAGGTTGGCTGGTCGGTTGAACTGAGCACCGCAGATGTTGCAGCGGTAGGGCTTCGCACCTGAAGTTAAGATCAGCAGGTTGTGCAATGAATGAAACAGTCCCATCCATGAAGTCAACTTGACGGTACAACCAGGAATGATTAATCTTACCGGTGTGAACGGTCTTGTGACTGGCCAGGTTGCCCTTGTAGCGGAAGGCAGCCTGGCAGCAGTCACACTTGTATGGCTTGTCACTGTGGACCTGGACCATGTGGTCTTTCAGGGAATCTTCCTCTATGAACTTGGAGTCACATCCGTTGCAGAAGTAGGTGTTGTTTTCTGTAGAAAGAAGCAATAAAATCAATGTGAATTTAGAATAATCCTGCCAAATCACTGGTTATAAGTTATGTATAGGCTGGAGTCCACTTACCACAGCTGGAGGAGGAATACTCTGAGTGTAGTTTGGTGGTGTCATCTCTGCTGTATGAATCGGGAGAAAGGTGACCCATTTCCAGGCACCGAGGGCTGTCACAGCCACATGAGGAGCATCTGCGGTGGCTGCACACAGAAAGACGAACACAGAGTTAATAAAAAGTCTTTTTAACAAATTATGTACCAATTTCAAGTTTTCACAGTGAGTTGGAGTTTTACCTGACACTGCTACAGGTGCTGCTGCTGCTGCTGCTGCTGCTGCAGCTGTCGACACTCGGAGGCATGAGGATGTCTTCTCTATGCTCGCTGGCTCCCTCCTCTGCCTCATTGTGTCCACCTGCTGCACCACTCCTGTAGAGGCTCTGTGTGGGGGACATGGGCGTAGCTTCAGCGCTGCCTCCCTGTGCCTCCTTTTCACTATCGTCAGGAGTCTGGTTCATGACAATCAACTTGTACTTCTTCCAGTTGCGGGCCTTGGCGTCTTCGGGGCAGTTTGAGGCCTGTTTGAGGCTCAGCGTGGCGTTTCTGCTGCTGTTGGACTCAGTGGGCGAGTTCGGGTGGCAGTCAGATCGGAGGGGGCTTTGAGGGCTACAAATCACACCTTTGATAAAGCCTGGCGACAATCGTAGGCAGCTGGTTTGTGGATGCTGAATGCTGTCTTCCTCCATGGGAGTAGCAGGCCTTTGAAGGCTCCCGTGGGCTCCTGCCGATCGGATGATAGTGGTGGGGAAACTGGGGTGTGATTGCACAGGGTGGGAGATGATGGTAGTGGACTCATTGTGAGCCATGATGGTGCTGGGTACCTGCGAGCATCGTTTCTGGGACAAAGCCCATCCTCTGGGAAGGTCACTGACCTTATCCGAACCTTCCGGCTTCCCAGCAGGGACGTGGAGGTCACCATAGACATGATAGGAGCCAGAGGTGTTGATCCCCCTGAAAACACTGGGGATGTAGCCTTTGCACTCCTGGAGACGGGGTGAGGTTGATGTGTGGTTGGTTGTTAAGTTTAAATCTTTTTCATCAACAGGCCTCAAAGCAGGGATCTCCTCAGCCAGATGTAATGAGTTGATCTGTACCTCTTCGATCTGCATATTCTGGGGCTGATGCCTGCAGAAACATATTCATTGACAAGATATTAACTCCATCTCATCTATCTCCATCCTTTCCAATTTTACCAAGACATTACAGTGTGTCTTGTCACATTTTCGATTTCTTTACCTGGACTTGATGAATCTGTGACAGGTGTCGGCAACATGTTCCATCTGAAGGTAGATGGCTGTGTTCATGGTGGCCAGGACCAGACTGTCATTAAGGTTCAGACAGGACGTGTACATAAAGTCCAGCAGGATGGAAAAACCCTTGGGGTCCACTTTGGGGTCTAAGCTGATGGCACTTAGGTTTGCATTCTGAGGGTCCATGAACACAGAATAAAAGAAGCCACTGTAAGAGAACCAGAGAGAGGGAGATACAGTGTTGAACATGTGCACAGGTGAGAGTCATTAACTATCTCAAAATTCATTTATTTGGGATGAAGGATGAAATGAGATTGTGTGGCTATGTCTGGTCGGTGATTCACTGAACAAAAAAATATTAAATACAGGAATAGAGGTTCTTCATTAGGTACAGTGAATAAAAAAAAAGAAAGTCCATAGGTACTGTGTCAGATCTCATGATGGGGCATACCTGCAGGCCACCAAGATGGCCTTGTGAGCATGAAAATGCTGTCCGTCCACCTGTATGGTGACATCAGTCAGGATGTTCCTGCTGCGGAGGCGGTTGAAGTTGAGCAGGACGTCACCGGCATGGCGTGTGAATTGAATGCAGCCGTCTGCAGTCGTGGCCATGCTGTCAGAATCTGAGCAAGGAGCAGAGATAATAAACAGGTGGTTCATTATCTGTGATTCTGTGATAAAGGCACATATTATGCTAGGTCGGGTAGAAAAACAACAATGTTGGAATATTTGCACCGACATGAACATTACTCAGCCATATTTCAGAAAACTAAAAGCCTGAATTACAATATTTACTAATTATATAAACTATTTACTAAATAAATATCTTATTAGTTACTAGATAATAAATGCACATTGCTGCCAACATTCAATATTTTGATTTGTTAAAGTTTTATTTTGCAGCTTAGATGTACTTTGCTACATTCTTGTACACAGGAAACCGACTCAAAGTCCAAAATTCAAACAAAAACACACACACACAAAAAAATGTATTAAATAAGAATTGTAATAAATTATAAATAGTGAATTATACATAAATTAACACTTTTATTATACGACATAATGCATACTCTTTATAGTCCATCAGCTCCCCTTCACTCACACTACGAGCTAATACAAGCCACCTGCCGTCAGGGTTTACAATGAAGACGAGCCCTGAGCCTGAGTGTCCTGACGGCGTCTGATCGAGAGGCGGCGTCATCGCAGAGAGGAAAAAAAGCAAGAGGTCGGTTTCACTAAACCCCCTGACCCGCGCCTTACTTCTCACCGGGCCTCAGTCACGGTGTCACTACACAGGCCGTGATCGAGCCTTCTCGGCACGTTGCTGCCGAAAACAGTGAGGGCTTCAGAACAACACGCAACAGACAGCAACAGACGCAAACACAGCCCCTCTGCTGAAAGTAAAGAGTGAGTTTCGCCCCGTGCGTGTGCGTGTGCATGTGCATGTGCGTGTGTGTGTGCGCTGCAGTTTCCCGGCGTGCAGCCGAGCAGACAGCGCTGCTGCCGGCCGCCTGCAGCCCGGAGGTTGTAAACGTGTTTGACGTTGAGCACATTCCGTCCTGGCTGCTCAGATTGGGTTGCCAGTACACAGAGAGGTTTCCTGTCCCCCGATATAAGTAGAACTCATCCCGCCCCGGCCCGTCAACATCTCTCTCTCCCCCCCCTCCTCCTCCTCCTCCTCCTCCTCTTGCTAAACCAATCTCCCCGAGTTATTTCTGAAGCCTCAAACATTAAACCGAGTCAACGTGACTCGGTGGGTTGTGATTTCAAGGAGTGGTGGCTGCGTAACTTCGGCTGTGAGAGTCCCTTCAAGTTCAGAAAACAGTGTTGTTGTGTTGTTTTTTGTTGTTTTTTTTAAAAAGTGTCCAAACTAATGGTGGCGAGTGTCCGGCTCGGCGCTGGGGAGATTCAGTGAGGCTGAAACGACTGTGTCGTCGACAAAACAAAATGCGCAGAGGGGGGGAAAAAAAAAACAAAACGAGACGCGACCCGACCGGACCGACAGGTCCTGGTTGCGTCACTTTTCCACGTCTGAGAAGTATCTCTCGTCTAACTCGCTCAGCGGCGGATCAGATACAACCGCGAGGCAGCCAGGGTGCAATAAAAACAAAAAAAAAAAAAAAGAAAAGAAAGGCCAAAGTATGAGCTGAAACTAAAACGCCGCCGCGTCGCGTCGCGGACGTGCAGGTTGTTTCGCAGTGCGAGGGCAGCCGCTCTGAGGCGCAGCGGGATCACACTGTGAATCCGCACGCAGCCCGAGGTCGCACTTCCGTCTCAAACACAGTCACAACACCGAGCAGCTGTCAGAGGAGCTCTCATAGTTCAAATCTGGTGGTTCACTTCTGGGCTATAAGAGGAATCACACAAAAAAAAAACATTCAGAAACACTGAGAGAAAGACTTCGGCCCCGGAGCGGCCGAGGCGGCCCCGCGAGCATCTGCTACTTCACTACACACTCCTGACCTGGTGCTGAGAGAATAGGAAGGAAAAAAAAGTCACCTTGTAAAAGTTTCCTCGAAACTCTGTGCATCGCCAGTTCTGAGAATCCAGTTCTAAGAAACGCAGCGGCTCAATTCTCGGAATTTCAACACAGGACCGCACCATTGTCCGCGGGGCGGGGGAGCGGCCCTCCGCCGCCCGCCTCGTTTCGACTCTTTGTCGTCTATGTTGCACAGTGTGACCCGTGCCGCCGCCAGCGAAAGCGCCAGGGACACATATTTGTAAGGTTGGTGTGGAATATGTCCGAGATTTTATCGGTTAATTGCTTTCTTTGGCAGCGCTTTAATCCCCCCCGTGTAGTGGATGGGTCCAAGTGCAAGGTCAGCTGACCGAGTTATAAATACCGTGGGGAATATGAGAGCATGTTGTCGCTGTAAACCTGCCCGAGGTGCCACGAGAAACTGAGAAAAGTCAGTCGTCTTATCGTCTAATAACTCCAAATATAATACCCTAGTTTAGTTTATTTTCTCCTAACATTTCCCCGCGTCAGATCTCACATGTTTGCCCGCTCTGAACAACTGTGTTTCAGCAGCCAGTTAAAGTTGCTGTTGCTGACTGAGCTGTATAGTTTGTGCTTTGGTCTTTCATCTGTTTCAATTGTTTAAGAAGAACACATTGGTGACACATTTCTGTCAATACTTGAGGGCAATATATTCATGTGAATACTTAATTTCTAAATAAGTTTTATATGAGTTTACTGTGAACATTTGATAAATTGATCATTTATTGATCTCACATCTGAGTGTGTGTGTGTGTGTGTGGCCTTTTTTGCATACAGTAACTGCTATGAAGCCCCGCGTTTAATGTCACACATAGGCTATAGGAAGTGTGTGAGTGTGTCCTCAACTCTCCAAAAGGCTCACTTGCACTCCTCTGTGTTCCCACCACTTCCTGTCTCACCATCGCAGCTGTATATCATCTTTGTGTAACACAAAATCTTGAGTACTTACCAATGAGTTAATCAACAAATCAGGCACTAACTGCTTTTTAATGAACAACGAACAAGAACTTACGGAATCAAGAGCTATTGTATTTAATAAATCATATAAAATAAAATAATATAATGATATGATAAAGAACAGACTGCTCTATATAATACTAAATTAATGAAACAGTGAGTAATGAATATTCCTAGATATCTGACCACTTTCTTTATGACTCGCTTCTGATTAACTCAGCCGCTAAATGGCACAAACTAATTTTAATTATGACCTCCTTATAATATATTTATTACTGTTTCTGTCTTTCTTACTTGTTCCTTGGTAACTACGCAGGACTTTGTGTGGCTTATGTAAAGTGTTACCTTAATCTATTCTGTAACCTATTCATACGTACAGAACATCAGCTCCCCTGCACAGTATTTTTCTTTAACTATGTGCATGTGATCATACTGTATCTACCAAATTATGAAGTATTACTCATTGCCATTATGTTTTAAATGACTTTAAACCATAAGCAAGCAAACAAATACAACATGATCATTTTCTCCCTATTTGCGTCAAATCTAATGTTTTGTAATTGAATGTAATTTTGTGATTTCAGGTTGTTTTGAAGATAGAGAATTGCCATCTGTTGGCATCACCTTTCACTTTCACCAGTGACCTGCAGTGAGGTTTTGCTAAACAAACTCAGGCATGTTAGACCAGTGTGAGGAAAAAAGAAGTTACACATTACAATTTGGAGGTCATATTTAGTAATATTAAACAGTAATGATTATATTAAATTGTTAACAGAAGTCTTCTACAAATATTATATTACTACTTGCACTATAAAAACAGCGCAAAGTGGGAGAAAAACATAATTTCTTATCCTTATTTTTGCTGTATGTGTTCAGATCAACTCTAAGACTGAGTCTTGCAGTGCAGCTCAACAGGTCTAAATTACAGCTGTTCAGGTGGCTATGGCAACAAAGAGGTCTATTTCTAGTTAATGTTTTCACTCTAGATGTTTTTCCCCTGCGGTTATCTTTAGTGACCTTAGTTTCTGTGGGTTGCTCAGCTTCAAATCCTTTGAAAGATGTGATATTTTCTGGTCTGAATGAGACGAGACCACGCTTCTTCAGTCAGTACAAGAGCCTTGGCAGATAATAAACCTCTGATTTCCTGGTTTAGTTGTATATTTGCAGGCAAGAGGATGCATAGATGTGATCAGTCAGCCTTTTCCTTGCTTATATCAGTGCAGCATCTTTAATGTCACATTAGGGGTTTGCAGCAGCGTAGTTGCAGATAAGCTAGAGCAAATGTGGAACACAATAACTGCCGTGTGTGGTAGACATCTGTACATGTAATCATCATCATCACGTAAACATGGCACTGCTAGTTGGTTTTGCAGAATAAATGTCTGCCTGTTTGTTGTTGTGTTTTTTGCAAGGAATGTCTGTTTTTGCTGCACCACAAAAAAATCTCCTCAATCTGCTGAAAGCGACAAAATATGTCAGTTATTGATAATGGGCACAAAGCTAAACTCAGTTTGTAAACTAGGTGAAAGGGTTCATTTAGAAGCATTTAGAAGCAATTAAAGGGGCACTCCAGTGATTCATTATTGCATGTCCACAATGCTGTGGTGCTTTCACAAGACAGATTTTAAAAAGGCGGTCACAACCAAAACAGCAGAGGCTGATATATCGAGACTTTTAGTCCCTGTGTCCTCTGTAAATTCCCACTTCTTTCAAAGTCCACACTTCAAGTTTCTCATAAATTTGTAATCTCCGAGCACTCCGAAATAAGCCTGACTCACTATGACATCATCAGTTTCAAAAACTTTAGAAAGATCCCTCAAAGCCACAGATATTTTTACTGTCTGAAAAAGTACTAACCAAAAAGAGTAAACTGATATTGGTGACATTGGGGGAGTACCCCTTTAAAAAGATTTTAAAACCCCAAAAAGTTGAAGAAAGATGAACTAAAAACAACATTTGTTCCTGATTGTGTGTCATTTTTCATACATCAACCAGACCTTCTTTTTTCCTTTTTCAGCAGGGCCCATCTGAAGAATGCATGTCATGAAGCCAGCCCTGGAACAAATTTGTTGCTGTTCCTCTCTCCTTCTCCCCACCCCCTCTCATGAACTCCGCTGACCCAGGGCTTAGACGCAGACGGATATCAACGTGCCTGTCCCAAAACATGACCCAGGCGCATGGTTGCCTGACAGGGATCAAAGGTCACGTCAGTAAAATATGACTCTAAAACTAGTTCTGTCTCCGCAGACATTTTGCCTGAGGGGGGAAGTGTTCATTTCTGTTGAACCAGGAGCATGGACTTGAATTTGTATGAAAATGTATGAAGGGTAAAGGCGGTATGAAAATACCTGACCCATTTATTTATAGCACAAAGTTTGTGATGAAGTATACACTGCACACAGCCCATGAAACACTGAATATGGAAAGTACATGTGAGCTAAACATAGTCAACTTTGAACTGTATGGGGCTTACTGAGAAGTAGATATTTAAACTGCAGGTGGTATGTGGTCTTTGCGTAACAATCATTGAACTTCACTTAACCCTGATGCATCCGCTGTACTGTGGTGTTAAGCTGCATAGATAATGGGGGCCAGTTTATATGCTATTTAATCTCAAGTGTGAATATCTGAAGTGTGTGTGCTGGTTGTGTGGTCGTCTGACTATAGATTATTTTTATCAAATTCTTTTTCACTTCACCGTGGAAGAGTGCTCTGTGCTTCTATTGGTCAACATGTGGAACACGTAGTGGAATTGTCGTTGAAGGCAAAAAAAGATCAAATATGACGTTGTGAGGCTTCCCAGATTTATTGTTGGTGGTCGTCCATTATGATTCAGTATGTGACATCAATTGTCGCTCCTGATACCCATTTTTGTTCCCAATGCCCTCCGTCTGTTCGGTCGGTCGATCCTAGCTGATATTGTTTAGATTTAACCTGGCATAAGACACAGTAGAATTGGCTTCAATATTACAGTATCACAGTCCAATTAACATGTCAGTGCGAGTCCCAAGGGTTCTACCGGTAAATCTGATAACATGTCGGTTAGGGTTAGGTAACAGTGGCTTCCAGTGTACTATTAATTTCAGCTGTCAGCGTCCTGACATGCATATATTTATGAAGAAATCAACCTGTGGCAACATTAAAACATGTTTTAAAATGGATTCAGATTAGACTGAGCTTTTTGTCAAGTAAAACTTGGTCTATATCTTAATATTTAAAAACACATTTAATCTACATGTCTTCTGATGTGGCGTGTTAGGATAGAAGATGAGTTTCACATGAGATTAAAGAAAAGTACACTTTGCTCCATTAAACAGGAACACTATCTGTGGTTTCCACAGCCTGGCACACCGCAGGAGCTTCTTTTAAGTTTCATATTAGCTCATCGAGTTTCCTCTCGGCACTTCTGCTATAAATCTTATAAATCCTGTGTTTTGTATTCCTCCTTTGTATTGGTATGGTTTTTCTATTGCTAAAGTGGTCCACCACACTTTACTTTTTGGGTAAGCCAGAGCTTTTGTTGTTGTTACAGGTGCAAAGAGAATTTTAGCACTGGAAGGAATTCAGAGCATTGCGGTTTCATCCATTTAACTGAGCACAAGATCATAGCAGCAAGGAATTTACTAGAGCAAAAGTCAGTGAATTATGTTACAAGCAAGTTAATAAACAGTAAAACAGCGACAGTTCCTTAACATTGAAAACCTTCATTCAACATTTCTACTGTACAATGAGTTCCTGAGAACTCAGTAAGCAAAAGCAAGAACAGGCCGGTTTGCAATGTTCTTCGACACAGACCAGAATATAAATCACAATATTTGGATCATCTCATTGGTTTCAGGTCATTTGAGGACAGCAACTTGTGTCCTCGTGATCCAACCTCAAATAAATGCTTAGAGGGGAAACATGAATGGTGGCTTTGTTGCACCAAAGCAAAGAATGCATCCTCAGTTGTAAGTGGCTAAATGGATTGTACATGCAGAGGAAAGGACCACTCTGTGAATCAAGACATATGGAAAGTGATGTGTAACTGTCTGGGGCTGTCTGGACAACACACACTTCCCAGTAGGAGTTTATTGGAAATATAGTAGTGGACAGACAAAGATTTGTCATCATAAGTCTAATTCTTTTTCTTTTTAATCCTCATTATATTTCTTTAATTTTGACAATTTTATCCTGTTTTTTAACAGCTTCAGTGGAGGAACAATTGAGCACAGTCTACCTTTACTATATGGAATGTGAGGAAATAAATGTGTGAAGTCAATATAAAAACATTGCAACACTCTACCTTTTACGACATGTTATCTGTGGAAAAGTACCAGGGTACACTCTGTCACCATGACGGATTCCCTTGTTGTTTTACAGCAAAGCCTCCGGGAGGAGGACGGGGCAGGGCTGCACAGAAACAAGAGGTAGGGTGTGTGCGTGTGGGTGTGAGTGTGTGTTTGTATGTGTAAGCATGTGAGAGAATCACGGAAGTTATTATTGTGATCCTGGGTACCTCTCCAGCAGTTTAGCTTTGGAAATTTACTTTTGCAATAGAGCAGCTGGGAAAATTTGGATGAGGAAAAAGAATGAAGATGTCTTTCACGCCAACATCTGCCATCAGAGTGTTCCTGACTGCACTGCAGCTACTGACTGGGCAATAGAAGAAGAATGTTGTTGCACTGGGCAGCTCCCAGAGGTCAATATGGAAGTCTATGGAAATGGCATGTTGCTGAAAAACTGTGTTTTCTAAAATAAACATGCAGATCAGGTTGATCTAATAAGAATTTGCAGTCATGAAAGAGGTGTTATTTGAAGCGCTAATATTTTAAAATTCTCTCAGTCATCTTTCTATAATAGAGTTTGCACACATTTTAAAGGAGTAACAAGAACAATACATGTTTGGCTATGTGTGTTTATCTATGTTATATACATTATGCACCCTTAATGTCCACATAATGTAGGAACAAGGAAGTACCAATAGTCAACTAAACAATCAGATGCACATGCAGTGCATATCATGTAGCTCCATTTGAGAAGACATGTTACTGTAAAGAGAAGAATATCCACAATTTTACAAAGAAGAATTTAACTTTCTGATTATTATTTCTAATTATGAATTTGTGTCTCATTTCATTGTCGTCAGTTGTTTCCCTATTCCTTTGTTTCCTCAACAATGTATTGTTTTGCCCATTGACATTGCAAAAACCTGTTAATGTGGGTCATGTGGGGTCAAAGTGGGTAGTTGTTTGAATGTCACTGAAATATAAACAGCGGCCCTGGATGGTGTTGGGTTGGTGTGCATGCTTGCTCAACATTTTGTAAACAATGCAAGAGAAACGTTAATGTGGGACCGCAGAGAAAAAAATGTCTCACTTTGAAATTCTTGAGAATGAGGTGAAACTACAATCGAAGTCATTAGGTCATTAGGTGATGGACGCCATTTCATTTAGACAAAGGTATTGATTATGGTGTTTACCACAGAGCAAAACATAATGTGAGACCAAATTGATGATAAAAAAGGGTCACGTGTCAAAAGGAGAGCTTTAACATGCTCCCAACAATGGCATCAGAACTCTCTTAAAGTGGAATCGAGAGTTGAAAGTGGTCACTATAAGCTTCACAAATAAAGGAAATATTGTTTTCCCTGCGTGATACTGTTAAGTTGTTTTTATTGTGTCTGCACCCTAAGCACTTCACCAGAGTGCAAATGCAAGCACACCCCTGTTTGTGTGTAGCTGTAATCAGGTGCCCTCCTTTGAGACATACAGTAATTGCTGTGCAGTGATTCATTCATATAAAATATTTACACCCATTCACTTCGAAAATTCCCTCCAGAAATGTAGATTTCATGGACTAACTGCATGTGATAGTAACATTATTTTGACATAATTTTTATTTTTATCCGTTAATATGTTACATTATTTTTACATCATATAAGTTATGTATCAAGAGTGAGTCCACTCAAACCTGCAAATGGCAGAGAAGTTGCTGATTGTACCTTTGAGGTTAGGAGATAAGTCTCATAGAAAGCAAGGAGCTAATTCTATTAGCTGTAGTCTGGCCGCCAGCTGCAGCCTCAGAGGGACTTGTCATATGACCAACACACTGATTAGCAGCTAATTCGGCTGTGATGTGTGAATTAGATAACTCGGTGACCTCTAAGGAAGCCGGAGGTTCATCTCGTCTAGTGCCAGTGAGTCAGTGAAAAAAATACTGCCTTTCTTAGCAGGCAATCTATGTGGAGTTGGCAGCAGGAGGATTCGACTGAAGATGCCAGAAGTCTGCATACCAAAGGAGAGGAAAGTAGGAACACAGAGGTCTGAAGACAGGCAATCATTGTTGATAGATTTGCTAAGGTTATACAACAGATTTTTTCAACAGCTATTTTTGATTTTATTGTCGGTCAAAGCCCAATGTTGCAGGATGTAATTTTTAGCTAAGGGACTGGAGAAAATAAGAGAAACGTTGCAACACCCTTTCCACAATATCTCAAAGTAACAAAACTTTATTAAGTTTGTGAAATTCCTAAAACTAAAACGGAGCTACTGTACGATAGTGACAAATTACATGCTCTATGAGGCGATAACCTTCTCTCTCCCTAAAAAATATAGACTTCTCCTCCCTCCCTTCAGGAAAAAAAAAACAAAACCTCCCCCTTTTTTCTGAACCGCCCTCCCTTCCTAATCATTTTTTAACAGTCCTTAACATCAAGTTTCAATAACCCTTGGTCTCTGCATCGAAAAAGGAAATGTGCAACACAAACTAATGTGCTACCCCTTTTCAAAAAAATGAAAGTATTCCACAAATAATAAATGTAAAATAATGATGATTACAATAACCCTAATTACTAAGTAATGATCTGCTTTTCTTCTGAAATTGTCAAAAGAGGAGAAAAACACAACTAAATGACATTGTAACCATAGTAATCGTTACCCCAGTGCTTCCTTTGTATGATGTCTGACATTTCCACTTTTATCTCGCTGACAACATCTCCCCTTTTCTTGTTGACTGTGGAAGTCGCTGTCAGGTTCAGCTGCCTGCTGGTAACCAGAAGGAAAGCATTCCATGCATGTTCATGCCACAGATCCGCCCTCGTCCTTAAGCAGGGGTTTGCATTTGAAGCACGAACCATACGTCACTGCACACCGTTAATATGCAAGCTATCCAGTGATTGTCATTGGATGTTTACAGGAGATCAGCCTAGCAGCCTGCTAATGGTGGACAAGGGCATCATTAGGGTTGTCTCTTAGTTACCCTTGTTGATAGCTATCACTGTGTAACCTGAGAGATGATGATTCACTGAGCCAAACTGGTGCAAAATGACTCATTGCTATTGTGATGCGGTGAAATTATTTCTTCTCTTGAACATAAATCCTGTTCTTCACAGCAGCTTTAGTACACGCAGTTTTTGACTGTGAGTTTCTACACTCCTTGTTTGTCTCTCTCAGTTTGCAGCGCCAGCACCTGAGAGAAGAGCTGTGGGGTCAACAAACGAGACGGTGCATTATCCTCTCACTAAAGCACGTTTGGAATATGAGTATTGTTTAGTTTTCAACCTTTTCGGTTGCTCCAACAACTTGTGATTTATTACACATTCCAAAAGGAAAACATTGGCCCTTGAAAAACAGGTGAGGGAACAAACCGAGAGCTGCGCTGGTTCTGCAGTGGAGGTATTTGAAAACCGGGTTAATGTATAACCTGAATTAATGTCAGACGGATGGGTATTTTAAAATGTTTAACCGCTGCAGGGTCGTGTGTGAGATTCACATGGCTGGTTTTATGTCTGACAGTTAAAATATGTGTGTGTGTTGGTTATGTTAGTTTCAGGAATGCTGGTGTAACATGAAAAAAAGGGAGGGTCACTTAGAGCAGATGTTATGCTTTTAATCATCCATGTTGCAATGAGGCTTTGGGGGTTTTAGTACTTGGTTTCTTCTTTACACACCATTGTGTTTTCAATGTCCAGCTTGTTTTAAAGAAACATACTGCAGAGGAAACTGAGCGCAGTTAGCTTTAAATAGGTATTTGATTTCAATGGGATGTTAGGTTACTATGGCTGTAAAGGTAAATTCACCAGTGTTTTGCTTTACATATATAGTTCTATATGTATATGTATCTATATTTCCTACCAAAACTAATCTTGACTTTTTCTTTTTTGCACAAATAAAGTATTTTAATAAAATTGTGCTATCTTTCAATTTGTTCAACATTTGTTTAATTTGTTGTAATTACTATTGCTATGTCTCTTTACATTTGTCTCTCAGCTAAGATAGCCGGCTGCTGGCTGTAGTTCTATAGTCAATAGACAGATATGAGAGCTGTAACAGTCTTCACATCTAAATCACATCAAGAAGAACAAATAGGTGTATTTCCCAAAATGTCGAGCTATTCCTTCAAATGTGCTGCATTTTGAGCGCTGAAACACAGTGCTATTAGCACTTTCTATAATTTAATGTTTCATTTAACAACATCATCAACACATTCATTTTCAGAAAATTATCGTCAGAGTTACAGGCTTGAAGTTGTTTTGCAGTGATGTGGTGAGTCCACTGTTTCTGAAAGCCAAAATAACAATCATGTCAGCATGAAAAAAATCTAAGTCCCTGACTTAGATTTTCTTTTTCTAAAAGATCTATGGAAATCTGAAAAGAGTGAAGCCATGGATAACAACATAGCACTTTAAGGAATTGGATCCCAGCAACCAAAAACCTCAACGAAGCAAAACTTGACCAAAAAAATTCAACTTGTGCAGCATGCAGGCTGTGGTCCAATGCTGTGGATTAGGAGGCATGTCCCATTAAGTTATTGTTTAGTCTAACTTGAAATTTACTTGCAGTTCCAATCATTTGAAATCAATGATAAAAATACTCAATTTATGTCAGTTTAGCAAATATTTATTGTTGCATCAATGCTTTCTGCCAGTGAGGTAGCTTGACCTTGTGTCCTTAAACATTTTGTTTTGTTCACAATGTCCAAAGTGGCTTCTGCACACACTGTCATATAAACAAAGCAACAAGTCTATTTTTATTCCTGTGTGAAGTAACTGGAAGGTGCTATTATTGTCACTTTTACTGTTGTGGCCATAATAATTTACAAATGTTGAATCTGTTGCTCTGTTATCTACTGCTTCTGTGCACACTCTTTGTGAAGCAGATTGTTTACGGTGCTGTAAACAGGCGTTTTATGTAACTGTAATAACCCTTTGCTCAGAGGCTGCCATGTTTCTGAATGACATGCACTCTGTTTGCCTTGTGTCAACTGTGGCTCACATTCCCACCATTCAAGGTCAGGCTATGCGCTGAGATGTTAAATCCAGTTTGAGGAGTATGACCTGAAAGATGATATAGTGTGGGACGTGCAGAAGTGTTTTTTCCTGGATTTTTTCTTTTTTTTATATTCCTGATTTTGCATGTCTTTCTTGCACATAAATGGTTTCACTGACAAAAAACGTAATTATTTTAATAATAGATTTTAGATTTTGAGAAAGAAAGAAAGACAGAGCCATGTGCAATCGTCTAAGTGCAGCCTCGTCACAAGCGTACCTTTCACACAGGGGTCAAAGGATAGAATGCCAGGTCATCTCTTTGGTTTCACAAGGCTAAACCACAAATGTAACCCGAGCTAAAGGTAAACAACTGCTTCACACGGGAGCGCCAGCAAGGTGTGAAAGAGGGCAGTGCTGTACATGAGCTAAATCATCAGGTTTATTTGGGAACCAGGAGGGCCACATGTCCTCCTCTGCCCTGCATTTGGTACCTGCAGGTGACAGATTTTCAGGACTAGTCAGTGTCTGCTGCCTGGATCGGTTTGCTCCGAGGTGCTGTAACACATACAAGAGACAAGAGACAAAACATCACACGAAACACTGGATCCCCGCTGTAATCCACACTGTTCACTACTGTATTCGGTTACGAAATGAATGAAGCTGTCACAGAAGCTGACATTTTGAAGTGTTGGTCCATTATTTCCAAACTGCAAATATTGATTAAAAAATGTAGAAGTGTATTTCAAATACATTATTATCTGGGTTTCCAGAACACAAATTTTTACAGAATTTTCAGACAAAGAAAATTTGTGATGTTAAGTGCACTTCCATTCACTAGTAATATGGGAATATTAGGAGTTGGTTCATCGAGACAAGCAGTAGGTGGTGGTAAATATCCAGTCAGGTGCCTTTTTTTAGAAGAAGAGGCCACAACAACATGACACAACTCGAACCTCAAATGGTGGCATTTGTTTCATGTATTAATTTGAGGAAGGTTACAATCTGGCATACCAGGCATTTTCCCATTTGGCTGACACAACCTGGGGCTGACATAATTTTGATTTTGAATTTTTAATAATCAAATAAAATAAAAATCTATAATGACACTGAGCTGGCCCAATTACATCTGTAACTGGGCCAACCCCACCCCTCCCCTCTGTCCTATTCTCGTGCCAGATGACGTGACTCAGAGCCAAACATCTGTGGATGAAGGAGGTTATCAGTTATCAAGATGTATAAGCAAGATGGATAAAAAAAAACAAAAGAATTAGTTGAGGGCCAAAAACGAAGAAATTAGTTGTGGGCCAAAAAAAAAAATCTGAATCTAGATGCGGATGCCGCCAAATGTGCAAAAGTCAAAGATATGTTTGCTGCAAAGGGCTGCTTCAGTAGCTTTAACATCTACGCTGACAGCAGTACACACTATTATGCAGCAACAGGGAAAGGGGGAGAGGTGGCTGGCCTTGGCCACTGCCAGTGGCATTTACTTGTACTTCTACTTGGATATTGTGTACTCCTCAGCCACCTCAGATCACCAGGGAGTCAGTCAAGAGCAACTGAGTACACTGGTCAGCTTGCACTGGCACTTGTCCACTGCACTTACTACTCAGCTTCATAGTGATTTGGGGGAATAGTACAGTATGCATACTTAGGGGGACCGCAAGGATGGTGGATCTGCCATTTTTTGCCTCTTCAGTGGACGTTGGAGTCACATGCTTTGTAGCAACACAGCAACTTTTCCATCTCCCCAAGAGTAAAAACATATTTGCGATATTTCAGCATTCCACTTTTAAGAGGGTTTTTGTTATGCACAAATTAAACATGTGCATAAAAACAGGTGGGCACCTGTAATGCTGGGGTGAGTGCAATATTGCTTTATCTTTTCAACAGGTATGAATGTTCTTTGTAAACATTTAAAACGGTACACAACGATCTCATCACAGCTTTACTTTGCTTGGAATCAGGGTCTTAACTTGAGGGTCCAGTCTTGATCCACGTCCTGTGAGACCTGTGAGAGCTGATGATCCTCGCCCATGTCAAACAGTTCACACACAGTTCACAGTCTGCCACAGGAGATCCAGGTGGATTGAGAGATCACATTCCTCTGTCAGGACACAGGAGAGGATGAAAATCATCGCATATAGCCCTGCTTTGTTTGAGCAATGGGTTGAAAACATGCTTTAATTATACTGCCATTTATGCTGGCTGTATATATATTATGAAACTACCTCAGGGCCATGTTGGTACAAGAAAATGATTTCAATATTGCTTGCTACTTCACAATGTGGCAAGAAGGAGGAAAAAAGAAATCATATGTTTAGGGAGCCAGAATCTGGGAAAAATAAACTTTCACAAGACCTCCCCAAAGACTGGAGTCAAAATGTACTAAACATGCAGATCTAGTTTTCACCTGAGAAAAGATCTGCTAAATCATTTTTTTCTCACAACAGAGATGGTTTCATGCTTCCATTACCAACACGACTTGGGTGTGAAATTTAAAGAGAACATCCCTGGCCATATATTATTCTGTACATCTCAACTCAATACCTTTACAGTGCAGTGAAAGTCAATATGACAAGATGATTCAAACAGATTAATCAGGACTATAGGAACAACAGCTACCTGTTTGTTTGCTTTAATGACATATTCTGTGGTCACCATTGACGCAAACTGTGACGTGAACATAAGGTGCTAAGTGCAAGATACTCGGCAGATCACATGACGGTATCACAGCAGATGTCAGTTGGGTGCACACTGTTCAGTGTATGACTAAAAGCACCCTTAAATCTGTTGATTCCTTTTACTTTTCATTTCCAAACATCGGACGCATTTCCCTTAAAACCCACTTGAACATCACCACTGTCAGAGAAGTCATTGCTGCAACACTAGTTAAGGGGATCATTCGGTGGTTGATGTGCTCCATTTAATCCACAACCCGTTTCACAAGTTTCGTATTCAGAGAGAAATTGTTATTTCCTGTTTAGAGAACAAAATGAGACAAGCGTACAAACACAATATGCATTAATGTATTACAACATGTGGCAACTGAACAACCACTTTATGGTTGAAATGACCTGAAATTGACCTTGAGCATTTAGTGTCATGACATCCATAAATGTAACACATTACATATTTATTGGCAATATCTGGCATTTCAACAGCACAGCATTACGTCACAGAAAATGTACCGTGTTACAGTTGAAACTGTTTCTTTCAGTTTGTCTTTGTGGAAACTTTAAAGACCTCCGATGTCACACGCACTTACTGACTCATTCAGTGAAAACAGAGTCCGCAGTGAAACCCACTGCAGCAAAGTGACTTGGCTTTTTGGTAATTTTGCAGCAAGGATACCTCTATTGTTGCTTTCATTAAATGTCATCTACGGAAATTTGACCAAAATACAATTTTAAGTGTGTGTACAAAACTTTAGAACATTTCATGACAAGACAGTTTTTGGTCTCCACCAACTCCTGAGGGAAATATCTGGCTCTCTAGCTGCTGAATTCTCCACTATGTTCGCTCATTGTGTTTGTCTCCTGTTTGGTGCTGGTCAGGTGGTGGTGTACAGTGAGTTTAGTAGAGCTTTTTTTTCTGCTGACAGTAAAATCCAAGTCTGTATAACCAAAACAGTGAGCTGAAAGAACCTAGAACACTCCACAGTGCTGTGTGGTAAATGGCAGGGTTGGGTGATTATTTTCGGTTATTTTATGCATGAACACTTTCACGTAACACATTTGATTAATAGTTAAAATAAAAATATTAGGGCTGTCAAATTAACGCGTTAATTTAAATGAATTATTATTATTATTAACAACTGTTAAAAAAAATAATGCAAGTTAACGCATATAATATCAGAGGCTCTGAGCCTCTGAGAACTGCTCTCTTAGCACTCAGGGAGCCACTGACTCCATCGGAGTGAATTTACAAGCGCACCCCTCTGAATTCATCGATTGACAGCCCTAGAAAATATTAATTACGGTAGCTTTAACAATAGAGGCAGCAGATCAGAAAATGCTCATAAAATCTGTTTTTGAAACGCTCATATTATTTTGGAAGACACTGACAAATAATCTATTTTGTCATTTAGATATGTATTAGATTAAAATAACTGGCGACAGCACAGTGTTCTATATCAACAGTATGTTTGTGAGTATTTCTATGTGTCCTTAGCCTAAAATACATATTAATGTTCATGTTGCCTCCATATTTAAAATTATGAATATGCATGTAAAATCTCCTGTCCTGTCTTCAATTATTTTCCCCAAAAGTTGAAAATAAGAATATTTATGGGTATTATTTCAGAGTTTTTTAAATAAGAGGAAAATCCCCCTCGAAAACTAATACTGAACTGAAATAGACTCCAGAAACTATGAGTATTTATTAAAGAAGCCTTGTGTTTCCACAGAGAAATCCAGTCAGCATTTGGATGTTAGAGTAACTGAGGATGGATGGAGGCTAGTATTTAGAGTGTTGGAGTCTAGTCTCACCGACACCATCACATCTCAACAGGCTCTCAGATTGTCATTAATCTCCCCTCCAAGTGAGCCGTTGGCTTTGTATCCCCAAATGGTTGAGGGTATTGCTTTACACAAGTTCCATCCCCAACCAGTCGTTGTGTCATGCTGCGTGTGTGTGGTCTGTTAATGCGATATCTCCACTGGCTCTGCAAAACCAGCACGACAGACTGCCAGCACAGCAGCAGCCACTTCGATTTTTCCATAGAAGGATGAATCACTCTTGAATGAACACTTAGTGACCCATGGCTTAAAGGCCAAGATTAGATCTCTGGGTTCCGTAATCGACGTTGTGGGCTGAACATCCTGCTGTTTACCTGAGCTCTTGCCCCTTGTCGTCCTGTCCAAGTCACAGCAAGGAAGGAGCAACCAGTAACCCGCACGAATTTGGAGAACCAGATCAGCTCCCAAAGAAGACAACTGTGCATTAAAGAAATAATTTGACGCATGGCGAGGAAATAGTCCAGCGCTTACTCCCCTGAAAAACAGCAACTTTTCGTTTTTACACTTTGGTTTTTGTACAAATTAAGTGAGATATAAAGTGTAAAGTAGAGGTGCTTGTAGGTGGATTTTCTAGCTGTTTCCCTGTGTTTCCAGTCTGTTTGTGCGTGTGCCTTCTCCTCAAATAACACTTTTTACAAATGAATAATGGCCATATTTGTATTATTAAATCCAAGTCATCTGTTATCTGGAATAAACCGTAATATCATGAGAGACAAGAAGCAGATGGGGGATAGGCATCGTAGAGTTTTTTACTGGGTGTCAGTATGGGCTGAGATGGAGCAGTCTTCTTGTAGTCCAGTGTCCTTTAAAGTCTGGAAGCCTTTTCTTTCCTAATTTGACCAAAGTTTTTTCACCTTCCACCCTCAGTGTATTTGGAATTTTTATTTATTCTTTGTTTTGTTGTGTTTTTTCTTCTCTTTAATTGTGTGTGCACTTATTTTAGCATTGGGTCAATTGTATCTTCTGTATTTGGAAGCAATGGTGTTGTGATTTGTGTAATGTTGTGATTTGAGCAAATTCATATTTTGGAAACGTTCAATGAAAAGATGTAAGAAATAAATGAGAGTGGTATCAATAATCTAATGTAACTCTCGGCAAAAAAGAAAATAAGCATGTTTCCCAAAATTTTAAATGTTTCCTTTAATGATTAAATACCCATTCCTGGATTTTTGTAAAAGTTGTCTCCTGTACTCTTTGTGAGCTTTCCTCAAAGAGACATACAGTATATACTGAATGTCTCCCCAAGGTGTACTGGGGGTGCAGGCTATCAAATCTAAGCGTCAAATACAGATAGTACATTTTGGCAAATTTCAGACTGAAATAACAGCAGCAGTGCGCACACAGCTTCCTGTTGTCATCTTCCTGTACCGTTCTGTTTGTCCTCTGAGTGACACTCACATGTTCCTTGTAAATTGAATCAGATGGGAACACTGTGTACACACTGTGCCCGGCTTGTATCTAAATGCTACGAGTTTCACATGACTACTTTAGAACTAATGGTTTTGTCTCTACTTAAAGCCTGCATGATTACAGGCAACCATCAGTTCTTTTTTGTTGCATAACTGAATGGGAAGGATTGATTTTAGATGCCTACTTAGATACTTACATGCTTTTAAAAAATAAGTTTTACTATGTAATTTGTTCAGTTTACCATGACATATAAGCAAAATTATATTATCTGTATTAATCAACCTCTCAGAGACCAAAATATGACTATTTTAGCTATGCAGCACCTATGTTATATGTAGTTTTTTATTTATTTACAAGATTTACAAATGGTAAACTCAATGGGCTTGAACAGTGGAAAAGGTACAATTTGCTTTAAAAATGTGATTGGGCATTTTCTTTCTATCCCACTACTTTTTATCCCACTATCTACTCTCTGGCCTGTCCTGTATTTTTACACTAGTGCTAGAAGCATTACATCCTTTACTTAAGTAATCATTCATTCAGTCATTATTATTATTAATTACAAGCAACTACTGCTCTCCAAGTTGTACTAAAGTACAGTAAGTAAAAGTAAAAGTCTTATCAGCAAAAGGTACTTAAAGTACAAAAGGAAATGTGCCCACCATGTGTGCAAAACGGCCTCTGTTAAAGTTATATTCTTATATAATAAACTCTTGGTTCAGTATTTATGGTGCTTTGACATCTAAACAGCACTTTATTGCTGTGTCTGGTTGAGGTGAAACAGTTTCCAGCCATTTTATGTACTGTAGTTTAATTTACGGGTATCTTATTGCATCTTATTTTATATACTCAGCATACTGAAAGTTTTTTAAATCAAAGTCTACAAGTAAGTAGTGACTATAGGTGTCAGATAAATGTGTCGGAGTGAAAAACTGTTTTTTTTCCTCAGAATTGTAGTGTAGTGGCATATAAGTAGGCTAATAAGAATAATAAAATCAACATACTTAAGTAAAGTACAAGTACTTCAGCATTATACTTATGTACAAGAGATTTTCGGAATAAGCCAGAAACAGCTTCACAGCTGATACAGTGGAGGTTTATTGTCTTTTTCACAATTCCTTGGACAACAAGTTGCAGATCTCACCTCATGAAGCAAACTTACCTGGTCATGGTACAGTTATGCCTTGGTCACACTGCATGACTTTTAAAGTTGTCAGACTGCTGTACTGTTCACACTTCACAACTTCTGTCTTGTAATTGGGAATCTTGAAGTTGTTGTGGTTTGCACATTACATGACTGAACGGCGACAAGGAGTCACACAGGCTACAAGATCTTTCACCAGGAGGAATACCGTCAAGTGTGTCAGCGATCTCCAAAAAACTGTTGGCGAGTGGAAAATCAGGGCTATAATCCTGAAGTGTGAACTCGGCATTAGGTAATGGTACCCCTGAGTCCCGTCATATATCAAGACGATGGACGTTGCCAAAAGCAGAGTTTAACCACTTCAAACAAAATATCTGTGAAAAATCAACAAGGGCTGGAAATCCAGCTCTTTGACTTGACTGAATTAATTTGATTCAGACTCCTGAAACAAAGAAATCCTTTATATCTGTTCATTGTGAGTGCCTCAGGGTACCTCTTCACTGCTGAGTGTCAAGAAGGAGTGAAGGGAGGGTTGTGTAACATGCTTAGTGTATACTGGATCTGTTCACATGCCTGTCAGATAGCAGAGGGCAACGATATAGGTCAGGCCAGGTCATTACTCACACCATACACTGTATTATTTGGCAACCAGTTTGTTCGTAGCACGTGGGATGCAAAAGCAAGTGTTTTAACCCCGGCCAAACTCAGCTGTCATCATTTAGGCCACTATGGTGGTCATTGTTCCTTGAAAGTTAGTGTGTTATTTTATTATTTAATTGTCAAGATTCAGCTAATGTAATACATTTTAATATATTACTTATTAAGATACAACCAAACCAAAGTTGTTGGAGTTAATATGTTTTTGTTTCAGTTTCAAAAGCAGAATTTAGGAGGAGGGCCATTATAAGGCATGTAAAATACCGTGCTAATATAACGTCATCATATGTGTAATTTATTTAATAATTCCAGTTTACTATGTGCTAAGAAACCAGCGGCTTTGCTTTGTCAGCTGATAGCTGTCTCTGAGGAAAGATTACTGTACTTACAAAATGAGCAAATGTTTTAAAGTCATACTTTTTTTAGTTCAATCATAAATACTTTATGTGTGGTTTCACGAAAACCACGGAAAATAATCTGAAGGGAAAGAAAGTGTATTCTTAATAGAGAAAAATTCAAATTAAACTGAATCTAAAAATATGCCTTCAGTAATTAAGAGACATACAGAGTTCATTTCCATCCTCACTGATGCCAGGTATGTGCTGCAGACTAAATGAATGAACTGGATGAATAAATGAATTTCAGATGACTGCAAAGAAAAAAGAAATAAATCTAATTATGTGCCTGTTTTGGAGAATTACAACTGATATTTTTGATATTCTGTACTACTGTCCATGTCACTCCTAACTCCCTCTGTTTGCTTGGTGAGAGTGTAGACAACCACTCTCCCTCCAATTCATACAATTGCCAGGCACTTTTCACAGAGAGCTTAAAGTTTTTTTACTCCATGAAAGTCTCCCCAATTTAGTCATCAATCAGTTCGTTGTTTTTTTAGTAGCTCTCCTCACCTGCAACCACCTCTGCATCATTATGCTAAAAACTGCTTGTTGCTGATGGAAACATAGTTGATGAGAGCAGCGAGAGTGAATTTGCCATAAAACCAAAATAAAGAGCTTTAAAGCTCCATAAAGCTGCAGAGTTTGGCGATAATGATCTGTGCTTTGTCACAACACATATTGGCATTCATTAGAGTGTAAAGTGTGACATAAAAATATTGATTATTAACCTTTAAACAGGCACATGTGAGATTGGTTGTGTATTTAACTGAATCAAATTGCCTGTGCTAAAATATACTTCATTCCCACACAGCTACCATCTAATCTGTTTCACTGGTGAATTTATAACAGAAACAACCATGGAAGTAAGATGTAATTGATTTGACATCAGGGCGCTGCATGGTGGCTTAATTTATTGCTCCTAGACAAATTACACAACTCTCAACAAAGTACAGAGTGGGAGTTGCATGTGCATAGTACAGAGAACATTACATAATCCCATGCTGGCTTTCCACCTGGGAACATTGCTATTTGTTGTGTTTCTGCTGTGTTTTTCCTGCATGCCACCTGTAACAGCAATTTTCAAGTCAAACTAAAAAAGTTCAGAAATTCAGACCACATAGCCACATTTAGAACACATAATTAAAATTCCCTATACTATAGTGAGAGTGGTAACGTCAGTGTGTGTTTGAAACAGAGAAGTGTTTCTGGCTGTCCATGTCTCATGATCATAACCATGTGTCCACCACATGTATTGTTCACTATATTTGTTTAAGACTCAAGAAGAAACATTTCAGTGGCTTTCTGAGGACAAACGACAAAGGGATGAGATGAGCTCCATCTCATAATGAGTAAGCTTTCATATTAAAATGTTTAAGAAATACTGTATGCTGTCTGTGAATGCAAAGAAGGTTTATAATTACTACACAGTTTGTATTCAAAGCAAAGCAAAACAAAACATTGACAGATATACAGATATAGATAGAAAACCAGGATTGTGATAAGACAATGAATTGTTTAGAAAGCTTTTATTGTTTAAGGCACATATTTATTGTTGGTTGATTGTTAAAAGAAGGAGCAAAGAAAATTCCCAAAAGGCAAAATCCAATCTCTCAGTAGAGCAGGCTCCAGAGAGTAACATGATAACACTGAAAAAAAATCATGAAGGTGGTAAACAAATGTTAGTTTGATCACATTTAATATTCATTTCAATTCAGAAATCTTAGAGATATATTTTGTTTTCAGGCATAAATTGGCCAATTTAAAGCCATCATACACTGTATATCTTGAAATGTCACTTGAGGTACAGTGAAAAAAAGGAGGGCAGAGGTGAATGGCTTTGAATTCAATTGGTTCTTGCTCTCCTTCAGATGGGAGGAGGCAAGGAGCCAGTGCAGCAACCCCCAGCAGTGTCTCTGTATTTATATCACTTACATTCACATCTCTGCCACGCAGTTCTGGATATTTTGAAGACTCTTTCCAGGGATCCATAATCGCCATCTGCCAGAACCAGAGAGATTTTGGAAATAGTATATAAAAGACAAGGAGAAGGAGGCTATTTTATCTTGCAATAAAAAGTCGAGCGAAGGTCGGTTGTTGGTTAAAGATTTGTGTAAATGTTGGACTCTGATAGCAGAATGACAACTACAAAGGCCTTGGGTTTGTTTTTGATGAGTTGAAAGAAGTTGTGTCTCAGGCAGAGAGCAGCAAAGAGCAATGCACTGCTGCTGCAGCTGGACGGGTCTCATTTTTTCCTATTGATGCTTTTCAGTGAACATTTGAGCAATATAAGTCCAAAACAAAACATCTTATTTTAAGTATATTATCTAATTGTACTGTATTGTGTAGTATCACCAAACTTTATTGTGCTTAACCCAACATGGACTTAGATTGTGGTACGTTTGTGTCACAAAAATAATGTCTGTTATCACTCCAAAAAAGCATCACATAAACATGTTTCCTGTTGTCCGTGTGGTGCAGCGGATGATGACATTAACAGCACTGCGCGTGTTTACTCTTGACAAGTGTGGAGTGGGAGACCCTGGTTCCCATGGTGACGCTTATCTGTTTTGTACAGACAGTGATCCAGGTGTTGGAGGAGGTCAACATAGTCTAAATAAGTGATAATGAACTGTGAGCTGTACTGCTATGAGATGCAGTGAGAGTTGATTAAGTCTATCTGACACACACACATGCATATTAATCAGTGCACAGACACACACAGCTAAACACTGAAGCGTGGACGCAGCCGTGTACACACACATTAAAGGTTAAGACTTCCTGCCAAGTTAAATGAAAAATCTCAGTCAAAGTCGAGCTGATCTCATTAGTTAAGCTTCAAGGATTATCGGACCTGTGTGCATATCCATGTCCATGTGTGCACTTGTGTGTGTGTGTGAACGTGCCTTTAAGTGCATCTTCTCAATCAATTTTACTCTGATGATTTTATTCTAATGAAGTACCACTTCATTTTTCTTTTTTATGTAACCATGATGACAGGAGGCTGATCAGGACAATAAATGCACAGGAAAAGACTTCACCAGGAGGTCAGTCACTCATGTCATACAAAATGAGCCCCCAACAGAGGATCATATCTTACATAAAATATTCCAAAGTGCACTAATAATTCTAACAAGTGTGTCAGCAGGCGGGTTGTTTTTCTTTTTCCGTCTACCATATCCAGTTTACATCAGAGGGAGAGAGGCAGTTAATATGTCAGAGACAGCTCGAAGGTCTCAAAGGAATGGGGAAAACAGCTTAAAGCAATATTACGATATTGGATTTTGACAATATATATATAACACAATAAAGCTAATGTACACAAAATGACATATGGACTAATCAAATGGAAGGTCAATGCAATAAACTGTACTCCACATTACATCACATAAAATATTTCAAACCCTTTAAAACGAAAACAGAATTGTCTAAAATTCTAATTAGATATGGTTGTTGCAGACTGCAGCTCTTCTCTGCAGAGTGAATTTAAAGATCTGGGAGGAACTGTGCAGCTTCCATTGGAGGATCTCTGCCCAAACGGAGGATCTACTGCCTGGCAGTTTCAAATCAGGTGAGAGGGAACCTCTGCTGGTAGGCTACAGAAAAACTTTTTCCCTAATAAGCAGTGGTGGAAAAAGTATTCAGATCTTTTACTTCAGTGAGAGTATAAAAAATACTCCAGTACAAGTAAAAGTTATGTATTCAAAATACTTAATAGAAGTGCATAAGTATAATCAGCCAATTGTGAGAAAGAAAGAAAACTATTTCTTAGGCAGACTAACTCCTGTGATTGTTATATTGTTATATATTATATTACTGGGTTATTGTTACCAACAAAATAAGGCATAGGAAGAATTTTACTATTGCTGAAGTTAATTTTAATTAATGTTAACATTATACGCTATTGGGTACTTTAATTTGTAACAATATTTAATCTTTTCAGAAGTTCTCATCGGGTTTTCTATTTAAAATCTGAATCTGTTAAGTAACTTGTAATTTAAGCAGTCAAATAAATAAATGTTAAGATATTTTTTTTTAATGCAGCAGTTTTATACTCTAAAAGGCAGATAAAATAGTGTTAACATATATTTTGTATATATTAACATAGCTGGGTCAATATCTTTGCAGAGAATAACTGCAGTGGTATCAGACAAAATACATTTATTATACATACAGAGATAGAATATTACAGTAACCAAAGAGAACAACAAGCAGCTTCACATGTTTTCTGACTATCTACATTGTAGCTTACAATGTTTAGGGACAGTATTATAGTTAGGGAGTAGGGATTACATTTCAGTAACATTTCTTCCACCGTCAGCATGTCTGTTTAGTCCAGTTAATGCTGTCAAATCTTCAAGAAGTCATTTTTATTGCTTACTAAGTCATGTGATCATTTCAAAGAGGACACAGGAATCAGACTTCCACCTCACTGCTATTCTCTGGTAACAGATAAAGCTACTTTATTAATGGTGGATAAAACTCGATCTATTGCACAAATTACTACTTCGAAATGATAAAACAGTTTTTATGTGTTTTTATTACTTAAAATTAACTTGAAAATGGAAATATTTCTTTATTTTTAAAGGGGGTAGTTGGTAAATTGTTGCCATATGGAAACAATGCACAATCGTGGAAAGTACCACAAAAGCCTTTTCTTGATCAACAACAAATATATTTACTATTACATTTCATTTAATCATTCTAGTTAGATGTAATTCATTTCATTTATTCATCATCAACATGTGTTTCAAACAAATTCACATTACATTTTCCCTTCTGACCCAATTTCACCGCTTGTTAATGTCAAAAACGAAGGCCCTGTCTCGATTTAAGAAGAGGAACAGGGCACACTTGGAGTACCTGCTCCTCACAATGCCTTCGCACCCCAGCATTTTACATCAACCCTTCTTGTTCGCTTGCAAGGACCAGTGGTCTGTGTCGTCCCCTCTGACTGTATCAGGTGGCAGAAAGCTGAGCGCCTTCTTTTCTTTTTCCCCAGGACAACAACTTGTGGAGGTCTCCCCTTTCTTTTGTCGGACACCTTGTTCTCCATGAATAAGCAAATCCAAGATGTATGTCACCTTATTCTGTACTTTCAGGATAGCTGTGTAATATTCAAGAGGCCACAAACGGTACTGGAAGACAGGAATGATTTTAGCAGCCGTTTAGTTTGATTTTGTACCAGCTCATTGATTTTTCTGTGATGTCTGCCAGATGCACTCTGCTGATTGCAGCAGTTTCAGTTTGGTCCAGCTCCAGATCCAATACTGGACAAAAGAGGGGGGAAGCCCTCGAGTTAAGTGCTGCTGTGTTGATGCACTTCATCAGTCTAAACATCGAGTTGTTTTACAAAGACTGTAAAAGATGTCATTCTGAATGGGTTTTATGGCAGCATATCCTCATATTTTATGGGTTGTTTCCTGACATCCAGATAAGATATAGCCAAAAATTGTATTGGTGCTGAGGAGTACCATGCAAACATGCCTTCATGCCATTTTGATAATTAGCAATGTAATCCATTGGATAACAAAATGTTATCTAATCTGAATACTTCTGGATTACCTCAAAATCAAACACCGAAAATATTGCACGTTATGCTAAAAAACACATCCACAAATACTTTTCTTTTTAAACATCTCAAAACATTCAATGCAAATAAAATTATTTAGCATATTTAGCATTTACGGTTGGTCAAATCAAATAAACCTTACAAAAATGTTACTTACACAAACTACAGGTGTGCTGTGTTTATTCTGCAACATGTGGGATGCTGTTTATTTTGTGTAAGATCTTGCTGCTGCTGTTTTTTAATCAAAGGCCACATGGAGGACTTTGCTCTTGTAACGCAAGAGGACCTCTTACTCAAAATGTTCATCTTCCATTTTCAATGTAAATAAAAAGAAATAAAAACACCATTATCCATAAATCATCATTAAAAAAACAATAACAAATATTAGTTAAGTCACCATTATAAGGAGTTTACTTTGATACAAGCAGAACATGTCATTAAGTAATCCTTGACAATGTAACTATAATCTAATCTAATCTTTGTTTTCAAATATAATATGGGCTGATCACAGTTACTTATTTTTACATGTCTATATGTTACTACCTAAACAAATCTAGCCAGTCAAATATGAGTATATGTTGTAGGTCACTGAAGATTATTGTTTGTACACTTTCACTCCTTTGCGTCTACTTCTCCAAAAATCCCAAACAATTTATACTTAAGATGCTCTGACTCTCTTCTTCAGACTGACATGCAACACTGTAACAACAGAAAAGATCATTGTTTTCAGACCACTAAAGAAGAGAAAGACTCAGAGCCATACTAAGGTGTAAATGGGTCATACATTTTTTTAACCAAGTAGTTAATAAATAGTTATACATTAATTAGTTAATTATTAATAAAAAATGCTTATTCTGTTTGTGTGTTTTCAGTAAGTCATTTCTTCAATCCGTGTTTCAATTTAACATTTTCTTATGCAGTATTACTACCACCCAATTTGTATTCTGCAATGATATTGAATTGTGTTAATCATACTAAGATTTTGATTATTTGGAAATATTTGATTAAAAGTGGTGTATTTACTTTTTATACATGTATATGTATTTTACTGGTATTCTTGCTTTAATTTTTGTTTACATAGTTTCATGTCAGGGTTTGGGAGTGAAAGTTGATCCAAAACTTGTCCTCTGTTGTCCTCTAGTGGTCACACACTGTCACTTTTCACAAATTTGCTTGTGCTATAGAATATTTTCACAGTACACTTATTTAGGACTGACCTGAAGTTAGACGTCAGGCTTAGGTCACCTGGGACGATTTTCCTCACCTACCTAATGTAATGTAAATCGTTTAACATTGCACTTTGAATCATATCTTTACACTGTAGCAAGTAATTTAAAATACATTGATCTTTCTTCCTTCTTTCATTGCTTTTCAATTCATCCAAATTTTCCTCTTTATGAATAACTTTCATTAATCCATCCCATCAGGATTACATAAATTGTACTTTTGTCATGTATCAAAAGGAGAAAGCAGTGTCATTGACAGTTATATGAGTCCAGATTTGTTCCTAGAAGTAGAATTTAAAAAACTCTTCCCACCACCACATCACAACCACAGGATCTGAACTTCAACTGTTATTTCTCTTCTCTTGTTTCACTCCCCAATTCAGGAAACTGGACTTGAAGTCTTGAAGATTCAGGATTACCAGATGGTGGAGTTTCTCTGCTCCAGAACCACTGCACAGTGTCTGTAGGTAGTGGCAAACTGGAGACAACTGGTGTTCAAACAGCAGAAGAAACAGCAGATAAAATAATGTTGTGTGTGTTTGTGCTTGCGTGATGGGGTGGTGTTCTCTATAGAGAAGCACAGTGTTGTTTCATGTACTAAACGTAGGTGGGTATAAATTCTTTGTATTCTGGTTTCCATGAACTCTGGTGACAACACTTCATCTGTTAAGAGGCGTGTTGGGACAGGAGCGCTGAGGTATGCCTCCCTCTTTGGATTAGTTTTGTCTTCCCCAAGGCCACACATTTCTGCAGCAGTCACTGCTACATGTTGGACAATGAAAACACGCCTTTTTAAAAATGTTTTATGGGTAATTTCAAGTTTTTAAATTTTTCATGGTTCTCAAAAACCAGGCAGCTCTTTAAAGTGAAAGATTGTTCTCTCTTTAATTTCATGTGTTGCTGTGATTTTTTTTACAGTTTGAATTTGTTATATATTTTGGTGTTTCTTTATACACACAAGTGCTAATGAAACATTATAGACAAATTGTATCCTTCCTTAAAAGAGGATGATCCCGCTGTTTCTTGGCTCTTGCAATGGGGGATGTGCTGTAATGCATCACAATGGGAGGCATGGGGGAAGTGGGCGGTGGACCCCCGTTCCCAACACACACACACACACGCACACACACAGACTTGCACAGACTTGCATACACATCAGACTACCTTAATTCAGGTCTCACATGACCCATGGCTCCTCTTGTCAACATGTCCCTATTTATGGTAGACCCTAGTAATTCTGGTATGGTACTAATTCTGTATGTGTCCTCCTATTGTCCCCCATTTCACCACTGAAATCATGAATACTGTAAAAACATACAACAGGAAGTAATGAGGAATGTATTTTACATGATATGAAACAACAATGGCAAGGTTACAAACAATGCAAATAACAACAATAAAAGCGTCACATCCTGAACAGATTTATACTAACTGAGTAAAAGTTGTGATCAAAAGATTGTGTGGTTGAAAGAAATACCCTGAGATGCTCTGAACCTATTACACATATTAAATTAATTTGCTGTCATAATTTACAGTTGCTGTCATCTTTAATAGTAGTGTTCTTCATTAAGTATCCTAGCTCATTATACTTTTCAATAACAAATTTAAGAGACACCACACATTTGTATTTATTGCTGTCTGTGGGCTCTATGGACTACCAAAGAATGAAAGAGTATATTTCCCAACAAATATAAACATACACCAAAGCACCTGCAAATATACATGTAATCTGAATGACATGTGGAAGACAATTCCCTGTAAAGACAGCGTCCGTCCATGAGCTGAGACCAGACAGGGTGGCTGTCTTAGACGTAGTCCCTGCCCGGCTGGCCTGCAGAGCTGGACGGGGGGTAGCGTGGAGATTTCCCTGAGTTCTTGCTGGAGCAGTTGCAGCAGAGGAAGCCTCCTCCTATAATGATGAGACAGGCCGCTCCCCATCCAACATACAGGGCGCTTCCGAATTCATACCTGTAAATAATTAAGTTTATTAGTAAATAAACACATAACACTGATACTTATGCAGACATTTGGAAAAGAGAGAAAATAGATTTTTCCCCCCACAAATTTAGCAACATGATAAGTCCTCAAGTCTAAACACAAACTGATCATATTATATTCAATCAGGTCTGATTCACAGCAGTGACATCCAAACACTACAATGTTTGGTTTCATAATAAAAGACCTCTGTCCGTCCTCTGTGTCATTACACACCTTCAGTGACACCTGATAATTATTAATATAGAATAAAGTGAATTCCAGACTAAATTGCGGCGAAGGACAACCTCACCTGGAATTAGTTGGAGTGAATGGGTTGTAGAAGTCCTGCGCTATTCTGTGGCCATACCAAGACGTTCCCACCAGAGTAAGCAGCCCTGAAAGACCATGAGCAGACAAACATTTCAATTGGTTGCATTATACAGGTTAAAACATGCAGGAGTGTGTCATCTTGTATGTATCATCTTTATGGAGGTTTAAAAAATATCACTGCAAGCCAAGTCATGTTCAAAAGTTGTGGCTTTATTGTGGTCAAAGCAAAACATACAGTAGTGAGGTGCAAAGCCATCCCTACAAGCCAGATGATGTTCAAGCAGCGTGTGTCCATTTCACATTTGTGTCTAAACTGAGTGGACTCTCACCGGCGAAGATGAAGATAACCCCTCCGGCTAGAGCCACTTTGTCCTTCTGCGCCGGTGTTTCTGACATACAGGTGGTGCACCTCATGCCCACCATCTCCACCAAGATACCAATAAGGCACAGCAAGATAGAGCACAGCATCAGCCCTCGTGTGCCCAGTACAATCCCTGGAGACAAAAACATATAAATTGCAAACAGTGATTACATGTACCTCTATTCTTAATGTATATATAATAAAGGTGTAAACAACACCTAATCTTTAAAAAAATATATATGTATCTTTATCTTTGTATCTTTGTATCCTATCTTTATTATAGGGTATAGTTGGTAGTAGTGAGTGTCTCTTTATTAGATGTTCTTCTTATGTACAACAGGCACAAAACAGGCGGTAGTGCAGACGGCATGAGTCACATCTAGCTGAGGTGTACTCCAAACATTCCTGCAAGGAATCTGATGAAGCTGGTATCAGCCTTTTATGATATAGAAATTAAAAATCCACTTTCACAGATAAAAAACATGTGAAGTTAAACACAATCAATAACTTCTATTCCTTTTGAACTTCCAAACTTCTATTATCAAAGGAAAAAAGTTTCTTTCCGATTAGTCAACTGCTGGTATTTGACGGACATGTCTCTGCACGCAAGAGGTCTTTCAGGGAGTGGAAAGGGGCATTTTCCTAAACCTCTAGGAATGGAGATTTACACACTCCTACTTTACAGCGTAAAGGCCCAGGAATCTTAAACTTCTAAAATTGAGGCATTTTCATAAATTCATTATTAAAGTCACTATTGAAAAAATCAAACATTGTTTGGGAAATGCACCATTCATTGTCCCATGACCCGTTGTTTTCCCACACCCATGTTTTTGTAGAAAAAATGTAAATTGTAAATTTAGGACACTTTAGTATATTGTAATTGTTATATGCTCATTATACTGTGTCTGACACATGTGAGGAGATCAGTTGCTGGTTTCTGTAAAAGGAATCTGTAAAAGTAAATAATGAAATAATAATAACAATGAAAACAAGATATGTAAAACATTACCTGGTAGTTGGAGAAGTGAATCGTACTCTTTACACTGAATTTGACCAGTGCTCTGTGATACACAGCTCTTCCACAGCCCTTCATACATTGCCTGAGCTGTGATGATGTTGTCTCCAGCATATGACGAAGCTTTCCACTCCACCATGACTGTTGATGCCATCGAGCCAATAAAGCCCAGGAAGGCCAGCGCAAAGCCAAGAAGCTGTATGCCTGCATTCGCCATCGGTTAACCTCAGAAACAAAAAAATGGGAAATTTAAGTTAAAAAGGCAAAAAGATACTACTTGATGTAGTCCCTGCTGGGTTTGGGTGGAGGATCTGATCCCAAACAGTGCTGTCTACCTGTGCATCCTCAGGAAAAACCCAGGAGGAGAGGGAGGATCCAGGAATGCCATCACCTCCAACTGAGGCGAGGAGGAGCAGGAGGACACCTAGTGGAGGTCATGGTCTCCTACAACGACTGAAATCGCTCCTAAACCTCCAACCTTACAATATAAACGTCAAGTTACACTCAAACACAAGAAAGAGGCAGCACAATTTTCACATTTTTTATTTACACTACATCAGAGGTTGTGCCTGTGTCTGTACATCAAAGTGTGCTGGACTCTCAGAGTAAAGATTGGTGGACTGACAGCTGGTGGGGTGGAAGCCCACCTACTTGCCACGGCCGAGGTGCCCTTGAGCAAGGCACCGCACCCCCAATTACTCCCCGGGCGCTGTGAACTGCTGCCCACCGCTCCAGTGTGAATATGGCACCTGTCTCTTTGTGTGACCCTGTGCATGTGCATGTGTGTGTTCGTACAGGTGCCACTGGATGGGTTAAATGCGGAGAAATAATTTCACGTTTGTGATTAATAAAGTAAATAAAATAAAAAATAAAATAAAATAAATGTTGTATTAATGTGTATATATATATGGTATATGGTATATGGTATATATATATATATATATATATATATATATATATATATATATATATATATATACTTAAATACATTATATGTATGCACCCTGGGCTTGGAATAATTCACAAGACACACTTCATTTGGATACACTGCCTGCACAATAGGTGCTCAATGCCATGTTAAAAACATGTTTTATGAGTAATAAAGCTCGTCCCTCTCTGGTCCTGGGTTATTTGGCAATACTGCTTGTGAATGTTGTAGTACAGTAAATGAAAAAGTTTTATGTGACCCTGTGGTAACTACTCTGCAATGCTGCTTTTTTTTTTTTTTACCTGTACTTGGAGAGAGTGATTTCCAATGAAAGCACATTTTCTCTCTATTTGTTTTGTTTTGGTAAATAATGACTCAACTCTGACGGACTTTTGCTGAAACAAACAGAAATCCTTTTTTTTGGTGTGTGTATTATAGCAACAAATAAAAGTCAACTACATTCTGCTCTGTGAGCTGATTTGCTGAATGAAACCATGGTAGGAGCTGGTAACCGACCAAAGGTTTTGTCTTGCCTAATTCAGACTTGTTGTCGTTTGCACTTTGTTGCACTTTGTCAGCTGGCTCGTGGATCCACAAGGAAATTTGTTTCAATGCAACGGGTTCCCCCTAATACAGAGGTATGTTAAATTAGTATTTATTTTACCTTCCTGTTATGTTAATTTGTCAGAAACAGCGACGATGTTCCCAGGTCAATGTGACCTGACCTGATTTCTGACACCATTACTAACAATTCAGTCAGTATTTAGTGCAATGGTGTTATTCACCTCTCACAGTTCAGGGTTCCATTAGGATAATTCACTCGTTCTTCATAAAAAATACAAAAACTTGATATAAAATACATTAATTTTACATAACATTAAAAAACATTTTATTTGTTTCATATTTTTAATAGACACCTCTTCTGTTCAGGATCAAATTGATCCGTTGAGCCAAATGAGTCAAGTATTTGTATTGAAAGTCAACCTTATGTATGTAATGTTTAGAATGTTTTGGAACAAAAATTAACAAAAACAAACAAGAACTGAGCGATATGAACAAGGTGTTTGTGCACACAAGTGACTTGTTGTCACAGTGTGCTTTGTTCAAATGACTTTTGATAATTAGAATTGACCTAAAGATTTTCTTAATCATCAAACACATTTTCCTGTATTTCACTGCCGTGATCAAGGATGTGTTCCAGAGCCTGCAGGGCTATCATCCCTTTGTTTCTGTTCCCCTTTTTGTCTGACAGTCAGTAGGACATACTTTACTGTATGTAGCTGCAGAGTGTAATGTTGGTAGGACTCCCATGCAGAAAACCTTTTGTATGTTTTGTCCCTCTCCTGCTGACTGTGCGCAGAGTGTGGGTGGAGTTTTCCCTCTGGAAAATACAACGTTCCCGTCAAAGTCTTATATATATATATATATATAGCTGCACTTTCGTGCACTTTACATGCAAGGTAGGGAGATAAGGGAGAAAAAAGAGGGGAGGGGGTTACATGAAAGTGTGTGTGTGTGTTTGGGTGTGTGTGTGTGTCTTAGATTGGGCTGAAATTGTGTGTGTGTGTGTGTGTGTGTGTGTGTGCGTGCGCGCCTGTGGGTGTGTGTGTGTATGATTGGGGTGAAATATGGTTTGAGGGAGGAGGAAATACCTTGTATCACATTTGCAAAGAAAGAAATTATCTAAATTTGACACTTTGAGCCTTCAATTTCACTGCTGGGTCAAATTAACCAGTATGTCTGTGATATAAACACAAAAACTTTCATTTTAAATGCTGATTACACTTTTCAAACCTGCAACACAACAGGAGGGTTAAATAGAAAAATACAGTTTTAATGTTAATCATACATCTCTCTGTGAATTAAGGAATATAATGCATGTGTTTCTGTTCTTACATTAAAGCAATATTGAGTTTGACATCCTGTTGATTTATACAAGCTTTCTTCATTTTTTTCACAGTGAAAAATGGACAAAGAATTGTGCCATATTCTGTTCCTGGTGCTGCTTCTATGTCAAAAAGGCAACACAGAGTCACAAACCTCTTGTCCATACAGATGCCAGTGTTTTACTCCAGTCCAAGTACTGTGTGTTGATGGAGGGATTACATCTTTACCAAGAAACATGTCCAAGCAGGTCAAGCATTTTATTATAATGACATCACCAGTGATGCACCTGTTCACCCACACTTTGCAGGAGAGCCCCCAACTCACCAAGTTTATCTTGCTGGATAATGCACTGAAAAGTATTCACGCTCGGGCTTTTGAGCATCTGACTGAGCTGCAGGAGCTGGAAATCAGTGGGAACCCCTTGCTGCAGCATTTATTTCTTGGGACTTTTTCAAAGCAGGGAAACTTGACTAAACTGCTGCTCAACTTCAACGGGTTCCAGACGGTGCTTCCTGGCATGTTTGACTCTCTTGAACAGTTGGAAACTCTGCAGATGAAGGGCAACATCATATCAGATCTTCCTAAATTTCTTTTCCTGAATCTCCACAATCTGCGTGTCCTGGATTTGTCTCTAAATAAGCTGGAAGGAGTGACAAGGGAAACTTTTTCTGGCCTGGCAAGACTGGAAACCCTGAAAATTAACAACAACCTCATCAGCAATCTGACATCAGACACGTTCCACAATATTTCTCAGCTGATAGAGCTTCACTTGGAGGGAAATAACATATCAGAGCTCGCTGACAATATATTTTCTGTGTTAGCCAAACTGAGGGTGCTGAACCTCCGTGGAAACCTTCTTACATCCTTCAGTGATAAAGTGTTTGGATTCAAGGCCTCAAATTTGAGGGAGCTGAACCTTAAAGGCAACAGACTGACTGAGCTGTCTCCTCTGAGCAGTTTGACATCTCTTAGAGACCTTTTCTTATCCTCTAACCAGCTCTCCCACCTTCCCGAAGACATTTTTAGAAATGTTACAGCCCTGGAGAATGTGGACCTGTCTGAAAACCAGCTCACCTCACTGCCGGAAATGATCTTTAATGGTCTATTTGGCATCCAGGCGATCCACCTAAACAAGAACCACCTGAGCAAGGTGGACGCCAAACTGTTTGAGGACCAGGTGCTCATTCAGCAGCTCTACCTGTCTGACAACCAGCTGAAAACTCTCCCACAGGGCCTTTTTGACTCTTTTGCAGACCAGTACACAGTGAGACTGCACGGAAACCCCTGGAAATGTGACTGCCACATGTGGTATCTGCATGACTGGGTGCTGAGAACCAGCCAAGACATAGAGATGCTTGACAGGATGCTCTGTGAGAGCCCTGGCTTTTTGAGAAGACAGCCAGTCATCTCCATTGACAAGGATCAGCTGGTGTGTCCGGTGTCTAAAGATGTGATGCCTGATCTCAGCGGCTGTAGCCTAGAAGCTTCCAGGGACACTGTGATCATCAAGTGTAAAGTGGATAAATGCTCTCCACTGACAGTGAAGGTACAGTTTCAGGAGGATGACGGCAGTGTTGAGGAGCATGTTTTTAAAAATGAGATCAAACATTCTCAATGTGGCAATGAGACAATGATCGAGAGCCTCATTCAGCAGTTCTCTGTTAATTAGACTTTGTTCTCTGTGCAAATACGTCCTCAAGCATTTTGTTTTTCTTCATACAAAGAGTAACATTATATGTTCTGTCACAGTCGATACTGTAAACAAACCTCTAACTCAGCAGCTGATAACCAGTTTATATGCGTGCTGCTGAGTGATAAGAGGGGTGGATGAACCCTTTTCTTGTAAAGTTTAAAGTTCAATCCACTACTTTTTAAGATTTTGTCACTGCCAAAAGGAACTAAGAGTAACATCCTAATCATCTGCTAACATGTTTAATCTCCAGTAGATGCGTTTGTTTCCCTTGTTTATGTACACTAGCAGTGCTTGACTGTCTTCAGGCGTCTTGATAACTCCCAGACTGAAATCATTGGTTGACATTTTTGTCAAACTTAACAGTTATCAGGACAACAAGTGCAAAACACTTGGGAATGTTTAAATATGTCCTTTTACAGGGTATGTATTTTTGCAGTTTTGGAAGAGCTCACGATGTAAAATGTCAATAAAATCTTATATTTGCTTCTTTAAATTACTTTACAACACTGTGAAAAGGCAGGAAACATAGTCTTTCTTTAATAAGTGGTGGAAGAAGTACATATTATGTATTCAGACCCTTCACTTAAGTAAAATGTACCATACCATAATGCAAGAATACTTAATACAAGTAAAAGTGCATTTTGAAATTGTTATTTGAGTAAAAGTACTATCAGCAAAATGTTCCTAAAAGTAAAAGTATATAAATAAGCTCTTGTCCTTGTTATATTATTATATATTATATATATTATAGTTTTACTGATGCATTAATGTGTATATAGCATTTTAATGTTGTAGTTGGTCAAGGTGAGGTTAGTTTTGAATATTGTGTACACTGTCCGGTAATTTAAGCTTTAGCTCATCATCGCTTTTGTCCGTAAAATCATGATGTAAACTGCTAATATAGTTGTCATACACATAGTGCAGTGCAGTATAACGTACAATATCTCCCAAAGAAATGTAGTGAAGTAAAAGCACAGTGTAGGCTAGTATGAATGGAAATACTCAATTATAGTACAAGTACTTTGAAATTGCACTGCACAGTTTTTGAGTAAATATACTTAGTTACATTTCACTATTGCCTTGGCACACACATATATCTCTAATTTATACAGAATTGTAGTAGTGAAGCATCCTGTCATCTAGGGGTTTCAAAAGTTGATCTCTTCTGATCACTCCACTGCTCCTGAACACTGGGAGGGATGATAAAGAGTGAGGGAGGAGGGAAGCCTCGACACAACAAGGCACACAGATGGCTACACCTTGAATACAGCAGCCTAACCCAGGGTTAATAAGGGTCAAAGGCCAGGGGGTCAATTGGGTCCTCGGTCCGAGTTGAATGACATCACAATTCACATGACAAAAAGTGGTGGCTGTCTTACTTCCACAGTTTAGAGGGATGGCCTTCAGTTGAAGGTAATCCTCACTTGACCAAAACTATGGGAAAAAACAGGACATTTAAAGTACAGGGTTGTTGGCTAATGAGCAACAAGACATATGGAAGTCGTTAAATGCATATCTTTATCCAGTGAGTGTGCTGGGGTTTTCCTAAATAATTTAGAACAGCCAAAAGAAGAAACCACAGGATGTGTCAGAGTCAAAACAAACCACATTCTCCTCAACAAAATACTGATGAAATTATTTAAGAAACTTACAAGTCTATGTTTAACTATTGGTAAGTAGGCTTGCTAATTATATTGTTATGGGATTTTTGAACTGTAGCTAAAAACCACTTAGTAGTTTTCAAAGACCAGAGCAACTCTCATCTATAACCTATATTTAAAGGTGCAAACAGTTTTTTGCATTGTAATTGTTCTAAGAAATTAATAAAATTTGTCAAAACTCCAACTGCAGAATTACAGATGTGTGACGCAAGTTTGTGTTTCAGCCTCTCTTAAGCAAGACTATCTTAAATCTGATGTGGTTTTGTGACATCAGGGTTAATCACTTTTCCTTCGAACTTGTGGGCCAACAGCTGCTCTAACCAATAATTTGACATCAACAACTGATATTGATAATGTGAAAGGTGTCACCAGTGAGAAACCCACAAAGAATTATCACCCGATTCTAGTGTCCCTCAGCTCTACTGAGTGTTTTAGCTTCTCATTGTCTAGTTTTCACATCCCACAACTTCACTATTTTGGTTTATTCTCATTGTTCTAATCAATTTTGTGTTCCAGTCGCAGCAGGCTGATTTTATTTTTTTTTTTTTTTTAAATGTGCAGGCTACGCGACCTGACAAGGTTAAAAACTAACTAGTGGACATATTGGAGTATTCAGACGCTAAAGAGACATTATATTGATTGATATTTTTCTAAAGAGTTGGTGGAGACCTAAACAGAGCTAAAAGAAGACTTGACTTACAACCATCATGTCAACCGAAACTCCAAATTAATGCTAATGTCAGTCTGTGACAGCTTGTTGTGTTAATAATAAAATATCAACTTAACAAGGTGAAAAATGTGTATGTTGCTGTTACAGCTTGTTGTGCTGCCCCCAAGTGGCCAAAAATCAACTAACGCAGATGTAAGCTTATTAAAATTTAGACAAAAAGAAATAATATTGCATTCAAGATATTCTGTATCTTTTAAGTTGCATAATATTCAATTTACTGTAGGCTTATATTCAAAATCAAAGTAAAAATGTGTTGAGCTGCACAGCTGTATCAAATACATTAGATGTTTTATGAATCATTTTCCATTCACTCATATATTCGATATATTAGTATCTTTGGAAAGTTTTGCATCTCCACTAGAATTTTTACTAAAGTTCTGTGGTTTTGAACAATGACTATTTACACAGCGTATTTGTACAGATGAAACCACTGTTGGGTACCGCATAGTTTCAGAGGTTAATAGAGCTATCTTCAATACCAAATCACCTGTCAGCTTCCACCACTGCCAATTACTGCCTGGCAAACTAACAACAGCCGGGAATCAGCCCTGTCCCAAGGCTCAATGACAAGCTGCTCTTCACCCCCATGGTCAGACCTCATCTCTCTGTCCTGCTTTGTGAGCAGTTAGCGCTGGACAACATGCTCCACACAGCCGCTCCTCAGATGGGAGAGGAAAGAAACCGAGGGGTGCAGACATTATCTGGTGAGACACAAAATGTCCAAAACAACACAAAGCGATGGGGGGGGGGGGGGTTCCCACAGAGTTTAGACCGGGCCGGTGAGGAGGGAGGAGGCGAGGGCAGGGCAGAGTCCTTGGGACAAAGAGTAGAGGTCATCGGAGTCTCAGTGCCTCAGGGCAAGGATTCAAGAGGAGAGTTTTTGATCTGAAAACTAATTTCAGATCAGGTTCCTGTGTGTGTATCACCAACTTTATCATTACTAACATCGTGCTGTATTTATAACAAGGGCTATACGTCTCGTCTTGAGGACAAAAATCATAGAAATTAATGGAACATTTATACTTTAATTATCATGTCTGTTTTGTTTTTTTCATCTTCAGTTAAATGAGCTCAGTTACTCGTGAAATGATAAGCAACACCAGTTGCTATTATGTGGGCAGGTGTCTATTAGATCTTCTCTCTCAGCCAATGAGAGGGTGATATACATCCTCCATGACATAATGACCTAAACATCTCAAAAACACAAATAGGCCATTTTGCACACTCAAAATGTGAGCCTTGCTTACAAACAAGGGTCAATATTTACCCCTGAGTGCACCCAAACCCCCGGGTAGAGGCTAAATTGGTGTTGCTGACCAAATTAAGAACAGTTGACCTGATGTGGGTGTTAAGTGGACGCAGAGATGTCACCAGAATGGTAATCTTTTAGCATACTAAGCATACTATGGTACACTGCCTTTTGTCTTGTCCGTCCCTATTGGAGGATAACAAGAGGCTATAAGCTCCTTATGATCACATTACAATTATTGAGGATGAATCAGGAACTATGGCCCTGAGGACCCTGCTCTCATACAACTATCGTTTTGTTTCCAGCTCCCCAGATAGAGAGGTTTTATCAGGCATTCATGCAGCCCTTCATTGTATATTGAAGAGTCACTGCAAAACCGAGCAGTGTGTTGCTGCAAAACAATGGAAATATACCTCCCACACTCCAAGTTCCAGCAGCAGAAGTGGTTTCTGAAGAGGCCATTGTTTCACAAAGGAAAGACGTTGCTTGAGTGTGCTGCACAAATTATGGTTTAGTAAAGCAGCATCAGTCACGTAACATCTGCTGTAATGTTGTTAATAGATTTTGATGCTTTGCAGCAAGGTAAGTGGTTGACAGGGCAAAGCAAGTTTTTCAAAGGGCGAATAAACATCGGGCAACTGGATTTTCCACTTGTGGTTAGTGTTTTCTGATTATATTCATCTTGCAGTTGCTAGCACTTGCAGCGCTGAAGCACAGGCTGTTGCATAAAATGTTTGTTCCTAAGACAGTTTAGTTCCTCATTGGTGGAGGGATTTTTAAATGGCTTTCTCAAACAGTAGAGTCGTTTTCACCAAATCTAACTGTGCAACCATTTTCTATAAATGGTCAAATAGTTCTCTTAACATTAATATCACCAAAGTAATTGCTTAGTGTTATTGTTACAACAAAGAAACACAAGCTGAACCGTTAGAAACAAGCCATTTTGCCACTCATTATTGTTCTTTAAGATTATTTGTTGGACCCTTTTTGCTTTCAGTTGATAAGGAATAGTGCAGAAATAGATAGGGCATGATTGTGAACCTAGTGACAGGGCTAAATGAAGACCAGACTAAATAAGATACAGGTATTACTCAAGGATTAAGTAAATGTTGTTACTTTTTGAGGCGTCTTCCCTGCATTATCTGCCACAAGAACAGAGATAACTAATATTCATAAAAAAGATTTAATGTTTTGACAAAGCAGACTGTAAATCTGATTTTAAATGATTTGATGATATAAGTGTGTGTTTTGAACAATAGCTTATCAGCAGCAGCCCTGCAGAGCCAGTCCAATCGCTGTCCATTTAGTGGAAGAAAAACTTGTAATTGGAGCATCTCTATTACGGGATGTTTCACTTTGAACGGACACCTGCAGTGAAAGTGTATCTTTGTGGTCGTCTTCATAAGCGTTCATGGGCATATGGTCAATAACTACACAGGAAACAAGACCTCCACCCCCCCTCCCCGACGTGCAGCACAACATCTCCTTTGAAGATGCGGTGACTTGTGATATAGGACCAAAGTTACTCGGTTTTAATGGTCACGCCATGATCACTCTGTGTGGGTCCAAATTCATAAATTTTCCACTTCCAGTGTTATCGTGTCATGCTGATGCTAAATCCAACCCCGGAAGCTACACTTCCACCAGTATGTTGTTGAGTTTTTCAAAAACAACCAGCTAAATCAAAAAGGGATGAATTGGAGTGAAGGCACAAAGAGCATTGTTCATTCACCATTGATATCAAGTGCATAATCTATTCATTAGCCTTGATGTGAACCACCGCTGACTACTCTGACCCCCATCAAGCACCATAACAACCCTAAGAACAATACTACGCCAATTCACCCACTGAGGCGGAGGCAGTGAAGGCTTCCGGTGAGAGACGGTCTCTACAAGCAGGGAACCTGTCACACTTGTCACTGTTTGTGAGGGGAGGCCATCAATCATGGAGCCCAGCAAAAGGGCAGGCCCTACCCTGCTTCATGTTTACTATTCTCTGCTTTACAAGGTTTGGGAAGATACTGCATCAAACTTGGGTTTTGATCGGGGAGGGGCAGGGAGAGGGGCTAAGAAACAATTAGACAAAAGACGGAGCTAGGGGGCCAACACCGATGAACAGTGCAAATGTAATTTGTTGAAGCTGCTCCAGCCACACCTCTCCAGGTTCTCCATCGCATGAAGGTATGGATAGGAGCGACCTGTCAGCACTTAACAGCTCCTCTTATCTGAAGAGACCAGCCCGGCCTGAGGAGTTCTCAAAAAGCCTTTAAGACCAGGACCTTTGGGACCAGGCAACAATAAGCCTTCTTTAGCACGGTGAAAGTGACAGCATGGTCCTTCCCCCCCTCCCAGCCATTAAACCTCTTCCTGGATAAACAAGGGGAAGGCCCTTTATGAAGATGGAGAGGGTCACAAAGAGAGGAGCCATTGAGCCACTGAGAGGCCCGTCTTTGTTTTTGTCTTCTCAAAGGATGCTCTGATAGGAGGGGGAGCTCTATTTTTGTCTTTTAGTCCTCCTTACTGCCAGTCTTCTCTCAGCTATGCCAAAACAGAGATGTAAACTTAATGGACTGTATCATTTGCACAAAGTAAGGAGTTTTAATAACTTTTAGAGTGGCAGAGGGATGATTTAATTCACATTTGCATTGATTTCAATGTTGAAATGCACAATTTTTAGTATATACATGTATGTATATGTATATGTGTGTGTGTATTTATATATATAAATATTTATATTATGTATGTGTTTATTCACCTCATTTTTATTTATCTATTTAAGGTTTTCATTAATGTAATTATTTCATTATTATAATTATTATTATTATTATTATAGTAACAGTTTAATTAATTACCTCTACAATAAGTTAGGTGCATTATTAAAATATGTTATATATATATATGTCATTATCACTATATGAATATATGTATGAGTTGATAAGTAAATTTGCATGTATTTATATGTGTATTTTCCCTATTCCTTTCTTTTAAATCTACTTTCTCATGCACAAATGTAAATGTTTTATGTATTTTATATATTGCAGTTGCACAATAAATTGAGCTTCTTTCAATACAACGTCTTTACCAAAAAAACAACAGCTATTTTTAGTATTGTGCAGAATATACCTATTTCTAAAAGTCACAGCTCATAATTTAGAAGCAAAGTGGTTACTGCTGCATTTATATCTGTTATGACCTAATCCCTTAAATTCCATGAATATTAAATCAGCGACAACCAAATGGTCATGGATTGTGTGTGTGTGTTTGCCACTGGAGGTGCCACTGTTTGATGCTGTCAAAGGGAGGCCCTGTCTTCTGGTGACGGGCTGCCAGGTCTGTTGATGGGTTGCCAGATTCAGGGCAACATGCTGTTGGAGCTGCGTTGTCTTCGGAGTGTGAATGAGGGGCACCTGTGACCTCTGGTCACGCTCTGCTAGTGTCCTGATGTGTGAGCAACACGCTCAGGACACACGCTGGGACTGTCAGCCCTTCAACTGTCCACTAAATGGACAGCGATTGGACTGGCTCTGCAGGGCTGCTGCTGAAAAACTATTGTGCAAAACACACACTTATATCGTCAAATCATTTAAAATCAGATTTACAGTCTGCTTTGTCAAAAGGTTCAATCGTTTTTATGAATATCAGTTATCTCTGTTCTAGTGGGAGATAATGCAGACACCTCGAAAAGTAACAACGTGTAATTAATCCTTGAGTAATACCTGCATCTTATTTAGTCTGGTCTTCATTTAGCCCTGTCACTAGGTTCACAATCATGCCCTATCTATTTCAGCACGATTTCCCATCTGGCAGGACCACAGACAGGCCTACGTGTGTCAACAGTCCCTGCTCCCCCCACCTCCCTGCGCTGACAGCACGCCTCTTGGGCTCAACACGACCTCTCAGGTTCCTTACCTCATTAGAGAGGTACTTATTTCCAGCCAGAAAGCAGGTTTCCCTGTCACTGCTAAAAGGGACGATCAGGTGTGGACAAGGCACACAGGAGGGGGGCTATGTTTAAACGGCTGCTGAACAAGGGGACTTTCCACAGGTCTACGGTTTAGTCAAAGTGTAACACATAGCTTCAACATGACAACCTGGTCGGGTTTTCGGGGAATAGAAACGACAAAGACGCCATTGCAACAAATATTGTCGTAATCATAGAAACATTTTATTCATTTCAAAAAATACAGTGCGTTTCAAGAGCTTTTCAAAGATTTTCTCGACCTCCTGAGGCAAATGAATTGTGCCATAGCGAAACAGAGAAAATCACAGCAGGCAAAGAGGCCAAGAATATCTCCTAATGTCCATATAAAAAAACACAAATGTGTGTAAACATCCCTCTCAAGTGGGTTTTAAAAACATTTACAAAATGTACAAAAATATGTTTTATTGTGTGATAGTCCTTGAGCTGATTTCCTACCATGGTCTCCACACAGAGTCTGAGGTGACCGGAGGTGCAACAGGTGACATGTGATGGCTGTTCTGTGCGCTCAGAGGCATGAGAGCTGCACTGGGAACAAGAAAAGCGAACTGTCCGTCCGGCGTTGGCACCACCTGGAAGCCACCGTACAACTTCATCGCTTCGGCGGAGACGTGCATCGGCGAGCCACTTTTGCAAGGCATCTGTGGAGCGGAGGCCGCTGGGATGTGCGTGCCGGTCTGCCCCAGTCCCAGCGCACCTGGGTGAGGTGTGTAGAAGTTCACAGCGTTGATCTGGGTCACGCAGGCTGCCAGGTGGCTGAGGAGGCGAGTCCTCACCTCTGCATTCACCCCTTCGCATGTGGACAGGAAACGGGTGACCTCGCCCACACACTCACTGAACCCGGCTCTGTATTTACCCAGGACGGATGGGTCTGTGTTCACAGCAGCTGAAGAGGAAAACACAATTGCACAAATTAACAGATACACAGACAGGATACACAGACAGACAGATAGATAGATAAAAGAGCCAATGAATATAAAGAATATAATTAAATAACTGATAAATTGGCTTATTCAAATGAGAAAAAAACAGATTTTATTCATGCAGTTGAGGCCTTGTGGAATAAATTCTTAAGTGCAAGCACACCAGCGGTGGGTTGGCAGCAGGTCTTGGAGATGTTTGCCATCCAAAGTTAGACATCAAGAATTACTGCAAGCACATCAACACGGTCAGTCCAGAGATGGTAGTTACATACCAGTCATCTGAAGTCGCTGCAGGTTCCTGAGGTGCTTCACCGTCATCTCGAGGATGTCCGCCTTCTCCAGTTTGGAGTGTCTGGAGCTCTGAAGGGCACAAAGTGACGATTCAGTGCTGCATTTTCTAATTTGGCAGCTGAATGAAACAGACCTTTCTCATCTCCTTACGTCTTTCTTGAGCGCGTCCATGATGAGGGTCTTCAGCTGGCCCAGGCTCTCATTGATGCGCGCCCGTCTCCGCTTCTCCATGATTGGCTTGGAGGACTTAAAAAAAAAAAAAAAAAAAAAAAGGAGGAAAACGCCGTTGAGATGACAGTTTTTTTTTTTTTTTTTTAAACTAAAAACATTAAAAACAGACGCATGCGAGCAAAAGCGAACCGTCCACGTACCTTTCTGTTCTCTGACGGGGTCCGGGGTTTTTCCGGTGCGGGGTCCCCGCCTGCCGGTGTGGCCGCCACAGCGGATGGAGACGTCCTCCCTAAAGTCCCGGCGGGCATCTTCCGCGTTGGCGATCGCAAAAAACAAGTCCGAACAAACACTTTTATAGCGACGAGTAAAAAAAAAAAAAAGAAAAAAAGTCCAGTCCAGTCCAGTCCAGTGCGGCGGGCGCACCACGGAGCAGCTCCACCGAGACGATCCGATGTCCTGAAGCGGCGGCCGTCTCCTCCGCCGAGCTGCGCTCCTGCCTCCAGCGCCGCGCGGCGCGCATTTATAGAGCCCGGGCCTGCACGCGAGCGGCTCGTGTGCGAGCTTCCCGGCTGTCGTCGCTGCGTCCAATGGGCGCGCGGGACCCGGCGCCGGGGGGGGGGGGGCACCCGTGAGGATGCTGAGGGACCGACCGTCCGCAGAGGAGACGCGGGTGTGAAGAGAAAAGTGCGCTGTCCCGCGGCGGATCAGGCTGTCTGAGCTGTCAGATCGACCCTGCTGTTTAAAATCTGATGCTCAATCCACAAATCGATTTGGGTGGTTTGACGTCTCCTAACTATCGGCCAATAATTGATTTTGCCAAATGACTGAAATTACCAGTTGCTTCGTATAGACTTTATACGAAAAGTTGTTCATCCTCCTTGTTATATTGTTTCGTTGCATTGTTTCGGTGTTTTCGTCCTTGGTTAGGCTCATTTAAGACATCACTTTTGGCTGTTGTGGTTATTTCATTGAGTGCATTTATGCATTAAGACAAAATGTGTAATCTGATCATTGGGCATTGTATCTCTGTACGATAAACTGACATATCAAATGATGAATGATTTTCTTATACCTCTTTTCCTCAAAAACTTTTCAGCTCAAAACTAATTTTTTTATATTTGAGTATCATTAGTTGGCTTTTTTTTTTTTTTTTTTTCAAATAAACCTAAAGTGTCTTTATGGTCAAATGCCCAGCAAACACAGAAGCTGTATTTTCTGTGACTTTCATTCAAAGTTGATGAGAGTTGATAAATGAAAACTAACTACTACCTTTAAACTGAAAACTGAGCTGCCTCTGCAACAGGACATTTTGATTTATTTTATTTTCCCCATTATGTTGTATTATGTTGCATATTTTAAAAGCTGTCTAGAGATTTGTTCAATGTGTGTCCAGTTGTACAGGTTATTTATCTGCGTGTGTATCTGTCTTTTGCCCACACACACACACACACACACACACACAAACATTTTCAGGGGTCATTGAGTGCTTCAGAGTTTGAGATGGAGACCTCATCCTCTGACACACTCCAGGCCTGATGGCCAGTGAAGAAGAAAATCTCTGACAAACTCAGCTGTCCTCTCACTGCCATGAACTCTGACATCTCCCGTCTGTTATCACAGACTGGGGGCAGGAAGCAAAGCTAAAGAGTTATTTCAAACCATTTGAAGACTGATAATACAAATTATTTTAATGGATATGAAAAGTCTTTATCTCAAAAATCCTTTAGAGATTGCATGTTTTGTGAAAATCAGGACTTGAATTATCGTTTGCAAATAGTTATTTTTTTCTTATGTCCACAAATTACTAAACTGATTCACTGATTTTTATAAAAGCAGTTAAATCTGTTAGGCTATATTTTTACAACAATAATGTCACTAATTTAACAAAAACATTTAGGATATATCATTGTTTACGAGAAAAAGCCAAATCTACAGTGCACACTCTTTTTTCGTCCCTAGTTACTCTACAAAACAGCCTCCAGATTCGTCAAACAAACATTTGTGAGCTGCTTGTTATTGTATTATCGCTCCTCACATTAACCAAAACTTTCAATAAGTACATTCAGGAATCAGACAAGTTAGTCTGCAGCATTTCCCACAGTAGGATGGAAAGGGTACTAAATCCAATGCAAATATTATAAGAGCCCAATATTTTGCACATAATACTGAGCAAACATTGTTTTTTATTTTCATGTAAATTTCTCTTATCTTCCTCTTTACTAAATTCACAACGAAATGAAACAATTCTGAAGAGGTTTTTTCAAGGATAATAAATTTGTTGAGATAGAACAAACAGGAACAAAATATTAAAATTAGGCAGGTTTCTGTTCATTTGCTTTGATTTTCTTCAAAACAAACACTAAGGCTGCAATTTCTGTCTCTTATTTTATATATATCAGAGTTTGTGGTACACGTCTTTTCCTTGATTTTTATCTTTTCTCTTCTTGTTGCCTGATTTTAAAGCTTTTTATTCTGTTTTTAAGCTCATTGTTTTGCTTTGTAAAGTATAAAATGCGCTATAAAGTAATACTGATTGATGCTGATCATTATTAGCTGTAGTGGTGTGACAATTAATGTAAAAGCTCCCTCTGGTCTTCCAGCATCTTTATCATTTATTACAAATCAGACCCTACCCACTAAAAATCATGTTCAGTATCAATGTGATAAACGTTTCAATTCCCACCTTCGGGACACATGCTGCTTGTTGCATAGTTTTTTGACAGACGTCTCTGTTTGGTACAGGTTCATCCTCCCTGAAAGACTTCAAACACTCTCTGTAAAGCTCCTAAATCCACAGAGGTGAAATGACCCCAAAAGTCAGGTCAGTTTTTGCATCTACAGCTTCTTCTCTGTGTGAGCGAGACAACTTCAAGCACCACTGGCTTCTTGACTTGAGTCTATATTAAATTAGGTCAAATTAAATCAAGTCAAAATGGTTTAACCTGTTGCATAACTAATTCTAACATTAGAAAAAGTCAAAGATAATACCGTCAGTGTAGATATTTTTCTTTAATTAAAAAAAAGCTTATTAGATTTTTCCCAAGTCAGGATTTGAGCAGGAGAAGAAGAGGCAACATGTAGTAGAAAAGTGATGCTGTTGTGTCCATTGCTTTGTAGAAATATTTTAAGTTTTTATACTGAACTTCACGTAGGATATGCAGCTTAAAAACATAAACTCTTTCTGTTTCCCACTATTTCAATTAACTCACACACACATACAATGACGACCTCAGACTCTTCAAACGTACTCCTGGGATCACACAAAGCCCTCAATTAATCTCCTAACTGGATGTCTTAACAAGATGCTCCCTTAAAATAATCTGAGGTTCTGCTACCGGCAGATGAGAGGGTTTCTGGAGAAGAGGCCATGCAACAATAAATTACAACCTATCAGTTCTGTTTTCACTGAGCCTGCTGCTCTGCCACAAACAACCCATTATTGTGCCGTGGTGATGTAGACATGAGGTTTATAGCACAGCCCTGATCTGTATCAGTGTGGGAACTCTGGGATGGGAGGCTCCAGGGAGTGAAAGAAGGGTTAGGAAGATATCAAGGTCCAGCTTGTGACTGATAACTACAATTTGAGGGAAAACATAATTTTATTTGGTTGTGGTTTGGTTAATTGACCACTTTCTCACATATTAAAATAATAAAAAGTACAATAATAACTATAATTGTCAGAGATATAATGATAAAGGCCTGGACTTGATTGTCATAATTAAAGGAGGTACCTGTCTCAGACTTAAATATATCAAGATTTAGAGTATACTTTATCTGCTCTGGTGTTATTACTATGGATTTTCATCCCCCACCTCCTTGTAAAAGTAGCTGGGAGCACTTCCAGGTAAAATCAGTATTTATTTGAATGTGACAAGGTCTGTCCTCCAGTGGAAGCAAGAGGAGTTGTAGGAACTGACACCTGCCAACACGAGGATCACTGCAAACTGTTTGTTTTGTGCCACTTGAAGTTTGTCTTTCAAAGCTTTTGCAATGACTGTGTGCCATAAAGTAACAGTATAGTTGAAATAATATTTGATCAGGCAGGAGTCTAATCCTTCTTTTAATATCCAGATATAGTTCTGGCATTTATCTTGCCCAGTACTTTTAAAGCCATAGCATCACCTCCTATTGAACTCACAACTAATAACTGTTTTGTTTTTGTATCCCTATGAGGCATCAGGATAGCTAAATTGTCTGCAAGAACTTGAGCCGGTTGCATTAATGTTGTAAGTATGAAGTCATTTTATCAGGATAACATGAGCTCTGATACCTGGGAATTTCTGTGCTAAAATCTGTGGCTTACTTCAGCTTATGTAGTGGAGACAAATTTGGCAGCTTGCAAGGTAGAATTGACAAAACATCAAAAAAGAGTGGATAAAATGTGATGAACCTTTCTGCAGTGGGTAGAGTTTCCACACAGAATGGCCAGTTGCCAGTTGCCACACTCCTCTCCATCTTCACCTGGTCTGAAAGCTGGAGCCCCTGCTCTCTCCTCCACCACTGCCGTGTGGGCAGTGAAATGACCATCCTCATCATCAAATGCTGCAGTGTTTCCCTTTCAACTGCTGGTATGAAAACATCTCAGGCCAGGAGGGGAGGGCACAGACAGAGAGGATCACTTAAACATCTCATCCAGCGCTCCGCTCGCTCTCCGTCCCTCCTTCTCCCTTTGAATTCTCCCTTAAAGAGGGAAGGGGGGTCCTCCCATAGCAACTCCCAGCCCCCGGCCCTGCCCGCCTTTTGTCCCCCTCCCCAACAGCAGTTTCTGCTCCAGAAGCCTTAGACAAGGCCTCCATTAATTGTGGGCCTGTGTGGAATACACGTGGGACAATGGGCCCAACAGAGTGTCCGGCCCCCAGACAAGGCTGGAAACAAGTGGTACAGGAATCCGGCAGAATAGACTCGTCCTGGCTGATGTCACTGAATACATTTACCTACCTCAGAGCGCATTCACTCTGCGCTTTGTTTTATTTGGACAAAAAAAAAGAAGGGGTAGGGGGAGGTAGTGGTATCAATGGAGAAGAGGAGCTGGGGGGGGGGCTCAAGGATGGGAAATAACTGGTTGTCATGGTGATGGGCTGAATCAAAAATATGGTCGAATTTAGCGGAGGCAGAGATGTAAAAAGGGTAGAGGGCATTAGATTAAACCCTGCGTGAGATAAGAGAAGGCTGAAAACAGAGGTTTAGTTTTTTTAGCGTATTCAGCCCTGTTTATACGGCAATAAAGAGTGGATAAAGGAGCCGGAGATTAGCAGACTCATCTAGGCTCGTGTTTGTCAACAACAACCTGAGTAGTTTCAAGTCAGCTTATTCCAAGTCAGTACACCAGCAGAGAGGATGCTTAGCTATGGCAAGTGAAGCTGCGGAGGAAAAGGGGACCATAGCAACTGGTATTTCAGCATAACAACCTGCCATCTGTCACCTAACGTGGTGGGTTCTTTCTTTAAAAAAAAAGCCAGCATTTAGATCTTCAACTTGGAGGCAAAGGCAATGAGACTGAAGTCTTATTGAACTCTGGGTCTCCCCCTTTGAAAAGGGAACCCAGTCATCGCCTTATCCCTCATCAAATTGAAAAACGCTTTAAGAGATTTGAAGCGAGGCCTCACATTTAATTTTTAAAAGCCAGACATGAAAGTGTTCCCAAACCACATTCACCAGTGGAAAGTCTTTAAAGGACTAGTTAGCATGTAGATTATATGCATTTCAGTGCATTGTCAAAGTATCTAAGTGTATTTACATGTTAATATGTTCAGGGATACTATCGTCTTGAAAAGGTGTTGGGGGGAGGTTGGTTAACTGTGTATTTTCTCTCTGTGCACCATGGGAATGTGATTTCTTTGTGCCATCAAGGTTCAAACACATTCCTGTAAGGCCATGGATATTATGTGCATTGATTCCCTGCAGCAAAACAACCTATGAACCTGTTGATCCTGGCTATAAAATGAGGCTCTTGCCCATAAAGATACTGTAAAGTTAGTTTAGCGGGTCCTTAAATCAGATATTTTTTTCTTTCGGATGGATAAAAGATAGTACAGTAATTATTTTTATATCAGCGCCAAGTCAAAAAGCTTCAGCAAGAACCCTGCTGATGCACTGCCATGTGGCGCTTATCCTTATCCATGCTGAGTCCATATCCATGAGTGTGTTTGCACTGGGATTTATGAATGTGAAGATGGCCCATTCTTGCCACTCAAGATGACTCACAAGACCAACGTTTTGGCCACTTACGCTGTGAAAGCAGCCTGGGGGATGCCCTTTCAGCACTCGAGGACCTCTGGCTGAGTCCCCTTCACACGGGAGATCAGCCTCACTTGGGAAAAAGTCCCTGCTCTTTACAGGGTGAGCTGTCCTGAGGGATGCCGCGTTCCTTGTCCCAGGGCCTCCCTTCTTCACCTGCCGGCTTAGTGCTCATCACTTATGCACATAATCCCTGGTTAGTGCATGTGATCCACCAGCCCGGGCCCAGGCCCCTGGCCCCCGAGCCTCCCCTGCTCACATGCTTGCTGGGTGGCTCCTGGGTGGCCATGGCAACTCTCATCTTCTCATGACAGTTAGGCTTCAGTCATGGCTCTAAGTCCCTCTTCAGCCTCTGTGCGTCTTTTTCTGTCCGCTGCTTTCTGTCTCCTAAAGCCCTCCTCTGTTTGTGTGTTGCTCTATCTATGGCTCTCTGTGGCTCTTTTTTTCCCAGTCGGGCTGTTCCCATGCTTTGGCCCAGCTGAGGCTGAGAAACCAGCTATAACTCAGCAACAGTGTGGCACCTTCAGTAGCCAGAAAAGTGCATCGACGCTGTTCTAGTATGTATTTTAAACACTGGATTCGCCATCACCACAGATTGTGGCGCAAAACGAAGACCTGACCTCATTTTATTGTGAGTCTGATCTGTAAACTGAGATTGTACGATACACTTGTGCACTTCTTTTCAGCGTGGTCACTCCAGGCCTCTGAGTGCAGATCATGTTACCCCGACGCAAACCTGCCACCATTCGTTTTTTTTAAAGGGCTGAATATCGCGCAGGGCCCTCGGGGGAGAGCGAGAGAGGCAAACCCGGCAATGTTGTGCGGCCCCACACTAACAAGTGTCACAGTGATCCGGGCCGGTCCTCCCCCTGTGTGAACGCCATGTGAGAGGCGGCTCCATCCATGCCCCTGCCACCTCCGCACAAGGCCCTCCATTGACTTCTAACCTGTTGAGGGACCACGGGAGACAAAGGGCCGCAGGGCGGGGCCCGTCCCTCCAACAAGCCTGTGAACAAACGTTAACACGGCTGCAACTGTCCACCCCCTGAATCACTGAATTTATTGACCAACCACAGAGCCCATTCAGGCCTGGAAGGACTGATAAAGGAAGGGGGACAGGGATGCCACGAAGGCCCGGGGAAGGAGCCCATGCTTAGGGAACAGGAGGGAGGACAAGGGCTTTGTGACCGTCTGGTGGGTCACAGACCTTTTAACAGACGTGGGTCCCTTTGTGTCATCTGTAAAATGAAGCCAACCGTAAGTGAGCATCAGGTTTGCCTTGTGTCCTGACTATTAATCAAGACGACGGCCTTATGAGTGTCCGGCGACCCTGGAGAAGCTGCGGCAGATTGGCGTCTGCTTGTGTACCCTGTGGAGAAAACAGTGAAAGCGTGTGTGCGCTGGGTGTTAACAGACACACTGAGAAAGCACCTGAAATGACAGCATTTGGTGCAGAAAAGTGTGCTACAGTGGCCGTTACTCCACAATTTATTCCAAGCAGGTCTGATCTCTCAGTGGGGACTGTTGTGAGTACAGAAACAGTAAACAAAGACTGTGTGCATAGGACCAAATCTTGAAAGTACACAACTCAGACAAAAAGACGTATGGGTAAAAGAGAAAGGAGATGAAGTCCAAAATGTTTGAAATAGCACACGTCTGAGCACAAGCTTGAGAAAATCTTCTTGAGCGAGTAGCTAGCTGTGAGGAAGAAAGGCTGTGTGTTTTAGCTTCTTTATGTCTTTCCACCACTCCCCATCTGTTGCTCTACTGATACAAAAGGAATACAGCAGAGTACACAAAAACCCATATTGCTTTGTGGAGAGGCAACACTATCGACGAAACTACATCGCAAACACGGATCGAAAGCAAGACATCCCGGCTCTGTACACATGGGTGTTTACTGAAAAGATGATCCGTGCAAGCCAGGGAGACACACATGAATTCATGATGCCTCCTCATCCTCATCATGAATATTCCCAAAAAGGCTCTTCCCTGATCTGTGGGAGATTCTTTTCTTTTTGGTACAAGCAAGGACCCCCTTCCCTCATTCACAGTCCCCCCTAAATCCACCCATTCACTGCCTATAGGCCCTGATCTCCACATGAAATGATACCCCTCTTTCTCCTCCACTCTCGCGCCTTTAAGCGCCCATATGCCAGGCAGCGAGGAGGCTGGGAAAGCCCATAATTGATCAGTAAGTCTTGGCTGAAAAAGTGTGACCAAGGTCAGCCCCCCACGAAGCACGCAAGAGTGGATTAATATACAGATTTATTGGGAAATGTAATGGGAGTTCTGCAGAGCAAACACAGGGATATTTGTTGACAGACACTCAAACATTTTTGTCACATTGTAGAAATAAGAAAATAAGTACAAATACTGTATTACAATTTTCAAAACCGTATTCCCTTAGAAAGTTTTTTTTCCGGTTATAAATGGGAAATTTAGGTGAGTAATTCTCGTATTTTTTCACATTTATTTCATTTTTAATCTTAACTAGAAAAATATGTATACAGCCGTAAACAGTTACATACAAATATATAAAAATCAAACGTTAAAATCAACTGTATAAAATTGTCACAGCAGCAAGTATCTCATTGATTCATGTTGATTAATTTAATTGCTTTAATTAATTAAAACATTGTCAGTTATGTACAGTACCTTAGTGATGTTAAATGGTGTAATTACTTTTCCTTGCAAAACATTTAACAAGAAAAAGTCATATTTTTAGAAGAGCACATAAAGATTTTATAATGCATTCAAGGGACACAGAAATGGTTCATGGTTCTCTTATTACACACTTTTTTGCTCTCTCTTTTTCTCACACATACACACACACAAACACACACACACACACACACACACACACACACACACACGTACACACACACATGCACACACTGGCAATAAAATGTAAAAAGGGACAAAGACATTTCTGCCTCTCTCTTCCACGGGAAGAATTTCAACCGAAGCAACTCTAAGATAGAAATGCAGCAGTTGGATGTTTTCTATCTTGGAAATAAAACAGTACCAGTTATGTTCATGAAATTGCAAAAAAGTTGCATGTTTCTTTGAATCCATACCATCTGTTTTACAACTTTTAGATTTCAGCAGCAGCTAATGTTAGTGGAAGACTGTATGTTTTCATTCAAGTGAAGCGGAAAGATTCACCCAATGCTTTTAGAAGTTAAGCGTGTACATGTACGATTTATCTCATCTTTTGTTCAGTGTCAGACTGCACCTCACTTGGTTCAGATTTTTCAAATATTGGGACAGATAATATCTTAAAGGAATAGTTTCACATTTTGAGAACTACGTTTATTTGTTTTCTCACAGAGTTAGATCAGAAAATTGATACCACCCTCATGTCCGCACAGTAAATATGAAGCTACAGCCAGCAGCGAGTGAGCTATCTTAGTATAAAGACTGGAAACAGGAGGGGAACAGTTAGAACTGAGAGAAAGGGTAGCTGTTTTCCCCTATTTCCAGTCTTTGTGCTAACCAACAGCTGTCACTACCTACAAATTTACCATACAGACATGAGACTGGTATTGATCTTCTCATCGTGTCAGTCAATTGTTGCAGAAGGAGGCTTCGCCTTTATGAGGCTCCTGGATTGGTAGCTGGCTTCCAGCAGGCTCTACATCCTATAAACATCATCTGAGCATCCGTCACATCTCTGAGCTCAACTCAAGGTAAGTCAGCATGATGGCTTGCTGGGGGTTTTAGATTTAGTCTGTGCAGTAGTTTGTTTGTTGGTGTCAGAGCGGGGCAGAGATGTGGGATTGTGGATCGCCGGCGTAGGTGACAGAGGAGGGTCTGGGGGGCCAGTCGGCGCTGTCCTGCAGCTCCAGGGCCAGGTGCATGTAGCGCACCCTCGGGGGCTTGTTTCGTCGACAGAACAACCAGGAGAGGAAGGACGAGCCCCAGCGTTCATTAGCCACCTGGGAACACATCAAGAAAGAACATTAGAGACAAAAAAATAGTGGAGTCAGTGAGCCGGCATTAGAAATGTTTTTACGTAATCTCTGCTGAATGCATAAGTGAGCTTCTTCAGGATCAGAGTTTCTGTAGTTTTATGACCAAAACACAAATTTTATTTACATTATTTTCTAACATTGCAAAATGATGCAGAGAATTTGCAGGAAATATTAGGATTGGTAGACATTTTAAGTCAAGAGGACAGTTTGAAGCCCTGATGATCAATGATCAATAGTCATTGAAAATAAATTATATTACACTGCTAACTTCATTAATATTTTATATTTTTTCTGCACTAGTGAGGAAATGGGCCTGAAATGAAATCCTACAAATATGTAAAACATTCCTGAAAAGACTGCTGATGGATTTATAAGATGAGCCAGAATTGGTAAAATGAATTGAACACCCCAATGAAATTTAGTAGAATAAAATATAGCCTATTGAAAGATATACCTTTTAATATTCAGTTCTATCAGTTCAGTAGTCTCTACTGATTATTTATACAGTAGTCACAATGAGAAACAGGTAATCAGTGGAAAATATGAAGCAAGAGAATAAGAGAAGTAAGACTATGCATATGCATAACTCTTTCTATAAAGTGAGACCAGACAAAGAAACAAAACAAAAAAAGTCAAAAAGCTTCCCAACCTGAGGTGTGTCAGCAGAGGGGGAATCTGTGGGGCGATTTACCCCTTGATTGCTTCCGAAAACTAGCCTCCGCAAGATGATGTCAAGGATCAAAATCTAGGGGGGATTTCAGTGGGAACTTGAGAGTCAGCTGATCAGGAAGATTGGGTTATAGCCACAGCAAAGCACAGAAAAATAACTCAAATGGAAACTTTAAGAAAACAGTTGATTGATTTCATTCATTAGGCGGTGAGGCACTACTGAGCGCTGACTCAATAGGACAAAATCAATGCATGCAAATCAGTCACAGGGAGCTTGTAGGGTGTGATGTCTCTAAAGCATACCTCCAGCATGAAAGACACAGCCGCATTCACTATGATAATGACGACCAGTGTAACGCGCCAGTTATGGGGAACACACACGATCTGAGTGGAGGCAGAGCAGCAGGAAGAGTACTGAATGGCACACCACACATACGGTTTCTTCAACATCATGCAACTTCCCAGCCACTGTTGCACCTGTTTACTCTTCTTTCAAATGTAGTATATTTTCTGGTTCTAGTTTGTGTTTCTACTGTTCAAATCTAATTATATCTTTTAGAGAAGCCGGTGCAACAGCAACATCCAAAAAGATGGGAAAAACTAACTTTACCTCCAGGAAGCTGTCAATGGCGGGAACAGGATACAACATGATAAGGAGGAGAAACGTATACAGACCAATGCAGGACAGCATGAACGGCCCTTATGAGATAAAAATACAGAAATCCAGTGGGAATGGATAAATGTCAGTAGAGATTGTAATTGTATACATTTGTATGTCAAACTCATATTGAAGTGATAAAAAAAAAAAAAGATTTAGAAAAGGAAATTAATGCATTTAGGAACTTTAAAACTACAGTTAAAGGTAAAATCTGTATTAATTTCACTTTTCTATCAACGTCCTATCTAATTTTCTATCTTTAAAGAAAACAAAGATAAAACTTTCAATTTTGAATGCTTTTTTCAGCATTGTATATAATACCGCAAATCAAAATGTGCCTCTGTAATCTCTTTCCAAACACATCACTTTGAAGACCAATCAGACTTACAGTTCTTGTAGCTTGGCTGTCTGAAGGGCTTTCCCTTGGAGAAAACAATGGCCACAGTCAAATACTGGAAGGAGGAGACGTAGAACAGGGTGGTGTTCTCGTAATTCCTGATGTTTTTGTGGTCGTGAGGAGTTGTTACGTTCAGGCTGTGAAAGAGACTGGATCTGGAAACATTACAGGCACTACAGGAGACGGGAGGAGAGACACACACAGTTAATACTCTGAACAGATTTGCATCATAAAGCAAGAAGCTGGAAAAAATAAGCCAAAGGTATAAACATTTTAAAACGTCGCTGTTTTCAGACTTTGAAGTACTGTTGTTTTTCTTTTTTTAATCTCAACATTTTAAAGTGTTACTGCATATAATTAAAATCTGTAAAAAGTTGTAGACATGTGCGGTAGTACAAAGGTTTGGAACCAGGGTGAAGTGTGCAGTGAGCATTAATGTGTAACCACTGTTTAATTCAGATTTTCCCACACAGTTAGAAACAATGTACAGACGTACAGGCCAAGACAAGACTTTATATGGGAATATTTACATATATTTACCAATCAGTGATTTACTGATTGTCAAATATATGTCTGCTAATTTCAGACATGTTACTCACTCTGACTGAGGCGTCCATGTCTCATACCAGCTCTGCTGTCGTACTAGAAGGAAAGCCAGGACCTGGAAGACCAGGCAGGTGAGGATCTGGGTCAGAACTGAACAGAGCAGCGGGCCGGAGATCAGACTAGACGGCGGGCGACGCCAAACCAGCTCTTTCCATGCCGGGTTCAGACTCACTGAAGACAGAAACAAACCACAACGTTATTATATTTGCTTGCTTTTGTCTACCCCCCCCCCCCCCAGTCAACACTGATTAAAAGCACTTTGGTGCTTCTTTTTTAATGCTACTCACTTGTGAAGGCAATGATGAGAATGATGGCGATGTCAATGAAGAGGAACTGGAAGTCTCCTAAGTTGCTGAGAATCTACAATATCAGAAAAGTCACACAGCAGCAGAGACATGGCTCTACAATGTCTAAATCTATAAGACTTTACCTCTGATGTAAATGAATGTGAGCACATCATGTCACTGTCAGTGTATTTTACTGATAACCTTCACTCACACTTTTCCGAGGAACAAAAAACAATGTCACTTTGCGGTTGCTGTCTTTGTTTCAAAGCCAATGGATGGAAACCCCCACGTCTTTTTAAACCCCAAACTTGCTTCTACTTGCTCCTCACGTCTGTCCCGCTCAAGAACCCTCTGTATCTCATGTGGGAACCAAACCAGTGTTTGTAACCCTGTGGCACTTAACATGCAAACTAACAAATGCTGGACCTTCAAAAACATGTCGGCAACATTTTTTCAATTCTCAAAAAAGGAAAAGTAAATTGTCACACTAAAACATTTTGTTTTTAAATGTCACCCAGTTTAATTCGAGGTAAATCAAATAATATAATTTCCCATCAGGTGTTAAAAAGAAAATGTGGAGCATTGCCAAATTCCCGTGGTAAGAGAGCTGAGATGAGAAACAGCTGTGTATTTACCGAGTAGAGCAGTGTGACACTGAGGTACTGGATGATGCTGTAGAGAGCCATGAACTTGAACACACAGAATGATGTAATGAGGGCAGCTCGGCCCTCCCTTTGGAAGGTAAGAAAATCAGAGATCATCAGAATTAGAAAGCTCAATATTTCGTGTTTTGCAGCTCAGAAGACTTTTAAAGGACAACTGCGACCACTGTGCTGTATAGTGTGATGAATCTGGTGATGGATCTGGTGTTTACAGATAGAGCAGATGTGGAGGAGTTTGAAAACACGTGAAACAATTTGTAACAGGCATTCTGGTACATGTCTGAAATGTAAAATCCTCTACTCGCATAATATACCTGAAATTTATGAAAGACCTTTAAGTGTGAGTTGCTACCTGATGAGATTGGGGACACAGGAGATGTTTGAGGTGGAGGAGGTGAAAGGTGAAGCAACAGATGCCTCCAGCTCAGACAGAGAGATCCCACTGTGAGCTCTCTTCAAAGCCTGAGACACAGAGAGAAGTTCAGAAGCCATAAACTGCCATGCAGACTTTTACTCCGCATTTCAGGTGAAAATACTTTACATTTTAGATACTAATTACCTTGAAAAATAAGGTTTTACATGCCACACATTATGTATGATTCATATATTTATTAAATAAATATGATCCAGACTTACTCCACAGTCATTCGCGCCATCGCCACACATTCCAACAGTGTAGCTGAAAGGTGAACAGAGTGAGTGAAAGTGACGATGAATCTATAAAATGATATGATCTCCAACAGATGGAAGTTAAACTCAACAGATCCAACTGGAGCCACAAACAAATGGGAGACTCACTCGATGCTTTGCAGGACTTCCACCAGCTGAGTCTTCTGGTCTGGAGCCATGCGGGCAAACACAGTGGCTCTCAGCACGAGCTGCGGCGCCCCCATGTGGAGAGACGGAGAATTACACCAGCATCCGAATCACATGACTCTAACCTAAACTACAGCTATTTATCTGCGTGTCCAAAGATGAACCTGTACCTTTTGGACGAGTTGAGGGAAGTGCTCAGTGATAACAGCGAAGGCTCTGCCGCTCATAGCGAAGTGATAGCTTTGTTCCTGCTGATTAACTTGCTTGCCATAGACCCCCTCCTCCAGGTTTATTTTCACGGTCTGAAGGACAGAAGATGAGTCAGTCAACACTAGAACATTAGAGAACTACCAATCTGTTTTACCTTGCATAACCTGTGGAAGATTGAATCTGAAAAACACCTTCCTGTGCTCTTATTTTACTGATACTGATTGACTGATTGTGAGACGTTAACACAAAGCGTGTTTCCGTGGTTGTGGTTTCATCAAACTCTTCAGTGTTTATTCCTTTACTTTCAATTGTTCAGACATTTGAGAACTACTCTATTTGAACTTGAGGCACACAACGCTGCAAAGATATGTCTGAACATGCAGGTCTCAGAGGTGTATAAAGGTAAAAGTAGAGTGGTTAAGCAGGAACTTAGTCTTAACCAACCACAGGAACACCAGAGAAGGTAAATGGAGGAAAGAAAAACACAGCCTATGATCACTGTCTTGACTTTCCCAGGCTGACAGAGTCTCTACCCCAGTACATAATGTGTTACAAGTATTCTCCACAATGATCAGGCTACCTGTGAGTGTATTTGCGTTTTTATATTTTGATCTCTTCATTACTCAGTGGCTCTGAGGTTTCCTGTCTCACCTCATTGTCCTTGTTGGTCTCAGTGGGGTTTTCAGTGTAATGCCATGATATGCTGGCAGGGTGGAAATCCTTTGGAGGCACAGCATCTGCTATAATGACCTTCTCGTGTGCACGGATCATCCCACAATCTCGAGCCACTGATATCGCCGTCAACATGTTGTCACCTAACAAAGGATATGTAGCATGGCAGGCATCGATGCAGAAAACACGTGAAATGAGTGAATAAAGTCACTAAACTGATTTACCTGTGACCATCAAAGTGCGGATATTAGCTTGTCGTAATTCACGTAAAACCCCTGCAGTCTCCTCTTTTATTTTGTTCTGCATGATGATCAAACCAAGGAACTCCATGTTGGTTTCTATCAGGTCCCTAAAAGCAACAAATCATACATTTCACAATTAAAACACAATTGATTTGTCACTAATACCATAGAAAATTCATGATTCAAGTCATTTTACAGAACCAGATTTCAGAGAATCAAAGAAGGTGACAGACAGTGAAAGACTTTTTGAGAGACTATTTGATTTGATTTATTATTAGACATTGTCATAAGTATGTGATGTTTATTGCATCATCAGAGTTGTAATTTATTTTCTGACATCCTGCCTTTCTGCTAACCTGCCCTGTCCACTTCTACTTTAGTTAATCATTTCGTACATTTACAGTTACACCCTGTAACTTAAATTGCATCATATCTTGTGACTGTGTTGCATCATGATAGGTTGAGGCTACCGATGGTTGAAAAACCGATGTCTTTAATGCTTCTTTTATGATGGATTTCTCCCTGCAGGTTGTTGTGTGTCTATTAAACAGCTTGCAGTTTGATTGTGAGATTACTGACAAAAAAACCTGACATTCGCTCATGTTCTCGGTAACTGGAACATTTTCTGCTCTGCTGTAGCAGCACTGTAAATATTTGGACATTCTGTAATCTGATCTGTTTGTCCAGTTATCAGTGTAACAAAGTCCTCCAGACATCAAAATGGGAAGTACAAGCTACATCAGCAAAAGCACATTTTTAACAGAGTTCTAGTGTTTTTTGGGTGAGAGGTCTCAGTTATTTCCTTGTCAGTAGCTTCATGTACTGTGAACGGTGTTATCTGGGGAGGGAGTGGTACCTGCTAAGGTTCTGGACTTTGTGCCAGGAGAGTTTGGACTCCAGCTGTCGATGTGCCAGGGCAATGACCCTAAATCCCTGCCTGGTGTAGGTCTCCAGAGTCTCTGTGAAACTCTGTGGGACTGAAGACAAGAGTATTTGTTTAATTGGCAGGGAAGAGATATATAGGCCTAACCTTGAGACAGATTTTATTTATTTATTATTTTATTTTTTTAACGGTCAATTACTTTGTGTGTCTTAATAGAGTTGTGAAATTAAGGGAGGACGTATCCACCTTTAATTTCTTAACCTTCAACTTTAACGCCCTAAACATTTTACATACAGGAGAAGTGTCAGACCTGTGTGCTGTTTGCAGAGGCTGACCACGACCTCCGGTGCTCCTTTCAAGTAAGCGTCCATGTGTTTTTCCCCCAGCCTCCGGACCACCACACTCATCCTCTGCAAGGCCGAGGAGAAGGGGAACTGACGCACGATACCGGTCTCACAGGACTGAGGAGCAAAAGACACACGTTGTACACATATTCAGTGTAACAAAAAGTTCAGTGTAAAGGAAGTTTAAAGGAATAGTGTGACATTCTGGGAATATGAATCTACAGCCAGGATATGGTTTGCTTAGCTTAGCATAAAGGTTGGGAACAAGGGGAAACAGCTTGCGTCTCTCTGTCGAACAATAACAACATCTGCCAACCAGAAGTCACTGTTCCCCAACCAAGAAATAGTCCGACATGCGAGTGGTATCAATCTACCCATCTAACTCTCGGCAAGAAAGTGGATAAGGGTAATTCCCAAAATGTCAAATTTGCTTTAAGAATTAAGAAGTTTTCATGAAAAAAGGACAACTTACTGATAATTCAGACAGCTCCTGGACAAAAAGAAGGATTGAATGATATCAGAATTCTGGAAAGAGGCAGGAACTTACAAATGTATTTCTTTCTAGCCATAAACAAATATACTGATCACAAATAATAAGATGGAGAGTGACTGTACCATGTTCTGGGTCAGTGGATTGTTCTGATTGGCTTCAGGGACAGTGTGCTTCGGAGGTCGCACAACTGTGGGCATTATGGGATTGTGGAGGGCAGTCTCTTCCTCTGTGGGCTCTTCAAGGATCTAAACAAAAATAGGATCACATGATGTAGACTCCATTACACTAAGCTTGGTGTGACAAAAAAAAAAAAAAAAGAAGTCAACCATAGTCCCGGCTTCCTCTTGACAGGAATTTTAGCCAAGAAGAACTAGCTCTGCCAAGGCGACAAGCGTGGTGCTGCATAATTCATGAACAGCCTGGTATCCATGCTCGTTGCGATGCCAATGACTAAGCATGCTGGGTGTAAACACTGAAAATCTTTGCTTACCCAGCCTGTAGCGGTGAACATCTTGAGGTCTAAAGGGTCTCCGGAGAGCTCGCCCTCTATCTTGGTCAGTGAGTGGCAGGTCGCCATGCAGGCCACAAATCCAGTGTTGACCAGACTTTCTTTAGCTGCATCCGACTCTGGAGGAGAAAAGCTGTAACAGAAACGGGGGGCAACAATTGGTCTATTTGTGAGTATGACAGGAGAAAATGATATACAATTATGATACTGTATTAAGTGGCTGATTCTAAATTAAAAATAATTCAAAAAGGTCATATAATATGTACTTTCCATTTCCCATTGGGAGATAACAATTAAAGCGTCCTGTGGTAAATGTTAATAACAACTCTGCAGAAAATCATAATGCTCTTCTAAAGTAAAAGTCCCTCTGATTTTGTTTTAGGCCTGAATATGTTTCTCTCTCTGGTGTTCTAGGAAGGTACATGTAGGCCAAAGTAGGCATGTATAATTTTCTTTCAGATCCCTCAGGTGTGTAAACCTGTGGACATTTTCTGACAAAATCAACTGGGAAACTGTTTATAGATAAAATAACCAGACAGGAATATCTGTTTTGGGTTAATCTAGCAAGTTGAAAATGCTAAAATCTCCTAGTAAATCTCAAATAATGTGTCAGAATACTGAAGACAAAAAAAATCTTGAATCTGAAGAGTCTTGAGAATCCAAAAAGCTGAATTTATCATAACCGATTATGGAGTAAAAATCCTGTGTACTTTTGATTCTTATCTGTTTTGTGGTTACTCTCAGGAACTTGATATAGAGCCGTCTGTAAAAGGCAACAAACCCAACTCTCTTACCTGCCATCATCAGCTCTCTGAATACCCCACAGGTCCAAACCATCTTCAGTCAGAGTACCTGTCTGAAGAGGGAAAAAAAAACATAGTTAACAAGCTACATAAAGTTTCAGGGTGAAACGATTAACGTGTTACCAAAATTGCTCCAGATTAATTATCTGTCGATGTCAAAACTAATTGTTCCAGCTATATCTAGTATCAAACCTGCTCACCAGATGTGATATAATGAAAGGAACATTTCATGCTATAGGCAATTTTTGTTTTAGATATTTCTGCCTGTACACTATTAGTGTAGTGTATGTACATAAATACCATAGCATTAACATATTTTAAGCATGAAGCTTGATCCCTAAATGGTATCATTGTGCAACTACAGCCCTGCCTCAAGAACTTCATGATTCATTTGCATTTGTGGTTTTAACGGTTAAAAACCATGAAGCAGAACTGGAAGTGGAAGTGGTTTTGGATGCTTCATAACTAATTTGCATGCATTCTGAGTCTGGACTTTATTCAGCCTAAGTCAAGCATTGTTCGTAGAAGCTTTTTCCTTATTGCAAGAACTGACAGTTGTCATTTAAACTACCTTGTCAAAGCAAACCAGGTTAAGTTGGCCACATATGTTGATCCTCTGAGGACTGATGCAAAAGATGCCGACCCGCTTCAGACGCCGCTGCGCATACACGATACCAGCTGTCATGGCCGCTGGTAAGGCCGGGGGCACAGTGATGGTGACAATGTCCAGAGATTCAATGATGATGGTTTTAGCTGGAACCTGGAGGAGATAGAGAAGCAGATGATGATTTAAAGAAAGATTTCCACAGGATAATAAACTCTTGAGAGAAACTCTGAGCTTCTTCTTTCACGTCCCAGGAGTGAAAAGGGGGCGAAAGAGCAGTGATACCTTGTTCATGACACTGAGGACGATGGTGTAGATGAAACCGATCCCTGCCACCCCCACCAGACACAACAAGAACAGGTAAGCATCTCGGTACAGCTTGAAGTCCGTGGGTTTAGGGTAGAGGATGGAGCGCACGAGTTGGCCTTTCTCTGTGCTGAAGCCTGCGGGAACACATTTGATTATTTTTCCTTTTCTTGTAATCAATTGTAGAAGCTGAATATGTACAACCCCTGAGGGTGATCAGTCTGTGTGCTACAGCTGAAGGTAAATTATCAAACCTCGGGCTTCACCAAGGCCGCAAGCTCACCTGTTCTGACCACAACAGCCTTCACCAGTTCACCAGCGTAGAAGCGGGTCTGGATAACGTGTGTGCCACAGAACAGGGTGTGTCTCTTGTGCTCCTCTATGTTGTAGCTGCTGGCTGCATCCTCGCCTGAACTAGGCAGACTTGTCTTGGTAACAGGCACGCTTTCTCCTGAAGATGGAGGGAGAATTAACAGACATTTAATAAAGATAACACACCTCAAACAGAGCAATAGCTGCAGTATTGTGCACAAGTGTAATTCAAATAATTAATAAACCAACATATTGCAAAATACCACACCAAACATGTAAATTGTCATGGATATAAATCTTTACAGTAAAACCTTGAAAATATTTCAACTAAAATACCTCCACTTTTTTAGACTGCTACAAGACATTGCACCTGTTTGGTAGCCAATATGTAACAAAATGCTTTTTTTTAATGAATTTCACAGTATTGGTTTAATTCTGTGCGAAGTATTACAAGTATACCAGTTCTTTATGGATGGCTTACATTTGGATCGCACATAGAGATAGATAAATTAAACAAGCATAGTTAACTGTGTTGGATTATTAATTGTGAAAGATATTAATTGTTATTAGTAGTAGTAGCAGTGGAAGTACTAAGACCCATCAGCTGGCTATAACAGTGATGGGTGTAAGTCAATAGTACAATCTGTGCAGAATAAAAACTTTCCAGGTTATTGGTAAATGGCTTTTGTCATAATGTGTGCTATGTGTCTGAAAAAATAAGCCAGTTAACTATGAAACTATGAGACAAAAAAATCTTAACTCAAAGTTCATTTACTAGCTTTTCCCAGAACGTTCGACCCAGAAAAACTCCTGAAAACTGAGAAAAATCGCATCCTGTCCTGAAATACTACCTGTCAGCATGCTCTCGTTTACGATGCAGGTTCCATGGATGAGCACAGCGTCACAGGGCATGATCATCCCATTCGTTGGAATAATGATGACATCACCAGGCACAAGCTCTGTTGACATGGCCTGATCAATATCTATTGTAGGAACAACATACAGAGAGAAAACAGTGAAAATCAGATCATACACACTCTCTCAATGTGATTCATGTATTAGGGTAGAATTAAAAAATAAAGGGGGACGGTTTAGTAATAGGACTAATACACATTATACAAACACAGTGATACAAATGACGATCGACAGTCTTGTTTTGAATATTGTGGTCTGTAGCTCTGTACAATATCACCAAAAACAGAGTTCACCAAACTTTAATCAGAATCAGAATCAGAAACGGGTTTATTGTCATGTAGGTTTTCACATACAAGGAATTTGCTGTGGTGTATTGGTGCGTAACAAGTACAGACAAGTAGTGCAAATGTCAGCATAAGCATAAATATAAGTTGTATTGAAGTACTAGAGTACTAGTGCTAAGTATTAGTAAATATAATTTACAATACATAATATGAAAAAATATTACTAAATATGTGCAATATATCTTTTTAAGATGAAGTTGAAATAAAACTAAATGTGCAAAATATTGTCCAGGGAATGTGTAACGGTTCAAGTATGATCTGTAGTCCACAAGTGTGCGTTAATGTAACGCATTAAGTCGGGGGTCTGTGCGTTCATGTAACGCGTAGTGTCTGTTTGGGGAGGGGATAAGGAAAGTAAAACATGCCTTTATTTCCTCTGCACACTGAAACACGGACCACGCTGTGGGCTGACACCATGTCATGCAGCATCACATATTGCTAGAAAAAGAGAGACACTGTATCAAAAAGTGGGGAAAATACTGGAAACATAATAACACACAAATGGACAAGATGCTGCTATTACTGTATGTTCTTCGTATTTCCCTTCATAGTTCAAAGGTTTTCTAGGATCCAACACGACTCACCTTTTTAATGGTATACAGTGAGGTAGCTATTGAAATGACTGACATCAAAACTATGGCTGTAGCATAATAGTAGTAGTCCTCAGCACTCCACAGAATAACACTGAAGAGCTGGAAGATGTAGAAAGGATTCAAGACCTGATGGAGGAAGAGAAAGAATCACGTGATCTGTATAAAAAAGCATTGATGATATTATTAGTGGTATGCTAAAAGAGGAGTCAGAAATGTTATATTATGCAAAGAGCTTTAAACTTACCTCCTTTATGAGGAGCTTGAATAGAGAGGGCACTATTACAGCAATCTCATTCTCCCCAAAAAACAACATCCTGTAAAAAAAGAAAAATGATTAATGGGAGAAATTAAACTTCTTTGGTTGAATTAGTAAATGATATAAAAGAACAATCTGTAGGAAAAAGTGAAATGTGTGTGTTTATGTGTGTACCTGTAGTCTTGCAGTGTTTTAGAGAGTCCAGAGCTGTGGTCAGAGTGGATGCTTGCACAGCTCACCTTCACATCCTCCAAGCCTCTAGAAAAGTCACACACATTCACTTCTACTGTGCAGAGCAACACACGTGTATGATGTATACCAACTATTCAGTAACAGGAATTTTGTTTATTGAGCATAGAAATATTAAAATATATCCAAACAGCACATTGTTTTTCTGTGGGACTCTTACTTATACAATTCAAACTGCTGTATCACATCATTCCAGTAGTATTTAGTGCTGTGGTGGGTGAAGTAGAGGATCTAAAAGGGGGGAAGCAGAGGGGGGTCAGATATTGACAACTGTACTGACACACTTCAAAACCAGTCTATCATGGATCTAGACTCTGAACTTCAATGCATGTCTTTTAGAATATGAAACAGGAATTAGCTTCGGATGAGCAACAAATGATATAAAAAGCAGAAACACTTTCCCACCTGAGCAGGCTGTCTTTGGGCAAACTTCCCTTGATGCTCCTCGTGCACAGCACTGATGCCGTGGTCTCCGTCTCCATTCGGCAGCTGAGCCGTGGACTGCAGGTCCAAACTGTCGAAGGGTTTCCTCCCTGGAGCCGACATTACGTGTACTTTGGCTCGAAACCACTGCCTGAACTCATCCTGTGATAACAACGTAAATAATTAAATTTTTCCTTGGCTGTGAGACTACACTGAATTCATCATTTGTAGCGTAATACAGTATGTGTGCCAAAGAATGTAACAAGTGTCAGGATGATTTGTGAACAGCAGCAGCACAAGAGTGAATTCTCATTCTGTGAAAGAAGAAATCGACTCACACCCTTATAATATTTACACAATCTACAAGTGTCTACTGAGTCAGAGAGGAATTGTCCATGTATATAAAAAAGCAATGTCTTTTGTTTTCCTACCGTGGTCCTGATCAGCAGTGTGTGAGCGTCCGTCAGCGAGGTGTACGTGCAGGTGCCCTTGACGCCCCACTCAGGCAGCCAGTAAAGCAGCAGCAGCAGGAGACCCCCGGAGCACACAGCACCTACACCCACCAGGATCATCTTCCATAGACAGGGCTTGTACCCCCACACCTCCTGCACGAGCAGACACTCATGTTAACACACTGAAGGGTGAAGACAAATTAAATAACAGAGACAGCTGGCAATATATAGTATATAAACTTGGTTTGCAATGTTATAATGGTAAGGCTTTTGTTTGGAGGTTGTCAGTCTGTGTGAACAGGGACCATTTCAAAAAAAGAAAAAAAAACTGTCAGCCCTCTTAAGGCTGGTGTGTTTCTGTATTTTTCTTACTGCCAACAAAACCCATGCAAACCCCAAACCAACGATGTGTTTGTCCATCTCTTAATAGACCTATTTGACAGCAGACATTTTGACTTTTTTTTTCAAGGAAAAGCCCTGTTGTATTCAAGTGTCCCATTTGGCTGTGACGGTGTGGCAGTAAGCATGAATGCAGAATAACAGGACCTTAAAACTGAAGCAGCTAAATGGAATTCAGCCATTCAATCATTCATTTAAGTTATTCACACCTGTGACATGTCAAAATGTCTTCTGTGATTCAACTGTAATTCCCGAGTTTTTTAAAAGAAAAAACCTTTTCTCAAACGGGAGTAAATAGTTAATCTGTTGGGGACTATTTTCAGCAGCGGATTAACAGTGCTTAAGTGAATATTTACAGCAACAGGACAATGCATGTGTTGACTCAAAAAAAAAACATGCAATTCATTGTAATGAGGAAACATGTTATCTAGTGCCAGTGTTTGATGTGTTTTTTTGATGAGGTTCATAGCACAGAGAAATGAAATGTATCAGGCTTTAGTTACACAGACAATACTTGTGAGTAGAATTAATTCATTGTTGATTTTGTTCTATTCGTGGGATTTTTTGACAATAAGTAAAACATTAAATATCTCCTTCCTTATTCTTTATATATAACAGAGATTGATTGCCATCTTGTCTTAGTTGTGACACACTCAGTTGCCATAAATGAGTTAATTCAAATGTAGTGGTGTTTTTGGTGTTCAGCCAATCCCCTGAAACTAAAATCTCAGAAGTTTGGAGGAATAGTTTGACATTGAAAATAAATGTATTCAGTTCCTTGCAGAGTTATATGAAAAGATCAAAATACTCTCTCTACAGCCAACAGCCAGTTAGAGTAGTTTAGCATAAATACTGGAAACAGCTATCTTGGGTCTATCAGAAGGTAACAAACTCTACAATGTCTACAACCAATTAGTGAGCTTTAGAAGTGCTGGTAAGAGGATTTTGTTACCTTTGGACAGAGCCAGGCTGGCTGTTTCCCCCTGTTTCTATTCTTTATGTTTATGAAAATACTGAATTCTCCAAAGTACTTCATGTGAAGAGTTTGGTGGGTGAAAATCACACACCAAACTGTTCTTTCTTACAAACAAAAAGTTACCATTTGATGATGCATTGTTCAATTAGAAAAGATAATGGGGAAAGTAGCATTAAGCGATATTTACCATTTCATCCTCCAGGCCCTGGTTTATAATCTTCCCCTCTCTCGTCTTCATTCTGTTCGAAGTGCAACAACTTCAAAGACGAAGAAAGAGAGATCACTTTGTTTATCACATTTCCAACAGGCGCTTTACTTGCTGAAGCTTTCTTATCTTAGAAGTCTTCAACTCTGTCTTGACAGGAACAATGTTGCAACTTCAATCTCAGGGACATAAAAAGATCCAGTTTTATGACTTCTCGAGCAAAAGCAGGCCAAACAGGGAAAGAAAGTCATTCATTTATTTTGCAAGTCAGCCTGATATTTCACACTGGAGACGAACAGAAGAAGTGGAATGTGTTTGTATAACTTTAAACATAGAAACACAATTAGGTTAAGTCAAATCATATGCAACTCTGTGGACAGCAGGGAAACTCATAATCTAGTTGGTAAATAAAGAGCTGTCTAAAGGAGAGAAAGAATTCTGTGGCAAGTAACAACCTGACTGCACTGCAACACCTATCTGGCTCAAGGCAGCCACATAAACAGACACTGTGCTCATAGTTTAGCCTCTGGTGATATTCTTATGAGAATATTGAAGTCATTTCCCTCATCATTCATGATACTGTTAACTCGTGTTTTCTTGGATCGTTGGCTGAGATGGAGGTTGAAGTGTAATGTCACGTTTTGACTTGATTGCATTGACTGTATTAGATGCACTAACACGTCCAACCTGTAGGACTTTAACCGTCAGAGTAAGTCAACTTACTGACGACTGTATTGACAAATGTATCGACAGAACGCTGTGCAATGTGTTACAATGAATGTGATGATCGGTGTGATACAGCGTTGTGCTGTTGAGCAATAATCCAGTGCAGGATACGCTGTGATACATGGGAACCTCTGCACCATGTACACGTTTTTTGTTCAACAGCAGTCACACGTACTGACTCATAGTCAATCTGACCTGACTTCTTTAATAAGCACCATCATGTCTTAACTTATTTTACAACTTCACATCATTTCTAATATTTCATCCACCTGAAGAAAAAAAAAATATATTACTGTGGCTTTCTTTTCAAGGGAAAACAGACTGATCAATATTAACATTAAGACACAAAGACTGCAAAGGACCACTTGTTAAAAGTATATACAGCATAACACACATAACCAGGGGCACCATCCCCACCATGAGGGAGCATCATGCTGTGGGGACACTTCTCTGCTGCAGGTCCTGGAAGGCTTGAGGAGGCAAAACAGCTCAATAAATGCAGCAAAGAAAAAAAAAAGAAGAAAAAAAAAACTGAAATCCTGTTTGAGACCCTGCTGCCGTCTGCAAGGCCAACCGGAATTCGGGATCAGATTTATTTTCCAGCAGCACAAAGACCCCCCAAACACAAAGCCAAAGCTACACAGCACTGGCTTCAGAACAACCATGTCCAAGTCCCGGAGCAGAGTCCGGATCACATCCACGACTTGTGGCAGGGCTCCAGATGTTCCGCTCCGGCAGGGTCCCCCATTGCAATAGTGACAGAACTTTAGACGTACGCTTGGCATAGAAGGACCGGGAGGAAACTGCAGGGTCCAGATGTGCAAACCGATCCGCCACGGACTCAACTCGCGGCTGTAACTGACGCAAAAGGCGCCGAACACCGACTTCAGGGAGCGAGCGCTGATAAAAAATAACGGCACAAGTGGCAAACGCGATCAAACAAGTCCGAGGAGGTGTAAACTCCTTACAGACACCCAACGACCTCCTGAAGTGCTGCTTCAGTGGAAAACACGACCTCAAGTTAGACATTTCCCCCTATGGAACAGTTTGTGTCATGTGTTACAAAGTCACGTAAGAGCTCCTAAAGTTGCTGCTGAGTTGTGATACATATGATGTGTGTATATATATATATATATATATATGATATAAAACTCCGTGTAAATAAGCGCAGATTCACGCGCATTAACGACTTACCGACGCCCCTTCTCTTCTCTGTCAAAACATCACACGTCGCATAGTCCGGCGAGTGAGTCGTCGCAGAAAGAATCGGTGCATTCAGAGGTTTGCTCGGTTGCCCCCTGCAGCCTCGACGACGCCGAGGACCCAGCGTGTGCGTGAAGGCAGAGGTCCACGCCGCGCGGAGACCGGACCGTCCCAAACCGGTCCATTCAGAAGGAAGTGGGGGAAAACAGGATGTGAGGTCACTGGAGGACATGGTGTTTGAGGCTGAAACGCTTAAAGTCGCGACAAGTCGGGGAAGCGCGGCGGCGTGTGCAACGGGACCTGCCGCGGTGTTACATTAGGTGACCGGCGGGCCACTGGCTGCAGAGTGGGGCATGTTTCTCTGAGACTGGTGTTATTTCAGGTCAGCGGCGGAGAGGAAAGTCTGCGACTTGTCCTGGGATAACCGTCTAGGTCTTGATCACAGATGTTATAAAAAAAAAAAAATAAAAAAAATAATAATAAAAAAAAAAAAGACAGCTGGTTTGGTTTAAAAATACATTTATCTTTACATTGGAAAATTTCAACATTACTGCATAATGTGAAAACATGTCAGGGTTCTTTTATATGATTTCGTAATAGTTATGAAATGAATGGTTTAAAGTACAAATATGACTAAAATGACAAGGTCTCACGTGTCCTACAATCAGGTAGGACTAACAGTGGTGTGCACATTTTCACTTTCATGTACATGCACTGAATAATGAAAAATATACATATGATGATAACTTTTCCCAGGCAAGTTAGCCTTTATTTTCCACTTCTTTAACAGCATCCTGTGGCGTGACAGCTCCACATCCTCTACCTGAAAGAAAAATCAAAGTTTTATTTTTACTCAAAAACCATCAAAATCGAGCCGAACCAGTCAAGACTCAAAGTAAATTCAAGGCGTAGAGTAACAGTCTCTTGCTATTTCTGGAACATGTGTATGTACCCAAATGCATAATTAAAAACTTAAAATACCCACATAAAACACAGTTCTGCCAGTATCAAACACTGGATGGACTTATGCAATGATGCTAAATAACATTTTCTAAAACAAGCTTTCAAAGATGAAGGTGCAATGCATTTATTACAGCTGCATCCACTGATTGTTACGACACCAAAACAGTGAAGCTGCAGGGTGATAATTCTCTGTGTGTTCATCAATACTAGACACTCTTCACATAACTACTAATCATTTATGTCATAGTTGATATAAAAAAAGATTGATTGGTGTGAATTGAGCTTTGATCTTACGCTTTGTCGACCTCTGTTGAAAAACACAACTAAAATGAGGCTGATAAACCAGCTGAACTCAAGTGTTACCTCCTCTCCTGCTGCCTCTTCCACCGCCACCTTCACGCCCACCTCTGCCAGCCCCCCGACCTGCAGCCGGTCCACCAGGACGCACCGCCAAGCTTTCTCCGGCACCTGGGGGGCCTTTTTGTGCCTTGGGTTTTGCATAAGCCACAGTCACTTTGCTGCCATCTATCTCACAGTCCTCCATAGCTTTTTTGACAGCTTTGCTGTTTTCTTCACTTTCAAATTCCACAAAACCAAACCTGAGTAAAAATGTGATGTCAAACAAGTCAGTGTACAGCAGACTTCCAGAATAACTGACATAGAGCAACAACAAAAAAATTCACAATAATGATGAAAAAAAGATAACATTATGCTACGCACCTTTTTGAAACTCCTGTCTCTTTATCTACAGCAACTCTTGCACTGAGAGCTCCTTCAAAAGCACTTTTAAGGGTCTCTGCAGTCGTCTTCTCAGCAAGGCCCATCACCATCAGAGTTTTTGATAGGACTAAAGAGGGAAAACACACAACTGTTGTATCACTTTTTTTCAATCACTCATCACGACTCAACCTGACATTGGAAACACTTGAAATTGATGTTTTGCTAAATATTTGTCATCTAATATTTGCAAATATTAGATGACAATACACTGACATGAATAATATGACATGAATACCTTTTGCTCGCTCTGACTTTGCTCGTTTTTCGTAGAATTGTACTCTGACCACCCTTTTGGATATTTTCATGTTTTGGGAAGACTCCAAAGCTTTTTCAGCATCTGCCACAGTTGCGAATTCGACAAATGCGTATCTGCAAAGTATAACAGATGTTTCTTGAGCAACTTGAACATTCAAATACTTTGTTCATTGGGGAAGAAAAATGAGTCGACCAGCGTTAATGTACTTACCCTCTTGGTTTGCCTTTGTTTTGAGGTATGTTGATACTAACAGTGTTCTGAAAGACTTTCTTGAGGCTTTTCTCTCTCACATTGTAAGACAAATTGCTCACAAATAAAGTGTTATTTGGAGGAACTGCAGCTGTAAGAAAAAAGAAAGATCTTTTGTGAATACATGTCAGTCACCAAGTCCAAATTTAATTGACTGATGTTCAGATCAAAAAAAGGAAAACGTAAATGAATAGCTTTACTAACATGACAGCAGTGGACAGTAAATTCTGCATGTCCAGCAATTTACCTTTTGTGTTGCTGTTGTCATCGTCTTTGGCTTCGGCAGCTTTGGGCATATGTGTTTGTCCTACAAAGTCCACAACCAAATCCCGGCCTTGGATCTTGGCTACTTGTTTTTGCTTCCTTACTTTCTTAGCAATGGTTTTATTTTTAAACTCCACAAAGGCAATACTGTTGAAACAAAGTAATTTCATTCAGCCCAGATTATAAATATCAATTAGACAATTATCTAGCATTACTAAATATAATCAATAATGCAGGTTTTGCACTTCGGACACCATTGTATACTTTGAAAGTGGTGAACGTTACTGCAGGTGGTTAAAACTCCTACCCTTTGTTTGGGCCTTCAGCTCCACCAGGAAACCTGACGTCGACGGCATTGCGGAAGACTTTCAGAATGTCTTTCTTTGTTGCGCTGTACGGGACGTTCTTTAGAAACAAACATCTGCCATCTTTGGCTGCTAAAAACAGGACAGTCCTCAAGTCAGACCATCAATCTAGATCAAATCTCCTTGGACTTTGTAAAGTTTTACATTCCAAGAAGATCATCACACCATAAATCCAAATGCATATTAGTTTTATAAACTTAACAGTGAATTGCCTCTTCTTGTTTAAACACAGAAACACTGCCTCTGCACTTGTATATAAAATGTTATTTTTTCATCACATAAAAATTAAATTCATGTGAAAAAAAACAATTATATTTAGCTGAGTTACCTTTTTTATCCTTCGGAGCTTTGACCTTCACCTCGTCCACACTTTTGATCTTTGCTTTGTCAATCTTCATTGGCTTATCAAGTATCATCTCTCCATTTAACGTCAAGGCTTTGGTCAAGTCCATCTCTGAGGCCAAATCTACATGCGCATGTTTTCTACAACAGCAAAACATTACTTTTGAGTTAATTTAGTGTTTTGAGAAGCAGTAATATTCATTCTAATCTGAGAAGGCAAACAATGTGAAATGCATGCACTAGAGGGTGTCTTGCCCAGAGGGACCTGACAGTAAAAATGTAAATTAAACCGCATACTCACTTGGACCGGTCTAATCTGATGTCTTGAACCAGGAGACTTTGTGTCATGAAGTAATTTGCTAATGAATCCTTGACTTCTTGAAACGTTTTAGAGTTGTTCAGGTTGCCGACAAAAAGGCAAAAACCTACAACAAAATAAGACGGTGAAATGTGTGAATATTAGGCACCTTACAGAACAAAGCACCTTACAGAACAAAGCATTTGGCAGTCAGCCCTATTTTGAGTTCATACCATCATTGATGAGTTTAGTTTTCTTTGATGGGGAGGTCTCAGCAGTAGAGACTGCCTTCCGTTTCCCAGTTACTGTAACAGATAGGAAATGTTAGTTATTTGGCACAATGTTATAACTAAATAAAGTGAGTTCAATTGGCCAACAGTGTGTAGGATTTCTGATCTTTTCTCTGGTCCTACACGCCTTGCATTAAGACTGTAAACTGTGCAACACCTTTTTTTTTTTTTTACTTTATTTAATTTGAATATCATCCACCACATTGTTTTTCTATGATATTCATCAGGCAAACACTGCCTCAGATATTATGGAAAATGTTTACAGTAGCATTTAGAGTGAGGCAATTTTGTGCATCAAATGTTGATCCATTTTCAAGCATAACGGATCAAAATTACTAATCTGCGTTTAAAGATTGTCAACAAGCAGTTTTAACAAATTATAGAACACTTGAAAGCTTTTATACAATTTACAGTTTTTGGTAAAAATAATCAGAGTGATGAACTTCATTGTTTCCATAGGCTGCAGTGCATGAAAGACTCATTCGCAAGTACATTTTGGTAAAACACTGAGCCATAGCACATACTCCTGATTTGTAATGAATGTTTTGAGTTTGAAATTTTAAGTGGGTGCTTTGGGACCAGACCAGACTGCTTTGTGATTAGGACAGTAAAAGAAAAAGAGAGAATGAAAGAGCTGTTTTAACAATGACTACTCATTATTAACTGTTGGTAGTATCCTTACCCATTGTCTTTTTAAGGTGTTGTTCACCTCCATTGGTTTCCTTTTTAATATCATCACTCCCTTCTTCCTCATTCTTCTTCTCCCAGGTGACAGTCACTGTGGGTGTACTTTCATTTTCTTCGGCGTCCACCTGAGATTCTAAAGAGGAAGCTCCATTACTGGCACCGCTCCGAATTTCACTCAGACATACTTGTGTGGCACTGTTGTATTTGCAGTACCTCCAGATTCCTGCATGTCTTGCTTCATCTCTGTCTCTGTGCTCTCACTTAGAGCGACGGCGTCAGCTGAAGAGACAAGCTGTTCCTCTGGCAAAAAAAGTCATGATTTGATTTAAAGACAGTGAAAACCTTTTGAAGCAAAGAGGGTTTGATATTTCAGAGCATCGCTTTCAATCTGAACAGTGGGTGGACACTTTTGGTTTCCACAACCATGTTTAAACAAAGACTGAGATAATACAAGTAGCTTAAATTAAATGTTGTAATTCAACCTTAACAGTTATGTTTATGGTGGACGTGGTCACTGTATTTATAGTGAATATATGGCCTGAAACAGATCCAATAACCCTAATACTTGCAACACTTTGAGTAGCATCTTTAAGATCAAAACATAGAGACTAACATTACTCATGCAATGTTAGTGATGATGAGGTTCCAGTAAAGGACAAATCATCACACAAAAAATGTGATGCAATAGTAACTTGTGACTCTTGTAAACATCCTTACCACCATCCATCATCTGATCACTTGCAATCACCGCATGAACTTCTCTTTCCTCGTTCTCCTTGTTCCAGGATATAGTTACAGTGGACGCACTTCCTTTTACTTCAATGACAGTGTCCTGAGAATCTAAAGATGCAGCATTGTTATTGGCGCAGCTCACATTTTCAATGAAACATCGTGTGTGATGTGTTTGCAGTACCTTGTTCATCCTGGTTCTCCTCCTTCTCTTTCGTTTCTGTGCTCTCCATGGGAGACTGTTCACTTGACGAGACCGTCTCAGTCTGTCCTTCTGAAACAATCATTAATTGAATGATTCAATGCTATTGCCATCATAAAACACACAAAACATGTTAATTAAACATTTTCAGTTGTTTAAAAGAAATGACTTGCCAGTGTTGACGTTGTCCTCTTCTTCTACAACTTCAGTGGTGACAATTTTGCTTTGTCTTGTCCTACGTCTTGTAGCCTGAAAAAGACACATATTTAGAAAATATTGACAGTGTGACTAGGTGTCCTCGTGAGAAATACTGCAACCAAAAGGTAATTCCAAATTGATTAATTATATTAATAATTTAAGGATTGATTATAAGGATTATAAAGGTCCAACCCCGCAAAAATATTATATTATGTAGAAAATAAACGCAGAAAATTGTCACATTTAAGAGGCTTAAACCAGTGAAAATCTGGTATCCCCCTTGCTCAATAGCTGAAAGATTTTATGAAAATTAATTATCAAAATGTAATGTCAATTAACTTCTGATTCAGCCCTACGTAAGAGTTAGATGTTATACTGTTGCTAAGATTAAGTATCCACTTTGAAAACAAACTGACAGGATGTCCAGGTGAAAGTTAACCACTTTAAACTGAGTTTGTAGGAAGAACTAAAGTTTCTCTTATCACCAGCTAACCAACTGTTAGCTCCCAGCTAACTTAACCACAGTTAGTCTGCAGCTGATGAGAGAAATCAGCTGAACACAATCTGCTCAATGCACGCTGACGCCTGTTTTAATATCAGTGTAACGGAACGCAATCCTTACGTCTGTCTTTGCCATATTTTGTGTGTTACCCAGGCGCACAGTCACAGGCTGGTACAGATTGTCCCGGCCGGCTGCGGTGGTTGACACACGTGTGTTGAGCTAAAAACATCCGCATGCTACTACACTACGGAACCGCGCATGCGCCTGCTGCCCTACGGGAGCTCACGAGGCTGGGAGCTTTGCGCGACTCGGGGACTTTCGGTATCTCCCCTCCATGGACGCTTCAGTGTGTAACTTCACCGCCATGAGCACACACTGGGTAATATATGTTGTGTCGGTGAATAATGTTTAGGAAGGAAAACCACAACAGCTTTGGGGCTGTTTTTGGCGGATAGTAACCGCTGAAATGACATTTTTCTGACAGCCGAGTAGCCAATTAGCTCAACTCTTGGGATGGTCCAGTGTCTCAGCCCTCCGCCAGACCCAAGAGTGTAGAAACCGACTTTCAGTATAGCTGGGGACACTTCGACCCGCACAGCAAGCGAACCCCGGTATGGTTTTCGCACAGTGTATATTTCGGTTCGGTTTGAGGACTAAACTGAATCAATGTGTTTACTCGGAACAGGTAGAACTGGTAATGCACTCGGATTAGTGGAAGCCGCGGTCCGAAGGTCGAGTTTCAGCTTCAACACGACAGTTCACCAAGTGCAGATAAGGTATAGGGTCACACTGTCCATTCAGACTGTAAATAACACCAGTATGAGCTGACCATGGCGGACGTGGGACCGGTTTGAGGAACGCTGGGACAATCTCTTCTACAATGGGCACCCGGAGGAACGGTTTCAAAAAGGAGAGTTTCATTTTGTCGGTGGACGTGGGCACAACGTCCCTCAGGTGTCACGTCTATGACAAGGAGGCACAGATCCGAGGATCATGCACCACCAAGGTATTCATCTCCTTCTGGCTGTCCTTTTGGCCTTATATAGCTCAAGTGCAGGACCCTTTGTATCATGGATACAAGTGCATCATCAATATGCATCAAATACACGAACTTACTGGATTGTTTTGAGGCTGATCTTTCTGTTTCTTATTTTGCCAATACTTTATCCAGGTTTTTCCCTCGTATCCAGAAGTAGGACATGTGGAGATGGACCCAGATGCCCTATGGGAGGGGTTTATCACTGTGGTCAAGGGAGCTGTGCAAGGTACAGTTGCACTGGTTGTTGTATCTATAAAGAATATGAAATTGATTTACATAGTGTAGATTTGTCTCTGTTCTAAAAAAGTACAATAACCCCTATGTGTGAGTCCTCATTTCTAAAACCTCTTCCTGTTTCTCACCACAGTCATTTTAATGTGTGTGCTTGTGCTGTCGTACTCGTGATGTAGATGCAGGAGTACAAATGCGTCAGATACAGGCCCTTGGCATGTCCACTCAACGAGGCACCTTCACAACATGGGACAGGTAAAATGAACCAAAACTTCCTTAGATCCCAAAAAGTCCACATGACTGGTAGGTATACTTCAATAGAACCACTGTAGCACACCAGTTAAACCACCATTACAATTATTTTCCATCCTGGTTCATTTAAATTCTTCTGTTTCACTTTGACAGGAAAACTGGGGTTCCTTTCCATAACTTCATCAGCTGGCAGGATCAGAGGGCTGCAGACCTGGTGAAGTCCTGGAACCGATCCTGCACAATGAAAGTGAGTTTTTGATTTATTCGTTTGTGTCACCAAACCTGTTTTACTCATACTTACTCTGCATCTCTTCCTCTCACGTCCTTTATCATTACTGTCATGCTACTTCATACAGTACAACTTTGATTGTTTTTACAACAACCTTAGGCAATACACGGTGTGATGAAGGTGCTCTACTTCCTGACCAGGCAGAAGCGGTCACTTGCAGCGAGTCTTATTGTCTTCTCCACTCAACATGTCACCATGCGCCTCGTCTGGGCCCTAACACACTATAAACAGGTTTGTGTGTAATTGTACAACTATCTTTATGAGAACCAATTTGAGTTAAGGTTAGGGTAAAGGGCTAGGGAATGCATTATGTCAATGAATGTCCTCACAAGTATACAAGTACAAACGTTTGTGTGTGTGTTTGTTTCTGTGTGTGTAGGCAAAAAAATAATGAAATTAAACGATAAATCCAGAAATAGTGAGCGCTAAAAGCTGTGCAGTTTACTTTTAAGACCTCACAATTACCATTTTACTACTAAGAACTAACTTATTATTTTAACGGTCAATTAATCGATGCATTATTTTCTCCATTAATTTAATTTATTGTTTGGTTTATGAAAATGGTCATCACAATTTGCCAAAGCTCAAGGTGGCGTCTTCAGAGTGCTTGTGTTGTCAAACCAGCAGCCAGAATCCCAAAGATATTCAATGTAAAATGATATAAAACAGAAAGAAAGCAGCAGAACATCACATTCACATCACATCTCCTAGTTGTTTCAGCTCTCTACCTTTCACCTCCCACCTTTCCACCTGCAGGACGCTTGCACTATTGTAAAACTTAAATGGACTGTTAACACCATTAAAAGTTAAATAAATATGAACATATAATATATGTGTATATGTGTATATATATATATATATATATATATATATATATATATATATATATATATATATATACATATCGATATATAGGTCAATAGATTAGACTCTTGTCCTCCGGTAATTGTTGTCATTTTAAAAACGTTACGTAAAAAAGTTCCTGTCATACAAATAATCGTGGTACAATGCACAGCAGAGCAAAAACTGTAACCCTCCCAGGCTGTGGGTGTTAAAGGGTTCATTATAATAAAAGGAAGACAAAAACAAACTGGGAGAAGCTGTTTTATTAGCACTTTGTTCTTCCAGGTACGCGAAGCAATAGCTGAAGGAAACTGCTGCTTTGGAACAATAGACTCCTGGCTCCTGTTCAAACTTACAAAAGGTGGGTTTTGAGAATTTCTTTGGAAAAAAAATAGTAAGTAAGCAGTAAGTAAACAAACCTGTTATTTGTCCAGTAGATTACATTTCATACAGTGTCTAACAGGATGTTAAGCCTTAGACCAAATGTTCTTTGTTTTTCCAATCCTATTGCATCACTGCTTGACTGAAATTCAAAGAAATGTTTCAGTTTACTCTTCTGGGAAAGGGTGGGTTGTTTTTTGGAGTGAAGTTTCTGATTCACTGTGTCACCAAATCTGTTTTAGGACATGTCCATGCCACAGACTACTCTAATGCCAGTGCAACGGGAATTTTCGACTCCTATCAGGTCTGGTGTATGTCATGTTTATTTAATGTCTGTATTTGGTGGGTTTTTTTGTTTTTGTTTTTTTCAAATCACTGTCATGTGACTTCTTGCAGATGTGTTGGAGTGGGTTTCTCTGCTCTCTTGTTTCTCTGCCTGTGTCTATTTTCCCCAAAGTAGAAGATACAAGGTGAGTCAACCAGTTCCTTCAAATTCCAACTAATAACTTGAAACATGTCATGTTAGCCAGTAAAAGTGTTGTAATATAAAAACCTACATTGTTTTGCATTTACCACAAGTGTAGCTTTCTCAGTATTCCACTATTTTTTACCTAAATGTCAGACTTTACACTTTAAGTCAGTGTTGGAATCCACACAAGTGGTTGTGAGATTAATCTAAGGGGTTGCAAGATGATTACTAGGGTAGGAAATTTAAAAAAAAAAAAAAAGGAATTCAAGTACACATAATAGTTCCTTTTTTTTCTTTGTGTGTTGTTCCTCAGAAATACTGTAAATGTTTACTCAGGCTTTTTAAACTAAATCCTTCTTCAGTTAAACTGCTCAACTGCACCCTGTGACAAGTAGTTCGAAATAAATGATGCTTTGTATTAAGGTGTCACAAAATGTTACAAAACCACTGCTTAAGGGAATACAAAACTTTTTTTTCAGTTACATTATATGAAACACCAGTCTTAAGAGTTGCATTTTAAGCTGTTTTGAAAATTCCAGATTGGACATGTCAGATTTATTTATGTAATTAATTCATGTAATTTAAAAAACTTGATAAAGCAAACTTCTGTCTGCATAAGAATTGATGTTTTGTAAAAATAAGTAAATTTACATTCATTGTCAGTAGTACTATAAGTGTTAGTATAAGTATATAATATGTTATTTGTAATCATCACAATTATATAATGGAACATTTTTGTTTAAACTTTAGAGTCATTTCAACAAACACATGTATGTTATAATATCTCTGTAAAGCACATCATCTCAGCATTGTATAGTTGACATTCCCAATTCTAATAGCCTGCAGCTGACCATTAGAGAACTGAAGAAGAGAGTGAGATAATGCATTGTCTCTGGTTTCTCCCTCATGATGCACCAGCCATGACTTTGGTTCCACAGACCCGTCCATCTTCGGAGTGTCCATTCCCATCATGTCAGTGGTGAGTTGTCAAGGTCTGTGGCGTCACGCACTGTTATCGGTGTGATTATGAAATATTGAAAACATTGATTGCAACCCTCTGATTCCATTTATGGCAGCAAGTCCAAGTCGATGTCACCGCCATTATGTTGTAAAAAGGGTTTTAAGCCGAGTTATTTAGTTAACCAGCAGCAAGGAACGTGTCGCTCGCTCTCTAGTGTGGCAATCTGTTGTGACAGAATATCAATAGGATCATTCATTAATAGGGTAAAATAAATACTTTTACTCATAGCTAATTAATGGTAGAGGTTGAAACTGGACACTCACCAGCAAATAGAGACAGGAGGATAACAACTAAGTCAAACTTGGATTGTCCCTTATATTAGTCCCCATAGGAGTTTTAGACATTTCCAGTGTTGCTCAGATGAGACCAAACCTGTTAACGTGTTTTTGTTTTCACAACATACGAATGATTTCCTCTGTCCCTCTGCCGTAGATGGCGGACCAGCAGGCAGCCATGTTTGGAGAATGCTGCTTTGACGTTGGTGATGTCAAGATCACTATGGGAACAGGCACCTTCATGGACATCAACACCGGGAGCAAACCGCATACATCCGTAGCCGGTAAAGCTAACTACTCACACATTAAGATTATTATATCCAGACTTGTCCATACAGACACATAACAGGCCAGTGTTTGTCCTGTGTAGGTCTGTATCCTGTGGTGGGGTGGAAGATTGGCTCAGAGGTGGTGTATCTGGCGGAGGGCAATTCAGCAGACACGGGCACTGCCATCAGATGGGCACAGGAGCTGGGTAAGAGATGGATAATTTAAAGTTATCCATGTTTAAGAGATATGAATACACTGGATACGTTAGCGACTGACTGATTCAGAGGTCGTGTGTGAAACCTATGTGTGCGTTGTTGCAGAGCTGTTCTCTGACGTCCAGGAGACCAGTGCCATGGCTTACAGTGTCAGTAACTCAGACGGAGTGTGTTTCGTCCCTTCCTTCAGTGGCCTGCAGGTAGACAGTGCAGTGTGCATGTCCGTGTATCTGTGTCAAAGATTCGCGTTTATATACAGTTGGTATTTGGTTAAATGTGTACACAACCATATTCGTCCGAAGCAACACTATGTGTATTCACTCTAGCATGTACAGTATAGTTGGATTTTAGGGAATGATTAACTTTTTTGCTTTTTACTTTGTGTCTCTGTAACATGGTTATGTGTCTCTTTTTTTTCTGCCCTCCATTGTGAACTGGCTTTTGTAAGTTTTTGTCTTGAATGTTTGTGTATGTATATGCAAAGATATGATTGCAAAGTCTAATGGTTGTATAATCAATAGCTATATACAGTAACCATGTAAAACCATATAGCTGCTCAGCAGACACTGTTGAGTTTCACTTTAATGTAAAAGACATGAGGACCATTTCATACATTTTTTAAATCTTTTCTTTATCAGGTCTGCTTTTCACTTATAGACATTTGAAACATTTGTGTATAAACTTTGTTTAACCCAAGGCTCCTCTGAATGATCCCAAAGCCTGTGCTTCCCTCATGGGTCTCAAACCTTCCACCACTAAATGTCACCTGGTTCGTGCCATTCTGGAGTCTGTCGCCTTCAGGTGAGTCATTTTGAAGAAGTCGTGTCTGTTTAAAGTTCTTTATCATTCATTCTCATCAACTGATATTGTTTCCTTGTACTCTTCTAATTATTTGCAGAAACAAGCAGCTGTATGAGACGATGCTGAGAGAAACTTGCATTCCCATCTCAAAGATCCGGTACAGCCTTTCTCATTCACTTTGGGAATTAAATAGTATCTGGTTGTAGTAATGTACGTTTGCTGTACAGGTGAAAAAGACTCAACATAGGCATTTAATCTTGTAGGCATCTCACAACCCGTTGATATCCAAGCTTACAGTGCAATATCTAATTGTAGGGGTTTGGATCTTATCCAGCAGGCTGGGTGTAACAGAGTGGACTCTTGTGTACCCTGCTGCTACTAATGCAGTTCACTTTTTATTGGCAATGCATTATGGGTGTATGTTTCTCTGATACTGTTACAGTGAAGTGAATTGCAGTCTAATTGAGTGCTCTATCTTTCTTCCTTTCTGCCTCAGGGTGGATGGTGGTGTTTCCTCCAATGACTTTGTCATGCAGCTGACTGCAGACCTGTTGGGCAGAAAGGTGGCCAGACCCCAAAACCACGAAATGTCGTGTTTAGGTGCTGCTTTTGTTGCTGGACTTGGAGTGGGTATGTAGACACACACTAGCACACAACATGTACAGTATGCTGTTTGCTTTTTAATTTCGAAACATGTGAATTTGTACCAATACTATACTCTCTTCTTTTGAGGCCAGCGAGCTGTGTGAAGCTATGTGTCTTAAAAAGGCTGCTCCGCACAAACTTTATAATGTGGAGATGAAATGAGAAGCAGCTCTGTCAAGCAGTTAGACACATACACTTAAATGTTACTCTTTACTTTTACTGCGTTTTTTTGTTTTTCTCTAAAAATATTACATGCTCATGACATTGAGTCTCATTTGAAAACGTATTATCAAAAGTCCTATTTTTATTCTCGCCACTGGCAGAAGTAAACTGAAATGCTGCTCTTTGTTATGTAACCTGTTTCCTTTTAATTATTCACATTATGTAATTAGATTGTTATACATTAGTCAGTGCTTCATCAAATCAAATACAGGCAATGGATTTGTTGTTGTTGTTTTGTAACAGGCCAAAAGCAGGTGGTGTTGATGACTGAATAATAATGTGAATCATGTGTTTGAGAACATTTGTTTTTAGTGGCTCAGTAGCCAATAGTAGTTGGATGATATGTAAAAAATTCTCACAGTGCCAAATTCTGCGTTTATAGGGCTTCCAGTGTTATATTTTTAAAGGGTTTGAGTTAATGTTGTACATCTAAGTCTTCCTCTGTCTTCGACTTCCACTGCAGGCTTTTGGAGGACAAGGGAAGAGCTGAAGAAGCTGCAGAGCACCGAGAAGCTGTTTTTGCCCCAAGGAGCACCCAAGGACGGTGCTTGCAGCCCAAGTCGGGAATACATCCCTGTCCTCCAGAGCTGGGAGAGAGCTATTCGACGCTCCATGAACTGGTACAACAAGCCTTGACACTGGATGCACACACGGGGAGATCCAGGGTTTGAACAAATAAGAAGATGGAGACATTACTTTTGACAAATGTGAAAGCCGAAGGTCCTAAATAGCTGTTAGCTCTAACAACAATCAGCTGTGTCTCTTGGAAAATTCCAGTACAGGTCTGATCCAGGCCATAGCGTCAGCAGCTACCTCCACCACCAGCACAGCCTTGAAATTGTGTCCAGATACAGGAGTTACTGCTCCTTTACTTGATTGCTTCACCCTGTATCAGCCTTCTCAGATTAAACCTTTATTCATTCCAGATCTCAAGCCACTGGTGCCTCTTCATATTACAGTATTTATTCAGCTGGTATTTCCCCACAAGGGGGCACTGATGACTTCTTTTACAGCTTTAACTGTATGATCTCGCCATAGCAACCACTAGCCTGGTGTTAATAAGGAACCACAGATCAACAGCACTCGCCCTTCCGATTGTGTCATAGTATTCAGTTTTTGCCAAAACTTCTCTTGATTTAACAGAATTTTCACTTTGTCACTTCAAGAAAATCCATCCATCCATTATCTATACCGCTTATCCTCAGAGGGTCGCAGGGGGGCTTGAGCCAATCCCAGCTGACATTGGGCGAGAGGCGGGGTACAACCCGGACTGGATGCCAGTCAATCACAGGGCTGACACATAGAGACAGACAACCATTCACACTAACATTCACACCTACGGGCAATTTAGATTCACCAATTAATCTAACCTGCATGTCTTCGGAGCACCCGGAGAGAACCCACGCAAGCACAGGGAGAACATGCAATTCTGCACAGAAAGGCCCCAGCCGGCCAGTCTTTTCAAGAAAATGTTACTTACATGTTATAAGTGTTATAATTATGCTTCAGATTTCTAAAAGACAATATTTGTGACTGGATGTTTTTTCTAGAGGACTAATACGACTAATTGTATGTTTTGTTCTGTATAAGGGAATCCTACTGGATATGTGTATTTCATCACCTTGTTATTATAGCTGTATGTGGTATATTGGGGGTTTTGGACATTTGGCTTCGCTATAACAGCTGTAATAGCAAATTTTGTTATAGAGCAATTCCAAATTTGGAAATCTGGATGAAATCACAGATTAGCAGTTGTTCATGGATATAAATATGAACTATAACAGAAATTGAGTGTTTTTCATCTCCATTACATGTTGTGTAGCAATTATTTCAGTTATTAGTTTGTGTTTATTGATTAATTGTTGAGGAACAGCCAGGTTGATGTCACATGATGATGTTTTGACTCAAGTCTTTTATTTGACCTGATGAACTCCTGATGACAAAGTTACTAATTGTGTTATGATAAAGTGCTCACAAATTACTAGGAAACTGTTAATCTCATTGTACATGTGTTCTACTTGTTGGATACTGTTAAATGTTTTTGACTTTGCCAATAGCGTAATATAAATGTTTTCTACATGTACTAAATGGTTTGTAATGCAAAGTGACAATATAGCTGCATTTAGTAGGGACACAGGGACCAGGGTAATTTAGACCCTGGTCCCTGCAATTGAAACGCACTGAGTTCCTCCAAACGTTCCTAGTCCCTAGGGAAGTTCTTGCGGTGGAAAAGCGGCTTCAGTATACTGCAAAAATTGACATTAATTCCCTTTCTCGCACTAAATTTAGTTCTTGACTGGCAAATGTCATTCCAAGCTGCTGGGAAATAAATAATACTTTTGTGTGAGCATGAATTTTGTCACCAAATTGCATGAAAATATGAAAGACTTTGTATGATGTGAAGGGCTTGTATTAAAAATCTACATTATCAGCAGTTGCTTGTGGTGATTTGAGTGTCTTGTATGCACAAGTAGGTGTCACTGACACGGTGAGTGAACAGATGCTGCCCAAAGGGTTTTACCTCCTCTTGGACTCTGGGGAAATGCCGTTGTCTTGTGCCTTGGGAATTATCAGAAACGCAGGCTGTTGAGTGTTGGGACTGCTTCCCATTGATGTGACCAACCTCACTGTGAGGGTTGCTATGGTAGCTTGCGGATGGACTGACTGAGAACAAATGGGGTGTGTATTCCTGTTCATGGTTCTGGTATGGTGAAGGGGGCGCTAATTGAGTGCACAGAAAGGGGGCTTTTCGCTAAACAATGGGAGGATTGTGTGCCTGTCCCCTCAGAGGAAGAGCACAAGTATGTCTGGTGGATTTCGCACAGATCTATACAGTATAGCTTTTCTGCATGAACCCCACCCCCCCACCACCACCCCACCCCCACCTTCTGCACCCAAACACTTCCTCTAGTCTAGTTGTCAATCTCTGCTTTGTCACTCAAACATGGGTAGTTTTTTTTCGCTGGTGGGCTTGGCTTGCAGTGGGATGCCTTCACAGAGAAAAATGTGCTGGGGTGAGTGAGACAGACAGGACTAGCCCATGAATCAGTGCTGCGGGCTCTCACGCTAATCAGTAAAATGTCCGTGTGTGTGTGTGTGTGTGTGTGTGCGTGCGCTAGTATTGTGCTCGGTACCGCATTGTATGAGTTGTGGTGGACCCTGCCTTGCAACAAATTCAATCTGACAGCAGGACCTGGATGCAATGCGACCACTACTCCAGTCCCCCTCCCCCATTCAGGCTGAACCCTGCATCGAGGGTCATTATGTAACTCCTTCCACTCTTTTCTTCCTCTCTGTGACACACCAGGATTGTTCGGTGGAGTGTCAGGGGGTTGGAAGTTAAGCTTTTGTCTTTTTTTATTTCCTGTCAGTGTCTGAGTCCCCCCCCCCCCGCTGCCTAAACGCCTAACTTCCCCTTCTCCCTGGGTTCAGTTCATTTCAGTCATTAGCACGGCATATATGTGTACACTCTGGCAAAGCATGGATGTAAATAAAATGAAATATATCTGTCCCTCAGGTGTAGCTAATGAAGGGATATGAATATAAAACAATGCTGGGATAAGACTGCATCATCGCCTTACCCCCCAATCAAAGGGTTGTTTTCTGTTACCTTTAGTGTTCTGTTAACACATCTGTTTACAATCATACTCTCCTCTTCCCATCTCTCTCTCTCTCTCTCTCACACTCACACTCACACACACTAGTTTCAGTAGTGGTCAATTGCCATAGCAACAAGGATTGGCAAATGCTCCAAATATCCATGCTCCAGTCAGTCAGAAATGGCATCTTCACAGGCTTCAAATATGCTCTTCACGGCCGTGTGTGTTTTTGTGTGTGTGTGTGTGTGTGTGTGTGTGTGTGTGTGTGTGTGTGTGTGCGTGTGTGTGTGCGCGCTTGCTTAACCCGACCTTTCTGTGGAGTGATTACCATCCATTGCTGTCGAAACACACTGGAGCCTGTGTGATTGGTTGTTGGTTTGGTGTCTTAACGCATACGACTCGTACGCAGAGGAGCTGTGGGGAACCTATAATCGATCGGCATAACATATATTATTATTATTGTGAAACCACACAAACCTATAGGTTCACTACTGAGTACCACAGGCGCACGTTGACTCCTAAAACCCTTTGGTCTCCCACTAAAAAAAAAAACTGCGTCGCATTGTTTTGCGTTTTTCTGCGTTTTTTTTTTTTTTTTTCCCCGACGGATCCTACAGCCTGTGGACACTTCCTATAAAATGGAGATCCCAGTGACCCCCGTCCCCGATGCCTGTAGCCATTACCCTATAATTGATGATGGGACAGATAGCGTGCGCTCTATTTATAATTTGTGCGCGTAACGGAGCGTCTCCGTGCGTCTCCCCGTCATCAGCCAATGCACATCCATCTGGCCGCACTGCATCGGCTGCCACGGCGGACGTCACAGATTTTTTTTCTCTCTCTCTCTCTCTCTCTCTCCTTCTTCACCTTCCCCTTCTCGTTTTTTTTTTTTTTTTTTTGTTCCGCCAGAGCATCTCCCCTCCTCCTGCTCTCTCTCCCTCTCTCTCTCTCTCCCTCTCCACCGCCCACTCCGCTCACCGCCGCCTCGCCGGCTTCTTCGCCTCACCACATCGCCCGCTGCCCTTTTTCTGCATTTTTTTTTTTTTAAGGAGAAGAAAACGCACATTTTTGAAGCCCACCAACCCCCCTCCCCCCCTTTCAAAAACAAAACAAAAAAAAACAACAACAACAGCAACAGCAACAACATCACGATGGCGAGCACCGAGGATAAACCGGCCAGCAAGGAGAACACGTCCAGCTGGAAGGACTCCTTCTACAACCCGAGGACCGGGGAGGTGCTGGGGCGCACGGCCAGCAGCTGGGGTAAGGACCCCCGTCACACACACACTGCAATCTGTGGACGCGCTCTGACATCCACGGGGCCTCGTCCGTCTAACGCGGGCTCTTCCCATTCCCGTTTTCAAGGCACTCGTAGGCGCATGTCCCTCGGATTATGTGCACCGTGCCCCGCTGTATATTCTTTTTTCCGCGCACGGGTGGGTTCGGGGTGAAAGTGTAGATGTGGGATTTTGAGCGCAGGAGCCGTCACAGGCCCTGCGCGGAGGGGTGAAGGAGAAGCCAAGTAACCAAGAGGGCTGACCAAGATGAGTGATGCTATCAAAGGTGTGCACCAGCCTCTCTGGGCCACACAGGCAGAAATAACCGGCCAGGTGATGATCATAAAAGCAGAGATTTTTTTTTAATATATTTTTTTTAATGTATATTTATCATCTGCATTAATAGGATTATCAGGGAATTGTCTTGTCTTGTCACAGTGAAGACCCCAGCTGATAACGCCCCCCCTCCCCCACACCCCCTCTCCCTGTGCCTGTACAATACAGTAGCTGAGAAATGTGTGCACACCATTCCCGGTCTGAATCTATGGCTGATCAGGCCATACATTTTATGTAATGATTCCCCAGTTATTTCCAGTGTGAGGTAGTAACACACCACCCTCCCTCCAGCAGCAGGCTCCTATAGGCTAGCGTGGGCTGTCAGGCTGCCTGGGCCCCTGTGCTGCTGTGCAGTGGGATGCTCCATTGCAGTTGCATGGCCGCCCACATTAGCATGCCTGTCAAGGTCAAATGGGATTCCCTCTCTCCTCTTTCGCTCTCTTTCACGCACTGGGCAGGTGCATTGTGGGATACTGTTGGAGAGGAATGAGAGAAAGGGGGGATGTACAGCAGGAAGCTGAGGGGTCCATCCTTTTTTTTTTCTTTTCTTCTCCCAGTCAACTTAGAGGGCATCCGTGCTGTGCAAGCTGGATGGTGGTGAACCATTTTGAGTCAGATGTTTCCATAACTGTGGCTCTCTCTTATTTTCAACCACTCCTGCATTTGGATAAATGAGGCTTCAGATGCTCTGAGCACTGCAGCGTCATCCCTGAATCTTGTGTGATTTGGAAACTGGAGGGTCTCCAGTGAAAAATGGCCTCAGATTTGTTAGCAGTGAGTAACAACCCCCCCATGATCCAAAATGGTTTCTCTCAAAGGGGATTGCACACTCAAACGACAATTTTCTTCAACCCACAGAGGAGAAAGCATGTTGAAAATCAGAAGGTATTAGCCTGACCTCGTGTGGGGTTAAAGCTCATAGTTAATTATTCATGACCCCCCCTCTGTCTCTCTCCCTTATTGTGTCTCCTTTCTCTTTGAATTCTATTTCTGTTCCTCCAGCCCTCATCCTGCTGTTCTACCTGGTTTTCTACTGTTTCCTGGCTGGCATGTTCGCCCTGACCATGTGGGTGCTGCTGCTCACTCTGGATGACTATGTGCCCAAGTACAGAGACCGCGTTCCCAATCCAGGTTAGTGTCTCTGAAAACACACAGCACAGGGCTTTCAGCTACTGTAACTCGCAGCATTTCTCTTTGAGGCATTCATTATTCATACTCGCCCCAATGAGATGCTGTCACTGTAATGTGCTACATTGAAGCTGCTTTTTGTATCGATCTATTTTGGAAGTCTCTTCCTGTGTGATATCAGCAGTGGAGCTTGTTTGCTGGTTGTTTTCCGTCCAGCTGTAATTCAAGACGAACCCCAGTGATGGCTGTGCATTAGTTCCTCTTGTAGGGATCATTTACTACTTCACTCGATGTTTACTTTGCTTCATGTTTCTGTTGTAGGGTTGGTGATTCGTCCAAATGCACTGGATATGTACTTCAACAAATCTGACCCGCTCAAGTATGCACAGTATGTCCAACACCTGGAGACCTTCCTGCAAGGTAAGTGCACTTCTCCCTGATACTCTCCTTGCAGTAAAACGAATTCCACTCTCCTCCCGGATCTTTTTCCAATGATTCATTCCATTTATCTGAATGCATCTCTGTTTGCCTGTGTCTCTCAGGATATAATGATACAGAGCAGGAGAAGAACGAGGACTGCCCTCAAGGAGAGTATTTTATGCAGGACGACAGCACGGACATGTCAAAGAAAGCGTGTCGCTTCAAGAGGGGCTTCCTGAGTCTCTGCTCTGGCCTCTCTGACACCAACTTTGGATATTCTGAGGGAAAACCCTGCGTGCTGCTGAAAATGAACAGGGTAACACTCACTTTCACTCAGTGATTCAGGTTTTCAAATCGCTTTACTCCCTTACAAATGTACAAATCCGTCTTTTCTTTCCTCTGTATCTCAACCTTTTCTTCCTTCCCAGACAGCTTCTAATCTCCACTCGTTTAGTCACTTGCTAAAAATTCCCCAAAATAAATTATTAATTTGATTAATTTCCTGCTTTGGTTCCACACATGCAGCAGCCTTTCTACACAGTCTCAATCTCCCCTATTTCCCTCATAGATCATTGGCCTGAAGCCTCGTGGGGATCCTTACATCAACTGCACAGTAAAAGTAAACATATTGTTCACACTATACTGTACATGTGCTGTTTGCCTCTATGTGTAATTTTTTCCTTTTCGTTTCTTTTATTTAAAAAAAGCACTGATGACCATAACAGTCTCAATATTTTCTTTCTGTTGATCTTGTTATCATTTCTTCCTTCTTTTTGTTTGTTTTGTGTCTGATTTCTTTCTGCATGCTGTCACTGATGGCTTTAGGGTAAGATAATATGTAAATTATCAGGATAAGGCCAGTAGGGGTGTTAACACATTTTTAAATTATGTAACAGATCATTATGCAGGTGCCTCCAAACCCATCATAGTGCCATTCTGAAGTCATTTTAATCTAGTTGGCGTAATTTTTAGCCGCAAATGTCCTGTTGCAGATTAAAGCAGAACACATCATGTTTACTACTTCATTTAAATCTCTTCACTAACGACAGGGGGTCATTGATGTTCCTTTTTTTCATGTCTTACGTCTCACGTCTCATCTGCTTTTAATTTCACATAAGAAAACGCATTTCATTTAATGTCACATTTATATTGACTAACACATGTTCCTCTTTGCAGAGAGACAACCCAATTCAAATGCAGTATTTCCCCAGTGAGGGACGTATTGATAAGATGTATTTCCCGTACTACGGCAAGAAAGCCCATGTAAGTATTTATCCCCAGTCAGTTCATGACAGCTAACATCCTCACGTGGATGTATTATTGACAGGTGCCTGTCTATTTCCTGATGCAGGAGAATTACGTGCAGCCCCTGGTGGCTGTGAAGCTGCTGCTCACCAAGGAGGACTACAACAAGGAGCTGCCAGTGGAGTGCAGGGTAGAGGGTTCTGACCTCCGCAACAACGACGAGAGGGATAAGTTCCTGGGCCGCGTCACCTTCAGGATCAAGGTGGTGGAGTAAAAGAGAAGACGGCCGGTATAAGGAAACCCAATGCAGAGGCTGCCAACGTTTGCTAAGGATTTATGTTTAGAAATAAAAATAAAGGAAGGAAGTGTCAAATGCGTCACAAAGACGACATTTTTGGGATGTGGCCAAACAGTTTGATGCAGATTAGTTTGGCCTCCAGTAGGAGAGCCAATTACATACAGATATTGAATGTTGCTTTGATGACATTTCTGACCCTTCTTTCCTTCATGATTCCTTGCAACCTCCTCAAAGATCCCCAGAACAAAACACAGGCTCTGCTCCTGACCCCATCCATCCATCCGTTCATTCACCAGTTGCACTGTTCATTCTTCACTCAGTTTATTTTAATTTTCTTTAGCATTGATGTGATTAGATAACTTATAGCCATTGCAACTAAGCCATTTGGAGCTGTTGTGTAATTGCTGATAGAACTTTTTTAAATGTTTTTTTAGATCTTCCTGCTGTCGGGAAGAGAGTGTTGATTTCATCTCTCCGAACTGTATGAACGACTGTATTATCACTGGTGTTGAGAGGATTTTTATCTTGCTGTATAGAACAATTGAGAAAGTAGAACATTTACAACACATCTCCAGAGTATTCACATAATCGTATCACAAAGACTTCATAGGAACGTACCCTGATAATCAAGTATAGTCACTATATCCCCTGTATATGAAATGCCGATTACCAAGTCCCTTTTACATATAAAAACATTGTGATCCTTACCATATTTAGGGAAATATAGATAGATCTTTGTGTTGTGGTCTGCGTAGCCACAGCCCAGTCTTGTGGTGTCTGTCCGTCTGTCTGCATGTCCGTCTGTCTGTCTACCCGTCTTCCTGTTTACTCACCTCTCCACTGCAATAGCCAACATGTGGGTGAGCCCTCCAGAACTAGATAAGTGGTCTCGATCCACCTCGCAGGGTGCTGCGTATTGATGGTGGCTGAGGCGACACACACACACACAGAAGGTACAGTGTAAAAATTGCTTTTAAGGCAGAGAGGCGCTGGGAAAGCGTTGGAAAAATTAAGTTCACTGTAACTGTACTGTATATCTTTACGTGATCTGTATATCTAACTGGGTCTCAGAGATTGTTTGTTAGTTTTCTCTCTTCTTCAGCCTGTTGATCTGATTGTCTGCCAATCTATTACTCTTCAATGTATATATATATACACTATCTACCATATTTACTTAATTCACACTGTATTTTTGTCACAAAACACAATGTCTGTGTACTGTAAAGAAATAATTTAAGCAAAGATTTACAGGAAATTATCTTATTCAAAACTATGTTTACACAGTCTTAAAAGGAACCCGCATTTGAAACAACTTGCAACATCTCTTAAGGGTGCCTTAAGACCTGATGAAATAAATTATGGAATAAAAGTGATTTTGAAGAAAAAAGGGATTTCTGCCATGTGTTTTTTTTAATAATTTCTTAATTTATAGCTTTTGCCTTAGTGGAAGAAGTATTCAGTCCCTTAACATAAGTATAAAATACCAATACAAAAATGTTAAAATGGTTCATTACATGTCAAAGTCCTGCATTCAAAATCGTACTTCAATAAAAGTACAGAAATATTATATAAATATCATCATAATATTACTGAAAGTATTATACATGACATTATTAAATGAATAATACTGAGGCATCAATTTGTAAGGAGCATTTTAGTGTCAAGGTGGTCATGCCCCCCCTAAGGGTCACAAGATAAATCTGAGGGGTCATGAGATGATTAATGAGAGAGGAAAGAAGGAACTTTTCTTTAGTTTAGAGAGGAAATAGCTCTTTAGTGGGACTGTCAGCAACTCTAGACATCTGAAATGCGACAAGGAGCTCCGATTAGACCAAGCCAAAAAGGTTGGGAACCACTGATTTCATCTTTAAAAAGGCACCGGTATGTATGTATACATGTTTTTTGTATGTAAATGGTAAATCTTAATTTGTAAAGAAGCTTATAATATTAATAATAATATAGTAACAATAATATTGATTATAGTAAACAAGGGGAATATTTAAAATAACATATATATGGATGTAAACTGAAATTACATAATACACAAGAATTTGAATTCAGAATTGCTCTTGTGCTTTATAACTTGACAGTAGAGAGAGAGACCAGGCAGACTGAGTGAGATTGCTGAGATTATGTATTGGCCTTCAATCGCCACCCACTCAATCCCATTCTTACCATCACTGTTGCACAAATCTGAAGCCACATGAGGGAGATAGAAACAAGACAGGTGGAGAGCTGTTGGTGTTAAGTGTCGCTCAAACATGGTGCTGCCAGAGGAACTGGGCTGAGGTCAGTGAGGCATTTTACACTTACACATTGTGGTTTTTATGATAACACAAATCGATGTCAGCAAACCCACATAATTAAACATGCCACTGGTTTTCCACAATATCAGCTGGCAGCCACTGGGAAATGAGCTCAGTGGGTAGATGCTGAGATTTGTTTTTCCCTTCTTTAATGGCAATAATAAGTGAGCCTTAATGTGAGGGGTGTGGATCTTGGTACACTTACTTGCAATCAAGATTTATTTCTAATTATTTTGGTGTTTACTTTAACGTAGACTATAGCCTAATCCAGAGATGGGCAGTATTTCTTATGAATGTATTTAAAAGACACATTGGAAATACAAAACAGTATTTTATATTTTGTATTTGATGGACTTGATCGAAATGGTTTGTGTTACATGACTTCAGCCTCACTTCCTCTTTTGGAGGGATAGGAAACTGAAGATTCTGTAGATGTCAATGCATTTGACGTAAAATCTGATTACTTAACCAGTGTTAAACAAAACTATGACGATAACTGTTTTATAAACGTGTCTTCCCGTCCAAGTGGAGCAATGACCTCACACACTGGCCATATATTGCTCATCCGGACATTTATATATGTTTGATCGGATCACGGGGCAGCGTTAGGCTGAGCGTTGTCTGTAAATAACCAGCCTGTTAATAGCCAATTTATTGATCTAGGCTATGCTGAGATTTAGTTGGAGACGACGTCTGATGTTGCTGTACTGTGTAACTGCACTCCAGCTGCCTCCCACTCAAGCTCACCATCTATCAGTAGTAACTGTCAGCTGCATTATTTAGCTCTTTAGCACACTGACAGTGAATATTCATGTATTTAGTTCCTTTTACCATTTTAACATATCTGTTCAAATAAAAAGTTAGACATTATGTTAACTGCAGGCTACCCATGCTGTCACGTTGTCTGTTAAACTCACGCTGTTGTATCTTTGTATTGTTACCAAACCAGTTTATTTAAGCAACACTTTGGCCCATTCTATCATTTTGAAATGCATGCTATATAATCCATGCATCTAGAGTGGAGGTTTGAGAAATGATTTTATGCTCCCTTGGAAATTTAATTTTTCTATTTTTAAAATACAAAAACACTGTTGTTTAATTTGATAAAGTTTGTGCTTGCTAAATAGATTTGGATGTGTTTTTGCCCATCTTTGCCCTAATCACTGAGTGGTTGGTTGTACCTGTAACTACACCCACAGAGACTGCATTCGCTGTAGAAGTCAGAATACATCAGGTCAGGGTTAAAAGAAGTCCGATCACACCTGTCTGCTCTAATTTCACAGCACTTCCATCCATCCAGCTCCAGCAGAGCCCCGAGGCATCAGCTCTGTCCTTCACTGTCAACAGCAGCCTGTACCCAAGTCCTGCTCCATGTCAGATAATCTCTCGGGGTTTAGCTCCACCTTAGTGTCTCCTAAACCCCACCGTCCTTGAGTAAGAACGCTGTAAACAAGTGGTGCTGGAGACAAAAGAAAACACCAAACCGATACAGTTTCTTGGACTTACGGCCAAAGAAAATAAATTGGAAAATTTTGTTTTGTGTGTTAGTGTGTAAATGTTTCAGCCCTCACTGGCAACTGGCTGATTTTATAATTTGTCTTTTGATTTCATTCATACAGCATTCTTTCTAAAAAAAAAAAAAAAAAACAGTCATAATGTGGTGAAATGTTTTTTTAGCTCAGCACTGTAGCTGCTGTTTTCTGTTCAGATCTGTCACTTGGCCTTAACATTGAGATGCTGAGATGAATCAGAGGGGATTTGAAGCTGATTTAAGCAAAGAAGGCAAAAGGATAACACTGGTTATCGCCTTATCAGCTAAGAGATGAGCTTGCCAATTTGCAGCGGCCTGGAGCACAGCCTGGCTGTAGTCAGCATCCTGAAAGGGATTAAAGCAGCTGATATTTTTAGGGTTTTACTCCAGAGTCCTCAGCAGGACTTTCTCTGTGGTTATATATAGCCCAGAGAAAATGCGTAACATGGCACAATTTGTGGGGTTCTCTGACGCTGGTGGAAGATGTGCTCTTAAAGCCACACGACTACAACTTGTATTGAGACAAACACATAAATATTCATAATCACAGAAAAGACACATTATAAAAGACATACATTTTAATTTATTTAAATGATTGGAAATTCAAGGAAATTCTGCTTTACATCTGACATTTCTATAGTAGCAATTCCTTTCATGTTATATTTACATGTATGTGTTTTATATATATATATATCATATTAACATTAACTGTAAAAACTCAACTCTGCCAAACATCAGGAACTTTAAAAACTTAAACTTAAAGCAAATAATTACCCTGAGACAAGTTAACAAGAACAACAAGGATTTTCCTTTGAACTAACCCGAGTCTCTACACTCAGCTTAATGACCACAACAGCCTTTTTCAGGATCTGCCTAGTTTGAGTTGTTCACACTTACCTCAAACTAAGAAAAGTGCCGTGAAATGTCACAGTCTTTCAGGGCCGTGGACAGTGCATCCTGCACATTCCTGGTACAGGAATTTATTGCGCAACTCCTCCTAAATTTACCTCCTTCATATGCAGCAATTAACTGCTGTTTCTCATCTCTCTCCCAGCATCCCAGGGCTACAGAGTCTCCATTTCTCGCTAAGTTGAGCCTCATAGCACCAACAGTAGAGGGCCTCAGTGCTCAGTTTGGTATTCTTCATTTTATTTCATCCTAAATTTAAAATTACTTACATTTTACACTGTGCCTTTCTCTCTGTGCATAGATATAGATTCATTTCTTTATATACAATAAATACAATTGCTTTTTATAATTTTTATAAAACTAAAATGTTAGGCGGAAGGAAAACCACCTAGATGTGAAAGCAGTGATTAGCCTTAATTATTAAGTTTAGGATCACAGCATATAATATTTAACACAAGAACTATCTCGGCCACATGCTTAAAAGCACTCCTCATTGTGAAAACAGTGTGACCTTTTGGTGGCATCAATGAAGGGCATAAGATGGTGTGGGAGTGCTATGAAATGCTGTTACTTTTACACAGAAGATACTTAAACTGAACTGTTTCAGGGTTTAAAATTCGTTTGTTCCAACTGGTTTAAAGCTTAATTTTGAATGCAGTAGCATTGCTATCAGCAGGTAATTCTACTGCAAACACTGTTAGAAAATGCATTTCTTAGACAGTCTGGATTCAGACATTTTCTTCATAAAGTAGTATAGCAGTTCTGGCACAAAGGCCTTTAACTTACTAATCTAACACTAGTATCCTTAATAAAAAGGTTGTAAAAATTACTCCTACCAGTCATTTATGGTCAATGTGGTTGCAAATCTACATCATTAGATACGTCTATTTCCAAGAGAAGCTGTGAACCAGAGGGATGATGTTCAAAATACATCATCACATCCTCCATATTTTACTGAATCTTGCCTCGAAAGCAGTAGATCTCTTAAACCATGAGCATCTGTACAAGAGAGGAATGGTACATCTTACTCGACATAGATGCTCGTGCTTGCCACTTTCGTAAAACATGATCAATTATCGAGTGGTATTACTGGTTTATGATATCAAACATGTGGCTTTTCACAACAAAATGCACGTGCCAGACTTCTTTCCGTCATCAGAATCTCCTCCGCCCTCTTTCCTGTTGGGATCATTGAGCTCGTCAAACAGTCCAGTATCAACCATCTCATGCTGCCACTGAATGGCCACAGCGCCTGTGCTAAACTCCTTGAAGAATGTTTGGTCCTTGGCGTCGAACTCGATGCCCTTGATCTCAGAAAACTCGGCGATGTCATCGGTGTCCTTGGCGTAGACGACATTGGGTTTGGGGACCCAAGGAGGATCCACCAGCCCGGCCTCCAGACGGGGGAAGTTGATGGTCTTGAACCACTCATGCTTCCTGGGATCCTCCATGTTGTTCCTAATGAGAAGGCAAAAATATACGTCTCCATCAATCTTTCAAAACTACAACGTCAGACTTGAGGTTTGTCTCAGCTTGGTGTTGCCCTTACTCAACCAGTTAATTCTTAACAAGCTTGTTACTCCGAAACACCAGTAAATATCCCAAATTACCAGTTTTGGTCAGATGTAATTTTGAAAATATACTATTTACAGCATGTGGCTTGCTTATAGCTTAAAAGAGTAGAGGAGCCTCTTACTTCATGCCCAGGCGTTCTTCAATTTTCTTCTTGAGGAACTGCTGGATGATGTCCTTGGTGGCAGCATCGAAGCACTTGTGCTCCCACTTGGGTTCCTCATTGAGAATGCGGCGCTGCACCTCCTCCTTCTCCACCTTCTCCTTCTTGCTCTCAGGCCCTTTGAAAGGTGTGTAGCCAGCCACCATCTCGTAGATACTGCAGCCCAGGGCCCACCAGTCCACTGACGTCCTGTATGGAGTTTTGCTCAGGAGCTCGGGGGCCATGTACGCTCCAGTACCAGCCTGGAGGAGAGAGACACTGTTAGACTTGTCAGAAAGTATCTCATCTTAGAACGGAAAGAGGGGCAATTATAAAACTGGGAGACATAACCTTCATACATCCCCATTTACACGTGTTACATAGGTCAGTTGCCTGGGTTACTGAAAGCTTTACTCAAGGCTTTGCCATCGTCTTTTTCTGTCTCCCTCTCCGTAACTTTTGACCTTTTCCTCGCTTGCTTACTCTCTGCCTGCTCCTTTGCTCCCCTCCCTCTATGACCTCACCTGCAGCCTCAGACCGGGAGCTTAAGCCTAATGCTAAGCCTACTATCTGTCAAGAGTCATGTGTGTCCACACACTGACAGAGTTGTCCAGCCACTTATATAAAGGCTGACCATTTCTGGACGCCATAGCCACCAGCAGAGATGCGTAACATCCAAATAACACGTAGCCATGCCTCTAATGTATAATTAATGCACGCACATCACAAACTGGGAGAGCTGAGCGCTTACCCTTTGCTACTGCAAGTAAGTCCTGAAGAAACTCTGTTGCAAAAATCTATTTGAAGAGATCCATAGCATAGTTGGGGTGTTGTATAGGTATTATTAAGTGGAGTGTAGGATGCACTGTTGAGGCCACTTTATTAAAGTAACACCTAAAAGACATTAAGCATGACCTAAAAGAGTTCCTGTTAATGTTTTGCACTGATGAAGGCATCGTTTAACTGGGTCTTCCAACTTCTGCTACTGTTTCTGTCATTTCTGCATTTCTTTTTGCATGACAGATTGTGATCACTAAACACTTCTGGTACTTTGATACCTGTCCTTTACTTTAACAAGTGTGACCAGACTTGGCAGACCCTTCTGACTTATTAGTGAAGGCATGATACTACAACACCATTGATCAAACTTAACTTTTTTTTTTTCAAATACCTCCTCCCATGCTACCTCTTGGTGGCTTTTTGTAACTATGTTCTGTGTATCTGAAATGTGTGTATCTGTTGTTAATCACTTTAACGTAGCAAATAAAGAACCTGCACACTCTTTCATGTATGATCACACAGGTTATTTACCTTGTTTGCAAACTAACATGTCTAAACATATTCAACATAGGTTTTTACCTGGATCTGTCACTGTAATCAGGGACAGACTTGTGTAATGCCCACTAAGAGGATTAGGCACCAAAGCCAGCCTTGCCTGTAGGAGGTTAGCGCAGTCATTTTGGCTGGCTGAAGCGCATCAGGGTACTGGATAATGAGCTTACTGGACTTTCATAGAACCGACAGCTTACTCTTTGCTACTACAAGTGGGTCCAGAAGATAGCTGGATAAAGAAAACTCTCGTAATTTTTTTTTTCAGCTCATCCATAGGTTAGTCCAGGTGAGGTGTAATATATGCTGTAGGTATTATGAGACAAAAATGGAAGAAAAGAAAGTTGAAAATAATAGTACACTGGACCATTCATATATTCTTTAAAGGTCATTGATTGATCTGACAGGCCCTCATGATGTTTTCTCACTGACAACCCATGCTTTTGCATATTGTTGTGCGATCCTCAGTTAGATGCAAGAACCCCCCCTGTGCAGCCAACATCAAGGTGAACTCATTGATGACATGATATCTGTGATACTCTTTCTCAAAGTAAGAAGAAGAATAACAGGCTACAGGCAAGTGTTGTGGGAAACTGTAATACAGCTGAGGCAACTCTCTCAAGGTAAGAGAGACAGAAATAATGAAATCTCTGCAACCAAGTTGCTAAGGGACACCTTAGCCTATATACACCTATTTCTTACTGACTGCTACTTTAACAAACACTGGACCTTTAAGATGTCTAACATACACCCCTACTCAGAATGGTAGCCTATAAATAGCAAGGCTATAATCTGACTGCTAAAGGATCAAATGAGTTATATAATGGATTCCAAGACTCTCATTGCACAGATCTTTAAGCAATCCACTAATCCCGGTCCGGATTTAAAGCAAAAATCCGACCAAGATTGACAGCCTGTCCCAGAGCCTGAGTCCAGTTTTTAACTCCAACCTCATCTTCAGATAAGTGAACGCAGACAGGGTGGAGATGGATGAAGTATTGCCAAACAACCAGTGCTCTCTGTATCTTTGTATTTCTTTTCTGTTGAACTTTGTGTGTGAGAATGTGTGGTCTTAAACTCACCTAAATTTAAAACTCACCTGAGTTTAAGACCACACATCCAACCATTTAGATGATGACTTGTCTAAAATGCTGTTGATTTAAATATCAGCTACACCGACTCAGGTGAGGGTCTTTGCCTGCACGTGTGTGTATGCAACTTCAAAGACTTTGAAAAATAGTTGAAATCACCCTTTAGTGTAGACATATTTCACCATGGTGTAAAATCTTATTATGATTCCCATTATCATTGCTGACATCATCTAGCCTGGTCCTCTCAGCATCCTAATGGCTTTGAGAGTGCACCGTGGTGTGCTAAGTGCATTTCTTTATTGTGTTTTGAAAAGTGAAGACCAGAATCTCACTGTTGTGTGTTCATCTACTCACCATCTGGGTAACAGTCTTCCCTGGAACAATCTCTATGGCCAGACCCAAATCTGAGAGTCGGCACTGGCCTTGGCTATCCAGCAACACGTTCTCTGGCTTCATGTCACGGTATACGATGTCCATTTCATGCAGATGCAGAATGCCGGTGGTGATCTGCGCCGTGTAGTGGATGATGCGCTTCATCTCAATGCCCTTGTCAGCACCCTTTCCATCATAGCCTATGTTGTAAATGTGGTACTTGAGGTCGCCTCCATTCATCAGGGTCATGACAAGGCACAGGTGGGTCTTGGTGTCATAAGCGTAGGCCAAGTTGACCAGAAACAGGCTGTTAACCTTCTCCAAGATCTTCTTCTCCAACAGGGCCATCTTCTCACCGCCCTTTTTCTTCAGTCGCTTTTTACACAACTTCTTGCAGGCATACATCTGGCCTGTGTTCTTCACCTGAACAGCACACACCTGCAGAAAGACAGATTATTTGTTAAAAAGGAGGACTTTTTTTTTTTTTTACAGATACAGACGCCACAGAAACCATTGTGCTGCACTGATCAGAAGACTAAAATCTGACTGCTGCTTGTCCTCTGTTTGAACATGTAATGGGAATGAAATTTCCCCCATAGGAAAACTGTGAAAATAAAAATTGATATAAACACAAATAATCGCTCTTTTTCTTTTTTATCAGTGGTAGGACTAAAGGCAAGAAAATTGGTTCAAGAAGTCAACCTAGCTTGAGCCTTACCAGCTGTGTCTTGGCACCCCATTTCCCACCTGCGTCACTCACATCTTTAACTAAACATTCACTTTTGGTATCACTCCTTCTCTATAGACAGAGGATCAGGTTTGCCCACTGCATTGCACTGCTAAGAAAGTTACATTAGCAGTTTAAAAATGATTGTCCAGTATCACTTGTCATGTTGAACTCTAAACCTCCGTATGTGCTGCTTTAAAAGAGAACAGTATATAAGGAGTATACCATCCTTTTAAATAACAATATACTTTTAAAAACATTAATGTGATCATTTTTATCATTGTATTCATCTCAATAACTTATTTTGGGTTCATGCTTGTTGGTAGAGCCTGACTCAGAGGGGTTCCACTGACATAATCTGACGCTATCAGCTTAAGCCATGAAGATAACAAGAAATTATACTGCTACTTTCTATCCCTGCAATTTACACGATTGCTGCTAGTTCCTTTTGTTTACATAGCAGTTTGTCTTTTAAAACAATAAAACAAACAATAAAACTTTATTCCACGATTTTATATTCTTAGTTACTGACTCATTATTGCTTTCCATGCTCTACTCTCATCCTCATGTCGTAATGAAAAGGAGACCTTGTTCTCAATAGGACAATGCAAGTTTTTGTCAATCAGTACATGAACAATCACAGCACTTTGCTTGTTCTATGAAAGCGAGATCACTACTTACTGCATTGTGGCTTTGTATTTGTTACTTTCTGTAAAGTTCAGGAGGTATGCCTGTATGCCCCAAGACTTTATGGTCACCTTGATCATAGTCAGTGGTCGCAAAGTAAATCTTCATGATTACATAAGGTATGATCTCTTTTTTAATGCTTCCATGCAAATACACCTCTGTTGATTAGGATTTTCATAAGAATGGACAATAGCACTGTACTATAAAACTCTACTGTTACACCATTATTACATTTCCAAAAGTTGTTGGATGCATATTATCTTGCATTGCAGCAAAATATGATGGTTATATATATTTTTGAGATTGATAACACCATCATAGCTAAGGAGCTTGGGCAGAGTCCTGCAACTAAAAGCAGTGTTCAAAGATTATTATATGCCATAACACATATTTTAACAAACTTTTATCAAGTGATATGCGGATGCATTTGCATGCTTACCTCTCCGAAGCCTCCTTTTCCCAGAGTTCTGAACTCGTAGAAGTATTTGTCATTGATTGGCTGTTTCTCATATTCTTTCCACTGGAGGAATTTATCAAAGAATGGACTGGCCTGGTATTCTGTGAAGGGTTTGTCTTTTAGATACTCTCTTACACCTTCCTGCACTTTGCTTTTCATCACCTCATCAAAGTTGGCATCTGTCACACTCTTGCATTTTTCTGCAGCCTCCCCACTAAGAAAGGACAGGAAGTTCTTGGAGTCAGGCTTACAGTACTTGTTGATGATGTTTTGCCGTGCCTTGTCTTTTGTTGCGCCCAGAGCCAGATCCCAGTCATACAGCTCATCCAGGAACTCAGCAGCAAGCTTATACTCAGCTTTATTTGCCAGGAAATCACGGAAAAACTTTTTGCCAATAGGCTGCTTTTCACAAAGAGATGTATAGTCCTTGTCAAGGGAAATTCGTACTTCATTACATTGTTCAGGCTTGGGAAGAGACAAGCTGCGACGGCGCTTTTTCATCTCCTTGTCATCACCACCCTGGGCTTTTAGGTAGGCCGTGTTGGCCACCAGGTTATCCAGTCCCCCCATGTCACACATCTTGGCGGCTGTTAGTGGTCTGTCCCCCCCTAGGTAACTGGGTTCTTCAGTGGCTCCTCAGAGATGCAGCGTCTTTCAGAATGCGTGCGTCTGTGCAAGAGTGCAAATCGCTCCAAAGCCAGCGTGCAAATGAGCTCCTTCACCCAGCCTACCTGCAAACCTAAGACACACTGACACACCCAGTAATTACTCATTTAGAATTAAATACCAGGGAGGGATTATTTTGGCTTAAGGATCTTTGTGTGGTCTATTCAAGGAGGCCGTGCACGGAAAGGGAATCATAAGCGGACTCTGTCCTAAGAGGCTTTGTAGCCCTCTATATTTGCTTATGGTGTTCAGTACAACACTACCAGTAACAACTACTAACAGTAGTCCAGTGGGTTCTGTTGACTATGCATTTCATGGTGAGACACAGTAAAAGACACAAAGACAGCAGAAAATGAGGAAGACACCTTTGGAAGAATGCCATAGTAGTTTTTTGGAGGGTCCTCTTATGAAATGTTGTAAGAAACTGTATCATAGTAATGTTTGGTTGGGTATTTACATAGTGTAGCACATAGATAGATAGAAAATAAGATTGTATTTGGAGCCTTGAGCCTTGAGCCTTGAGAATATTGATGCTGAGATACTGAAATATTTTCACGGAGGCAGTCAATATCGTAAACCACAGCTCTAAGATGTTGCAAAATATCCCTCTGCATTCTCATTTTTCTTTCCTCCTTCTAGCCTGAACAGAGCAGGTACTTCAGAGAGCTTACTCCTAATCTGCTTTTTTCTGCCCTCCTGATCTTTCATTCTCAAGATTTACCCTCATTCATCAGTGACTGCCACTTTAAAATTGCAACTACTTTGACTTTTACTTAACATTATTACTATTATTATGATATCTTGTTATAACAAATGTGCATGCGATGTATAGACCATTACGATAGAGTGAATTATAAATAAATGCTCATTTGGATGCATACAGATACCTAGGATTAGTCTTACTTGAAATTTATATTTTCTTTGTATTTGCAAAAGGTTTTAATTAGTCTCAACGTATTTATAATGTAATCCCAGATAACATTTCACACATCATTGTAATTTTACACTGAGTTTAATAGACGTGGATTAGAGCAATCTAAACTAATGTTTTGTGGAGATCTCTGCTGTATGTTTTTAAATCAAAAACCTTATTTGCTACATGAGAGCTAAAGCACAGACATGTGTATGGATTGATTTTAAACCCTTTTTGCATGCATTACATAAAAGCATATGTGTATTTCATTGTGTGGAGTCACATTGGAATTCTCTGGGGAATCATTTTAAATGTTCAAGTATTATTCAATAAAAAAAAATGCATACAGACCAACTAATTAAACGATATGGGCTTGATGAGTAATGTGTTTGTGTATTTTGTCATCACTTGTGTATGTGTTACAGTCTGTTAAAAGCATTGGGAGACCATATGGTATACCATTTATGTTATTTGTTTTGAAGAAGTCGATAATTTTCCCTATTCCTACCGTACACATCTTTTAAACAACAGGTAACAGTACAGCATTGGCTGTTAATGTCAAGAGTGAAAGCAGAGACTCAGAGGATCAGATTAATGTGGCACCAGAGCTTCTTTCTACTAGCTGGTTTATAAAAAGCCAAAGGGGCATGACCTCAATCATGTGACAGTACAGAGTTGAACCCGAGGCCCGTGATACACCTGATACCTAACAATGATACTATACACATAAGCACAAAGCCAAAAGATTCTAGGCAAAAACAGTGATTTTTCCTCATTGAGCTAAAACATTCATTAGCTTTCTGTGTCAATCTAATCTTATTACAATTCTGGTATTAGACTGCATCAATATACACTGTGCAATACTGTATATTCTGTACTATATGTACTAAGTCAACACTTGCTTTTAACTGTTGCAGCACTTTATTCAAACCAGACAGGTGGTCTTAAGTTTTACACATGTAATTTGATGAATTGGCATTTTCCTTCCTCTGCTACGGCTATGATGGTGCAGGCTAATTCAGTAGGATGAACTTTGGGTTATATTAGCTGATCCTTTCTCAAATGGTCTCAAGCTGTCAGTGCCCTACACAAGATCAAGGGCTTTGTTTGCCGTCAGAGAGCTCCAGACTCAGACCTTTTGTCTTAGAAAAGGCCCGGATGACACCCACACAGAGCAACCAGTGCGGAAGCGGGTGAAAGGTTTTTAGAAAACCATCACAGCAATCAAGGAAATCACAATTCACAATCACAATTTCCTCAGCGAAATGTTGATTTTGGTTGGCCCAAAAGGGGAAAAAAATAGTGATCCGTTACATCAAGGAAGGAAAGAATGGAAATACAAGCAGTGATCAAAGACCCTAATACAGCTTTACAACTCTTATCTTATCTAACTTATTTACTAATGTTTCACCAAACCAGATTTTTTAAATTTTATAGAGAAAGAGGCGTCTTGCCAGTCAAAGACACTTGCCATAAATATCAAATATGTCAAATGTCAATCATGTTGTAAATGGATCATAGTGTCAGTAAAGCACTTAAGCCTCCTGAGTGGATGAGAAGAGGCGAGGGGTTTCAACTTTTACCAGGTCAGGAAAGTCAGAGAGACGTAAGCCGCACACACGTCACTCTGTAGGTTTCCCATTTACTCTACAAAAGATCCCTGCTGAGCCGTATAGCTGTCACTGACGGCCCTTTACAAATGAATGCATTCTTTCACAAAATGTGTATGGCACCAACATAAGGTTATGAAAAGAAATATGGGATTAAGTGTTACAGTGACAACAAGGGAGATTAAGAGAGTCATTGATTAATTGTGCAGGGGTACATTCATGCATACACAAGAGACATTTCTATTATTCTTCTTCTCTACTGTTTTAAATGTTGGATATTTTCTGATTTAAATGTTTGATCTTTGAACAGCCTGATCCTTTAACCTTGGGAGGATTAGTCTGGCCTGAGGAGGGAGTAAAGGTTAAGATGAGCAGAGCATTCTCATCCTATCTCCCACATGGTCGGCTATGTGGTCTTAGCGTGGTCTGGCTCCATCCTCTTATGGCCTCTCTGTAATGTATTCCCAATAGAGCGGTGGGAATTATACAGAAAGTTGGAATACAACTAGGATTTTCTATTCTGGGAGTGCTTACAAATCAAGTCCATAACAGCAGCTAAAACACAAAAACCGTCCGGTGTAGTAACTACAAAACAGCAATGTGTCTCAAGGTTTCTGTTCTTTCTCAATCAGCATCAAGAAAGATATTTTGTCCACTTTAAACGAGGTAAAGGAGGAAATGATAGAAACATTTTCCTATAGACATATAAATAATATTGACAAAAATCTGAGGTTACCATTCCATTTAAATATATAAATGATTATGCTGCATATATATGGCCGGAGTCATATATATGGCATATATCGCAACTGAGCCAGACACGGACCAAAAATGCAATGTGGGATCTCTACTGTCGTCTTAGCAGATGAAAAAGTCTCTTCGTTGTTATTGCTTCTTATAGATATGAAGACAGGCTGTTGTTTGCACATTTGACCATTCGAGCAAACCAGGTCAGGTGCTGAAGATGGCTCGACCTGGTGACTTCATCAGCTCCCTGAGCTAAAAAGAATTCGGCACCAGCACAGACTCTATACAATCTGAATTAGTGGTGCAATGTCCCCTTAAGGAGATAAAGTGCAGGCCAGTAGCACAGGTGGCTGCTACTCACTTGTATCTAATCCCTGCTCAAACTGTCTCAGGTTTACAGTGTGATCTGTCTCAAACCATCTAAATTTCAGCTTCAAGTGCAGCTTCCCAGCTAGTCCTGGGATACATCTGTGAAAACTTTCCGAGTCCAGTTTTGTTTATATCCTTATCAATGCTTTTCTAGCATTTCAGATAAATCACTTCACTAGACTTTGATTTTGTTTTTGTTTTCTTGCAGAAACTTAGAGCATACCAACATAAAGCGAAGAGGAACAGGAGGGCAGAGAGAGAGACACTGATGATGTCATTATGAGCGCTGGATGGACCATTAGTACTAGAAGCTTGCGCCCCCTAGGGGACCTTTTTCTGTGTGCACTGCACTCCTAATCCTATCAAAACTCACAGACTTAAAAGTAGTCCAGATCATGATGTAACTGTAACTAACCCACTTGCAGGCACTTTTCAAATAATAGAAATTATAGTTTTATGTGTTTTTATTTTCACAGAGCAATTTTTTCCCACCTTGAAGATAGCTTTTTCTTTACAAATTCTAAAAATTTGGGTTTATTTTGACTATAACTGTATTATCATTTAATTAATCTACAGTATAGCAGTTTATTTGTATTTGGGGCAGCCTATCTATTAGAACAATGTATACCATGGTCTGGGTAAAATCTTTTTTCTAGTTGGTCAGAACATGTGCATTCCTTACTTACATCAAACTGATCTAAGTGTATTAGAATAGCTATGGTAACCAAAGCATACAGTACATAAAGATCAAGGGCATATCATGTCATTAATTGGATAAGAAATTTGAATCGATTGACAGCCCTTTTTAAAAGTATATGTATGGTTTTTAAATGACTGTTACACAGTGCTACTCCTATATGCTAAAAGTAGCTGCATGAAGGAGCTTGGGTACCTGGTAACGATGAAGGGAACCTCCCTTGGGACTGAAGAACTGGGGACTAAATCTCCTGGCTAGGCTGATAACACATCGGGAGCAGGAGCAGTTCCTGCTTGTTAAGAATACAGCACTGACCTGGTTAACAAACATTAAAATTAAAAGATGAATGCATAAAAGGGTCAAACTTTATAACAAGTCACATCAAATCCTGACCAGCTGCAAAGGAGTGAGTAAGAAACAAATGAGGAATAACTTACCAATGAATAGCAGTTCCTGAATAACTCAATCAAGATAATGTTACCAATGACCCAATGTTTATTATGTGTTTTGCCATACTTTCTTAAGGAACCGACCTCGGTTAACTCTGAATCCCCTGCCAAATGGAACAAAAACAATAACTTGTCAATACTTCCTTATTACAAAACATACATATTAGTTACTTGTAGGCGCCCACTTAAAGTGAAGTATCATATTGATGCATGCATTATGACATAAATACCTTACAATTACTTACCATGTTTGTGTCCCCTCAAGTAATGTTGAGTCTCATCCCAAACTGACATGGTTTTAGTAAGGTTTTAGGTCTCAGAATTAGTTCATGAATGACAAGCCACAGACAGCAGAATTGCATATTGTATATTACATTTATATTAAATCTACAACTTACAATAGTGAATATAAAAACTTGCATATGACAATGAACAATTATTATATACTACAATGTCCTGTTGTGTTTTGTTGGCTGGTGTTATTAATGCACACTAAGTAAGAAAGTCATGGCACAACGAACATACTTCTGTAAATGTCCCCAAATATTCTGTAGAGGATTAATTTTACATCTCACCAATAAAAAAATTATATTCTTCAGATAATCAATATACAACTCATTTTAGAATGAGTAATGTATGTAAACACAGGACATATGCAACATCTGACAAAAGGATTAACTCAGTATTTTATCTGGCTCTGCACTGCAGTCTCCTCTACTATTGCTCAGTGCACTGTTCTGCACCACTGTTTCCACCACACAGTGCTTTATGTCTGCCAACAATTGGCCAGGCACATGCACGCTGGAATCAGAGCCAGTCTCTGGGTCAGGGTCAACATCACAGCAGGAGCTGGTGTCAAAGCCAGTGCCAGTGACAGTGCCAGTGCCAGTGCCAAGGCTTGGATCGGGGATAATGCCAGGGTGAGATTCCTCCTCAGAACCGGATGTCTGGTCTGTCTCTGAGCTGTCATCGGGAGATTCCTCTGCCTTTGTATCTGGGTCAGAGATCTGTCCTTCCTGTTGCTCCTCGGCCTTCAGCCTCCTGCGGCTGATCAACTTCTGCAGCTGTAGCTTGTTGGTGAAGAAGATGGTGCGCCAACCCACCTCAAGCGCCAGAGACGCCACCTCGGCTGAAACTGTGTTGCAGTGCCGCCGCACTGATTGCTCCCAAAACTTCTCTGACCCACATAGCTGAGGAGCAGAAGTGAAAAGTATAAGGAATACTACAATAAAAATAAGAGCTGATTTTGTTGCATTGATACAGTTTCTAATTGATTAAAACATACACATGAGATAGAAAGATGACAAAATGCATAATTTATAATGTAACCTTGATGTTTCTTATTGCTGGAACTCACCTGCCTGAACCTGCGTGACGTTCGTTCAAGCTGACCCACATCCTCTAGTTCTAGATAATTTATTATTCGCAGAAGTAAGGAGTCAGGCAGGTGCTCCAGATAATCATAATGGCCTTCACACAAAGCCTTGGTGTACTGCAAGATTTGACGACCGAAAACCATTCTGACCTCACCTGGGAAGAAGCCCAATATTTTAGCATCCATTGCATAGCAGTCAGTTTATTTGCACATACAATATTCATAAAACATAATCTGAATATAGAGTGATAAACACCTAAAGCATTGTATAATAAAAAGCATCTATTTCTGTACAGGTGTCCTATAGACAGAACATGTTAAATATTATGCAATATTTAAACTTCTAGGCTTGTCTCACTGTTTTTGCCTTTGTTGAACCACATATGATGAGAGAGCAGCAGATGGTTCTTAAGAACTCACTGACATTCCTTTTTCACAGGCTAGCAGACATTTTGACTTGTCATAGTAGGCAAAGCACGGGTGTTACTAATAATATAACGATCAGTTATATTCAAGTGTCCCAGTAGGTTCAGACAGACAGTGAACCAGCACCAGGACCCTGAAACTGAAGCAGCTAAACGGAATTCAGCCTTCATTCATTTTTTCATTAACACCTGTGCTTTTCCTGCTATGACATGTCAAAATGTCCTGCATGAAAAAGGCTTGTTAACCTCTCCAGTTAAAAATGGCATCTAAAACTTTTCATTGCACCCCCTTCCCTTAATTGAGGTGGTAGCAGAAGGCAAAGGTTAATAAGCTAAGATTGGTGCGATGTGTTCAGCTCTGGACACAGTCCTAAATACTGAAGTCCTTACTCTGCAGCCAAGAGTCATCCAAGAAGTCCTGGTGAGACTCCCTCAGCTCCCCAGGCTTGGAGTACCTGTCCACAGTTCTCAGAGATATCTTCCACCATCTCCATATCACCTGGAAATGACAATTCAGAGGATCATCGGTGTTACAAATATTCTGACAACAATCCATGAAAGGACACAGCTTCCTTCCTAGAAGCATTTTGTTGTTCAATCCTCTACACTAACGTTACCGTTATTTGCATATCGCTAATAAAGGAAAAAGGAACTGCATGCATCCCCAACAATGAACAAAACGAGGTACAATTCTTATCTTAATTTTGGAGCCATTTAACAGCAAAACGGTTAACCCAACACTGATTTAAGCGGAGGTTCAGGGTTGTCGCAGGTTTAGCTCGCTGACGTTACCGTTAATGTTAAGGTTGTCTAAACTAGCAGCGTCGGCAGAGTTCCCGACAATAAGCAGCGCCCTGCTGAGTATTAGTCAGCAATTACACACCAGCGACTGGGGGGGCTGTTTTTATCAAAAAGAAAAATGCCGATACTTACATCTGACTTGGTGACCGAAAAATGATAAAAGTTCTTATTGGGAGGTGGAGCCCGTCCGGAGGTTTCAAACAGCGGCTCCGTCAACAGGGACGCCATGTCAGAGTTTCTGTGTTGTCATGGCAACAGCGCCTTCTCTCAGAGGAGACGTTACACGGGAATAAAGTTGACTTTCTTTTTTCTTATTCTTTTTTTAACCAAATTAAAATTATATCAAGAAAACTGTATGTAAAACATTTTGTTTCCTGATAGTATAATCGATACATACATCTATAATACACAGACATTTACTGTATATATGTTGCTTATTAACTACACTTAACTGAAAGTAACGCAGTCTAATACAACAGCCTTGCAAGGATTACAGTGTTTAGTTTTGGTGTTGATTTAACTGTGTGTTCATTGTGAAGGATTAGTTTGGTGTTTGTCCATGTTGAAGGCTTGGCTCGTTGTGTTATTCTTAAGGGTGTTTCCAATAATTAGCCTAGTCCCAATGATAAAAATTAGTCCCTTCACAAAGGTAGGATTAATTACACAGCTGTTGTATTTGTCGCCATTACTACAGCTGGGTGTACCTGATGAACTGGCCCCTGAGTGTATTTAGTCACCTCTCTGTTTGAATAAAGAACACAGACTCAAAATTGTAGTTAAAAATCTTTTAATTTATTTATACATATATTTATATATGTACACATTTGCTTACCTATTCTTGTAAAGACAAGAAACACATTGTCAATTTCATTGTTAGTCATTGGTGGCACAATTGAGACCCAAGTTCTCCCAAGTCCCAGGCTGATCCAGTAATGGAATAATCCCTAAATGAATCTGTTCTTCTCCCTTGCATTACTTTAAAGCAAACTGACTGTAGATCAACATTTCTCTCCATCCTGTTCTTCACTCCAAAAGCTTTTTAATCAGAAGGCAAAGAAGAAGACCGATGTCAAGGGAGTATGGTGAATACAACATAACTAACATTTTATAAATATCTTGTTTTCATATGTTGTACAGTTTTTGCCTAGGCAGGGTCTGGTAAACCTGTCATTCCCTGTCAAGAGGACAGGTCTCATGCAATCATGTGAATAACCACTTCACTTGCTTTGAGGTAACCCAATTTGGGTCACACCCACAACTCTGAAGCATTAACAGTCTTTCCTTTAGTCTTTACCATATTCATAAAATATAGTGAATATCTAAAAATTGCACCTCTGACATTTTCAACCAGCAGGAGAGAGGTTATTTAGAGTATATTTAACAATTATATAGACTAGGTAGGGTAACAGGACAAAGAAATAATCATCTTAACGCCTGCACTTCTTGTCTCTTTCCTCCATTTGTGCTCTAGTAGACATGCCTGTCCCTTCAGCTGCTGGCCTCATATTCAAGGAGCTGCCTTTGGTTTCAAACCAAAACTTAGCCTCTACTCTTTTTTTCACAATTTTTACAGATATTGGCAATATTTAAAAGGGTGACTAATAGTCCAGGATCAATGCTGTGTCCCATTAACTTGCTTGGGATGTAACTCCAATTAAAAAAATACATGGGTTTGGTTGTTGTGGGTTATAGGCAACTTGGATCTGGAAGTTAATAATATTTGCACCTTAGTGCCAGAATAATAGCAATTATGCTAAAATACCAAAAAGAAATCCCTTTTAAAAATGAAATACCGGCATCATCATGGTTGCTTCAAGCCACAGATTATGGATTTTGATGGAACCCTATTAATAATCTTAAAGTGTATACCTTTACCTACTTTATAGTTTGTAGTGGGTTTTTTTCCACAAGGTGTTTGTATACTCACCCTTGTAAACGCAGTCCTTGTTATACATAACATGTACTTTGTGATTACAAATGATGATATGCACAGAGCTTACAGTTATAAACAAAAATAAAAAGCATATAATGTATTGTATATAGTCCAAACAGTACATTTTCCCCAATAACAGTCCCTTAGTCTTCAATATAGTCCTTTTTACTCCTTCATAGTGTTGTAAACTTTTTTTTTTATGAAAAAAAAAAAAAAAAAAACGTAGGTCTTTTAAAAAAACATTTTCTGCCTCTAATTGCATGACGGAAAGGGTGCGTTGAATATGTGCTGCATGCTGCCCTCTGATGGCGAGGAACTGTGCTACAGGAAAGGGTTGGTGGATGAACCACCTGAAGGGAATGACCCGGCTGGGGCTCCTGCCTGAAAAAAGTGAGTCAGGATTAAGATTTAAGACATCAACAGAAGACTTTACTGCTGTGAGACATTATCCCTGTCATATAAAATGTGATAAATAGCAATGAATGGTAATCATTTTTAAGCTGATAGAGTCCCTTCCACAGGGCATCCTTTATTTCCTTATTTGCCTCGTTTAAAGGGTTATTCTGGGGGAGTTTTTCCTTATCCGAATCGACGGTCTAAAGATAGAGGGCGTCGTATGCTGTACAGATTGTAAATCCCCCTGAGGCAAACTGTGATGTTGATCTTGATGAACTTTATGATTTTGGGCTATATAAATAAAATTGACTTGACTTGGGAATACAAAGACAGTGCATGCTCACCATGAATGGGTTACTGGACATGCCAGGGCCAACCATGGGCTGCCCAAAGGGCGTCATGGAAGGCTTGTTCTGACCGTAGACTGGGAATGCAGGGCCTAGGGGTGATACAGGGAAAGGGATTTACAACAGATTCAGTCTGCTCTCCAGCATTTAAGCAATGTGTCATAATACTGTTTCATTGCAACTGTTATATCAACAGGCCATAAAGAGCAAGCTATAAAGAGTCAAAGATAAACAGTCTTTTTACAATGATCTAAATTATGAGGGTTAATTTTTGAAAATTCTACTATAAAAAAAGAGAAAAGAATAACTAAGAAAGCCAAGCGTGTCAGATTGCATTCAGGTGTGAACAGAGCCTTTTGAGTGACTTTAGATTAGTTTTGTGCAGAGCAGAACCTTAAATCTATGTAACCTAAATGCAATCTTAATCACTGTGCAGTAGCTGCTACTGACAAGTCACACTTTTAATTTGCTGCAGCAAGATTAGACAATTCCTAATGCAGAGGGCCATCATGTAGATAAAGATTACATATAATTCATGCCAAGGAAAATGTTTCACACGACCTAAGTCACTGACAGGTACTGCACAGGTGGAACAGGGTAAGAGGACAGAGGGATGTGGGAGGTCACTAACCATTAGACTGAGGGTGGTAAGCCCCAGGTTGAGCGTAAGGGACGGGGGCCTGGCCAGGGAATTGCTGCTGAAAGTTTCCGCTGAAACTGGTCGGAAGGCAGTAGGAAGAAGCATTCCCAAAGCCGGCAGGCATGCTCATAGAGCCAGTACCAAACGAGGCTACGAGACACACGCAGCATGTGTGTACACGAATGCACAGAAACACCCACACACACACACACACACACACACACACACACACACACACACACAGGGAGGAGTCAATTCTAGATACTTGGGCAAATCACAAAGCTACTTGGCAATGTAACTGGGTTACATCAAAATAACATAACTGTCTAACTAAAAAATGTGTTGTATTAAATACACTAAACTTAAAATGCACACACACATACCTGCAGCTGGAGCTCTGCCATTGGTTTGGAAAGGGTTGGTCGCCATCTCCGGGGCAACGGCTGTAGCAACGAAGGGATTTGTGGATGGGACGGCTAGATGAAATAGAGTAGAAAGTTGCAAAATTAATCTTGAACAACATGTGAAAATGTACCACTCTCACTCTTTCATTCTGTATGAAATCACTATTACCACCTCCAAAGCCAGGCTGCATGCTGGGTAACACAGGTGGATTCTGGGCTGGCGATGAACCAAGTACTGGTCCAAATATGTTCCTGTAAAGAAAATGCAGAAAATCCAGATTAAATGTTTTTACATCTATTTAACACTTGCAGTACTCATGACAGGCAATAATTAATCTTAACAACTGATTCACTGATAGGGTGTCTGATATGGACTTATAAGTGGAAAATGTTTTTCACTAATTTATGCATAATCATGATGTTGTAGTAATATGATCAAATACACCATTTCACCATGTGAGGAACATGGTCAACAACACATGTCGCACACTGAATTAATAAAATCTATGTACTATTTATACAGTATTTTTCCAAGCTTTCCAGGTGTGCAGAGGTACCCTGTGTCTGGTGAATATTTATTAGCAGTGTTATTACAATATAACTGTGTGTGTTCACAGTCTGTCAGCCCCTCACCCTTGCACACTGCCTGTGGATACAGTGGAGCTGAGCTCATTGTCCAACTCAGCCAGAGCAGCATAGCGATCCTCTGTGCGCCTCCCGGTCTGAGACTGGGCAGGGACGGCACTAGACATTGACGGGATTGGCACACCTCCACCTTTTGAGGATTTTTGGGGAAAAAAAGATACTCAAAGACCAAATGCCACACGCACACATTTAAATAATAAAAAGACAAGGAAATAAGTAAACGATGTGGCTATATGTCCACTGGGTGTCTCCCTTCAGAGCACTTCTGAGACGTCTTTCTCAAATGAATCCAAATTTAAAGAATGTATTGGTGTGTTCACAACATTGCTAACAATGTAGGATGTCTTAAGTGCTCTCTGTGCCGAGCATTTGTTTAAAAAAAACTTTAAAGTCTTATCAAAGAGAACAGTTGCTTAGTGACAACAGTACATTCTTTAAGCATCTTAATGAATTGCTGGATACAGAAAGGGTTTGCCCAGTGGACACAGTAGGTAAGAAATAACTAAGATAAATACTGGGGTGAGTGTGTGTGGAGAGGGTGGAGGAAAGACAATGGTGGGGAGGGGGGTACCTGATGAAAAGGACTTTGAGGGGGGTGACGTGCTCAGATGGGATGGAATTGCAGTGTTTCCAAATGCCTCAAAATTGGCAAAGTTGGTATTTGAATTACCCTGAGGTGCTGCAGCCATACACAAGGGAAAATTAACACAGACAATACATGTGGAAATAAAAACAATGGCAGGGCAATGCATGGGATGATGACAAACCAAAGACTACATACTGTTAAATATCTGTATTAATCTGTATTAGTCTGAGTGAAATGTTGGACCTTTGAAAGAAAGCTATCTTACCCGACTGGGTTGGAAAATGTGCAAAGTTGGCAAAATTGGTAGAGCTGGAAGATTGAGTGGGTGGAGCAGCAAAGATGTCTCCTCCCAGGTCCGAGAGTAAGTCAAACTTCTTCTCCTGAGCAGCACTGTGAGCTTGGGAACGACCTAGCCCAGGAGACTGGACAGCAGCCGAAAAAAAAGGAAAAAAAAAGAGGGTTAAAACCTTTCTCCGACCGAATTCCAAAAGACGTCATAGATGGATATGTGATGGGCAAATGGAGACTCAGTGTACATTTCTGTTACCTGGCGCACCGGGGTCTTATTAAGCTGCAAGGTCTTGAGGGGTTGGACTTCTGGGGTACTACCAGTGCTGCTGGCTGAGGAGCCAGACACAGAGGCCTGGACACTTACTGCTGCCCTTGCCTGGTCTGGAGGAACATACCTAGGCATTCAGGAAAGAACACACAAAAAAGGGAAAACAGAAACAGCTTTTATAATTTGATCTCAAATGAGAACTATGTGAACGTAGTACAACAGATAGTAATTTGATTGATCAGATTAGGATAAAGGAAGTATTCCTATCTTATCAAATGGGATACAAATGGGACCATACCTCAATATTTTATTTTATTTTATTGTATTGTATTGTATTTTATTGTATTCAAATATACCGGCTGCTATGACGACTTAATTTCCCTTTGGGGATGAATAAAGTAATCTATCTGTCTATCTATCTATCTATCTATCTTCCCTGATAAAGCACAGTGTGCTCTCTTTCCACCAACACTGCAGTAGAGAAGGACATGACACGTAGACATAGAAAGCCCTAGACAATGAAGAGCATGCTTTCACACTAAAACATATGGTTAACCAAATCCATATCTGCAAAATGTTTTTTGGCAGATGTAGCGCCTAACTCTCAGCATTCTTTTCCTTTGCATCACAGCTGACAGTAGCAAGCCGGCATTACTGAATGACCTGCAGAACATTTGACATTGACTTTGAAGTTATTTCAAGCAGTATGCAACCAACCCAAATATAAAATATTGCTTTATTCAACCATTTATACAATGTGGATATATCCATGGGAAGAACTGAAATAAGAATGGTCATGAATGTTGATTTCAAGTTTTACTCTTGCCAAAACTCATCAAACAAACAAACAAATAAAAATCAATATGTTTATGTTACCATCTTTTCTTTTCATATTTTTCCTGAAGGAACTCTTTTACTTTCTGTGGTTCTCGGAAATCTGGAACAACTGATGTCCTGTCGTCATAGAGGCCCAACCAGATGTGTTTACAGACCTACAGGGGGGGCAGAGGAATGAGAAGAGTGGGAGGTAAGGAGGGGATTGGGGTGGGGGTGGGGGTGGTGGCAAAGCCGGGAGAGAGGTGAGAGAGTAAAGGAAAGGGGGAGGGGATGACGAGAAATGGGAGAAAAAAAGCAGGGAGAGAGGAATGCCAATAAAGTTGACTAAGCAGGGTTGAGAAAAAATGCCAAGATGCCATTTCTGAATCAAAACCAGATAGCCATGACTATAAAAATAATGTTCAACAATGTGAAATATGGTGCTGAGTCTCTGGTTGTAAAGTGTGCATGATACCTCATTGCTGTGTTTCTGTAGGAACTCAATTTCCTGATGTGTGAATGTGGTCATAGAGATGGACTTCACTCTGTGTGGGGGATTGAGTCCTCGCCTGTGGGTGGAGGAGGTATAAGTTAGCTTAAGAATAAGAGAAGCAGGATGCAACCCAATGCTGTTCATGTGACATGAAACGAGCAAACAAAAACTCCAAAAACAGATGCATTGATACATTTTCTTTCCAGACAAATTACTTACATGAATGTTTTATGAGTGCAATAATCTTTAAGACCATAAACGTAATGGTTTTTGGTTTAAATATCAAGGAATGTAATTGTAAATTCATTGAATTCCGTAACATCAAAATAAAAGGCACGAAATATAATTCAATGCGGAAATATTTGTGACCGTTAATTTGATTAGAAATCATCTAAACGTCAGTAGAAATGGTTGACATTGTGTTCACTGTTATTATTTTTTATCAGTAAAAACTGTAAAGCCTGATACACTTCTTTATGCACTCTTTATCTTTCATTGTTATAAAACATTAAATCACAGCAATTTTTGACTTGGATCCACAGAAAAAATACTTTAGTTAGGGGTGGGAATCTCTATGCACCTCAGGATCCGATTCAATGGGCTACGATGTGATTATTAAACAATCATCGATGCATCTCGATGCAACGAATCTTTTGATTTGGATGTACGGATCCGTTTCACCAACTGTTTCACCAAAAGTCAAGAACTAGCCTCAATATACATTAACTAGGAGCCTTCGCTTAGACTGTAAACAAAATGCATATGTTTTACGTCTGTTACGTTTCAACATCCAGTTGGTTCAGCGGCAGCCGTAAGGACCTTACAGCCTGGTCTTACAACATTGTTACAGGCGATCATAATGTAGAGAATTGAGTTTTAAATTTCCGATTATTGCGTTTTCTGCATTGAGAAAATAATCTTTAAAGAGAGAATCGCGATGCATCAAAGAATCGATTTTTGACTCCCACCCCTAGTTAAAGTGTTGAATCTCTACAGATTAAAGGAAACCAGTACAAATGTAAAAATACACACAAGAAAAAATTACTGCTTAAGTATCTGCAGCTTGTGATGCAGCCAGCTGTTTTAAGAAGTGACACAATGAGCCATATTGAAATCCCCTGTGTGTAATGAAGGTGTGACAAGTGACTGAGGTCGAATACACTTAAATGGAAAGAGCAACAGCTAGTTGGACAGTTTTTATTGAAAAAGTCATCAAGACACAGAGGCTTTACAAACAATCTGTGACAACTTTACTAAATCATTGCTCGTTTATAGAACACGAAATCTCATGTTTGTGCCACGGATGCTTATATCCTTAGATCTGCGACACAATTAAGGAAAAAATCCATTAACACTTCAGAGTACAGTAAGACCAATCATAAAAAAAAAAAAATGTAAATAGCTGTAAGTCTGCCTTGAGCAGCCAGTTCTCAAAATCTGAGGGTCTGTGCAAGAGGGACACCAGCGAAGAAGGGCACCAAGAGGCCTAAAGGCAACTACGGAGGAGCTTTCATTGCGAAGATGGGAGCCACAGTGCAGTAAACAACTGTTGCTTCACCATTTGCGGTTTTATGACAGATTGGCAAAGACAAAACCACTGCTGAAAAAAGCAAAATTACATGACATCTGGGTTAGTGTTTTACATACATAATGTGGGAGAGACTGAAACAAAGTGCAAGGAGGTTCTATGGTCTAATGAGACCAAAACACACCATCACCACTATGAAGGCTTGTGATGGGAGCACTGGACTCGGGGGACGCTGCTACAGGCCATGGGAGGCTTGTGGAGGTTTAGGGTAAAAGGAAGTCAGACACTCAAGACGCATCCTGGAGGAAAACCTGACGAAGCCTGTAACAGGGATGGCTGAGAACCAACAATGTTAATGTCCTGGTGCGGCCAAGGAGGAGTTCAGACCTGCATCCACGCCAGAATTTATGGTAGGATTTGAAAATTGCTGTTCACTGCAACTTGACAGGGCTTTCACAGTTTCGCAAAGAACAATGAGGAAAAACCTGCAGTGTCCTGATATGCAAAGCCGATCCTAACATATCCACCTAGACTCAAGGCCGTAACTGTTGCCTGGACGTAGACTTACAATACCTTCCCCGACAAGAAAAACACAAAACATACTGACAGCAGGATTAGCAGAAGTGTTTGCCTCTATAGGAGCGACTAAATGGTCGTGGAAAGTTAAGATATTGCATAAATCAGGTTCATTGCCTAGATCCGGTTTATGATTTCATAACGAGTAGTTTTTGAGGAACAAGAGCTGGTTTGATTCAACTGCAGCTGAAGACGACCCACTGGCCTACTTCACCTACTTCCCAAGTTGAGAGACCCACCCTGCTCCTGCTTATCTAGAGATGTGTGCGTGTGTGTGTGCGTGTGTGTTTGCGACACATTGCCGGAGGTCGAGCTAAAGTTCAACTAGAGAAGTTTCCCCTGTGGCATGTTGTTTTTAAACAAGGTGCTCAAATATTTAGTTAGTTATAAGGAGTTAACGTCAGGGGTGCTAACCTTGACCACACAGACAACAAGGCACAGAGACCCCCCCCCCCCCCACACACACACACACACACACACTCGGAGCCTACATTAATGTATAACACCGCATGTCCTCACGCTGAAGTACAGCGGTACACACACCGACACCGGCCGGCCCAGCCCGGCGGCCTCGGGCTGAACCGGTAGCGTCAGCGTTACCTGTCCTGACTTTAACGCCGAGCTAACGAGCTAACGGTGCCGCAAAGTCCGCGGCGGACCGGCGGCGGCGGCGGCGGCGCCTCGTCCCTGCCGGGCGGACACCGTCAACTATTAGGTTTGAGACTTTCGCCGGAAAAAAATTAAAAAGAAAAAAAAGGACACTCACAAGATCCCGGAGCAGGTGGTACAGACGAAGGAGCCCACTGTCATGTTGACATAGGTCGGGCCGCGCTGGTCGCAGTCGAAGCATTTCCTATTCGCGGGCAGGCTAGTCATTTCCCGGAGCATCTTCAGATGAGTCTCCTCCTGCTTTCGCTTCGCACTCGTCGCCATGGCCGAAGAACAGCGGGCTGCTTGTCGCCGGGGGAACTCGTTTTTTTGGGCGGGGGACCCGGGGCAGGGCGGGTGTCTTCAAGGCAGACTCGTCGCGTGTGGCGGCGGCCGGGCAGACACCTTGCCGAGAGGTCCAGCGGGGAGACTGGGCGACTGACGAACTGCTTCTTCTACACGGAACAAGAGGCGCGAGCAGCGGCTCGGCGGGCGCAGGCGCCACCTGTCGGTCCGGGGCGGCGCCCCGCGTTTCGGTGAAACGTCACACTCTCGGTTGGAAATGTTTCAGGAGGGAAATATTTAAAAAATGAAGCTATGAAAACACTGCACTTGCACAGTATGCACACCCAGTTGCAGAGAACAAAGAGAACATCACACAAACAAATACGTTTACACCTTGTTTTAATTAAAAAAAAAAAAAAAAGGCCAACAGAGTTACGTATAAAATCAAGATATAAAACAAAACATACACTGTAGTCTGAGAATACCGAATAAGTATTTACAAAATAATATAACATTATTTTTACATGGATTTAAACATCTCACTACCTCTTTTATCCCACTTTAGTGCATGTTTTAACATTCAAGTCTTTGGTCCCTGCCTTGGCACCCTTTACACAACAGGTGCTCATTGAATATCTAGTGATGAGACGTCCCCTGTCTCCAGTTTTGGCTTGGAGGAAGGCCTCCCTGACAGTGATCACACTGTTCTCTTTCATAGTCGTCCACCGTCTGCTCTGCTTTGCTTGGTGGCTCTGCAGGAAACTGCTGGATGCACTGAGAACTTCTGAGTGAATTGCATTGTTGCGGACACTGCTGCTAAGACAAGATCCAATTATTGTATTGTCAGTGGGGGTAGTGCTCCCATGCAGAGACAAAAATTTGAAGTCAGTGTCCTCCTTGTTTTGGCTTCTTCTAAATTCGGCAGTGACTAGAAGGCACATCTGCGAAAACCATAATCCAACATGTAAATTTGCTCCCTCTAAAACAGTTTTTTGTTTTTTTACAGAATTTTTTTTTTTTTTAAACAAATGGAGTAGCATTTCAAAGATGCTAGACTTTCTCCCCAGTACAGAAATGAAGCCTCAATGTTTGTTAAAACAACATAATGTCATGGTAGAATTGTCTGTCAATGTGTTTTTCATAATTTTTTTGAAGATATCTGGACAGGCAGACAGGGTTGAAAACAACTTCTTTCCAACATTGATTGGGGAGGCAGCCAGCAGCAGATGGTGGCCGCCTTATTTTGACTTTGGTTTCTTTCTGTTGCTGCTTGAAGAGTCCACAGCTTCCCTGGGCTGGAGGAATAAAGAAAGAACAACTGTTCAGACAAATCAACACAACACATTCAACTGCTGAAAACTACTATCAATTCTAACTGACTGCCTGACTGAGGTAAAAATCCCAACTGATCCAAACATTTCAGAGGTAGTTTTAAATAATTTAAAATGTATTTAATCATTATAGCTTTTCATCCAAGGAATCAAGTTCTGAATTAATTTAATAAGCTTTTTATGCTTACCTGGTGCCTCTTTCTGGTAACTCTAAAGAAGTCCTCCATGCGAGTCTGCCTGCTGTGTCCTGCTGCCCTCTCTGTTTCCCTCTCCTCCCGCTTACTTTCCCGCATCTGACGGAACTTCTCCATTCGACGACGGACCCTGTCCTCCCTAAAAACACACCAACATGAATACAGTCATAGTTGTCTTTGAAAGGGACAGAGAAGCATGTGAATCTATACGGCCATTAGTACGTACTTAACGTGTTTGACATGACAGAGGAACCCAACCAAGGCTTCTTCATCTGGCTCAGTCCAGATGAGTTCAGGAGCTACGGTTTGTGGTGAATCCAAGAATATCTTCCGTGCTTCTTTGTACTTCCAGAAATGTGGCACAGGATGGGTCTGAAGGGTGGCATATAATGGTTCCTTATTAGATATAATGCTTTTTTTGTAAAGCAATGTACAGAAAGAATAACAAAGACTGGTTGTACCTTTCTGTTGATGTGCAAAATCACGTTCTCAATAGTACGGTGCTTCTGAATCAGTGTCAGAGCTCTCTTAGGACCCAAACCGGCAATCTTGTCACAGTAGTCACAGCCCAACAAAATACACAGGTCAACAAACTGGTGGGAGAAAATTGCAAATAAATTACTTTTTAATGTTATTATTTCCATAAATTGGTATTATGAATTATGAAATGTTATGCTTTCAAAGACATCTTTGACAGTTTCAGTCTTACCTCCTCGTGACTAATTTGGAGTTTGTCTAACAGCTTGGGTAAAGAATACTCAATTACTTCACTGTGAAGAAGAATAGCATAGATCAACATTAGATCAAGAAACATTAGTTGAGGCTACAAGTCCTGTCATCAGAGATCAGCCGGCCAGTGGCTTGTCAGACAGATAATAGCAGCAGCACAGCATGACAACAGGGGAAAACGTCCTTGGTGTATTTCCAGTGTTTGACCTCACTCCAAGGTATTCAGTGGAGCCCATTTGCATGTCCCACTGCCATTCAAAGTGATTTCCCTCATAGCATATACGGTAATGGACTGTATTCAGGTCATTTTTGTCTGCTAGATAAAAAAAGAAGCACCTCGTTGGTCTTCTTTCGAGAGTTACTGTGGCTTAAAATACATCTGTCAGCTCGGCCCAGTTTGCTGCTGTTCAATTTTGTCTGGCAAGCCACCAGCTGACAGGATGATGTCTGATGTCTGATATATATATATATATATATCGACCACCTTCTGTCAAAAGCTTTAATACTTTGACATTATAAATTACACATGAACACATGTATAGTGGACACAAGCTTGTAGGTTTGAATTTTCCCATGACATGGGTCAGGATTCTAGGCTGGCATCGCCAGACTAATTTGCAAATGCGTATTAGTCTGGAACCTCATTTCATTTCATTTTCGATTTCCAAGGAGCGTTATCTACCAATCAGACAACCGGGCGGAGAAAACCTATCTCAAGCATGCTTCAAGTCACTGCTAGTAGATTTTGGAAGTACACTGAAACCATGGCTACTTGTAAGGTAGGGCAAACGCATTAAACAGCGTAAACCTCTATGGCATACATTGGAAAACTGCCAGCATGAATGTGAATTATAAGATATGGATTGAAATATAAGAAAAATCTCCAGTACAATCCTCTAAGCAACCCACTACTTGCAAAGTTCTCACCTGTCCTTCTTGGCATTCAGCTGGCGAATGAGAATATTAGCTCCAAACGGCAGCGTGTCCATGTCCTCTGACGCCACAGCATCCACAGTCCCCTCTCTCACCAGGCGGGCGCAGCGTGCCTCAGCATCCCCTGGAGCCTGGAGCACAAAACAAAAAGAAAGAGGGGCAAATAAAAATGCATGAAGTGAGGGAAGAAAGGAAAGAGACAGCCAGAGAAATGTGAACAAATATATATTCTTTGTTTAGCGGGCCGTACCTGGATCACAGGTACGCCCAGAAGCTTCAGGAGGTGGAGACAATCTTTGGTCTGGGATGATGCTGCATGGAGCACAAAAGAGTCACTTGAGAAGACTTGACATTCAAATGATATTCCAAGTGTTACAATAGATTACAAGAGAATAGTAGTTACATTGAGTTCTGTAACTAGTGGAACTTCACAACCTGTGCTTGTGGTTGTCAATCTGTGTAGATGTACCTGTGCCTGTGTGGTTGAGGGAGGTCCAACCAGCTGCCTCAGCTCGCTTCTGAAGCTGCAGGAAAAACAAGAGCTTCGATCAGCGTGGGTGGCAGTCACAATACAGGTCTGCGTCTCTATCATATCACACTGGCCCATCAAATTCCCTTTCACTTCCTTGTTTTTAGATATTTCCTTCAATCAACACATGCAAGTGCACATGAGCATATGAGGGAGGAGTTCAGATTAGTGTCTCTCTGACCAGTGAGGATATGTTTAGTATCATGTTGAGTCAAAAGATACAGACTCAAAGGTGTCCCTTACAACAGCTGTCTTTTCCCCAGGGGGCTTTCCGTCAAACACAAAGACCGGCTTTATGTCATTTTCCAGGAAGGTGAGCGTGCGGAAGAAGAGACCTGTCAGGGGGCTACAGAGAAGAAATAAAGGATATTTCACACAAAAAACACTGGCCAAAGAATAGAAACCCCTGTACATTGTTGAACATATAAGCAGTTTTGTGAGAAAAAAAAGCGAGACAGAAGGGGTCATCGGTCATCAGGGCGCTCACCTCAGCGAAGGCGTCGCTGCACGGAACTGGTTCACAACAATGGAGGTATCCAATGCGATTACTTTTTCTGTGGAGTGTAACACAGCACCAGCATCATAAGCACCAAATAATACAATATCCATGTAGTCATAAATGTCTAGTCTATCATATCCACTTTTAATCTGAGGTCAAATTTCATTTCATTTATTCAAGTACAGTATTTAAATAGGAAAATATTAATGTCAATTACATAAGTATACAAATAATATTATAGATTATAGATTTGTATTCATATAGCTCCATTAAGTCTTTATGATCTTTGTGTTAAGCCTCAGTGACTGTGACTTTGTGTACTTTCATTTGACACCTATAGAGGTAGTTCCTTAGACCAGTTGACATTCAGTTTAATTAAATACTTTTTACAGGTAAATGTGGCTAACACTGTGAGATGAACATTTCTTCAGTAACTATTTTAAAAGTAGTTATATCACAGTGTACAAATACTTAATTACAAGTTAAAGACCTGTAGTCAAAATTGTAACTAGATAAGTATTAGAAGGAAAATTAACCATAAAAGTAAAAGTACTCATTATGCAGAATGGCTCTTTTCAAATTGTTTTAATTCTATAGATATAATTGGAATATTATTACCGATGTATTGACATGTAAACAGCATTTTAGTGTTGTAAATGATCAAGATGGAGCCAATTTTAACTACTTCCTATATTGTCGATTATTATCATGTAAAGCTCTTCCTGTTTTGTCAGTAAAATCTTTGAAAAGTCAGTGTTTCCTTAGAAATGTAACGCCAGCTGGTCAACAAGAGCAGCACAAAATACCAAAACATGGAAATCCTCCAGTAACGTTACAAGTACTTCTACAGAGCAGATGTCGTTAGCTTCCATCAGTGTACTTTAACAGCTACTTACTGATAATATCTCCACACTTTACTTACGGCAAAATGTTTCAGTAAAGTAGCGTTAGTGTTGTTATTGTGTGGTGTAAGTAATACTTTTAGCATCAAAGTTAGCTGACGGGACTAGCAGCCGGATGACTGCACGCTACGGGAGAAATCTCCGTTTACCGTGAGACAAAGATGAACCGTGTCAATAAAACCAGAGAGCAGAGATCAGGGACTTCACCTGCGTAGTCACTGATATCCTTGTGAGAAATAGCATCGGGAGCATCTGAGCGGATCACATCTGCCAGTTTACTGATCCCCATCGTTACTGCCAGCACCGCCGGTTTCCTGGTTTATCAAGATTTCCGGTAGAAAAAATGAGATTAAACAGTTCAGTTTAGGTTTGTCCCATTTTTTTTTTTTTTGACTTTGGTAGGAAATGTAGTTTTAGTCTCTACAGTGAAATCCAGTCAAAATCCCCAGCGAGGAGGCTACAACTTCCGGCTGTGGCACACTGATGGAGCAGTAGGGGTCAGCACTGCACAGAGACAGGGCTCCGGAGGAAATTAACATCCATCATTTATTACAGCAAAAATATTAACAAACAATGAATGTATTCATATATTACAAACAGAGAAAAATATGTAACTTAAAACTCCAGCTTTAAGTCACAGTAACAGTGCTTAACAAAAACAAAATTCCCACAGCAACGTTTTGTCGATGCCTCTGCATTATATGTGATAAATAAACTTCCATGAATTACATTTCATTATTGGAAAATAATGACATCAATATTTCATATACATAGCCATCTATTACACATGATCATACAGAAAGTAGCACTAAGATGTTTATCACACTGTATGATGAATAAAAATCACATAGTCCATGCTTTTAATCTTGTAGGTAGCTTAGTGGAAAAACTTAAATGATCAAATTCTCTTAAAAAAAAAAAACGTATAACAGCATGTGACCGCCAAAGAGGTAAAAAAGTAACATTAAAGGACACACTACACCATTTTAACAATAGGCTATTCAAGTACTGTACACAAATGCTTTGGGTAACAAGCACAACTCAAACAACATTCAGGGAAAATGTTATGGCATCTCTAGATTTAGTCATCTTACTTTGACACTTTAAGAATGTTTTTGACAAAACTGATGAATCTCATTTTCAAACAGACAACACAGGCCGGGTCTGAGGCTTGGTCCTGTAACTATAGCTCCAGCGCCAGGTTCCCAAAACATTTGTGGCTTAAGTAAATCCTTGTTTCCCCTCCAATAATTTTCCTCCTAAAGCTACAAAGTCTCATTTCCACATTTTGTTCTCTCTCGCTTTCTCTTGCAAAGATGAATGATGGTAAACATCACTGTAACATCTGTTGTGCAAAGAGTCATCAAGCTTAAAAGTGCAATCAGTAATATTATCCTAGCATTATGCACAATATAATCACAATATAACAGGAAAGGTTTGCAGTTGTTGCTGATTAATGCCAGGCACTCCTTTCCTACTTTACAGCAGCCCCAATATTCTATATTATCTGAACCACATTTAGTTTATCCTAAACTCAAGTGAACATCAGTACAGCATCTAAAAAAGGTGGAGAAAGCTTTAGATTGGAAGTTAAACATAGCAAACCTCGGCCCACCACATCAAAGCAGTTGCTAACATTTTGCAATCATCCAACTGTTGTGTCATTGTGCTTTGTCTTGCTAGTCGTTTCCAGTTTATACAGGAATGAAACACATAGATCAATCTTTGAATGTGAAATATTGTATATACACTTCAGCTGGATTCCAGTGGCGTTGTATCCCACCAGAGTTTAATTAGGAGTGAATACTAGCCAATGTGAAATTTGGCAACTTCGGGTAGATATACCAAACACTGGTATACCGTTGGTTTTGTAAACTTTGGTTATGTTTATTGCCTCAGGTCTTATCTTGACACAGCCAAGCTCAAAATTTGTACAAGAAATCCCAATATAGACTTTGCGATAGAAACATGGAGGAATGGGGTGCAGAACATTTGCCAACGTTGATGTAGTTCCCCATGGTTGCCTTTAAATGTAGTCAACACTCATACTGTATTTTAATGGTTGCACCTTAAACAAGGAATTGCTTTGGCTTCCAGTGTTTTGGGAGACTCTGTCTTGTCCCCTCTTAGCGACGGAACCAGATCCAGGTGTTAATAAGCCAGAATGCCACAGTAGCAGAGTACAGGATCACCTCTCGCTTGGAGCGTTCTTTGTTTTCTTCTTCCAGCAGCTGCAGACGCCGGTTCAACTTCACAATCTGAATGACCACATGAACACAAAATTATTTTTTCTCCACTTTAAAAAAGTGAGAACACAACTTGTGGTGGGCCTGGGTAAGAATTGCCATAGTACTGTATACACATACAGCAGGATTATCAAGTTTAAAGTATGCAAGACGATGTCAGAAGCAAAACTATAGTGACCATATCAAAATCATAAACAGGCATAAAGAACCTCAATCCTTTTAGTTTTTTCCTAAGATTATCTATTTTGAAATAACATTATATCAAATAAACTTGCAAAAAACATACAAGTACACAGCTCTGCCAGCATCCTTTGTAAGGAGCCTGATACATAAGCCGGCATGCCTCCACTGTGCCCTAACAATTGTAAATTGTAAATCCAAAAATATGAGAAAATACTAAAAACAGGTACAATATGCACACCAGACCAGTGCAGAAGCATATAAATCACTTATCGGTGACACAGGCAGTTATTTGGGCATGTGTGACATATTACCTGTCGTCGTAGTGAGGAGGCGTCCACTAAGCCTGACTCATCAGGGTTTATATCCAAGGCCAGGTCCAGGTGTGTCCTGTGTACATCAACATATCTCAATTTAGAACAGTGACATCAACAAAATGTGTCTAGCTCAGGAAGTGTCTGCATAGCTACAGAAACGATCCTGTAAGGGAAGATTTTCCATCTGAAGACATTATGGAGACAGCAACAATTATGTTGTATAATTTCTATCCTGTATTGGCAAGTCTAAAGTTGCCATCCCAGATAAGGTTGACAGATTAGAGCAGAATGCTGATGACATGTGTCCCATTAATGACACTGACAACTTTAAGTGCCTCCAATAAAAGCCTCACTAATTATATAAACAAACATCAGTCCAGCACAATTTTCATTTACATCCTTACTGCCTCGTGCAATTCAAGTTTTGTTGCCTTATAGCTGCTTTCCCCCCTGCTTCAGAAACTCCTACACTCTTCAACGTCCTCTTCCATTACAGTTTTTCACCTGAGGAGCTCTCCTATAGGTTACAAAGCTGTGAAAAGAGTTTACTTCTTTTCTTTCATAATGCACTAATTTAATATTTATTTATTTTTTAGAAATTGACCACCAGGACCAGCTGTTTGTCCAGAGAAACTTTGTGAAAACAGTCACTTCTAAGATAAAGAAGAGAATGACCTGCGATGGCTGTCATCCAGCACTTCGAGGACCTGCTGGTATGCTCGGCGTGTTGTTGACTGGATATAAGACAGGAACCCCGCTGCTGTGAACAGGTTGATGTTTACATCCTCAGGGGAACAGAGGGGGGGACACAAGCGGACTGGGGGGGCAGAAGGGGAAGGGGTTACACTGGCAGAGAGGTAAATGGGAGAGAAACAGTAAAGAAAAATAAGAATAAGAGATAACAAATTCAGAATGGAAAGGCAGGAGCAGTGAAGCAGTGTTGTAACAGGTATATTGACTGTGGCTGTGTGCTTACCTTATATCACTTCTGCTGATCTGAGTGCTGTGGCGACCAGATATGTTTTCACTCGCACTGCGTTCCCTTCGAGACCGAGCATGAGAGTGGGCCTATGGATGATACAAAGATTTTAAATTGTATTAGGCACAAATTAAAAAAAATATAGGTTAAAACCGTATGCGTTATTCTTTGCTCCATTTCAAAGTAGGCTAGTTTACCCTGACAGGTGATTTTTAGATTTAGTCCAGCGTAATTGATTGGAACAAGTAAACATTGATTTTGGCAACTTGTAATCAATATGTTGTGTAAGTAATCTGTTACTTTCCATATATGAATTTTTCCAGAAAACGCTCAGTTGGAACAACTGCAGTGTATCCCTTAATCTCCCTATAGTCTTTCTTCCTTGTTCCAAGCTTCAGCAACTTCCATATCCAACATGAGTTTGAGTCCAAGTCTGATTGTAAGTATGAATGAACATGGGTGTAACATTATCTCCTCTTGTTTATGGACACATCTGTAGAATGCAGATTAGGAAATGTTTTGATGAAAATTTCCATATTGGTTTTTGTTTTCCACCCAATAACATCAAAATCATCAGATTTCTACTCTTACTACACCTGTCTCCTTCCCTTAAACTGATTAATACCAAAAATGTTACTCACGTGTACAATACAACAAACCTAAAGATTCAATTTATGAGTGATATTGGGAAAGTATTATTGTGGATCTACATGCACACAAGAGCCATGTTTTATGACATTGTGTGATTAACCGCAGGCTGCTACCCCTCTATCATTTTATAATGCACAGCACAGTTTAATAGCGCGCCACTATTGGGATCAGTATCAAGTTAAGTAAATCAAGGAAATTCAATTAATTGTAATGAGAAATAAAAAGAGCACTAAAATCTTGATTTGACCCTTACCGCCTGGCTGGGATTGCCCCGTGAGGAGGCAGTTTGTTCAGTTTCAAGGGAGTCCAGTGGCTGTTCTGTAAGGGTGAGGATACGCGGCGGGGCCTTCATGCTCAGGAGGTCCACAGGAGGGACGGACTGAATCAGGTCCAAGTCTCTGGGACGAGAAAATAGAGAGTCCCCATCATCACCTGTGGTAGACGTGAGAAGGACAGAAACAAACAGGATCAATTTCAGCTTTCCATGCACAGTTTTGTGCGTGAGCAGGACACTTTCTGCCCCGCACCGTTTTTACTTAACAGTCTGCTGTCATCACCTGCTACGACGATTCTCTCCGGCACCTGCATCAGAGCTGTGCGAGGGGGCAGGGGTTGCTGAAGTAACAGGGAGCCCGTTTGCTTCTCCGAGGCCACCATGAGCGTCTCGGGGATTCGCATGCGCTGGCTGATGCCCTCCGTGTACTCCAACTCATAATGGATGCGGTTCATCTCAGCCGCCTCTGCAGAGGGGGAGGTGAAGGTTGGCCCACTCATCCAGCCTGTAGACACATCACATGGAAGGGAATGGAAAAACATTTACAAATACTCAACAGACACACAGGTGAGACTCGCATGTAGACATTCAACCTACACACACTTCTGTGACGGCACTAACAGAGAGGCAGGAGTGTCAAATGATAAACAATCCCATCAAAGCTCACGTCTGTGAGTTTACCATTTCCTGCATGAGAATGTCTGCCTGCAATGCCATCCTGGTTTTCTGATCCCAGCTTAAAGCAACATTACGCCTAATTTAGAAAACGACAAATATGGTGAATTTAGTTCTTGCTAATTGGCTCAGTGGCTTAAAGTACAGCCCAGAGCTCGTCCCACAGCCCGTGTGGAAGGGCATGTCCCGTGGAGCAGCCAAACAAGTCCGACCACACGGCGGACGGCAGGGGGTGTACCCGCCGAAACTAATACATAATACACCACAAATAACACTTCGCGCTGCGTTGCATCAAACGACGTGACGCTGAGCGTGCGCCTGGTGTGGGCACACGGCTTGAATGTGGCTGAATGATGAAAACCACGGACGTACATAAAGACAAACGTGAAAAACCCACAGGAGAGACGCCATGTCGAGCGTGTAGGCTGGCTAATGCCCGGCTAATGTTGCCAGTCAGTCCCGCCTGACAGGCAGGAGCTGGCGCCGGCCCGCTACTCACCGCTGCGGTTTAACCAGCGAGGTTTAACGGCTCATGTGGCAAAATGTTGTCCTTTCTGCTGGGAGTCGCTGCATCGACCGGGGAGGAAGGACGACACAACCGAGAAGACGCTCACACACACACACACACCGCGTCGAGCTACTGTGTGTGTGTGTGTGTGTGTGTGTGTGTGTGGGGCCGTTGGTACAACGCCCCGCGTGCCCGCTGGGGGCGGGGCGGCGGAGCTTCAGCGTCATGACAACCGAGCCGCACCGGCAGGCGGCCGCCCGGGAGCAAAACGAGCGCACACACTGAGCGCACTCAAATGAGTTGCCAAGTTGATACAAGACAATAAAAAAGCTATGATTCAGATTTGTTTTTGTCATTAACACGTAAGTTAATTGGTCTATTCCGGCTATAATTAATTTTACTTACTGTGATATCTGATACATTTTATCACTTGCCGAGAGAACAATGTTTTGCTGACATTGGAACACAAACAAAAGATTTAATGGAAATGAAAAACAATTGTTGAGAATTATTTGGAAATTACTGTAATAAATAACTTTTTCATCACAAACATATTTTTGACCCAAATGAGATTTAGTTCTATTTCTGCAAACAAAGAAATGGCTGACTTCAATAATTAGAAGGAAATTGTAACTTTATTAGCACCAATGAAAGTACTGTAAATGCATTTTACAATCATCAGTGTCTGAAGGTCGGCTTTCGTTTTGATGGTGAAATAAAAGATGAAAAGGCTAACCGAAAAATACCCTGAACAAACATGTATAACTTCAGTTGTCACATATAATGATCACTATTTCACAGTTCAAACTATGTGCATGCACATGGCTGCAACCTGTAAATGTACAGAGTCCCAAAGTAAGAAAAATATAAAAATATCTTAACATGACCTTTTGCTCTTTTGGTGATAACAGTGACTTTAGGTATGTCTACCAGTGACAGTAACTCCAACTTCCAGTAGTTAATTGTGCTGTATGTTTTCTGACCACTAGTTTTTTATTAGGCTTTGTTAAAACAGCCAGATGTACAGTGTTTTGGTACTTCTGCTGCCTATAAGCAGATGTGTCCATGTATACCCGTAATGTAAAACAGAGAGACATTTTAATGTACTAATTTACTGTAGCGGGCAGTTACTGGGCTATAGTGCAAATGTCTAGTTCTAAAATATACCTAATGTATATGGGCTGCCAGCAGTTTGCATTATCCACTGTGCATGTGCTTAAATCAATGTTATTAAAGCTTGTTTGCAGGGGATTTGCAGTCTCAGATAAAGACATACCCAAATCATATGTTGCTTAGCAGCACATAATCCAATCAATAGCTGTCTGCTGAAGTATAACTTGGCCTTGGTTTATATTATACTATACTATATTATATTATATTATGTTAATATGTTATTACATGATGTACCTTAATACAGACAACATTAAGTATTATTACTTAATCATATTATATATTATTCTGATATACACTGTTTACATACTATACCTTGCTACTAATCACCACCACAACTGTGTCACTCGATTGCTCTTGTATAGTTTATGTCTTTATTTTTATTCTGATTTTCATTTTTACATGCTTGATTATATACTCAATATACTCAAACACAAATTTGTTCACAAGTCTTCGCCACTTGTTAGGCACACTGTTGTGCATATCTAGATATATGGTACATTTTGGTCACGAATGCGTGTGGCCGCAGGTACAGGTACGGAGAAGCTTAACGACGCTGAGAAATACAACTCCCACAATCCCCCCTTCCCTTAAAACTAGTGCGCATGCGTCCTCCGCCCGGGCCATTATTTTGTCCTCCTCAAGCTCCAAATGAACAACAGGCTAAACGTTCCTTGAAATGAATTAAATATTAACACACGGCAGGAGCATTTTTTCCCTTCGTGTTCGTCACCGCCGACATAAATGGAGTCCCTCGGTCAATAGCTCGTTGCCTCGCCGGGCTCTTCAGTCCTCCGTTGGGCTCGGAGGCCGAAAACAGTGCGCGGAGTGACAGCCCCGTTAAAGCCAGCAGATTGGGTGTTTATCTAGTTGGCTAGCGACCTAGCTAGCTTCCTAGACAGCTACGAGGGGAGGAAAAAGCCGAAAGGACCATTTGATCACTTCGGAAAGAGAGAGCTGTGGCTGTCCCTGCCCCGTCCAACCTGCAGAGGAGATGGCACATCTTCGAGACATGCAAAACCAGGTAGAGAAATCCTTTTTTTCCCACCCAACTGTCACCTCCCGTCTTCTTGTCAAAGACGATCCCCCCCATGACTGTCAGGCTCTCCATGAATAGATGGGTGAGGGGGGTCTAAGCCATCAATGCGAGGGATAAAACTCACTGTATACAAACAAATATGAATTCATTTTAGTTTTCATCTCCATGCCCTTGTCAGCATCAGGGGAGAGATCTGTTAAAGCCATCAACAAGTCGACAAAAACTCTACATTTAATTAAAGTATTCATCAATATTTTAAAAGTCGCCACTGTTTTAGAAATTGTAGTTGTCACACACTGTAGATACTAAAATATGTTACATTTTATGACTTCTTTATGTGCCTCCTACTTAGTCAAATCATCAGTCATTTCCTGCTGTTTTGTAGAGAGAAAACCGCTGAACTTTCAAGTGTCATGCCTCTTGAATTACATCCTGGCACAAAGTTTGATCTAGAGTCTCGGTAATTATGTAGGCTGTGACTGAAGAAATGGGTGCTGACACAGATAAGAAAAGGTTAATCATCCAACTTTTTTTTACATTTGAGCAGTGCTTGAGAACATCATTATATAGGCCAACAGATAGATGTCACTCCTACCGTCACGTCTAATTAAACTTTATAAAATAGCATTCATATGTGGAACAAGTCGTTTTCTCTTAGCACATAACTAAGTCACACACACACACACACACACACACACACACACACAGGTATACACACAGATAAGACTCTAAGTCACAGTCTTCACGACATGCACTCAATAGTTCAATACTTTCTTTTCTGTCCTGGACCAGAACACCCGGTTGGACCCCGAGGAGTATTTCACCAAGCAGGAGCGGATTGGGAAGGGTTCCTTCGGTGAGGTCTACAAAGGCATCAACAACCGCACGAAGGAGGTGGTGGCGATTAAAATTATAGATCTGGAGGAGGCAGAGGATGAGATCGAAGACATTCAACAGGAGATCACAGTGCTGAGCCAGTGTGATAGCCCTTTTGTTACCAAGTATTATGGATCATACCTGAAGGTGAGCTGATAACACAAATAATGAAGCAGCACAAATACACAAGCTCTTTCCAGGTATCAACAGGAAGGCAAAGGCGAAGCAGTATTTTTAAATCTCAAACTTTAAATGTCAAGTATTTTTTCCTCTCAGGGGACCAAGCTGTGGATTATCATGGAGTATTTAGGTGGAGGATCTGCTCTGGATCTGGTAAGAAGATATATATTTTTAAACTGCTTACAAAGTTTTATACAAATCTTACAAACTTTTTATACTTGAGAAGTAAAACTTGACCTCTTCGTGGCTCTCGCTCCTAACTTTATTTGTTCCTCTTCACAGCTCCGTCCAGGGCCTCTTGAAGAGACTTACATTGCCACTATACTGAGGGAAATACTGAAGGGGCTGGAGTATCTGCACTCTGAAAGGAAGATCCACAGGGATATCAAAGGTAATAAGCACTCTCTTCATGCATTGAAGGAAAAAAGATACCTCTTTTTAATTTAGCATGTTATAGATGTCAATTAATATCATTTGACAGTGTTGTTCTGGTACAAAGCCAGATGTCATGTTCATAATTCAGAGCTAATTTGCAGCAGTATGATGTATTGACTGGAGAGACTATCCATTAACTTTTAAATGCTTTGATTGAGGCTCCCTGTCAGCATGTAAATGCTGCACTGAGCAAGACACTGAATGTTGAGCAGTGGTGGGGAAGCTGCTGAGTATGTATATCCAGTCTCAACCAGATGCCAGACAGAATAAGTCCACACGCTGAAATATGCTACCAAGATGCAAGCATTAACACCATCTGTGAGCTCACAACATACTGTAGGTGTTACATTTATATGTGTGTGTGGAGCTAATGTTTTTCTGTTCTCTGTAGCAGATGTTGCGCTCTTACCTTCTTGACAAAAGAGGATTTACATTTTGGGAATCATTAGAGTATCACAAAAATAATGACACCAAGATGACAAGTCAACAAAGATGGACAATAATTAAGAAGATTGGGTTGATTCTTTGCATAGATACTGTCTGTGTAGTTTGTTTCTAATCACACTGAAGTCGCTATTACTTATCTCCTGATGTCTGAAGCTGTTTGTGTTCACCACAATTAATCTGGGGAAGAGACTGCAAAGTGTCCTTTGTCCTTTTTCTGGAACATCTGTAATGCACGCTATCCCAAAAATGGCACTTGACTGGCCTAAATAAGGTGCAGCAAAACTTGATTACTCATTATTACCTCAAAATAAGACTTCATCATCATTCATGCTGAGTGACTTGTTTATTGATACTTTGTTTTTACCACTACTTATATGACTTTATTTCTTTTTCCATCTCTCTCCTAGCTGCCAATGTGCTCTTGTCGGAGCAGGGTGACGTGAAGCTGGCAGATTTCGGGGTGGCGGGACAGCTGACAGATACCCAGATTAAGAGGAACACATTTGTTGGCACACCCTTCTGGATGGCTCCAGAGGTTATCAAACAGTCAGCTTACGACTTCAAGGTGAGGCCAGAGTCTGTGGACTGGACAAGAGACACCCAGTGTTACTGCCTTGATCGAACAATGTCTTTAGGTTTGTTTGCTAGTTTTTTGGTTTTTTTTTTCATCTCACTTTTGGGTGAAAAGATGTTTCACTTTGGTAGAACATCGAGCCCATGAAGAGATACTGTGAGGGACTGATAAGTAGACACTACATGAAATTTGCAGCATGGGAAGAATTATTTGATCCACACTTGTTTTGTTAAGGAACTTTATTTGAATTCCTTACACTGTTTCCAGTTTCTGTATGTGATGTTAACACACCTTACTTAATTTCACTCTCCCCTTCAGGCTGATATTTGGTCCCTGGGAATAACTGCCATTGAGTTGGCTAAAGGGGAACCTCCCAACTCTGAACTGCACCCTATGAGGGTCCTTTTCCTCATTCCGAAAAACACTCCACCTACACTTGAGGGACCTTACAGCAAGCCCTTCAAAGAGTTTGTGGAGGCTTGTCTAAATAAAGACCCTCGTTTTGTAAGTAATACACCTGCATCCATCTATAGAAATGTAGCAGAACTAAAATGGGATCAGACATGTTTGTTTGGGCAAAACAAGATCAGAAAATTGCAAAATAATTCCTGATTGGCACTTCTTTTCTGAGTGTAAGACTTTGGTCATTTATCCTACCAAATATTTTTGTCATTGGATTAGCATGCCTTGTCCTTAATAGGAATTATGATTTGTGCTTTACTTTCTCAAATATTCAAACCAAATCCAAAACACATTCTTGTTATGCGCCAAAAATATGTGAAACCTAAGTTATGTGATGGTGGACTCATTACTGAAGCTTCTTTTAGCATGTTATAACTAGACGTTCTTTCTTTCTAACATGTCTGCACAGAGGCCAACAGCCAAAGAGCTCCTGAAGCACAAGTTCATCACACGTTACACCAAGAAGACGGCCTATCTGACAGAGCTGATTGACCGCTACCGCCGCTGGAAGTCAGAGGGGCACGGCGAGGAATCCAGCTCTGACGACTCAGATATGTGAGTCTCAAGAACACACAGTCATTCACTCCGGTTGTACACTTTCCAAAGGATCTATTCACAGCCATTTTGTTAAATTAGTGATACTAAACTGACTGAATTTCAAGGTGATTTATGGATGATTTACTGGAAGAATTGGTTGCCCACCAAGTAGTATCAGTAATGAACCGTTTTATGTTGCTTATTTTAAAATTTCTGTCAGCTGTACAAGCTTGTGAAAAAATTCCAGGGTTGACGAATATCAGGACTGAGTGTATGGGCATTCCTATACCTCCTCCTGCTTAAAGGAAACAGTTCATAAACATATAATACACATGTGAACACATGTACACACATACATGTATATCCACGCATTTTAAAACTGTCCTCAATAGAAACTTTTTCTCCGAATGTACTGAAAATAGGTCATTGATTCATGATATGAAAGTTGGGTCATGTTGGTGCCATTTTTAAATTTCTCTTTCTCTCTTGTTATTTCTCGTTCCTCCATTCTTCTCTTTCTGTTCCTTCAGGGATGCTGACGGTGATGTGGATACGTGTCCCATGTGGACCTTCCCCACGGTTAGACCCAACTCTATGAACAAGTTACAGAAGGGCTACACGCACACAGATTCAGAGGTAAGTCACACGCAGCACACAGACACAGAGTCCAATCTTTAGTGTTTTGTCCTAACGCCCTCTTTCCTCCTCCCAGTCAGGAGATTCGGTGAAAAGGCAACCCAAGTCACAATGCTTGTCTGCTTTGGTAACACCCATCTTCAGAGAGGTATGACAAACTGTTGGGAGTGGGGATTATATAACTTTGAATGATACCTATCATTTCACTTCTAATAATTTTAAATAAAAGAAAAATAAGGCTCAGGCTTAGGCATAGGCCTAGGCATTCCTAAATGTTATTACATTACAGGAAAGCCACTTTGTTTGCAGCACAGTAAAACATGCTGCTCAAGTACTGCTATTAAACAATTAAAAATATTTTTAATAGAAATCGACCCTCACCTCTTGCTTAAATGTTGTACCTATTATGTCAGTAAGAAGGTATAAAAGTGAATCAGGTATTATACATGTATTGTATACTCTGCAGTTGTTTTAAAGTAGTCTATATTAATAAGAATAAAACAGAAAAGGGTAGGAAAGCATGCTGCTCTGTAAATACGAGAACCAACAGTTGATTCATCTCTGCTTGTTATAATGTTATAAACTGTAAACATCATATTGTTTGGTTGAAGCTTCCCATTGCACAGCATCCAAAATTCTTTGTCTTTGATTTTTCTCTACCACCAGTTGAAGGAAAAACGGCGGGCGAGTGGCGGGGGCGTAGGAGCCATTGAGGAGCTGGAAAACGCCTTCAACCTGGCCGAGGAGTCCTGTCCGGGCATCTCTGACCGCCTTGTCACACACATGATGGAAAGAGTGTGCAGGTGATATACCGACCAGTGTCACAACTGTCAGCTAGGATGTCCATTATGCAGCAAAAAAAAAAACATTAATTTATTTGAATTAATCTTTCATGTTGTTCTTTCAGGTTTTCTTTAAATGGTAATACCACCCCGTCTTCGCGGTGAAACCCCAGCTGGATGTAACTTAACCCTGCCCCCTTTTCTGTCTCCCAGACCCACCTAACGCCTCAGTTAAGGACCACAGAAGACCCCCCACCCCCTCACCCCTTGTATCTTTGCACCCTTCCCAGTCCTGTCCCCCAAGAGATCTTTTAATTAGTTATAATTAAATATTTTTACAGTTTTTCTTTAAGAGCGGAGAGTATTTAAGACAAAAAAAGCCATGACATTTAGAGCGTTGTGTATACCTGTTAGATTGAGAAGAAAAAAACTATAATAAAGTCTATGGAAAATGTCTCAATGTGTGTAGTGTCTTGTTTGGTGTTACTCAGAAGTAGGAATGTAGCATTGGTGGCACAAATAGTTAATTAGGTAAAAAACGAGCATAGAATTCTGCAGAAACAAAGTTATCTGCAGAAACAAAATTATCTGCAACCACAACACAATATGAAAGGATGGCTTACAGCTGTACATTTCCACAACAGGTTTATTGTGGTTTGAATCACCACAAAATACTAGCTGGCCCATCATCTCCCTTTTTGTCTGATTGATGCTCACATGCAAACATTTTGTTATAATAAGGTGACTGCACATTATACTGTAAAACAAGTATTCATCCATCAAACTATAGAGATAAGTTAGTGTTTATTTAATTATGGTTACATTTATTAAGGTTGAATGTGTCTAATTATGTGTATTATATACTACCATTAATTACTATTTGCATTATCTCTTGTTAAAAAGACTGTAAACTAGGGTTTTGGGTAATTAACCTGTCTATATGCTGCACTGTAATTACTGATGACATTAGCCAGGGCAGGTTCATTGTGGTTTTGTCTGTTTAGAGGCAATTAATCTCACTGAAATTAAACACACGCGAGAGCAGGAAGCATCCGCCGATGTGTATGTGGAGAAGCTTCAGGCTCTTCTGATGATACATTTTATCAAGAGCAGGGTGTCACTAGACAGAAATGTATTATAGGATAGGGATGAACCTTGAATAGACACCGATTAGCTGATAATTGGTTATATGAAGGTATATAAATAAGCAAATCACACAAAAGATTAATACAGTTTAATAAAACTTTTATTACAATATATGCATCAAAACAATATTTGGTACTTTAATATTGGATAAAAACAGCACAAAGAGGAATGTCAAGAAATCACATCTTGGCTGGTGAGGGAAAGGTTGGCTACACTGACCTCATCGGGTCACCTGTAATCTCTGTGGCCATGGAAACCACAAAGTACTCAGCAGTTGGGACAGGTACAGTTCATACCTCTTAAATCGCACTGCATTAATGAAAACAAAACAGTTAATGCTCCCTGGCACAACTTCACTTTATGGCCGAGAGGAGACATGGAGTGGTTACGTCTAGTTGATGGAAAGCACCAAACGGTGGCCGTCCTTCATTTGAAAGAGCTACAGGAAGACTGTAAGAGGTCAGGCGTCACAGTTTATTTAATTCATATCAAACTCAAAGGGAGCTTAACAACACTTGAATGTCATGTACTTGAAAATCTGAGAACTTTACTAATGGATAAGATTTGGACAGAAACTGATCCCAACAAAGCACTAGAGGGGTCAATAGTTGCATGAAGACAAGGGGGGTGATATGATTAATACTGAGCAGGGTGGATCATATTTAATGGGAAGCTTGTGTGGTCATTTCTTACCCAGAGGGGATAAGAAATCATGTTTTCTCTTGAAAAAAAAGAATATTGAGAAAATGGCATAACAATGGCATAAAGGCAGTTTCTGCTACTAGCTTTCACCATAGTTGACTCTCCCAATGAAGGTTAGCGCGTGCTTTAAGAGATGATTTAGGACCAAAAGCACTGAATATTTATAGCAATACTTTGGTTTTTTCAATAGCATAAACAGGAAGGAAACTGGAAAAGTAACAGCACATCCCAATGGGTTTGTATTAAAGATATATGCCAACACTTTAAAAAGGTGGGTCACGTGACTTCATATGAGTAACTGGCAGAGGTTTAATACAATGAAACAAAATTAAAAAATGAAGAAATAGAACCGTGTGTAAATATATAAACATAACACTGTTTGAATATACTTTACTGTATGTATAAAAAAATGACTCCAGATTCCATGTAGGATTGGAATAAAAATAGTGGCAAGCTGTGCGAGTCAATAACCAGATGGCCTTTACACCTTCTGTCCTCTAATCCTCCTCTCTCTAGTCAAACTCGAGCAGTGGCTCAAATACCTGCAGTGGAAAAAGAAAGAAAAAGTTACACATTATCATTTGCAACTTAAATCCTGCCTGGCCTCTCAGAAAACCACAATCTACAGATAACCAAGTCTCATTTAGTCTCATCTAAGAATTTAGGTGTAGTGTCTTCATTAGTTCCTACCAAAGCCTTTTCACACATGGGGGCCGTCTCCCTCGCCATCTCCCTGCTTCTGCATCTGGGCCTGCATCTTGGCAATCATCTCCTGCATTCGTCTCAACTGTACGACACAGAACATCAATATTAAACAACATTAACATTAAAATAAGAACCAGACACATGATAAATACAACAATATAAATACTTTTTTATTTCATCCTTCTTGATTTTCCAGGTTTCCTAAAGGACTGGTTTCATACACAGACGGATACAGTTTTTTTTTTTTTTTTTTTTTTTAAATTGTCTGAAATATCCCACCTCAGCCTCCTTCTCCTGCAGGATCATATCCTTGTCCATTTCCTCCGGCTCCGGTCCCTTTCTGCATTGGTGACACAACTATAGTTAGTTTGGTTTAGTTACTGTGATGCTACAGAATCAACCTCTAGTATTTATGCAGTATTTTATCTAGTATTTTATGCATGTATGCCAAATAACAAAAGAATCATTAAGTTGAATGCAATCAGTGAGGTTATACATATACAATCAGCTTGTGTAATTTTGTGTGATTATTAAGCATTATACAGAGAGCAGAGAAGTTTGTGTACGTGAGCATGCCTGACAGGGCATTTTGTACTATTTTCGGTAGCATCAAGCAAACATGACAAAAGCCACACTGAGAAAGTGAGAAGGGGTCAGTGGGTTAGTGAAGCTTTTCTTTGAAGAAAGACAGAACAGCTCACAAGAGAAAAGTGGGCATCTAGAACAGATAACTACTCAGAGATGAAAGCAGGAAGATTCAAGAGAGAAGCAGCGAGGTGTCAGGGGAACAGCGTTACCTCCCCCAAATGAAAGAAACGGTACCTCCAACAGTCCACTCATGGGTTTGGACAAATCAAGATGAGACAGCCATCACTGGACAGATGGCGAGGCAATGTGAAGGTAGTAAAACCAATCCCTTATCCTGGGTTGGCTTTAGAAGAAAATCTAAAAGAACCTTTCTGGTCTACATTTGGGGTTAAATGATGATATATCCACCCTATGTTAAATGACACACGGTAATCCTGTTGTAACCTCTCCAGATACTTAGATATAAATATGCCATTTAGCTACCAACTAACCATGTAAAACCACAACCCACAGCCTTAAATTAAACTCTGCTGCACTACAACAGCCTGATTGATGTAGTTAACATGCAAAATGATGAATTAGAGCTACTGTACTACAGGGTGATACTAACTCAACATTACTACTATATGACAGAACAACAGAAGAGTAACTGGTGGTACATGATCCAGTAGAGAGAAATTGATCCTTCCATATACACAGCTCTGGGTGTTTTATTCCTGTAAAATCAGTGGTGTGTGTTGGCATTTCTGTGTTGCGCTTTCATAACCCTAATGTATTTTTTCTATATGATTGAAGTCTAATCAAGGTTTGCTGTCTGAGGTGGGGGAGGTGCAGGAAAGCAAGCTGACAGACAAGTACGTACGCAGGAGACAGAGGCAGAACGTAACCATGGGAGGACAACCTGCCACCCCGTTTGAGGCGGTCCGAGCGGAAGTTCTCGTAGTGAAGGTCTTGGGTAACTTCCTGCAGATCCTGCATGTGGGTTCTGTGGGGTTATGGAAAAGTCACAAACCAATAAGTACCTTTGCACAGACGTTTTGAAATGACAGGCTGTGGCTGTTTATAGAACACTGTTTATCAACCATAAGAGTCTTTATTTTAGACTTTTCTCAACTATATTACACAGCCAGAGCTGCTAGTATTTCATATCAATCTAGGACACAGATAAAAGCTTTCTCTCCTTTCCTGCCTTGGCTGCATCCCTTCTCTAATTAGCTTCACTTTAACAAAAAAAAGCAATTGGCAGGGGTAGAGACTTGCTCTGTTTGAATGGGTTAGCCTTGGTTTCTTTCCACAACATTTGTAGGAAAACACAGTTTTAGCCTCCTCTACCACTCACATCAACATGATCCGCAGCTTGAGGAAATCGTTGTGTTCTGGATTCTCCACCTCCACCACTCCCCAGGGGTACAGGCGGCCCCTCACCTTCTTCCCCTTGGCCTCAATCTGCTGGTTGGATCCCACCACTGCAAATGGGATGCTAGCCTGGAAAAGAGCAGTAGTAAATTTGGCTGCAAGTCCCGGTTCAACCATCCACACAAATAATTACGACACTTAAAACAAATCCCTGGAGTAATGAGATTATTAATTCCATTTCCTTTAGTTAAAAAAACCTGCTTTGACTGGTCTTTGGCAGAAAGGAATTTATTTTCATTTATGGATGAAACGCTTTGCAGGGAATGGAGAGTTTACCTTGAGGATCCTGGTCTGCTCTTTGAAGTCCTCATCCTCGTCCGACTCAGCATCAGGAAGGTGGTAAATCTTGATACCGTGTTCATCGATCTCGTCCAGAATCTTAAAAGACATTGACAAAACACAGGTTATTTTCAATTTTGAATTGTCCACCTTGACACTTCCTGTCTCACTGTGGCTTATCTACATTTTGGTTTTATATAATTATTATATAATTTTAATTAGTACTTTGGGTCCAAACAGTGTTTTTATACACTGGATGGCTAAAGCAGAGATGAGTACATGACAGCTACAATTTATTTCAGGAACTGGAAAAGATCGTGAACAATGGGTGACTCTGTTGTTCTCACCCTGCGCTTGAGCCTCTCCCTCTCTCTGAGGGTGAGCGTGTCTGCCTTGGCGATGACAGGAACCACGTTCACCTTGTTGTGAATGGCCTTCATAAACTGAACATCCAGGGGCTTCAGGCTGGTAGAACAGGAAACAGGCACAGTGTCAAAAATGAGAAAGAATTCAAGCAAGTATTTATGAAAAGGGAAGGGTGAAAAGAGGTCATGACAAATATGTTTTGTAAAAGTTCCTTTCTATTTTACTAACTGAAAAGCACTGTATGTGTGCAAGTGTGTATTTCAGGACTCACCCATGGCCAAGCGGGGAGATGAAATAGAAGCAGCAGTGAACTCTATTGTCAACAATGTGTCTGCGATTTAGACCGCTCTCATCATGGAGGTAGCGCTCAAACTGGTCATCAATGTAGCTGATAATGGTGCTGAAACTGGATGAGAAAAACATACGTCACATTAAACATACAGCATGCATCACAGTAAACTGTACCAGAACTCATCCATGCTGATAGCACATGACTAAATACTACACTAAGAAGCCAAGATGAAAAATAAACTCTTATGATTTAAAACACTTAGAACATTTATTTGTCACTGTTCAAAGTTAGTGGCTCATTACTGTTCAAGATCACAGCCGTGACACTGGGTAATTTAAACTTAAACATATCTTATTTCCTCATCAGTATACACCCTAAAAAGATTTCATACCAGTCTTGGCTGTTGATGGCGTCTCCGTATCCTGGTGTGTCTACCACAGTGAGACGGAGCTTCACTCCTCGCTCCTCAATTTCTACTGTCGACGCCTCGATCTGAACCGTCCTTTCTATCTTTTCTGTCAGAAGAAAAAAAGTGCAAGAATTCATAACATGCAAAGACACAAACCACATTTCCAATAAACGGCTATATTAAGTTGAATTTGTTGATTATATGCTTTTAAAAAACAGAAAAACGGCTTAAAATAAGGATCATTAAGTGCATTGTGTGTCTTACCGGCTGCTCCAGGTATGACTCTTTCAGGGTAAAGGTCAGTGAGGAACAGGCTGTTGATCAAGGTGGATTTTCCAAGTCCAGATTCACCTTTTGACAACAGAGGGAAATGAAACAATCGTCATCCTGTCAACATTTGTATGAGAAGTCAAGATCAAAATGTCAAAATGAGAAAGGGAAGCATTACACAACTGCTAAAAATGACTAAAGCTCTGTCAGTTTCTGGTTGGTGCAACCCTCTTCTAATCCAGAGCTTCAATGAATAGAACAAAGGAGATCCTCACTGTGCTGCAGGAAATAAGACATCTGTCTGTGACGCACAGTAGGCCGCGCACCACATGGAAATACATGATACTAAATCAGACTTCAGCATTTATCTTTTGCAGAACTACGTCAGGTGGCTGATTAAACAAACTTAGTACCGGAGGAAGGAGTGCAAGTGCTTATAATCAGTTAGAAGCATTCAGGTGCTACGAGTCAAGAAGAAGTCCACTGTATAGTTTCACTCTCACAAATATTTGCAGCAAGAACTAAGAACCTAGATATATTAAACTTAGTTCCCACCAGAGATGTGGCAAAAGATTTACAGAAGTCTTTATTACATCCTCAACAGGCAATTTGGTTGGTATATATATTGTTTACACTACAAACTACAGCATGTGGAAAAGGGGCTTTGGACAGAAAAGTACCAGTGTTTTTTAGGGTAAGCATAAAAAGTGATACTGAGGAGTATTATGACTTTTTACGGTAAGTTTATTACTATATCTGTGGGTGAGAACTGCAGCTATCTAAATGTGCAAGAAAAGCCATCATTATTTAAGAACCCATGTCAAACAGAAGGTTAAATTAACACTCAATGAGTATTTTTGCAGTAGAGGGACCAGCAGGCCTTGTCCACTGTGTGAATCAATCCCTCGAGGCCCACAGGCTACATTCCTCTCTGGTTTATTTTAAAGCAAAAGGATGAGCAGTGTTCAGGGGAGCTTCTACCCTCCCCCCTTACCAACAAGCAGTGAGTTTCACACAGTCACAGTGCTCACATCAAGAGTTTATGCTGCTGCTGACGCCAGCTGAGCAACTACACAGATGTGACAACTGCCATTTTCTACTGACCAAAAGCCTTCATGCACAATGAAATACACCTATGCAATACTGAAGGGATAGACAAAACGACTTGCTTACTCTCAGCATATAAACAAAGGAAACCACAGAGGTGAAAGATATATAAAACTATTTGTATGTAGACAGGTCATTATGAAAAGAAAGCATATCACAAACACAACTGTATATTGTACAGGCTAATGGCCAAGATCCCACCATACATTTATCACAAAAACACACTCACATGAGCCAAAAAAACAATCTACATTCCTCAAATGTCCATGTTTACTGTAGCTGTCTAGAAGGAATCTGTTATCACTGAGATACACCATCATTTTCCAAGCTAAATAAAATCTGTTTCGTATAATGACAAGAACAAAAGTACAAAATGAGAAAAGGCCTGAAAAACAGTGATGATACACTCACCTACCACCATCAACGTAAACTCAAATCCTTTTTTTACTGACTTGCGATGAACCTGATTAGGCAGGTTGGCAAATCCAACGTACCCTGGAGTCTCAGGGTTGTTGAACTGTCCCTGCTGTAGAAAAAAGCAAAGTCAAGAGACTCATTACATTTAAGACCATGACATTAAAAGAACAGAGCTTTGCACATAATTATTGCTTCAGCTAAAACTATTTTTTTGTCACAAATCTAAAATCAGGTAATCATAGGATTAAACTGACAGCCAATTATTATAGTGCTAGAGTATAAAACTACAGAGGAGACATCTGTTCACGCATAGCCAGGATATTTGGGAGGGCCACAGTGACTTGTATTTGCAAAGACCTTCCACCCATCATTCCAGTGTTTATGGCCCTTTCCTACACAGAGCTAGAAAGAAAGCATTTAACCACCCTTGTAGCAATGCTAGTTGCAAATTCAAATACAAAAAAGGTACATTTTCCTTATTTATTTTGCTGATTTTGGCTTCACAGTATTGTAAGTTTTGTAGACCCTTCCCTATTCCATGCTTTCGGTCACAATAAGCCAGATAAACAGTGTGTTCTTGCTCTGCCTTTGGGCCTTTCAATCCAGATCAAGCCACAGCAGTGAGTCATGAGGACAGTGAGCAGGACACTGAGCACAGTGACCCAGCATTCAACGAGTAATATTTGTGTTTTGAACAACAACGCAGTGCAGAAAATAATGTGACAAAAAGAGAAAAATGTCCCACTGAAATGAGGGGGAATGCTCAGTTCAAAAAGTTCTGCTCTGAATTCAAAGACGACAGCAGACCTTTTCTTTATATTTTTAACAAAACCAAACCACCTAAGATGAAGTTTTAGCTCAGAAAACACCAGGACATATCACACACACCTTACTTTCTCATTACTATTACTGCTTAGTCTAGTCTAGAAGGACAGTCCCTGAAGTAGAAGTAGGAATCTGGTATTACTGCATACTGTATCCATTCACATGTAATATCTGGTTATCTCACCTTCATTTTGTCGGCCTGAGACATTTTTTCTCCTTGTTAAACCTGAAAGATATAACAGACTGTATCACATACTGAGAAAGTTACAAAAACAAGTGTTACTTAAAACAATTTGTCCTACAGTTCTGGGCTCTATGGACCATTTCCTGAAATGGATGTAATTCATATATGGGCATACTTTACAGGCCTGACTGTGTGAGAGACAGGAAGTCTGGTTTGTGCTCAGAAAGGTTTGTGAGAGAGCTGCTTCTCACCACACAAGAAAAAAAAAAAAAAAAAACCCTTTTCCTGCTAAGATAGCTGCATCACAGAGCATCCCACTGCAACGCCATTATACGAGGATAAGACATCAGGCTATGATATTAATACCAAGGTCTCTACAACTGGTCTTGTATGTTTACTACCTGGTTGTTGTGTTTTATTCGGACACTTTTAATGCAGTAAAACTGTGAGAAACACACCCACAGAGTTGGGCTGAAAACGACTCTATGTCTCTCTTTGTATGACCGGGATATATAAAATGCACCTAGCCACTTCACAGGCTAGTTTGTGCCAGTTTAAGAACCCTTACTCAACTAAATGAATCATAAAAACAAACTAAAAACCACATTACGAGCTACTTTCCTTACATATACGGCTATTTGTCATTAGCTCGTTAATTAGCAACGGCTCCTCTCATAACGGCAGCAGCGCGGCGGACGTGAAATGTGCCGAGGCTCAAATCTGCCATTAAAACCCCGCATTTTAATGGCCATTCTCGTTTCTTGAGAAACCGCCGAAGAGGGGCTCAAAATCAAAGCTGTCTGGGAAGCTACCAGTCCTCGCTGGGCACCGGACGGGCTTAGCACGGCGCCGCCGCCGAAACCAGCCGAGGAGCTTCTCCTGCAGGACGCGGACTCACAACGGCTCGCGTCGTCGCGTCAGCCGCCATTAAACACGGCACCGAGACGACTTCAGTGAGGAAGGAGCGACGAGACACAGCAGCGGCGTTTACCTTACAGTCCGTCCGCGGAGAGAGCAGTGCAGAGAGAGAGAGAGGGAGAGACTGGCCGGCGGTGAACAGCGGACTTGGCGGACACCTCAAATTCTTCAGATTCCGGTGCAGCGGCTTCCTTTAGCACACGGACCACAATGCACCGGGGCGAGGGCTGCAGCAGCTGCAGCAGGGCCGGGGGGCCACAGGGCCACAGGGCCGGGGGGCCACGGGGCCGGGGGGCCACGGGGCCGCGGGGCCGGGGGGCCACGGGGCCACAGGGCCGGGGGGCCACGGGGCCGCGGGGCCGGGGGGCCACGGGGCCACAGGGCCAGCCCTGCACAGGAGGACCTCTGCTGCCTGCTCTCACTTTTTATTTACAGTAACAGATATTACACGCTCCTGGTGGCCCCCAGTATGAAGGTTACTGTGGGTACTCTGGATTATTAATATGATATATCCAGTCTGTGGTATGAATCATCACCACCACCACCCCACCACTACTGCAGTTAGAATATGTTTATTATAAACTACTTCATTGAATGAAAGAATTACATATATATATAAAAAAAAAACTCCTTAAAGGTAAAAGTTCCAGAGCAGCTACAGCATGGTACATCCTTGGGGTGAAATTATTATTTTTTTTGTCAATGAAAATCCTTTTGTTATTTATCTTTTAGTATAATCACTTCATTTTATAGTGATATCACCACCTTCACTCCACCATGAGCACAGTTAGGATATAACAATACATAAATAACACAAATAAATATCAGAATATTTAAATAATAATAAGTAACAGATCATTATAAATTCCCTTAAAGGTAAAATCACTATATCTTATAGCAATTATATCATATTTAATGGAACTGTATTGCAGCATCTTGCTATGGTATTTTCATGGTCAATTACTTTTTTTTTTTTACTTTTTTCTCACTCCACAACCTAAGTTCATCAGCTTGAGAGAAAGCAAGCAGCTTGTAATGAACTTGCAACTGGCCATAGGCACTGGACTCAATATGTGTATAGTGACTTTCTGCAGCTAGCTGTCCAGATTGGGCAGAAGGTTTATTTGGTGGATATATTGTAGAACTATCTGAATTGCGGTGGAATACCACTTCAATTAAATTAATTAAAGGTCTTATTTGAAGTGCTATTCCACTGTACTTCACTGAGTCTGTGGCATCCCTGCTGTTCTTGTTCAGGCAAAAATGCTCTGTCATGTCCAACTGTATTCCACCAATTATCTACAACAAAGTCAATTGTATAATACAAAATACTAACAACCAATATTTGCAAGCTTCAGCACATGTCCAGTACATGGTTTGTGGGATAACAAAGACATTCTGAGTGGTCGCCAGAGGAAAAGCACAGGTGTAAATAATACAATTAAAGATGTCTGAATTCCATTTAGCTGCTTCTGTTTCAGGCTCCTGGTATTGTGAAAACTGTGTCTTTGTAAATAAAGTATTTCTGCAGTACAGCATAACACATGCAATGACAGAAACATGTTTTCTTCCATTCATTTGTCAGCCAACATTTGAACTTGCATTAGTGTAGCTGGCCACATGGGAGTGTAAGCAAAGAAAGTAAGTATAGTAAGTATGCTTAAGTAGTAAGTATAAGTAAGTATAAGTACTTTGTGTTTTGGCCGGTAGCTGTTAATCATTTATATTTGAGGAGTGAACAGGTAACAACGTTACAGCTCCTGTGGGTCCTCAGCTCAAAAACTACTAATGTGTACATGGTATGTTAATAGTTGCTGTACATGGATAAAGAGCTAAATATATAGGTAGGCCTGTAACCTTCAGCTGAAATAGATAATGTTTCATAAACAGCTATTTGTCATTTTAAACTCATTTGAAAGCTGTCAGACTTAGCTCGCTCACGTTAACTTTGCACCCACTCGCTGGTAGAGCTGGCGTCAGTCCTGTTCTTCAACCTTTTACACTCCTGTACAGGTTTAATGATTGAACATTTCGAAGCAGAAGAAATTAAAACATGTATTCAAGTACATACTACATCAACTACATAATTATAATTTTTTGACTGTTGTAAGCGTGGCTCGTTGGTCTAGGGGTATGATTCTCGCTTTGGGTGCGAGAGGTCCCGGGTTCAAATCCCGGACGAGCCCATATTTTGTTTTTAATCACATTGTTCCTATCCCTGAAAAGCATCTATTTCATGCTCTCTTGTTGTATGTTTGTCCTTGTTTTGTTGAAAAAACATGGACATACAGGAGTGACCGCTCAACGGGGCATGGTCTACAGAACATTTTTATACTGATCTCTTGTGGACTTTGGCAGTACTACAATTAGGGGAGTCTATTGTTTCTTTATTAAAATGTAATTATATATTTGTATATTTGCTAGGTGTTTTATCTCTCAGCCTTTTCAAGTTCAACTCAAGTTTGAGCTCTGGGATGGTTAAATATAGTTTACACCCCAATACAAGTTGTTACCAGTTTAGATACAGGATGTGCAGTCTGAGGCTTTTTTTACGCTTCCTCTTTTTTCCTGACTCCCCATCACTTGTGTAAGGGGGAAACGAAAGATCGTGCTTACAAATAAACACAGTCATATGTCCGGGGACTAAATCACCTGCCTGTACTTATTCTGTGCACAATCTGACTTGAGTGGCGCAGGAGGAGCATCGGGCTGCTTAAAAAATGTGCTCACTTAATGCGTTTCTGTCTTCACCCAGCTGGGGCTTATCTGAGCTTGCTGTTGTGACAGTATCTGTGCTTCTCTTCTGAGCTTGACTTGCGTCCCTCAAATATATCACAGATTCCGAGTCAGATCATTTTAGTGTAATACACAGTCAGTCTACTGTCTACAGATTCATAGTCTGTCATAGTACAGTGTAGAAAAACACAACTGACGGTAATATGATCATGTATATAAATCACGTCCAATCCAAATATCCCAGTCATGAATTGAGAGATAAAATACAGTTTCCAATGTGTAAAATGCATTGGAGCCATAATCAGAAAAACAGACTTTCAGTCCCTGGTTCAGTTTCCTCCTCCCTTCATCACCACACCATCATCACTCCCTTAACCAGGCTGTCATTTAAAGTAAGCAGCCGCCTGCTTACCCGGCACCTTTCACTTTTCAAGCACCACTTAATTTACTGCAGGACATTTTAAATCTCCTGCCTCTGTGGCACTGAGTCGTCGACAAATGCCTGGTTGCAAATGTATCTCATTGACTGCTGACTCGGTTGTATTACAAGCTGGCTGATAGGGGCTGCCACAGTAATGTGGCCCACAGGTTTATCCTCAGATGTTGGAGGAAGTGTATTAATTTAGTTTAGATGGGGCCTTATGAAAGTGTACTGGCAGGCAGAGACAAGCACATCTCCCTCTCTCTCTCTCTCCACCTCTGGGGATTGACGCTATCTGCCACAGAGCCACAGCATATTCCACCATCAATGTGTCAGGGGGAAAGCTATTAAGACTGCTTTACTTTTCCTAAGCATCATGAGAATAAGCACAAGATTTAGTGAAATCCCCCCCAGAGCACTGAAAATCTTGGGGATTTTCCCCCTGAAATGTTTCCTAATGGACTGCTCAGAAGTGTCAGAAACTCTTGTTAGACTTGAATGTAGTTTTTGGATTTCAGTGTATTTATTTGCAGCTGAATTGACAAAATTTGAAGTAAGAGTGCATCTGAACTTTCTACATAATCAGATGGAAACCCATTCACCTGTTCACTAGTATACAATAGTAGGACTCCAATGCACACTCAATGTAGGAATAAAAATGTGTATTCATACTGAAAATATTCTAAAATAATGCTTGACGTTTACTGTGATGGCCAGCAAAGCACAGCAAACTGATCTGGTGAACTAAACAGGATTTAGACCTGAGCAGGGGGCCACATGTCCAGATAAGGACCTTGGCCTTCATCTCATCAGGTCTGTCTCTTCAGACTTGCACCATGATTTTATCTGTCAGTTGGGGGAGTCTGGAAACTTGAATTTATCTGTCAATAATTCATTAAATCTTACTACTCCTCTGCTATCAGTTTGACTGTTTATATATTATTATATTATAAGGCGAGAGATGGCTCTGGTTACAAATATACTACATCAAAATATAAGAAATCTGACTAAGAGACCAACATTTTGATTTATTTTATTCAATTTCTTTCTCATCTAACATTTTTAAAATCCAAGTATGGCATGTAAGCAAAATATACTCTTTATAATGATATAGGACTGCAACTAAAAATTATTTTAAATGTCAATTAATCTCTAATTGTTTGGTCTATCAAATGTGAGAAAATTGAGAAAAATACCCATCACAGTTCTCTTAAGCCCAAGGTGACATTGTAACATCGGTTGTTTTGTTTAACTAGCAGTTCACATCCCTAACATATTCAGGTCACTATCACATAAAACAAAGAAAAGCAGCAAATCCTTACAACTGAGATGCTGTTACCAGGTACTGTTTAGCATTTGTGCCTAAAAAATGACGATTAAGTAATTATCAAAATAGGTTCATTTTCTCTTGATTTCAGCTGGAGGCCATCCGGGCAGCGTCCTGCAGCAGACTACGCTACGGCTAACAGCCAATGTGAAGTGCAGCCTTTTGTTCAGGTCTCTTTCAACAATGGAAGATGATATGCAAATATAATCTATCCCGAATGTAGTCTACTCTAAGTGCGTTTTAATACTGGACGCAGCTGAGGAGGTGCCAAGAAACCCAATAAAACCTGATTTGGATAATGCAGCAGCAGCAGTGAACAATACAGTTGTCAAACACTTCAGCCATTCAGGGAAAGAAAAGCCATTTCACAAGATACAAGATACTTAATCAGCTCTGCCAATAATCATTCAGTTAATCAATACAGTAAATTAGTAGGAAACATCAGCATTTTTTTCTCCAGCGTGGAGTCGACTTGATAGATTCTTTTCTTGTCAGACGTTGGCACACTTTCCCGGCCCGAGCGCCCGGCCTTCATCTCTGTGTCGTCTTTCATTTCCTTTTCACCCCCAGGTCTTTCTGTACCTGTCAATTTCTTTCTACAGTGTGACTCCTTAATCCACCTGAGTGCATGGAGGACAGTTTTGACATAAGAAGAAAAGATAGACTCCTAAGGAGAGGACCAGTATCTTTAGAGCCCAGGGGATAACCGGATTACGACAGCCATTCTGTGCTGCTGGCAGTTTTTCTTATTACCCATTTTCCCCCCTTCATCTCTCCAGAGTTGAAATGCTGCCCTTTCTTCGAAGTCACACCAAACACTGACTTGTACAAACAAACTAATACTCTTGTAGCAGCTGAAATCTTTGAGCAGAAATAAAATAAATCTTGACAAACAATAGTAACAGATTGCTAGAAAGAGATTTCTCCATACTGCCCTTCAGGTACTCTCATGTTGTTGTTCTCAGACAGTTTTCCTCTCGCTGACCAAAACTGTCTAAAACACGGTTCTTCTGTGGAAGTAATCATTGTCTCTGTGTGGCGGTGGTTGCCTCCTGTGTGCCAGGCCTGAACCTACAGCACAGTAGATAACAGCACAGCCATGAGGAGACAGATCAACTGTCTGACCCCTGCTGCCAATCACTTTATCCCTCCAGCCCGACTGCTCCTAGGAAGCCCAGAGAAAAACACTCTCTGAAAACGTCTTATCATCTCCACCAGTGACGCGGTGTGCGCCACTGGATCTTTTATGTCCATTTATTTTGCCTTTGAAGAGGCCTGCAGTGCCTTTGATTGTGGGAGGTGAATTAAATAAAGGCCTCCTCCTCGCTGGTACCCTGATATCTGCGTTTATCACCGCTACCAAAACCTAAACCCAGAGCTCCAACTAACCGCCACAGGTCTATCTATGGAGGAACACATCATGCTTCTGTCATGGTAATAATCCTTTTTGCGGTAGACATTTTGGATGCCTTTGAGGCGGCCTGGAGGCTTCCACTTAGACACCCAGAATGACGGTACTGAATTCCTCCCTGTAAAATGAGCTTCCTGAGTATATACTCCATACAGTAATCCCCTGTTGTTACCTATAAGCACCTACATCTTCTGAGTAGCAGTGTACACATACAGTGTATTGTGTATAGAATTTATGGTTAAGTTATTTCTCAGACATTTCTCCATCAATGTCATTTCAATAACAGACAGGATGGCTAAAGCATATATTTGATCAGATAAGGTATCGTAACAGCAACCAATGGAGTCACCAAGGGCCAGTGAATTACAGTTGTGATTAATATTGATTTTGTAGTATGAAGGAGGGAGAGGTGAGACACTTGTACACATATTGATATATAAGAAACCTGCATGGCATCATGGGAAGGAATTCAAATGAGGAGTGGAGGAGTTTTAAAAAGTAAGAGTAAAAATTGGGAGTGATTTTGCTACAAACATGGAGGCAAGTTTGGAGTTGAGTCTCCATCCACCAACCTATGGCCTGTTGCATTTAATTTGGTCCGATGCAGGGTCATGTCGTCTGTATTCTGAGGGCAATTTCAGATTTCCACCGGGATTCAGTATTTTGTCCTCCAGAATTGCATTCCTGGTAGCTTGGAGAGTGCTTTGAAATATTTAGACTTTCATTTTAGGAATAAACCAGTAACACTTCATTTTGCTGGTCTGTAATTTATTTATCATCATTAGAAGAACTATGTAACCTGGTACTAACTGTGAGACAGTTAGTTTAGTGTTGTATTTTCCTTGACCATGAAAAACCCGAGTGATACCTGAGAAATAAATAAAAAATTCGAGACATTCTTTTCAGGGGTGTGAGGGCTGCTGGGGCCTGTTTACTTGTGGCTACACCCCTGGTTCATGGGATTATTTTTTCATGACTTAAGCATATGGCCCCCTCCCTCTGAGACCTTCTGAAATAGACTTGTGACCTTAATTATGGAGCAAATTAGCCACATGGGAGCTGCCATGCAAAATGAACTTTATCTTAGATCAAGCTTCTAATTTCTAGTCTTCTGGCTGTGTTATGCAGCAGGTGACTTTCCTCTCCGGTTTCCTGCCTGCCTGCACTCGCCCTCAGCAGACATTTGGAGGGACTAAACTGTTGGAGAGGGAGAAGGAGGGAGTTCCTCAGAAATGTTGTACAGTCACTTTTGTGAAGGGATTACAGTGCTCTCTCATTCCCATTGGCTTGGCCCGCCCTGACAGTGGTGCGGTGATGGGTGTTTGACATGCCCAGCATCATCCATAACAAGCCCCCAACTTGGTCCCCTGTGACTCCCATTCATGCGCCCACACTTTGCGCTTTGTGTGGTTTTCCGTTCCACTTTGTGCCAATGCTTCAGTCAATTTGGAGTCACGGTTTTCTAATATTTTCTTAGCAAAGAGAGAGAAAATATTTTTATTTTTTTGGGCTGCTGAATCTATCTTTGAGCCTTCCTCACTCACTTTTTTCCCCCTTTTACGCACGACAGGAGCATGAGATTCCTGGAGAGGTGACTCCATTTAAAGTAGGACCGGGTGTGCGTTTTTGCCAATTAATGTGTCGCTCTCTGACATGGCCAAACCTTTAGATCACATCAAAAGACCCATGAACGCTTTCATGGTGTGGTCCAGAGGCCAGAGGAGAAAAATGGCCCAGGAAAACCCGAAGATGCACAACTCGGAGATCAGCAAGAGACTCGGGGCGGAGTGGAAGCTGCTCTCCGAGTGCGAGAAGCGTCCGTACATCGACGAGGCGAAGAGGCTGCGGGCTCAGCACATGAAGGAGCACCCGGACTACAAGTACCGACCCCGGCGCAAACCCAAGAGCCTCCTGAAGAGGGACCGCTTCGTCTTCCCGCTGCCGTCCTTGCTCGGGGACGCGGCGGATCGCCTGAGGGGCTTCCCCGTGGACTCCTTCCTCGTCCCGGGGGACAAAGCCCGGGCTCTCCTCGCTCCCCCCTCCTCGTCCTTCTCGCTGCTGGAGCCGGTGGCGCAGTTCAGCACCGGAGCTGTCCAGCGGATGGCGGCGGAGATGCCGCACGCGCTGGCCGCCGGCGCGCTGCCCTTCGGCGCGCACGCGTTCGGGTACCAGGGCGCGGGGATCGGGGGTCTGGCTTGCCCCGGACAGCAGCACGCCCACACCCACCCGTCGCCCTCCGGACCGGGGTACGCGGTGCCGTGCAACTGCAGCGCCTGGTCCGCCGCCGGGCTGCAGCCTCAGGTGGCCTACATCCTGTTCCCCGGAGGGATGAGCAAGAGCGCCACGGACTCGTACTCTCCGGCCGGGTCCAGCGTGTGACAGGCCGGGGACGGGAAAAGTTCGGCACAGGACCTCCCCGTGCAGCACGGCATAAGAGAAGAACTGGGCTGCAGTACGTGCGTCCGTCCTGCAAAAGTGCTCCAGCCTAGTGTTTCTGCAGTTCATTAAATACATTTGAAAATACCTTGCCTACTACTGAGCAAGTAGAGATTGTAAAGCGAAGAGCTGGGGGGATAATGCGAAGACGCTACTTTTGCTACTCTTTCCACAAAAACACAAATTCAAAACAGTTGCAAAAAAAAAAAAAAAGAATACAAAATGCAAGTTGCGCAAGCATAACTTTTCTATGTAATTAATCAGAATACATGAATATAAGAGGGCAGAAGACATCTGCCAGAGCCATTGTGTTGTTTGACATGTTTAGTTACCCAGTCCCCCCTCAGACAAGAAGTGTGATTTTGCACTTTTGATTCAGAAATTCTTACATTTGGATATTAACACCTGTTTTTTCCCCCAGCATGTCTGTCTCAGTGTGTAGGCCTGTTTCTTATTTTGAAGTGGAAATAATAAATGTTTCCACAAAGCTTGTCTTATAATCGGAGTTTTTGGAGACATTCTTTCTTTGATATTATAGTTTGTGTTTGGGATGATCTGCATCACTTTTTTGAATGTCTACTGAATCTCATTGTGTTATTTCTCAATGTTGCCATTTTATGTCACTTTGAATATTTACTGGGGGAAGCTTGCTGTCAAACCTAACCCTAAGTTCCTGCCTGAGCTCGCTTATTTAAACAATCTGACTTTTAACCACCTGATAAGGGCCACAACAAAGAACAGATTTTAATACAATGCAAAAGATAAAATAAAAACAGAACTCCGCTGACCTGACAAAAATAACGAAATTACATTTTCTAGTCCCATCATGTTTGGCTACTACTGTACGAGTTTTGTTGTGTGTGTATGTGAGAGGGAACGAGAGCGAGCCAGGCGCATGATAAGAGAAGAATAGAAACTTCTCTCCTGCCCAGTTGTTGACAAAGTGATAAGGTGAAAAGTTGAATCATGGAAATCGTATGAGGTACTGTTTGTTTCAAAGTTACTAAGAGGGAATGAGTCCTCTTACTGAAACCACTGAGCTTTAGTTTCAATGTATGACACCATCAGTATATTTGGGCAATGGCCAGAGGACATTTTGGGAGTATTTTTGCCTTTATTAGAAAGTAAACAGTACAAACGCAACAGATTTCCTTGGCTGGACAGGATATTATAATCAACAGACAGCGTCATAAACCCTTTAAAGGTTTCATCTTGTCGAAGTGCCCTCAAGCAAAACACCAAGTCTTTATCAGTCAGAAGGTCCAGAGGTGCAGCTCTGTAGCTTGACCTCATTTTTACATCACTGGTTTGGTCTGTGAGGCCTGATATGAACTTTTACATTCTGTCCATGATGATTGAGAGTGTGGTAGTCTGGGAGTCCTTTACGTTAGACCTGACTGAGTGACATACTAATCTCTGCGTCATTTTTTTGTTTGCGGCGATTTTGGTATGACAAATTACTGCATAATTTACTCACTGACCGACTGTTGCCGGTTTACTGAAAGCCCCGTGGCTTCAATGATTAAGTTTCCCGTATTTACATTTAAACAGTTAGTCCTCATTTAGGTGCCAGGTGCGCCTATCACTACTGTGTCCACACCTCTCAACACAAGATAGCCCAACCCATGCGGCTGTATCACCCACTGGGTGAAACCCAACCGCCTCCACCCAACGCCACCATCACTACAAAGCGCCACTTTGCCCATTTACATTCTCTGCCAGCACAACACACACCTGCTCACCTTTGGCACCTTTACTTAAACTCGTTTACATATGCAGCTATACTTCACGTATTAGGCTCTTTATCTATTTAAACTGAACACAAACCATCCTGCACACACACACACACACACACACGGGTGTATTTCCTAACTTCTGAAGGAGGAAACAACGATGGCGCCTTCAGTCCTGCAGAACGGTGGATTCGTCTTGGGCTTGATCGGTGCGGCAGCCCTCTTGGCAGCTACTGCCATGAACAAATGGAGTGTCAAGGACAGGCAGGGGGACGTGGTGACGTCCGTTTACACCTACAAGGGTCTGTGGCAGGACTGTGAGACAGCTTCCTCGGGATTCACCGAGTGCCGCCCGCTCTATGGCCTCCTGGGCTTCTCAGGTAGGACGAGACTCTCTTATGTTATGTCTCTATGTTTTAATGTGCAGAGCTGCTCCAGTGACTGACTCCAAATTAGTTTTAGTTCATTGCTGTTCTAATAACTAATCCTGGCCAAACTGTAGGAAGGAAGTTGTAACTAAATTAAACTGTCTTAAAACATGATTGTCCAGTAACACGACTAGGAGGAAGTTCTCGCAATACTTCCAAGAATCCAAGAATCCAAGAAAGCCTTACTAGTTCTTCTCAAATGACAAGACAGGAGGATTTCAAGGTGCAGAGATGAGTCTCACTTAGTTGACTGGGGTCCATGATGTGTAAGCAACATAGAAGGACAACTTTTCTCTCTCTGCATCTCTTTGACATATTTATAAGATATTATGTAAAACAAAAGGATGCTGAGATGATCAGCCAGTGCCTGTTGGTTTCACCTCTTGAAACCTGCCAGAGCCATTTTAATTCCAAAAATGGGGTACTACAACACTTCCTCAAAACCATGATGGGTTCTTGGGTTTAAAAGTGTCACTCAAAAGCATCTTATAGCTCCAATTAAGTTCTGGAACAAACAAATATCTCATAATGTCAGGTAGTGTAGAAGTAGATGTTATTAAATTCTTAAAGCCAATTTTAGGGGAAATTGTGAAGGTAAAATGAGAATCGAGAGGGTTAATTAAAATTAAAACACCTTGAAAACATTTTTCACAAAGGGAAGCCAAAAGCAAAACGCTTCTTTTTGGTAAAACCACTATAGTGTAAACGATAATTATTTGTCAAACATCGTCGTTTAAACTCTCAGTTTCTGTGGTCCAAACTGTTGCTCCGCCGTCAAGCCCACACCTATCAGTGTTTGCAATACCAATGCATTCTGGTCACTACAATGGACAGCCAGGCCGAGACTTGGTCAACATAGTTATCAGAAACAGAACAAACAACAAGCAAAGGGCAGGTTCCCAGTGTACAGCACATCTACTGTTAGAGAATACAGGTCACGTAATAAGATTAAATACATCTGTTAACATCAGATTAAGAGGATTAAAGTCTCGCAATATTAGGTCTAAATGCAAAATATAAGTCTTATTATCAAACGCTCGATTTATGTTACTGATTGTGATGCAGATTAATAAGCAATCTAGGCTAATAAGAGCTTTTTGGTAGAATAAGACACAACGAACTAATCAGTAATTTTAGAAATATCAGACTCAGTATAGTACGTCTCTGAGTGTGTGTTTTCTGTCCACTAGGTACCTTCCAGGCTGTGCGAGCCCTGATGATAGTGGGAGTGGTTCTGAGTGTCCTGGGGGCGTTCATATCAGTTTTCTCCCTGACCTGCCTCACAATGAACAGCATGGAAGACACCACCAAGGCCAAGATGAGCCTCACTGCCGGCATCATGTTCATCACTGCTGGTATGGTTGGAAATAACAAAAATATGAGTACATCTATAACAGGAAGATCATTTGTGAGTTGGCGGAACAAAGAGAAGCACAGCACAGATATCACCAATGTGAATCTTTTATCCATCAACTCATCAGTCTGGAGATGCATATATTAACAGTTTCTCTGTAGTTACTATGTGGTAAATAAATCACTGAGTTCCTGTCTTTCTATACCTTTGTCTCAGGTGTGTGTGGCATTGCAGGAGCTTCTATCTACGCCAGTCAGATTGTGGCCAGTTTCAGGATGTCCGCTTACAACAACTATGGAGGAGGATACGGAGGAAACATGATGGAGGGAGGGATGGGTGGAGGGATGGGTGGAGGAATGGGAGGAATGCCCACGTAGGATATAACATTTATTATTCTGCTTGTATTTGAATTTTCTCTATATTATTTGCATGGAGGACTTACAATATGTTTTGGTCTATACAGATACACATTTGGCCCTGCACTGTTTGTAGCCTGGATCGGAGGAGGCGTCCTGCTCATTGGTGGCATCCTGAAGTCACTGGCTTTCAAGGAAATGGTGAAAGATGAAAAACCACGGTGAATCCCCTCACAGATTTATAGTGATAGCAAATGATGATGAGCAAGGACCTAAATATCCTAAAGTCTGAATAACTGAATTTTTTTTTTTTGCGTGTATCAGTCTTAGATTTATTCCATGTATCATGCTTTGATAGAAGATAAACCAGCACAATAGAATAACCTTAACTCCTGTGTGTTGCCTCTTGCTTTTCAGTTACCCAGGGGTTGCTTACAAACCTCAGTCCCGCACCAAAACTGACCCGGGTGACCACCACTCAGAGGGCATCAAGAAGGACCAGAATTATGTTTAACTTCAACCACAGCTTAAGCACTGACAATTTGTGTTTGTTAAGGCATGTGCTTTTAGCTTTTCACACAAAGCATGCTTTCCCCCCATCCAGTTTCCTCATATATGCATTCAATACTACATCTTTACTATCTAATAGGAGTCAATAATGTCTCACGTCGTAACAGCAGTGCAACAGGTGTAATAAGAAAGGAGTTGTGGCAAAATATTTAGTTTTCATATGCACATCTCAGTGGTTACTAGGTATTTATAAATGCTCAGATGCTGTATGTAATTGATTTTTTTTACTTGAGTTTTGCTTAATCATTTTTATTTTTCTGTTAATAAAACATTGATTTGTGAAATATGTGTCGCAATTGGTTCTTCAAATTACTCTAGAATGATGTATGATTGATTGACAGGTTAGCAACTCCACTTCTTCCAGGTAGTTTCTGTGCTTTTTTGCCTTCTTACTTTCTGCAGGTATTTCCGCCTCTGGAACTGTAGATTCTGGATCTGTGATTGTCGGCCGTCTACTTCTCCCATGTTCCTGCTCCACACTCACTGCTGCAGTTGTTATTATTATTAGTCTGATTTGTTGTCTCTCCTCCTGTTCATTCTCCCCTCTCCCCCTCTCTCCTCCCCTTTCACCCCAACTCGGTCAATGCAGATACCCGCCCACCCAGATCCTGGTTCTGCTTGAGGTTTCTACCTGTTAAAAGGGAGTTTTTCCTCGTCACTGTCGCCAAGTGCTGCTCATGGTGGGAACTGTTGGGTCTCTGTAAATAATATTTTAAAGAGTATGGTCTAGACCTGCTCTATGTGAAAGCGTCTTGAGATAACTTTTGTTATGATTTGGCGCTATACAAATAAAATCGACTTGACTTGACTTGATTATTGACATGTGAAACTCGTGTTCATATATCAGTGCCCTTAGTTCAAGTGTTGCTACTGTATCAGCAGCCAACTTGCAGTAATGATCTGCTATATTTAATCTGCCCACAGTTCTCTCTGTTCCAAGGAAAAAGCAAAGTAAAATCAGGGGGTACACTGCTGCCCTTGTTTCTCCAGACTGGTGGCTGCATGGAGTAACAGGAGAAGCTAGACATTGTAAATCCAGGTCAATGTCTCTCTTAAGGCAATACTCAGTCTTTTTGTAATCTATCCAGTACCTTCATGCGGCAGCGCTCTGTATTTGAAAAAGGACGGTGTTTGGTTTGTTTTCCCTTTCAGAGACTACCCGATAAGGAAATACAGAATTAGGTATGTAATGAGTTAAGGAACTCTTAAAAGGGGTGAGCACAAATAAATATATTTTTCATTTTAAAGGGAGTTTTAAAGCTGTTCATTCACAAATGTAGATATTTTTGTAGTATAGAAGTTCCAGAGATAAATTTTGCAATTTAGGGGTTCATTACAAATTTGAAAAACCCACTTCCTAAGCCCATTTTGTAAATCCTTTTGTCAACTTGCATGCAGTGTGTCCACCTGTTGCACTACTGAGCTGCAATGATGATTCAAAGCACTAGATGTCAGCATATTCATCTCTTTGGTTTTAAATCAGTTTGAGGCAATGCACATATAGTGAAAGCAGTCATCTGTACTAGAACAACAAAGATGACTGTTTCCACTGGACAAAAAACAAATGAGATATTAACAGAAAAACTATCAGAGACTTTGTTTATTGTTGCATATTTAAACAGTCACCTCACTCGCCCAAAAACAAGCATCCAAAATAAATCCAGTTTCTCTTCAGAGCAGAAGATGTCGAAAAACACAAATATACATCAGACCTCACATCCCAATACTGGTTTACTGTGAGGTCTTCACTAACGTGTGCTTCAGCAAAGACATCTGCATTTGGAGAGCAACTAGGATTCATTGTTACTTCAAATTCCATCAGTTACAGTTAATGTTGAGCGTTATAAAAAAAATAATTATACAAGAATATCAGACAGGCTCCCACAGGTAGACAACAAAACAGGTCATGATGTGCTGTATTGATTTTCCAACCTAATAGACCCACTTTGAGCCATGATTAATCTGTAAGGTTGATCATTTATTTCAGGTGTGCTGCCCGTCTGGGCTCTGTGAGTATGTCTTTTCAGGCTCTCACATGTTGTTTGGTAAAGTTCAGACAACAAATTCATGATTTTCAGATACAAAAAAAGTCATATAGAGCAGTGATTTAACAACCATCTATCAAGGCCGAGTTGTGTACAAATTGGTAAATAACTAAAGGCTCAGTTCACCCAAACTACAATAAAAAAAAACAACATTTTCTCACTTGCCAGGTAGTAGTAGTCTCTAGCCATGCACATAGTTTTGGTTTATTTGCTCAAGTCTTTTTTAAATCTAAATATCAGAGACAGATATCTCTCTAGCTTGGTACATAAAACTAATCAAACAAAAATATCTGCATGGCTGGATACCACGCGAAAGATTGTAATTTGTGTGAACTGACCCTCCTCTAAGAAAAAAAAAAAAAAAATTGGATTCTTGTGTCTATATCCGGTCTAATTTCTCACTCAAGAACTCCTCCACGCTGTCTGTGTTCCACTTGAGGATGCTGAGCTCTTCAGCGATGTTCCCGTTATCGTCCAAAAGCTTTAGCACAGGATCTGAGCCTCTCACGTACTGCGGTGTGGGAGGGGGTGAGTGGGAAAGAGAGAAAAAGAGGAGGGGTGTTAGGAAGCCAGGTTTGCCCTCAATACGAATCAAAACTATTCAGAGAAATGCTTGAGTAATCTGATTGACTTAATCATAATGATTTTTCTTTGAAATCAAGATGAAGTTTATTGCGTCTGATTATCAGATTATATTAGTCATCATGCTGGTGCGTCGTCAACACAATTCATCACCCCTACCTTGATCTGAAGACCCTTGAACATTTTCGGCTTTTCGCTCCTGACAAAAGCTGAGGAGATGAAACAAGAGTGAGACAAATGTCAGGTAATGAATCCGTCGATGAGCCTTTCTATTTTATCACTGAGGTCTGTAATTAGTGACAACTGCAAAACCACCTAAAAATGCAGCGTTAACAGCGGAGGAGACAGTTGTGAACACAGGATTGCTACAGCTGAAGTAAACAAATGGCAGCCATATGGCACAGACGGGGCTCCAGACGTCTACCCCCATACCGAGGCCGAGCTGCAGTAACTGCATCAACGTAACCTGACACTGAATTAACCAAATGTTACACTGAGCAGAGATGGGAGGTCTACTCCCAGGACACAGGGGATAAAAACACTTCAAAAGCTTGTTTGAAAAATCGGCCCTCAGGCATTTTAGACCACCCACTGCAAAAAGGGATTTCAAAAGGATATATTTCACACATCCCTATTGATTCAGACACAGAATCACACAAAGCACAAGCTCAGTTTCAGGAAAGAGCTCTTACTGTTTTTCAAAACAAGATAATAGATATTAGAGTATAATCATGTCCCAAAACTCACCTTGGACTTGAGGGAACCTCCCCAATTTTCATCCACACACCTCGAGGATGGCCCCAGCATAGAGCTGTGTGCAGAGGAACACAATGTTAGTTAGTTCATGAGGGCTTTCAATGCCCGCACGCAGACACACAACGGGCTGTGGGCCTGCTGGTTGTAGGAGGCCTGGCCTGGAGGAGTAATTTGATTCAGGCAGACTGATTCATAAACGTGTCCAGGCGACTCCTTGGGGGTCATTAAACTGTGAGCCTGTGCATATGGAGCAGGGCTGATGGATGGCGGTTTGTCCAGGGCTCACTTGTAATCAAACCCCCAGCACCAATATACAATAAGTTAGAGGAAATTGGAGTGTCACGGCAGTATTTCAAGGCCACGCTCGGCTTGCCGTTTCAGGGAGGAGAGTGGTAAATGGCCTGGTTGGGCGGTTCAAACAGCAAATTAAATAACGCATGCAGAGCTAAGATTGTCTCCTCTTCCTCTCTTCCCCTGTGTCTGTACACAATCCAGCACTGCTCAAATTAAATATTCGTGCTTTTCATTTTACAACAAAGATCAGAGACAAGTCACAACTCTTCTGAGAACAGGAAACTAGGAAAATATGAATAGACCACTTATTGGATTAGCTAATCACCATGTCTGTCAGTGATTTCAAAACCAAGCCGACATTAAAAGTACAACTTTGTCAAACACTCCATTCATGTTTTCTCTTTCTCCAACTTTTAAGTTCTAATCAAACCCTGGAAGCAGAGGCAGAGAGCAACTATGTTCACCACAGCCTCAAACATTCAAACAAACATGGGGATATTTATAAATGACATATTACTGTCAAAAGAATTCGCCAAACACATAGAAATAAAGGTTAACAAGAAACTAGAATTACTGCCTCACGGCTGTATGCCTCCCCCAACCAGTCAAGCTGCAGTTTACATCCATGTCTGTCCAGACTCATATAAGTATATGTCACTACTTAACTAGAGTTTGTAGTAAAGACATTGAGGGAATTTAATTAAAAAAAAAAGGCATCATGTGTATGTCTATTCTGATCACTTCATCCCTGAGTCCAAGTGGTCGTTTCTGGTAAAGTTCCTGAGATATCGTGTTCACGAGAATGGGACGGAAATGGACGGACGGACAACCCGAAAACATTATTGCCTCTGGCCATGGCTGTCTCCTGTGCAGAGGCATAACAAAAAGGTCCTGATGAAATATAATCAACAGGTTTTGTCCTTTAAAGTTTAACTAGGATATGTGATATTTAAGACCTCAATGAAGACTTTAAATGCCAAATGAAGTCGGTTTAAGGGATTTTCGTTCCCTTTAATGGCGATTATTCTGGATCATTCTACCCTTGCTCTTTAAAATGACCACATAATTATTCTGAAAGCTTCCAAAATCATAAAACTACATTTTTGGTCTGAGTCAAGATCAAAGGATACAGTGATTTTATATGTATTTTCGACATGAAAACACCTGTGTCTTTCAACACTTTTTTCCTTCCCGAGCCTGTGTCTGGCCCTCAGCCCAAAGCCCACAGTAGATGTAAATCTTATTTTAAAAGAAACATACACAAAACAGGACACAAATATATAGTGTTTATTTTTTTAAACAAGGCTAAATAATTTCCTAAAATAGCTGTGCACTGTAGCTTTTACCAAACTTTATATTTTCAGCCGCAGAGTTGGTGTGCTAATTGGTATTAACGGCAGCAGAATGGTGTTTGTGGGATTTAACCAAAATAAACTACAGTGCCCATGTTGATCATAATGAAAGAACACATCACCCAGTGTAACAGTATGGCTCATTGGTGTGTTTTTGATAGTTTCTGGCCAAAAGTGGGGCTCTTGGGCAGAAAGGAATGCGATATATCAGGCTTTGGCTACACAGGCAAATACTTGTAAGTAAGCTCAGTTCATTGTTGGTTTTCAGCCTTGTCATGGGATTTGTTGACAGTGAGAAAAGATATAGAAAAACTGATCCTCAAAAGGCTTAAAAGCCCAAAAGTCCCTTCTCATGTTTTTGTCATCAACTGTACACCGTACTGGCCTGAGAGACTCTGAGGAAGGTTTTACTGCTCTACAGAGACATACTGTATAGTGTCACCCAAGGGAGTTGAGGGGCTGTTATGCACGGGGTGCTCTGCAGAGAAGCACACATTTGAAAATGAGTAACCGAAGTGCCCTCCATGCTCAGTGAATCTCACTAATCGACTAGGCTGCGCAATAAGCCATTTTTCAAAGGCTTTAATGACACGGCACTGATGTGAACGGCAAGACTGAAAGAATTCTTAAGGCAGATAATTGTTGCTGTCTGTGGAGAAAATGTGCTTAGTGACACAGTCGTCTACTGGTACCCTCAGAGTGCAGCTGGAGACAGCCAATTGCTCTTCTAAGTGACATTTTCACTCAAATCGTGAGGAGGAAGAGGAGTAATCTTTCCTCTAAGTGTCTGTCTAAAACAGAGTTATCATCAAGGAGGTGTAATGAGGTGTGCGCTACCCTTTTCCAAGGTGCTGTTGCTAGGATACGACACATACTCTGGGGGCTTTGCTTAATCAAAGAAAAATTACATTGTTTTTCCACCATCACTTGACTCAGTGTTTATCCGTCAGAGCCCAGCAGGGATTCCTTTTGAATTTTCTGCAATCACTGAAGCAATGAGCGCACAGTAACACCTCCTCACTGGTTACTGGTTGTTACTGCAAAACTTGACACTACGACCCCATGGGGAGTGTCAGGCTGGGGTTAAGGAGCCTCGTCCCTGAACATCAGAGAGAAAGATTGAGACAGACAGCTAGTGACAAAGTTTGTGTGTGACAGCTCCGATCTGCTGCACAGCTGCAAACAGACCCAGTGACAGCGCAGTTAAAACAAGGTTGGCTTTAGTAGCTGATGCTGGGAAAGTGATCCCGTCCATAAATGTGACACAGAGGGCTGCCGGGTGCTAGTACTATACACTGAGGAGCCTGTCTTCTGTGAAGCTCAGTAAATGAGTAGATAGAACGAATACAGGTCAGCACAACACCCCACAACTAATAAACTGTTGTACATCATTAAAAAGTGTCAAGTCTCAGTCATGCAGCACAAACTAATAAGTGCATTTTTATTTTCCTGCATGGAATTTTGTTAACCTGGTTTCTGATTATACTTCCTCTATTCTCACTGAATCTCCCTTTATAAAAAGGTCTTTGTAACACGCCCCTCGCTGTGACTAAATCTAGACAGGCAATTACTTCTTGTTTGCCAGTTCCGCAAGCTCTGTAGTTCACTTTACCTTGCGTGCCTCCATCTGGGCCTCCTGCTGGCAGCACTGCCGGCAGTCGGGCTGGAGCTTCGTAAGGCTGAACTCCCCGAGCAGGTCACAGGAGCTGCACAGCAGGTTGCTGGAGAAGCCCAGCTCCCTGCATGCCTCAGACGTCAGATCGGCGCCGTACGCCGACAGCTGGAGAAAGGAGACAGGAGATAAGTGAGGTACGGTGAGAAACAAATAAAAGGCCACGTTTTTATTGTGCGCTTCCTTCTCATATGCAGATGTCTGAGGATAGAAATGCATTATGTTACTGATAAAAGAGGCCTGAATTCAGGAACAAACACTGTGGATAATCGTGTGTTTTAAAAGTGCAATAAAATCCTGAAATAAACACTGATGACAACTAAGTGATGTGTAGTATGTAGTGCTGTGAATAACTCTAAATTACAATGACAAGTTTAGTGTATTGCAGAACCAACATATACATATATTTATCAACCTATAGGATAGCAGTGCTAAAACTACAATATCAATGGAAAAAACACTAATTCTTCTCTGCAGTTATCAAGCTGTCATGAGCAACTGTTTTGGCATTTTCACTTGATGACTACAATTATTTGGTGACCTTTAAGTATGAAAATGAGACTCACTTCCCTTCTGCTAATTGACATATTCCTAAATAATTTATTTGGTACAAAACATTTCATTGTCTGGTAGGAATGCAGGTAAACAGGAATGCTAATTAACAGCATGTTTCAGTCAGAGGCCTGTTCATCCTGCTTAATTTGCTGCTAAAGAACAAACGTAAAACTGTTGAAAATGATGGTCTGAAGATTTGACTGTGAAAGATACTTTGTTTTTTTCTATTTATTTCTAAATAACTCTTTGTTATTTGAATATGTTTGCACAGCACTGGGGATAGTAAAATGCATGACATGTCCTGGTGTCACAGTGAATAACAGAGGACTCAGCTGCTGTTGCTGACTGCTTTGTTTTCCTTGACACGTAATCTGTTTTATCTTTCAGGATTCAGGGAACCAGCGTTCTCTCACATTTGATTACCCCATTAAAAGTCCTGTATTTATCTGTGTGGTAAGAATTTAGGCATCTTGTATTATGCACTTCCCCCTCTAACTTTATCTGTAAAGATAATATTTTGACTGCCTACACAAGTTCAGGACTCATTTTACTGAGCAGATTTTGACTGTAATAAGAACATGAAGGACACCGGAAGTCCTGGTTTACAGCTGCCTTTCTCGTTCAAAACACACGTTTCAACACATCAATCGGTTTAAATATCAAGAGGGTGGACCCTTCTCTTATAGACAGAAAACTTCTGTTAGACATTAAATAAACACGCTTTTCCACCAGGGTTCATAGTGTTTGGGGTAAGCCACGTCATTTTGAAGCTCCGGCTACAGCAGGACGAGACTCACAAAACCGAACATAACGTTAGACGACTTCTCCAACCTGTTTATCCTCCTTATAAAGCACACCTAAAGGACGCGATACTTACTCGTTTTCAGTGTTAATAAACTCACCGTTTGTAAAAGCGAAAGGAGCCACAGGAGGTAAACCTCTCCCGACATTTTAGATCCTGCTTTGTTAGCGAGATCCACTCCGAGGACCCCGGTATTTGTACCAGGGCTGCCCCGCCGCGCCTGACCGTTTACATTCATAACTGATCATTTCTCTTTTAGAAATGCTCGAGGTTCACTGACATTAAATCGATCAACAAGGTTACAGTAACATCCCTACAAATACATGAGGTATGTAGAAGATTTTAATTTTAATTTAATGTTTCTTGGGCTTTGGCATTCCCAAGGGTCGACTCTCTCTTTCTTCCTCGCCTCTCCGCTGTTACCGCGGTTCAAAACCAACTGCGACATCTGCCGTCCGAGCCCGGGTCAGTCTGTGAGAACCGTCCAATCCGCGGTGAACAGACGGCGGCCGTCGACGAATAGGAAGCCGCGGCTGCGTGGCGGACGGCCGGCGCGTCCAATGGCCGGGCAGGCAGCAGCAGCAGCAGCAGCAGTGTGTGTCCGTGGTGCGGTGGTGAACACACTGCACGGGACGGGACGGCGCTACATGGGGGACGCGAGCGACAGCGACTGGTACCGCCGCTCCTACACCTCGGGGGGACAAACCCGCACTCCGGAGACATCTCCAGGGCTGTACGACGCTCCGCCGCTGGGGAATTGACTTGATGAAATAACCGAGCCGAGCATGAACACATCGCGTTTGAGGTAACCGGAGGATTTAAAAACCACTGAGAGATATCCACACACACACACACACACACACACGGGAGAGGGCCACTCAGCCGCTTTGTAACCACCGTCGTCGCTGTGTGTGTGTGTGTGTGTGTGTGTGTGTGTGTGTTTTCAGTGCCTCCTCCTCCTCCGAGCATGGACTGACCCGATCCCTCTCTGGATGATTTGATGGGGCTGCTCAGAGTCATGATGCCGCCGAAGTTGCAGCTTCTGGCGCTGCTGGCGTTCGCAGTGGCCATGTTCTTCCTGGAGAACCAGATCCAGAAGCTGGAGGAGTCCCGGGGAAAGCTCGGTAAGTTTAACAAGGGGGTGGTGGGGCTGCAGCCCGATCCCACATCAGTCCCGGGGAGCGCCGCAGGCTGCGTGTGAGGTCTCCCTCCTGGGTCAATACAGACCTGTGCATCAGCATCGTTGTGCATTCGGGTCAATACGAGGCAGCGTGCCACACAGGGCGTCCGTCCTGTGGTCCGGACAGTGCCACGCAGCCCTGAAACGTTTAAGGACCTGATGTGGGTGATGTCCTGCTGAACTTTGCAGGACCGCGACACTATTCTGAGCATTACAGAATAATTACAGTCACCCTAATGTGTTGGAGGTTGAGGGGGTGCTGCTGTCCTCAGCCTGTTACCCTGTGACCGACCGAGTGCTTGTGTACTTCATTGGTGATTAATATCACAGTTACTTTCTGGATTAAGTGATTCATCGTTTGTACTATGAGATGTCAGGTAACACTGGAAATTGCCAAAGCCCAAGGTGACGTCTTTGTTGGGTTTGTACAGTTGGAACTGGGGAATATTTGTCATTTCTGCATTTTAACTGATCATTAAAATAGTTGCAGATTAATTTTCTGTCTATCGACTAACTGATGAATAGACTAATAATATTCAGCTCTGGTGTACCTACTTGCAATTGAGATGCAACAGCTAATTTGAAAAATGAGATACTGGAGCTGCAGTCTGTGTTGGGATGGCCGGTGGTGAATAACCAGTGTATCGTTGTGGTCTTAGTACTAACAGGAAGCAGCTTTTTGCTTGAAGTACGTTCTGGTAATATTCTGCATGCGCGGGGACGCCACCCTGCTGCAAATCCTCTGCTGCCCCTTCACCAAACTCTTTCCTCTGATTGAAGCGTGGCCGGCGCTGCGCTCAAATCTCATTGCTAGCTCCCATCAGGGGCTCCGTCCCAATAAAGATCTGGGACATTGCAGGATTATCTCTCTGGTGCCTCCACTGTGGGGATTTTTTTTTTTTTAAGGAACGGCAGAGCGGTGCGGACAACCCGAGGGTGCAGCCGGCGTACCTCAGGGGTTCACGCACTCTTATAATCTGATGAGAGTGGGAGCCTGGCGCTGGAGAGAGGCAGCACACAGACCTTATTCACGGCAGACATTTTGACACGTTATGGCAGGAGAAGCACAGGCATGATTAATAACTTAAACAATGGATGCAGTGAATCCTCTTTAGGTGAGGCAGTTCATGGGCCTGGCGTCGTGCATGCTGGGTCGTTCAAATGGCTTACAGGGACACTTAGACAAGAGAGAAATCGTCAATGTTATTAGTTACATTATCGCGTGCTAAATTTAGTGCTCATCCTGCTATGACAAGTGAAAAGTAACTATTGCATATGTTAAAGGCCGTGCACACCCACACAAGTGTCCTTCTGGATAAGTCTGCTCAGGGTGAATTTGGGTGTATCCATGCCGGGGAAACGACGTATTTGTAAGAATGATAAAAGTGCAGCAACACTAACAGGAGAGGCAGGGAGCTGTCAGTCAAACACAGTTATGAGTAGAGGTTAGAACAGCTGTGTGTGTGTGTGTGTGTGTGTGTGTGTGTGTGTGTCAAAGCCAATTTGAAGATTCTAGTTTCTCAAATGTTAGACTTTGCTGTTTCTGAAATAATAGTTAACTGTTAAATATTGTACTTTGACTGTTGGTCGATGATAATATGACATGTGGTGACATCGCTTTGGCTTCTGGGAAAGTGTGATGGCAAATTTTCACTATTTTCCAAAGTTTTTTGATCAACCGATTAATTAATTAATCATGAAACTAATCAGCAGGCTGATCTATAATGAAAATAATCATTAGTTGCAGCCTTAATTAAACTTACACTGATATAAAACAGAGATAACAATGTTCATGATACATTTGTTGCACATTAAATTTCTGTCAGACATCAGATCATTAGATCGTCAGATCATCAACTGATGAATTAATCTTTTCCTCTCTAGACAGTGTTGACTGATAATTAACCTAAATGAGTAATCAATTATCAGGTTAATCAACTAACAACGCTTCAGCACTAGTTAGGGCTTTAGATAGTTGATGTCATGCCACTTTTACTGGAACTGAAGCAGAAAACGAGTTAATTAATCAATTGGCAGAAAATTTAAATTTTGATGATGGAGAAATTGTTTTAGTTATTTTTCAAGCAGAAATTACAACAATTTACTTCTTCGAGCTTCTTAAATATAAATATTTGGTGCTTTTCTTCGTTTTCCATGTTAGTTAACTGAATATATTTGGGTTTTGGACTGTCGGTCGGACCAGCAGTTTGAATATGTTAACTTTAATTTGGGGAATTGTGATGGCCAATTTTCACAGTTTTCTGACACTGTGTAGATCAACAGCAAATTACTCATTTAGGAAAGTAACCGTCGGCTTACTGGCAGGTGAGTAAAAGGCAGACTTTGTCAGATGAGTCAAGAATGAGGCTGTGTTGGGAAGTTTCCAGGCCAGACTGTGAATAAAATAGCTGACCGTCTTCTTAATTGAATTACGTATCCCAGCTGAGTTTTCACATGCTGGAACAATCAGGCGTCCTAGGGGTATAGATGGCTATATTGGCCCGTGACATGGTTAACTGCTGCTGTAAAGGGCTATACTTTACACCCAGCGAAAATCCAAACTCTCCTGGGCTACACACACACACACACACACACACACACACACACACCATGCTGAAACAGAACCTGAGAGGCCTTTCCCCTGACTACCCACCAGCACGAGAATCTGTTGACTTGGCAAAAAGCGCAATGATGGATGACTGGACTGGGCAGACGTCTGTATACTGGAGCTCTGAATTATGTGCTGCATAGCCAAATAGTTGTGACTGAGGCTTTCACAAGCACGATTGCTGACAGACAGCCACAGGGCCGGTCAAATTACCAGGTACGCCTGCTGCAGGTCCATCTGTGCGACAATAAAAAAAAAAACAGCATAACCATAACAATGACAGGTGGTGTCCAAACCCAAATCACATCTCCATGAATGACTCCTACGTGATAAATACAGAAAAAACAACAGAAGAAGCTCTATGTCACCTTCCTGTATAATGTTTTCACGTGTTCACAATTAACTTCGTGCGGGTTGGAATGACCAGCGTCCTCTCCTCCCAGCGTGGGATGCTACAGCCTGACACGCATTTGAATCATTTCTCCTATTAGACACCTCCCGCAGGGCAGACAGGCTGTGATTTGCTTCCAAGCTAATCGTCGTCCCAAGGTTTCGCCGAGAAGTCTCCTGCATTATAATCATGCCGCGATGCAGCTGCGTGTCCTGCTGTGGGCCTAATCCATTATTCTGACAGAATTTCTCTCCGGCTGCTCCCCGGCACCGCTGCCGGCTGGGTCAACAGTACCGCGGACTGACTGTGCAGGGATGGATGGATGTATGAATGGAAATAAAGTTTCTTTAATAAAGGCCCACAAACGGGGATTCAAGGCCACTTTCCCTGTCAGAGCTGCCATTAACTCCCTCTCAGTTTGGACAATTTCTAGCACTCACCTTGAAGAATTTCACGCTATTATTCTGAAATTTGAGACTGACGTTACTTCTTAATGTTTCATTGACGTCAGACAGGAAAGGAACGGCTGAATTAGATTCACCAGTGATTAGATCTTCTCAACCAGTCTAGAAAATTTGATCAGTTGGTTAGCAGATTAATTTTCCTGCACTTTTTAAACAGCACCTTAAAGTCTATAACCAGAAGGTTTTTTTTGGTCGTCAAAAAGAACCGAAAAGATTAGTCGTGTCAAAGTAATTATGTAAATTGTCTCAGAATTAGGGCCCAGATGAATAATTTGTGCTTGCCAAAAAGATGAAAATCTTAATGCAGGGGATCATGTGGATATCTACATGACTTTTCTTGTGAAATTTATTAAAATAATATGATTTCCTTTTAGTCTTTTCTTGGCACTGATTATGTGTAAAGTTGACAAACTCAAAATTGTAGGATGAGACATCATATCCTTTCAAAATAAGCTCAGTAAAAATGATAATACAAACCACCATGTGGTCTATTGTGGGGAATATTTTTGATAAATTGATACCAGTGCCAATCACTTTCATTTTTTACGATTCCTGTCTTTCCTGGCTGAAAGCATGTTCATTACACAGCTGAGTGCATCATTATTTGTGTAACATCTGTCCTTGCTACCTGCTTTTATAGATTCAAGCCATGCTGAGCTTATTTCCTCAGGGAGAATATTCATAAGCACGGAGAAAACCTTTGTTTTCATTCTCAGATTTTGACCAGCCTTTCTACCCTTTTTAATGCTTTAAATCAGTCAGTAACAGAACTTGTAGCCATAGGTGGGAGGTTAATTTCAAGAGGTCATCTTTGGTATATTGAGAGCTGCGTAAATAGAAATGTTGCTTATAAAACTGTCACCTCATGGCCCTTGTAACTGGAGCAAACGGCTTCTTCACCTCTGGGCCCTGCAGGTCTTGTGAGGGCAGTTTATCATCTAGCAGGACAGACATTCAGAGACTTTTTTTACCCTCAGCATCTCGCCTTTTATCTGCTGGCCGTTTTTCAGCCTGATTAAAGGAATTCAATTTCCATCTGTTACATGGTGATATTTAGTTCCAGATACAAGCGGCTCTGTGATGAGCTCTGAGAGACGAGAGACGCTGTTGAATGCAGAAGACGGAAGGGGATGCATGCACTCATTGTCAAAGTGTTTGCGGAGCTGACGCGAGACTTTTAAGCATTCATTTGTCGCCGCAGCCCGCGGCTCCCGGGCTTTGGTTTGAGTTTGACTTTGATTGTCATGCCAGGCACTCAAAGCCTCTAGCACATCCTCGCGCTCTGCCGCAGAGGGACCTAGGGATCTGATTTGGGTCAGGAATTTGCTCTTGAAAGGACATTGGTCAGGCATCACTAGTCTGTCTTCATGCGCACGCCACGTGGACTTAGATTGGACGATTTTCTACCTCGGAGCTGCCCTGCTGCTGCTCAGACCCCTGCTGCACATCATTCACCCTGTCGCTGATAAGGCCTTGAGCTGCCTTTTTGTTTGAAATGTTGCTCCATTGATGATCCAAGCATCTATCTAGTTCCTTTCACTCCTACACATTGGCAAGTATGTGTCGACTGGTTTCTGTGACTGTCACTCAGGGGCTGCAACACCAAACGGCGGCTTCCTTTTTGAAGCTAATTGGTGACACATCGGTCGCACTCATGTCTCTTCTACAACTGCAGGTGCAAACCCCAACCTCCTAAATGCGTAACCTCCAGCGTTTCTTCCTATCGTTCCCTTGTCCTTTGTGTGGACACGGTACTCAGATTCCCTTTGAACTCTCCCTGACACCCCACATCTCTGTTTTTAGCATCCCTGAGGGTTATAAAGGGTGTATGAGTCATTTGCTTTCACTCTGCACGCTGGCATCTGCTACCGTAAGCAGCCGGTAGCGTCTTTCGCCTGGACCTGCCTGCTCAGTCCCTCTCTGAAACATGGCATTTGAGCGGCTAATGGAGGGGAGCCCGCAGTGGAGATGGGCGTAGGTGTCGGGGATGGATCTGTTGCGGGAGGTTGGGACCAAGAGTGCTAATGGTCATACTGGGCTTTTTCTGTATTGTTAGAAGCAGGCTTTGATTAGGCCAAGGATTTATGGCCCCTTGGCGCACACTTTGTCTGACAGGGAATGTGTTCCTGCAAAGTGGCGCACACGGCAGCAACTGGAGCCGGCGCGGCGTCTGCTGCTGTAGCAGGATGACAGACGGGCTAATCGGGGTGTTATGGACGGTTTCACACCCTGGATGTAATTGGAGGCCGTTCTAGAAGAACACCTCGCTCCGATACCACCCATCACTTCCCCATAGCTGGCCTCTCCCCAATATTCCCTCCCCACCTCTTCGCACAAGCACTTTCTCCTCCTCTCAGTCTTCATCTCTTCCTGTGCCGCTGTTGGGAGGAGGTGTCAGGTCAGTCAACTCAAAGGAACGGGCTTCAAATATCCTGTGGCACCAAAACCCTGCAAGCCAGATCCTATTGATTGAACTTGTGGGGACAAGTAGAGCTCTGAGTGATGCCTGATGTTGAGATATTATTTAGTTGAAGTGATAAATCAGGCGAGGGTCAGCGAACCCCCCCGGCAGAGATGCTCAGCGTGAACAATGACCCTGAGTGCTGTGCTGACTGTTCCTTATATGTGCAAATAATCTGTATTTCATTCTCCACACTCTATTTTAATGATGATAAAAGCTTTGCGATCAAATTGAGACTTTCTGGGACTTACACCTTGCCATACCTAGTTAAAGCCTGCAGGCATCTGACACATGATGGAGCCCGTGGTTGTGAACACGTGACAGCAGGTGTCAGTTTTCTCTCCTCTTCTTTTCCTCTCCGTTTTATTTTTCTCTCCGACACCATTCAGCTCCTCCTCTGCCAGGGGAAACAGTCAGTGGCCGAAGCCGTTTCCGGAATCCGGACAATGTCTGCAGAATCGGGTCCAGACATTGTCCAGAGTCCCCCTTTCACACAACAGGAGATTGTCCGTGTCAGATGAATTCGCACCTACCGGAGATACTCGTTCTGGTGAGGGGTGGCACCTTGGTAGAGTGTGCAGGAGGCAGAACATGACGCAAAAAGTATGCAGCAACCGGTTCGTAATTTTGTCATAAACAGTCTCTTGCCGTTCCTTGAATTTGTCAGACAATTTTGGCGTCTGCCCTTACCGACAGAGGTTCCCGATTCTCGTCGTCTCTCCAGTTAGCAGACATTTCCGGTAGCTTCTTTGTTTAATGATCCGTCTTCATCCTGTGAAGTTTGCATTCGTCCGGTTTTGCTCCAGTCGCATGATAGAAACGTCATCAACGTGCCCACTTGCTCGCTGTGAATTCTCCTCACAGTGACCTGCCCTGTCCCGTTAAATGTCCGGTCCCTCTGATTCGGACATTTGCGTTCTCGCATACAGCTCCTCTGGGTAATGTTCAGAAAAGTTCAGGTTTGCAGGTCATGTGTGAAAGGTACATAATAAACCTCTGTCAAGATTATATCTTATAATAACAGTACTCTCATCCAGCTCCTTCTGGATAGTTGTAAACAACTTCTTTATTTGCGTGCCCGAGTCTCCTTTGTGATATTCAAATCCCTCTTGTGTTTTAATGTACTAACCCCATTGGATGAGCGCCTGAAAGGAGAGTATCCGCTGCTGGCTTCCGAAATAAGGTGTTATCAAAGGAGGAGGAAGTGTGGAGGGAGGAGGGGGTGAAATGAAAGAGATGATTTAATTTTCATTGCGACACAGAAATATATAAAGCCCCGGCTTGTGAAAATCTTAAACCCCTACACAAAAAAAGGAACGAAGAAAGCACGCCTGCAGCATTTTTTACAACCAATTTCATCAGAGCACGGAGGGATAAAGGAGGAAGGAAGGTGGTCGTGCAGCGCTGCCCTTCATCTTCCTCAGCCCCTGGTTCAACTTTGCTCCTATTACTTGTAGAGGTGGCTTAAAGCTGCCTTTATCTTGTTTTCCTGTAATGTGTCTAACACCAGGCGTCCTCAGGGACCAGCTGTTAAGGTGGTGTTACTAGTTTCCTTTCCTTGTTCCGTCCCCTCAGTGTGCCGAATGGTGTGAGCAGCATTGCTAAATTGCCTGAAATTCAACTTGAAGTTCATTAGACAGAATACATAATAGTACATGGCAAACAGCTGTGTGTGTGTGTGTGTGTGTGTGTGTGTGTGTGTGTGTGTGTGTGTGTGCACCTTATTAATGAAGTATCTGGGTTGCTGAATATTCAGCTCCCACACTCAGTCTGTCCCCTGCTGAGTGAGGATCAGTAGATTTATGTGCATATGCATCAGTTTCTCTTTGTTTATGGTGTTCATGGTTTTTCTAAGCCATTTTACATCAACTTCAACTCAGTCAGTAATGCTACACACAACGTTGATCGATAAAACGTTTTTTATTAGACTTGTGTCTGCATCTATCCTCTGACTGATATCAACTCCAACACACTGTATTAATATTGCAGCTAATTCTGACCTTATTAAACCAGACATGATTGATCAATGATAAATACTGTGTCTTTGCCACTGTTGTAAAAAAAAAATAATGTAAATACAGTTGTATAAACTTTTATAAGCCAGTTACTTTTTGGATGAATCCATCAATCTTCTCACCCATTAAATGTCAGAAAAATTGTGAAAATCCCTACCACAAACTCCAAGAGCCCATGGTAATGTCTTTTCATTGCTTGTTTATTCAATTTGCAGTGATTGAGTGCTATATATTTACATACATTCATATTAGCCTAGCAAATAACACATAATGAAATTGGTCTTGGAATGTGCCCTGAATATAAATAAAGAAAAGTAGAGAAAAAAGCATGCAAGACTAATATATTTTAATATAGTGATATAGTCACCAAAAATCTTTACTTTTCTCATGAACACTGAGCTTAGCTTTGATTGATGTTGTAGCAGAGTTTGTTATTAGAATAATAAAAGTGCACATTCTCACCTGTAAATCAGAATATGTGAAATATATATATTTTTTTAAACACCACCAATCACACGTAGGGCATCCTCCAACGTGGCCATCATTGCCGAAACCTGGCTCCTTCACTGCCCGCAGTGTTACTTCACCACAAAGAGGGATGTGTTATGCTGGTAGCAGCTAATGTAGTCTCGGGCTGTTAACTTGGAGCAGAGATGAGGATGTCTGATAAGCTCCGAACCTCCAGATTAGTTTTTCATTTTCAAACTTGTCTTCAGACCCGACCAACAGTGACTCAAGTGACTTCACTTGAGGCAGTTTCTAAGACTCCATGCGGCGCCCACAAAAGGCTTTATAGAACTTTTTCTTCCACATATGTAGTAGTACTCCCTAACACCTGTAAACAGACTTTGATGTGTAAAATTCCCCTTCAATATTGCTGTGAGCATGACGTGAATGAATACATCGTATCAAACATATTTTTATTATTTTAGAGCTTCTCTCACCTGGATTATGGTGGATGGACAGTGAGAGATTTACTGAGTAAATAAAACTAAAACTGTTGCAGACAGAAATATTTAGAAAAGCGATAGGGATCGTTTTGGCACCACCGTAAGAATTGTATTTACAGCCTCGTGTGACCTTTTACACAGAGGAAACATCTAAATCAATTCCACATAGCGAAGTTTGCAGTAAAAAGTGAGTTCATCCTTTCGCAGTGATTCTCTGATGAGAACGCAGTACCACATCCTCGCTGGATAGATGGCCTGCAGATGCTAAATATAATGAGATGAAAGAAGAAAAGCAGAGAAGTAAGAAAATGAAAAACGCTCAGATAAGCCTGCAGAGATGAAGTGATAAGTTGAACTGGTCTCGTTGCAGTGAAATTCTGTTTAACATCGTTCTTTCTCTGTAGCACTTTTCTGTGTGGGACAGATTCTCTGCGATGTTCACCTGTCCCTCCCACTCATCATTAAATCTAGGAATAGCTGTCGCCTGCTCTGTTTAATAGAGTGTGGAGTTTTCCCCGGACTCTTATATATGCATTATTAATTATCTGTTACAGGGCCAGGAGACAGAGAGGCAAAGGGAACATCATATATCTGGGTTGTAGCTTGCAACCAGATATGCGCTGTTATGCAAACAGCATTTGTTGTTATATTAGGATATGAGAGCTCAGAGCAAAACTGTTGTATTTCAGTGTGAATCTATACAGATTCAGCTACTGTAATTTGCGCGTTTTCAAGTTTCTCCCTCTTGATGCCCTCGGAGATTTGACTGCAGTGTTTGTGAGGCGGTGGCTGAAACATTAAGCAGTGACAGAGACATTCCTGCTGTGGTTTATTTTCTTCTAACAAACACATTTAATACTCTCTTTCTCCTTACCTTGAATCGCAAATGCATCTGAAAATGTTGGCCAATTCCCAGTGCTTAGTCATTGACAATCTGTGCCAAGATGAGATCTGTTCCAATCAATGCCCCCCCCCCCGCTCCCCTCCACAGCCTGTCAGACCCGCCTTTACTTAACAAGACAGTGGAATGATGGGATCTGCCATCTGTGTAAATTGCTCCATAATCTCATCTGACTGGCTGTTTCTGGTGAAGCAGACAGCACGTGGCCCCCTTTACTCCTTCTGTTTTCCCAGACATTATCGGCTCACCTGTCAGACAACCTACGGGCTTCGATCGCACATTTGACGAATTAGGGGAGAAAGTGGCAGGCTGAACCATGATGATAATCATCTTCATCTGTCCCGGATTGTTATCATTAGTGTAGAGACATGGCTTGCATTTAGACCAGGAATTATAAATGGGCCACATGTGGCTGGAGCTTATTTAGTGTACCCTTGAGTTTAGTCGAACAGCTTGTTTTCCATCTATGGTTCAGGAACTCCACGGAGCAAAAAACACCCCATCCTCGGCTGAGGCCTACACTTTCTGAGTCTGTTCCCCCAAAAAAAAGGTCATTTGTGAAGTGTCTAGTGTTAACATCTTCCTCCTCAATGACACTCAATGGATTAATTATGGTCTCAAGACCCATACCCCAAACCACTTAACCACTTTAAACTGTCTGCACAGTGTTGTCTGTCAGCGCTGACAAGGGCGAGTTTTGTCTCTTCCCCATATCTGAGGAATGCTTTGTCGGCACTATCTGACAAAAACGCGCTTGTTTTCGACATGCCACTATGTCACGGAGGGAAAAAAGACGTGACATTTACGTAGATTGTTTGTGCTGAATCCAGGGCCAAGTGGCAGCGTCTCTCCGGACGATAGAGTTCCCACCTGGCATTGTGGGTGGAAATCCGGCTCATGACCTCAACAGCATGCTCCCCCCCCGCCCCCGTATTTTCCTCACCTTTCCTGCTTCCCTTTGCGCCTTCTAGTAAAAACAGAACTACCGTGAAAGTCATAACAATGGGAAACTCTTCAGCTCTATTTATGGTGCCTCGCAAACCAGCGGCCCCAAGACCAGGACAGGAAATATCACGTCACTGTGAAACTCCTTATTTATGAGAATCTGCAATGTAGCCAGACATTTTATTTTCACTACTTCACATCACTGGGTGCATCTGTTGAGTTGAATTGTAATAGTGGAGCCTTTCTTTTGCTTATACTGCATTCAGACTTTGATCCATTGTTCAGCACCGTTTCTAGTGTTCCCAATCACATTTTCCTCCTCTTATGATAAATCTAGAGGATAGAACAAATAGAAACTCCCCAGATCTTCCTGTAGACAACACATTTTTGTATGTTACAGTGCATTGCTGCCTATCACAAAATGTCTTTCATTTAGTAACTCTCAAGGCTGGATTCCCTGCACATTAATCGGATTTAGTGGGATTTTAAAACTTAATTTGAATAAATGTATTATTTTAGTTTATATTGTGTTTCAATGGTGTATATAAATATATGTTTGTTTAAAGCAGTATTAGTTGATTATTTAGCCACTTAGGGCAACTGAACAATCTGTCTTTACAGCTTGGAGGCGACAGGATACATATACAATGTACAAGGTCCAGAGGTGGGGCACCAATAGGAGCCCAGCAGCAAACCTTTACCCCTGGCCACCACACAGGTTTATCTGGCCATCCCCTAGCTGTTATAAACCATGATATCAGATTGTCTGACCATTTTTGTCACCCTCCATCTAACCCGGTCCTTGTCCTCGTCTCCCTTGCCTCGACCCGCCACCTCTCCTCTCTCCCCCAGCTGTACTGTGGAGGACACACCAGTGAATGAGACCCTTCATTGAGCGTCAATGTCACACTTGTGTGTCAAAACCAGTGGGAAAATGCCTTCAGCTTCAGCAAAGAGCCCACCTAAACAATCGCACTTAAACTCAAAATGTGCTTCCGTCGTATCTTTCTCTGAAACAAGTATTAATGTGAAAAACGATGAAATACTGCGTGCAGCATAAAATAATTGGTGTCTAATTTAAAGTTTAAAGGAAGTTTTCTGTTTCTGTGTGCGTGGTTGGGTATGTCTATGTTCCTGCTGTGATATTGAGCTTGTTTGAAAGCTCTGAAGGCGTTCTGAATGTTGCGAACACCTTCACAATCACTCAATGAAAGCGCTCTCGTTGATCCATCTCCTTTTTCAGCTCTCTGCAGCTGCACAACAGACTCCTCACACCATGTTTCACATCCCTCATTATAACTTAAATAACAATGGTAAGGCAGGCCTGAATTTCCCCATTGGCCCCGACTTTATTCCTGTTTCCTCTGATAATCCACTCTCTGCTGAACGGATCCAAAGACTGAATAAGAATAATTAGAACTTCGGAAGTGCACAGTTTATCCAAATGTTCGTGAGTGCTGCAGTGGTGACATAACTGTCCCCCCTAAACCTGGCACTGCAAAACAGCAGCGTGCATCCAAGTCTATACAGAGGGAAGAGGGTGAAACAGCACCAGCAGACAAACTCGATTTTTATACGGCAGCAGCCTAGATCTCCTCCCTGTCATCCTCCATCGATTTTGCAATCCAGCGGCATCCAAGCAGAACCATACAAGCCGTACACCTCAGTCTGCCGCTGATAGCCAATCTCTATTACCCACCTAGCCCAAGGCTTTGGTTCGAGGGGCTAACCCTCTCAGGGGAAGCAGACGGAGGGAGAGAGCTCCGACTGGCGGATCGGAGCGATGATGGATTTATGAGCTGCTTGGAGAAAGGATCATCTTCTCTCCCCCACTTTTATTATCCCATCAGATCTGACGTGATAGCAATAATACATGACGGCCTGTCACATTTTTGCAGATCTGGCGGCGAATATGAATGATGATTTCAAATGCTTGCGTCTAATCAGCCGCGAAATTGCTTCAGTAAATATGTTCAACTACCAGCGCTCTGTCTTCCTCCTGTCTCTCACTTTGAATGAAACTCAGAGTAATAGGCTTGTAGTTGTCACAATGTTTAAGACCCGTGTTGGCTTCACGGTTCATAATTAGCTTTTAATGCACAGAGACGGCTTGAGGGGAGGAAACCGATGGAAATGTGGAATGAAAAGAGGCCTGCTGTGTGGCCATAGTAATTCAGGCTTTTGTTCTCTAATTAAATGACCTCAGAAGGGAGCGCTAAGCTTAAGTTTGTGTGTGTGTGGCGCCCTCTGATATGGAGGTCTGTGCCAAGTGTATTCAGTCTCGCAATGAATAGGGCGTCTACTACAAAGCCTAAGAAGCCCTCTCAGTGCCCGCTTCGCCTCCTTGTTGGTTGTTGGAAATTTGCCACAAAACACCATTTCTTTTAACAAGTGGTTTCTGGGCCCCTTCGCATAGTTCGGGACGTTGTAGTTAGGGACACAGTAGCCCCCGGTCTTTTCTCACTCTCCCTCACCTCCTCTGAAAAAAACTGAGACTGGCAGCCTTCCTTGCAATCTTGGGCAACACAAAAGCTTGAATTAGTGTGTTTATACCATAGCAAAGAAATAAAGAAAGCTTACATGATAATGCATGTTCTCCTGTTTGGCCCTGAAGATGTCATCAGTTCAAAATATGGACAAGAATGTAGCTTAAGTCTGCAACAGAGTTAAAGTGTAAAGTCACTCAATTAAAACATCTTTTTGAACTCCTGGTATTGTGCCATGTAGTAGCTTTTGTCTTATTTGTCTAGCTTGTCTATGAGATATGTTGCTCTTCTCCCAGCACAATGGTGGTGTATGGAATTTAATTTGTGGTGCTCAAAGAATTAAAACAATACATTTAAAATACTTACTAATACATACTACTACATAATACATAATACTTACTAACATCAAGATCTCTTTCAGAAACAATGTCCGTCTTACTCTGGATAATCCACAGACCTCACTGTCAACAGTTTTCACAGAGTATTTCTTCAGTGGAAAGTAGTTCCAGTAAAAACTGTTGACCGTGAGGTCTGTGGATTATCCAGAGAAACAGGGGCACTCACTATGAAAAATAAAAAAAAACATATTTCTGTTGTTTTTTTTTCACTGCTGTGAGCAGCACATTCAAAAACCAAACAGAAGTCCATTCACCTCCTATGTACTGTGGGAAAGGTAGAAATCCCAGAGACGGATATCTCTTTCTCATTTAAAGCCCCTGAAAACTTAGTATTCTCATTAAACATTAAATAGTGACTAAATAAGCAGCAATCAAAGTTAAACCTGAAATAACAGATTTTTTTGAGTGGTGGGGGGGCACACTTTGGGGCTCTGCAACACGCTCTATAATGACATATGAACACCATTTCAGTCGATATGGCTAAGGTGTGAGCAAACTGTCATCAAACAACACATCCAACCTGTACAGAGCAACATTAAGGACATCAGGGCTCTGTGGGAGAGGGTTGATCAGATTTGATTGACAGTGGTCTGGCAACGTAAGCAACCCCACGACTGTCATCAGATTTAGATCAAAATATTGCTAAATGATACATGACATCACCTTTTTCCGTCTGAAACCAGTGGGAATAGCACAGATAAAAACACAAATACACAAATCTTACATTTGAAATAAACAGAACTGTTCTAACTTTGAAGGAAAAAAAGAAAATGTTGCGTTCCTGTAAGACCCCGTCGCTCGTAGTAAGAAATGAGTGAGAAAAAATGTTCAGGGCCTCTCAGACTGTGAAGTAGACTTTAAATTCCTCAGACACCTGGTACTACGTGTAGGACTAAAGGCACCTAATATTTATGACATGCATTGTCACGGGTTACACTCCGACTCAGTCTCTCGAATGTCACGGTCTCTCTCTGTCTCCCTTCACTGTACACCATCATAAAAATAATCCTAAAACGACATTTGAGCCCAAGCGATAGAGTTCCAACATAGCAACTGTTATTGCTGTTGTTGTTGGCTAATGCATATTTGGGATGGACGCGTGAATGAATGTCTCCATTACAGTTGTCCTGCATGCTGACAGCCTTCAGCCATTACAACCACCTGGCACGTCTCCCCGCCATCGGCCTGGAGCAGCAGTTGCAAGCGCGCGGAAGCGGCTTGGCTCCGTCCGTAACCAGATCCAGCTTTGATGAGTGGAACATTAACAGCTGCTCATGAGGGTGTAAGAGAGGGGGCAGTGAGAGTATTTGTGTGTGTGTGTGGGGGGGGGTCTTGTTGTGTATATGCCCACGTGTATTCGCACGGATGAAGGAGAGGGCGGCAGAATCACAGATGACCTCTTAATTGGCCTCGGGTGACAGATGCCACCCCCTAAAGCTGGCCAGACCAGTCCAGGCTGTAACAGTGTCTCAGCAGCCAGGCAGGGCTTTAGGAGTCCACTGGCTCCACTGAGTGCTCCCACGGGTATTAGGTGCTCCAGCGTTGTGCTGCCGCCCCTCCTCACACACAAACACACACACAAATGCACAAACACCCTTCTACTTCTCGCTCCATCTTTCCTGCAGAGCACTCTGAGGCATTGTCAACGCCAGTCAATCTGAGGCGAATTCAGCTGAAGAAAAGCCCGAAGGCTACAAAGACCTGGGCTTCTTTGTATTGAATACATTCCCACTGAGGCAATGGCTGGCTTTTTTTGCAGCTTCATGCAGTGTATTGAGAAAACCCCCCCAAAACCTCTGCCCTCCTCATTTACAGTGTATTGATGTCCCGTAAATGTCCACTTAGCTATCAGATAACTGTAGCCTTACCGTCTAACTACCAACCTCTAACCCTTAGCCTGTCACCTCCTGCTCCTAACCCTTTCACCCTCGTTAAATGATGCCTTTCTCAGAATAAGAGGAAACTAGCTCGGATAAATCATTTCACATTATCTAGGGTCTGTCATATGGCCAAGTACATCTTGGTGGGCTTCAGGCACTGTACATGTATTTGATCTAAAACAGGAACACACAGACACTTCACTCTGCGGTTAAATAAGGAGAGTGAAAGTAAAGGTAGGGGACTAATATTAAAGTTGAATCTGATTAGCGATGGGAGAGGTGGTACCGCAGCGTGAAATAGGCTGCTCGCAAAATGATTAACTAATATTCCTGTTTGACATTATTCTTGATCCTTCGTGTGAAGCAGGAAACGAGTTTCGGCTCTCTGCTCTCCAAAAGAGACTGTTCAAATGAAATGGAAATCCATTTTTAATGGACACACAGTATTTATAAGTATGTAATGCTTTCTGGCAGTTTTTTATAGAGCAGTTTTCTACTCACTTATTCTGGTCCCCAGAGAGGTCAGAGGTCAGGTTCAGCTCCAGAGCAGCACTCGAGCTGGTTGGCGTTTGTATAATGAGTAACTCGCTGAAGGACATTTTGCTCACAAAATCCTTACCTGATCCTTACCTGATCTTCACCGTCCTGAACCCACCCGTTGTCCCTCCAGAACGAGCCATCGCCAGACATGAGGTACGGGAGATTGAGCAGCGCCACACGCAGGACGGCCTGAGGGACAGGGAGACGTCGGCCTCGCTGCTGTCCGAGCGCGAAGACGACATGGTCATCATCTACAACCGCGTGCCCAAGACGGCCAGCACTTCCTTTACCAACATCGCCTACGACCTGTGCGGGAAGAACCACTACCACGTCCTGCACATCAACACCACCAAGAACAACCCGGTCATGTCCATACAGGACCAGGTCAGACCAAGTTTAACATGAACGCCTCCTTTCATCTGTAATGTAGAGTCCGGTTTTATTACGTACATGATATTTCTACATTATTGTCACTGTTTGGTAAAAGCGTGTACTAAAAAGAGAATTCCATCCATTGTAATGATAATTTTTATTTGGTTCAGGTGCGGTTTGTAAAGAATGTGACTGAGTGGAGAGAAATGAAGCCAGCTTTCTACCATGGACACGTCTCCTTCCTGGACTTCACCAAGTAAATATATTGTCTTGCAATTGTCTTATAATGGCAAAAACTGTTTATTCACCCTTTGTGCAGGTGACTCCACCTTGTGGTCATTTACAGCTTTTCACTAACACAGTGTAGTGTAATGAACATTGTTGACCATATAACCTCTGTATTTTTTAACAGAAAAAGCACAGTATTGAGCTCTTAAATCTGCTAACTGTGTCCGTCTTTATATTACATGTAGTAGCTGGGTTCAAGTCCTGTTGAGTACTTCAACCCAATCGCTGTCATTTCTCTCAGGTTCGGGTTGAAGAGGAAGCCCGTCTACATAAACGTGATCCGCGACCCCATTGAAAGGCTGGTGTCCTATTATTACTTTTTGCGTTTCGGGGACGACTACAGGCCCGGCTTGAGACGCAGGAAACAAGGAGACAAGAAGGTTAAAATCCACAAATACTCTCAGCCTTTTTGTTTAAAGGATAGGTTCACAATATTTCAAGTCTGTCTTAAATCAATAGTCGCATGACTGTTGTTTTAAGACAGACTTAAATCTTTGATGCTTTAACTAATTGGACAAGTAAGTGTTTTCTTAGAAAATGCTCATGCATTATGTTTGTGTTTCAGACATTTGATGAATGTGTATCAGCCGGCGGCTCAGACTGTGCCCCTGAGAAGCTATGGCTCCAGATTCCCTTTTTCTGTGGTCACTACTCTGAATGCTGGTAAGGATCAAAACACCCTGTCATACTGAGTCAGAAATATAATATTTAGGTTCTCTTTATACTTGAAATGACAGGAAGAAAACTTAATTTACCTCATATTAATGTATGTTTTCGCTAAGGATGGTGATAATCTTTATTTTTCTTATTTTTATTCCATGAAAAGGCCAAAATCAATAATGAATTGATCCTTCTATTCAAGTATTGTCAGTGTAGCCAAAGCTAAGCTGATATATCTTATTCCTCTGTGCTATAGATCTCCAGTGTTGTCCAATACCATTGCACTTTATCACATGTTGTATTAAATACTCACTAGCGCACCAAACGTGTATTTATCCACAGTTGAAAATAGTCCTCAACAAACCTATTTACTTCTAAAAACTACAGTGCCCTGCTGTTTTAGGAAATTATTTTTTTTTAAAAGTAAAACTTTATTTCCGTGACATTTTTTTTAAGGGAGGCATTGATAGACTGACTCAGTGGTTTTCGCCTTTTCAGTGGGATTTGTTGAATCTAACAAAAACGTAGAATATCGCCAACCTTACACTTTCCTCATCTCAGGCACTTCAGAGAGGGATGCTATATCAGTTTTCTTTCGTAATGCACCATATTAAACCTCATAGTCCTTTCCTATCCTTTCTGCTACACTCACATCTCTGATAACTCTCAGCCTTGATCTGCTCTCTCCACACGATGATCTGTATCAATCTCTATCCTGCCTTCACTCATCCCTCTTACCCTCCTTATCTCTCCTTGAGTCTGCCCTCCATCCTTTACCCATCCACCCTCTTGAAGCAGGTTTCAGAGTGTCTAGCGTGTAGCTTGCTGCGATTTACTAGCAGTATATTAAAGTAATGGAAAGCACCTTGGAAACATTAAATAAATACTGAAGACAAAAAGGTGAAGGTGCTGCCAGTCCTTTAATGCTGTGTTTAATGACGCTTTGCCAAAAAGTTACTTTATAGGTTTAAACAATTTACTTCCTCCTCTTTTATCTAATTTCCTGACCGTGACAACACCTGCCACTGACTTAATTCTTTTTTCCATTCCTTCATTCCTTCCTGCCTTTCTCCTGTCAACCCTCTCTGGACTCACTTCTCACTTCATCATTTTTCCTGTCACTGTACCTTTCAGCTCCCCTCCGCTCCTCTTCTGTCGCTCTCTTCCTCCTCCAATTTCTGTTCCTTACAAATGTTGATCGTTTTACATCCAGCGGAACTGTCACTATTTTAGCAGAGTACTAAGAGAAAACTAACCACGTACAATGAACATGATCTCTGCGCAGGAACGTGGGCAGCCAGTGGGCTCTGGAGCAGGCGAAATACAACCTGGTGAATGAATACATGCTGGTCGGAGTAACAGAGGAGCTGGAGGACTTTGTCATGATGCTGGAGGCCGCGCTGCCACGCTTCTTCAAAGGAGCCACTGAGCTGTACAAAACAGGTGCTGCCTCTGCTAAATAGTAAATAAATATATATATATATATATAAACATTTGCCTTTGTTTCCCTCACCAATATTATAATATACTGAAGAGCAACTTAATTGCTTAATCACATTGCAATGCTAAAGTGTGTGTGTGTGTGTGTGTGTGCGCGCGTGCGTGCTCTAGTTGCATATTACCAGTTTGAATCGCTCCTCTGAGAATTGAATTGTGATCAATATGCACTCATGCCTCTTGCTGATGTAGTTACAGATTGGTTACAATGAGTGCAGCCAGAATGAGTAATGGAGAGTGCAGAAGAATTAAATCTGACGTTGATGTAGATGCACTATGACTCAAGTATGATGTTCATCATTTTTAGCAGCAGATAAACCCCAGTACTCAAGTTAATCAGGTAGGTATTTAATGAATTGGAGTCACTGTTTCTGAAGTCCTGCAGGCTCAGTTGTCAAATTTTCTGCTGACTGCCAATCTCACTAGGAGCTTGAGGAGATGCCTTTGCTTTTCATTTTGAAGAATTAAAGATCAGAGAACACATCAGACAGGATTGAAAGCTGTGACATATTTCAGACATTTATGGATATACACTTATTCAGTTTCTTGTCTGTATGCTAAATATGAAGCTACAGCCAGCAGCTGGAAGGCTGAAAACAGCTAGTCTGCCTCCGTCCAAAATCCACTTACCGGCATCTCTAAAGCTAGCTAATTAACACACTATATCTTTTGTAGTTATTTAGTTTGGATGGGGTAATGTGTGAGGCTATTTCATGGCCTGGTGCGGTAACGTCCTGGTGTTTCCACTGGTTGCCTGGTTGACTAGACTCAGAGAAGGTACTGCTCCCGGCCAAAAAATATTTGAGCAAATAACTCCCTGTTAAACCACAACTCAATGTTTTTACACCTGGGATTTTGTCCAGAATAAATAATTGTTAAACAAATGTTTCCATTCTTTGTGCTAATCTAAGATAATCAGCTCCTGGCGGTGGCCTTATATTTAGATATGAGAGTGGTAGCGATCTTCTCATCTAACGCTCAGCAAGAGAGGGAATAAGCAAATTTCCAAAAATACCAAACCACTGCATTAAGGATGTCATATTTACAGCAAGCTAATTTGTGAATTTATTGAATTTTATTTTATTGCAGATTGTATACATGGACATGGCTTTAAGCTGGAAACCCTGCCTACATTCAATATAATGTCAGTTATGATATTAAAAACTATTACTAAAAAATAAAAGATCATTGGAACAAATTACTGTTTAAGGTTCACATTGTGAGAAGTCCAAGTTTAGCTGGGACATATGGAGAGGAGTTTGTTTTAAGTTGCCTATAAATGGTGCCGATTCATTTTTGAAATGCAGTAATAAAAAAGGAACTACTACAACCACAAACTTCTACAAAGTAAAAGTGTGAAAAAAAGCCTACATTATCTTTAAACATAATAAGTCACATAAATATATATATATATACACACTGAATCATTCATGTACCCGGACCCCTTTAATCCTCCTCTCCTTTCATCACAGGTAAAAAATCCCACCTGAGGAAGACCAGCGAGAAAAAGCCGCCCACAAAGGAGTCCATCGCCAAGCTGCAGCAGTCGGCCATCTGGAAGATGGAGAACGAGTTCTATGAGTTTGCTCTGGAGCAGTTCCAGTTTGTCAGGGCACATGCTGTCAGAGAAAAGGACGGGGAACTCTACCTGCTGGCACAAAACTTCTTCTATGAGAAAATCTACCCCAAAAACTGAAGAGACACACGTCCACAGGAGGAGGCACAGGCTCAGATGTGCAGTCTGAGATGAAAAACAGAAGGAAGGTGAGACTAAAAGACTACCAGTGACTGTGTGGCTGGTTTGTACATGTGATTGAGAACATAATGTGGAGCTGCAGAACAATCCGTCTCTGACGCAGCAAAACAGACTGGCACAGACGTGAATAACAGAGCTGTCACCAGCCAATTGGACGAGGAGCTCGCGTTTTCGTCAGCAGGTTGTGTTACCCAGCAGCCCCCTGGGCCTCCACTCCCTTTCACTTCCATTTCAAAGGTTGTCTGTGCAGCGGGCCTCTGCCGGCACATGTCTGGAGACAGCCTCTCCGACAGCTGGTCAGACCTCGACTCCTGATTGGCTTCACTGTTTTCCGATCCAGACAAAACATTTTCATTGGCTCTGTACTGTTTGGTTGTGTTTGGTTGTATTTTAACTCTTTATTATGGTTGTCTTTTGTATGTAAAAATGGTGACATTTTCCATGGTGAAACAACATCCCCATGCCTCACCACCACTACTAACTTAAAGAGATTTTAAGTGTAAGAAACTGACTACTGTGCTATATTATTGGACTTGAATGAGAACTTTTGAGGTTTTTATGAAATAAAAATCCTGTGACCATGGACTATATACTGGGGCAAGTGTGTATGTTTTATACTGTACTTGATGTGTTTTGTTGGATGAAGGAAGCATTTACACATTATATTATTGAAGTGTGTAAGAACACTAAGGTGAAGATGCTGCTGCTGTAAATATTTACTACTTTTTCAGTCCGGTTCATTCACAAGACAGATTTGCTACAGTATAAAATCAACCCATTTATACTGTTAACGCCATTTTAAAGTTACAGTCTGTGCATTTGATTAGTTTGTACATTTCTTTCTACAATTTCATTTCTCTTTTTAGTCAGAATTTTATTGTTTGTCATGTTCTTTTCACTTTTCATTGTCCACAAATATATAACCCCACTTAAGAGAATATTCTGACATTTTGGGAAATATAATTAAAAAATGTCTTATCTGCTTTCTTGCCCAGAGTTAGATGAGAAGATTGATGCCAATCTAATATCAGTCCCTTAAATCTAAGGCTACAGCCAGTAGCCAGGTATCTTAGCTTAGCATAAAGTCTGTAAACAGAGGAAAAACAGTTAGCCTGTCACTGTCACATAACCCCCTTAACACTGCAAACTTGTTTTCTCACTTCAGTTTTTGTACAGATTAAACTAACAAGATATGTTGTGTTAATTGGTAAGCTTTAGAGGTGCTGGTCGGTGAATTTTGTTCCTTTTTGAACAAAGCATTATATTTGACTCACTTTTTAACTTTCTTATCTTACTCTCAAAATATTCTTATATAATTGCCCAAAATGTCAAATTATTCTTTCAAATATCTGCTGTTTTCTTTGTCTACATAAAAGATGGTGGCAAGGTTGGTAATGACTGCTAATTTGCTTGTGTAGATTTCATCTCTCATTTTCTTGAAGGTTTGTTTTATTGTCTTTTATTGGCCGATTTAAAGGTCTTCTCTACCCTTCATAAATTGCTAACTAATAGTTGCAAAAGTTTACTGTCCATCAAGAAGGTGTACGAATGTGCAGGCAAAAAACATTTCTTCACCTGAAAGAGCTGCACAGAATTGTTCTACTATGTGTACTTTCACTGAAGTATTTAAATATACAGATGAATAGGTACTCATTTTCATCTGGGGACATGCTGCAGTTTTTGTGTGCCTTCTCTACACCCAGCTCTCTTTGTGCCGCAGCTTTGTCCGATGGAACATAAAAACAACATGGCTGTTTTCATCTTTTGACTGCCAAAAAAAAAAAAGAAAATACAGAACATCTATAAAAAAAAAACTGCCAGAGAAGCATGTGTGTTCCTTAATTAAATACAAATGTTTGTGCATCATCATCATCATCATCATCATCACCACCAACAGGTACAACAGCAGGGAGTGGTAAAGACAGATAAAGCTGCTACTGTGAAAATTAAAGCTGGATTATTTTAGGGATGGTATCCTGCAGAGGGAGATAAAGAGCTGCCAGGTCTGCTGTGTGTATGTGTGTGTGTGTGTGTGTGTGTTTATCCATTTTCACATACTTTCCATATCCTAGAGTATTTTTTCAGTACTTGATATAGTGTCTGCAGTGAGTTAAATATGTATCTGCCATATAATTTAATTAATAAAGCACAGAAGGTTGTCATAAACATATACTTTGCCACTTGTCAAGCCAACCAGAATGTATATATTAAACATTCTATATTGTTGCGGTAGCAACTATCTTGCTGCTGATAACAATAAATTGAGAGCACTTAAATAGGAACATGGTTATGTGAAGTGAGAAGAGTCACCAGAGGCCAGAGAAAGTTTTTATGAGCCGGTGCGGCCACTTAGTGTTACTCATCCCTGCTCTCAGATAATCCCTGGACAGTCATCAGCTATTGGACTCATCCCCATTAATCTCAGACAGTTTTCCTGTTACAGCTTCCGAGTTTTGGTCCTCTGACCCAGATAAACATGGGGGGTTCCCCCCTACTTTGGAAACTCAGTTACCGGCTGTTGTTTAAAGTTTGACCATTTAACAGTAGGTTTAGGACTCAGCATTAACCCCTCTGAGGCCCTTTATGAGGTTGTAACAGGAACACCTAAACACCTCAAACTGCACATCTAACAACACCTTGTTGCAGGAGCTATTTGTTAGTAAGACTCGTTATCCAAAATGTGGTGTCCATTGTGATATTTGCGGTCAGGTTTCACATTTGATGCCTGTGATGGTGCTGCTCATTACCTCTGATCCCTGAGGGTTGGATGTCATAAACCAGTAAACAACCAAAGTTGTTGCCCAGAACAACAGACACCTAATTTCTCTATATGTAAACTCTTCTGAGATTATTTCAACCAGTCGTTTGGTTCTTTTACACTGCATAAAAAACAACTAATTTGAAGCCAGTTGTGGTCCAAAAGCAACTATCTTTTGAAAATAAATGACAAACATTAACATATTCATATATTCTGAATTATTCAAAAAGACAGAAGTAGGATGCAATTTTAAGAATTTTTAAATTAATCAAAAATTAGTATTTTCATATAATTTTAAACATGTCTGGAGGAGATCTTCAAGTATTTTTTCTGACATTTTAGTATGTATTAGATAGAAAGACTTTTACAACCTTGTGGGGCAATACCTAATACCTGCCTACCCAATAAAATGTAGTAATCATCCCATTAATCAGAGCATTATTCATATGTTCATATCACATTGTTCATATGTTTATAATGGCTAATAACACGCCCACAGAGCAGTATAGTCTTTGTTCAACTGTAAAACCAGAGCTGGAGAAAGGTGGAACAACACATACATGTATGTTTCTGTTAAAGGCAGATAACAATAGATATTAAATTACAGAAACACTATTACACTATATCATCTCCATTCTTTCCTTCCACACCAAACACTGCACCATTAAATTTAGGTGTTAAATGAAGTTGCCGACACACCGCACTGGTCCAATCCTGTCTGAGGCACCTGTCCGCAGTCAGCCTCTGGAGAGCGTCACTGTGGAGACAGAAACAAAGACAGAGACTAGACCTTTCCAGGGATCTTAATAGGAACACATCATTCATAAGTCTGCCCAACAAGGCCCCTGCCAGTTTAATGGTGTGGGCAATGCTCAGTTTATGAATGAGGAGCCAGCGTTGTTGTCCACACCGATAAATATCTGTGACACCACGCCATAAGCACAGAGAGTGCCCAGTCTCTGAGACATATGGCTTGGGATGACTGTGTCCCTGTGGGTTATGTAATGCAGCAGTAAGTCTTCTCGCTGAGGTGTGACATGTCATGCACCGGCCCCAGAGGAGAGGAGTTCAGTGTTTGTCCTGTGGTTTCTTCATAGCAGCTCCCCCTGATCTATCTGGCCTGGCAGCTCAAAAGTAAACTCTGACTCTGATTATAGTTATTTCTATTTTATGCTACTTTATACTTCCATTCCACCAGGCTACGTTTCAGAGGGAAATACTGTTCTTTTTACCCCATTACATTTATCTGACAATTATCAATACTTGTTACTTTGCAAATTAAGATTTAACATACAAATCGTATGGTCAACTCAAAATATGATGCACTGTTATATAAGTTACATCCACCTCGTCCAACTGTAATGTTAATATAACAAATAAAGGCATAAAATAATACAATATTTATAAATATAAATATATAGCATTTTGGAAAGGGCCATTTTGAATAGTTTTATGTTTGAGTGATCTCATTCAAGTATATTTTGCTGATAATATGCACTTACACTTAGGTAACATTTTGAATGCCTATATTTTGCTTGTAATTTAGTATTTTGACATACATGTATTGCTAATTTTAAGATCTGTCCATCCCTGCAGGAGCCTTTCAGCCTGAGTCGCCTACTTTTACTTTTGATGCTGCAATTACATTTTGCAGCTCATACTCCTGTACTTTTAAGTCTTATCATAGCAGGACTTTTCCTTGTAACGGAGCACTTTTCATCGAGCCAATTGCACACATTTCAAGTGTTAAGATTTCCTTTCCCTGTGCATACATTTGAATCATTTGAATCATTTTAAAGCCCAACGACCTGAGATAAATGTTGCTCCATCTTTTGAGTCCTATATGAAGTCTGGGGTCACGCGTGTGTGTGAGTGTGTATAGTGTGAGTGTGTGTGTGTGTGTGTAGTGTGTGTGTGTGTGTGGTGTGTGTGTGTAGTGTGTGTAATGTGTGTGTAGTGTGTGTAATGTGTGTGTGTGTAATGTGTGTGTGTGTGTGTGTTGTCCTGGCTGGGAGCAGCCCAGCAGCAGCAGCAGCGCTACTACAGCAGCTCCTCTGGGCGGACTCTTCCACTGTAACCACCGCCTCTTTCTCCAGCCTGCACTGGGACAGATTTGTGCTCCAGCTTTCTTATTTATGAGCGCCAGTCCGCCCTCCAGGAGCCCTGCTAGGACGGTGTGGCCGCGTAGATGAAGTGCGAGGACGACATGGGAAGCCCCGTGAGCCCGAGATGACCGATGATCTGGTCCAAATAGTCCCCGAGTTTTTGTCGCCGGAGAGGGAAACTTAAAACAAGGCTTGTTTTTGGAGTTCCACCTCCCCTCCTCTCTCCCCGTAGGATTTGATTCAAAGGCGAAAACCAAGATGGCCGCCGACTCCGTGCAGGTAGGAAAAGTTGACAACTGTTGCGAAAAGTGCGCAAACTTGCTCCAGAGGTTCGGTCGTGAGTCGGCAGACACTTTTATTTCATGAAAGTTGAGTCGGTCGGGGTTCACGGTGTTGTATTTAAGTGGAGGGGCCTCTGCCAGACCCCTGAGGTTTGTCTGGGAATTATCCATGGATTGAGGCCTGGGAAACAATTATCCAAAGTAACTTATCCCGAAGTGTCCCAGTTTCAAACCGGTCATTTGAGTGCGGAAGCTGCCGTGGAAATGAATGTAACAGCTGCTGTTGTGAAACGTTTCAACACTGGTGTTGGTGTAAGTGAGTTCAGGTCAAATAATGGCTGTTAACTCTCAGGTCTGTAGCCTAACGATAAGTCAACCTGTGTTTCTGTTGGAAAATAAACGGTGTCCTCCCTGTGTTCACGCACCGGTGACGCTATATTTTTCACTTTTAACGCGTTTGACTGTAACGTGGAAGGACTTGCACTGCTCCTAACTTTTTTTTTTTTTTTTTAAATATAATGAGCAAAGTGTTCACTGGCTTCGTTGGCCTAAAGTCTTTTTTTTTCGAACACGTTACAGACCGGATGAATTTAAAACATGTCGCCAACAACGTGACACCAGTCAGAAGATGTCGATCCCAACATGCAAAAGCACGTTTTTTTACTCCTTACAAAAAAGGTGCAAGTCAGTGTGTCATTATAGTCCATGAACAGCCCTGACTCGCTGCTTAATGTGGTTTCACTTGAGTGACGTCAGGCCTGAAATACATTTTCGCCCAAGACCTTCAGCTCATCCAAAACTTTATCTAACCACGTTTTAAGTGCAATCAGTGCACTGCTGTAGCAACATCCTCCAAAAGCACTGAGTCCATGTTAAAGCTTAGACCAGTCTCACACTACTATTCTCCTTTTACAGGGAGTAAACTGTTTCTTATTAAATTGACTGAAACTGATCAGTGAGGCCACAGGTGGCGTGGACCTGTTCACATGTCAGCGATGCTTTGGCTGAACCAGTTTAATCATAAAATGTCTTGTTATACTTAATGGTAACATTTATTTTATTCACTCAGCACAGGTGTTTGCTCAGATGCATGTACGGATGACCCAGCCTGATGAACAGTGCTTTCTATCACGGGTCTATAAAATTAAATTCACAGTAGTCCGTATTCAGTTTGAAAACAGTAATCTGATGACAAAACCGGTGTAGGCTACACCACCTGTTCTCTCTTGATTATGGTGTGATCTCATCACCATGTTGGTGAGGTTTTTAATCAAGATGAGGCAAATGGATGTAAAATTACATTTATAATGATCAAAATTGATGTCCAGTAAAATAAACTATCAAATGTATCAGACTAGTCCCAGCCTAGTCAGACGAGCATGAACTGATGAAGCCTCTTGGATGAGAGGTGAAACGTCATAAAGACATATAACCAAGTCCAGTTGCGTTCGATTCAATTTCCTTGAGACAACTATGACCTGGATGAATGAGAATATTCACAGGAATGTGTATGACATCACACCAAACGACATCTTGTCTTGATCAACTTGAATGATCAACAACAAATGAACCAGGAATAACCAGAAGCCCTACCAACTAAAGTATACTTTCTATCACTATCTGTAGGTACAAAGATAAATGACTTTTTATAAGGATATTCAGATGCAACGGACATTCACTGAATATACTAATATCACATTTAGCATTTATAGTATAAACTAATCTGCAATGCTTATCCCCAGATGGGATTTTGTTTGTATAAATTAAAACCTCATTTAAAATAAAATGTATGTGTAGTTAACACACATCCATTTGGACTGGGTGGAAGTGGAAAGTTAAACGCCGGCCGTTTCACCTCGATATTTCTGAAGTTATTTGTAGAATAATCGGGCTCTGTATTTGGACTCTTGTCAGTGACAGATGATAAATAACAATAATACAATCCCAACACTATGTTGTCAATGAGATCCTAGTGCTTCTAGCATGTTTTTGTTAAGACTTACCATCTGGAAGTCATGCTGTCACTATTAAAATATGTACCTATGTCTATCTTAATTTATATCACCATGGTGGTTTATATGGAGTGGAACCAGATCTGCTCAGCAGAGCAGCAGGTGCCTCAGTGGAGTTTATCGCCCGGTCTCCTTTGTGACATTTCAGCGTCAGTTTTCTGGACACAATAAATCTACTGTCTGTCCGGCTCAGAAATAACCATTAACATTGACCTGAAGTGCAAGACATTACCTACAGTTTGACTTGGCGTGGGATATGTCTAAGGCTCGTGTGAACGCTGCATTTGTAGGATCTGTGTTTATTAGCCTGTGTTGCTATTTCTGGTGGCAGCAGAGCAGCAGGCTGTGCCCAGCACTCCGCAGCCAGCTGTGGGGTAAGGCGGCCGGGTGTCAGGTTGTAGGCTGAGATAGGCCTCGCGCAGAAATGGCAAGGGCTTGGCTTTTTCAGCATGGATAGTGCCTGGATAGTTCTCTCAACTTTTCCATTGTCCTATTGTCTGAATGGAGCTCTTGTTATTGGACTTGGAGCTTTCAGGCTTAAAGAGCAAGTTAACCTGCTTACACTTGAGGCTCAGACCTAATGTTTGCTTTTACTTCACAGTTTCCTTTCATGTCTAGAGCTCTTTAACAAGTTCAACATGTGTAGGTCTCAGTTTCCTTACGTTTGTGACAATATTATCAAGGGTTTTATTAAATACAAATCCTAGATTGCAGTCTCCAGGTCAGTTATAGCTATAAATGTTATTGTTTTTATTTTTTTAGGGATGAACAGTCCTTATTTTATCCATCTAATGAATTAAGCAGCTCTTTCAATTTACTGTAGTCTTGAACAACTTGTAGCTAAAATATTTTAGATCTTCTTTTAATTTGTTCTGAGCCTTGAACATTTCACAGAGCAGCTTGCAGAGCCACACTGACAGGAACAAGTTCCCTCCATCTATCAAAAACTGTATGCATTGTGGAACGAGTGGAAACATTTGCTTACAATCCCTGCTTCACTCGTCTTTGAACCTAATAAGTCTTGAGTATCGGTGTGGCGTCATTCCCCTGACAAGGCAATATATTCAAGCCGCAAGAAATTACAAGGGCCTTACAGGTAAAAGAGCAACTCAAGGAAGTATTGCACGTACAGAGAAACAAGAGGTGAAACCAATCCTGGACATGAGCGCCTGCTCACTTTCTTTGGATATAAGTTCTTTGTTTGATCTCAAATTAAAGCGCAGACTTTGTGGGTCTACTAGCTGATTTATTTCCACCTTATCTGATCGGCCTTTCGTGGATTTCCGTGCATTGTTGCGCAGTAAAATAGGCCCTTTTGGGTGTCCTCATGCTGTCCTCATACCGCATTGGGCAAACACAGCTACAGTGCAAACAAGTTTTCCAAGGCAGTGATCTGAAGAAGAGAGCTGATTTTCCCCCCACACACTCCATTCTTCTACTTCCAGGAGTTTTGACCTCCATTTTACCTATGAGTCATCAAGGAGCCTCTGGACCAGGATATGTGCAAACTATAGTTTCCTCTGAAGTGAGCACCTATAGAGGAGACTGGGGGGGGGGTTCACAAGGGCTGGAAATCCCTTATCTTAGCAAACATGATGTATTTTCCCTACATTAATCTATCAAGAAGTAGAGTAGATGTTTTCAGGGTTTCTCCCAGGTGACTCTTAGCACCCAGATCCTGATGCAGCTTGTTTTATGATCAGTTGAGTTAGTAGATGACGGCCTACATAATAGCCACTAAATATGATGGGTTTTGCTGTGTAACAGTTTGCCTCCCCTCTTGGAGAGGAGGTGGATTTTGTCTTTGTTTGAGGTGAGGTGGTCAACCGCTGAGATAAAACATTGTGGGAAACCCTGTTTTTTCTGTGAAACTGTTGCAGAATTAAAGGAAAGAATACGGCCTATTTGGTGCTTTACTGGCTTGTATCTTACACTTACAGCTTTGCAGCTTTTCACGATGAGCTCTTGTGCGATCTTAAAAATCTTTGTTTTCATTAATTAATAAAACTCACCAGCAAACATCACCAACAACTACACTGAGACTTGAACCACCACTTTTTACTGTGTTTCTTATTGACTCTCTTACAGTTGTTGGGGGTGTCGTTTCAGAGCTTCTCCTCCACCACACAAGTTGCTTTCTAGGGGGGAGGACACAATGGACAGCCAGTGTTATGTTTTTAACTTGGGTTAATTTTAGACACAGTCCTCTGCCTGTAGTGAGATTAGGTCCCATTCTGGGCTGCTCTGACCTCACAGAGTTAGAAGCTAAGAGGGATTTGGCTGTCGCTGCTCAGACGGTTTATCTTCCCTGTTGATGTCAATGGTCTGTGTGAGAGAGGGAGCACAAAATGAGAGAGCTATAGAACGGATACTAGCGGAGTGAATGAGTGTGGCTTTGGACGGAGCCTCTATGGTGTAGCCTAACCTTTTGTGGCGGAGGATATCATTGCTCCTACTAGACAACAGAACTTCAGTGGAGTTCATGAACTGAGTTTAGCTGGTCAGCAGAACATGCGTGGAGTGGTTCATTCAACTGATCTAGAGATGGAGCTGGATGAAACTGAAGAAGTTATGGTAAGGCAGAAACATTAGTAAAGCCTAGAGGTTTTGTCTTGTTGACATGTTCCACCTTTTTACCATCCTCTCCTTAAGAAGTAGTAATTTTAGCAGTAGCCCACTAAATTTAAGCCTCTAACATTAAGCTTATATGTTATTGTTGACTTATATGGTACTAAATGGTTTGACTGCTTTTTTTTATAGGAAACTTCAAGAACTTTGTCATTTTAATCTTATATTCTGTTTTTAGGGTGACTTTGTAACATCTGTCTAGGGACTACAGACTGACAGAATCTAGTGCATTTACAGCACTGTTTCTTAATATGCACTGTCCCTGCGAAATAAACTAGTAAAGTCATGATGGCTTGAATTTTTGAAGTCCCAGATCTCGTGCTAGTCACAGAGTGCTGATGTGCTGTCTTTCATGTCTCATTATGCCCTCATTTTATGAATGGAATAAGCTTATTTCCACACACTTAAACTCTGGCACGGTTTCAGAGGCTTTCAGAGAGCAGCGAGTCCTGGTTCAGATTTTACGTGTTGAGTTGGTTCTGTTATCTGGAGTCACATACAAAGTTTGATTTGAGTAAGTGTACTTCATACTGAAGATTATTCTAAAACATCAAAGGTCACATATGTTGAATAACCATGCGTATGCATAACTAATTGAGCAATTATTAGTACCAGTGTGAGGGCAGGCTTTATATTTTGGTTTGTAATTTGGCCTGTTCAAGCTATGATGACACATTCAGTGTTTTCATATCATAGTTGTAACACAATTAAAATGTTGTGTTGTCCAACTTTAAATTTATAATTAGAAGACAGTTTCAAACCAAAGACCTTTTTAAAGATTGATGAACTGTGTAATGAAATGGAATAAACTGATTATCCACAGTCAAACTCTCATAGTATTCTGTGATCAACTAGTGGAACGTCACCAGTGCGCCATTGTATTCACTGAACTTTAAAGCTGAAGACATTCAGGAAGTAACTTCTAATCCCTCTTTAGTTAAGGTGACGACTTTAAGGATGCAAGTAAATGGTGACTGACAGCAGCAGTGAAAACATCACGTACAGAGGCTACCTCAAGATCACAACACCACTACACTGGGTTGACCTCGGGTTGTGCAGCCAGTGTTGAACCTCTGAATATCATGTTTTGTCAGAAACTATTTTTAGTGCATTTAAGTCATTATAACTTCAGATGTATTCATTTGAAATATGTTCATTGTAGAACTTGTAAAAATAAATATCAGATTTCACCTAACAACAAAAAAATGTAGTTGAGAAACTCAGTGACCGGTGGGATAAAACTGTTACTTTTTTATAGCTTCCTTACTGCTGTCATGAGCTGGCACTCATGACAGGATAAAAATGGATGTTTTATGAGGCAGTAGCTTCAACTGTTTGGAGACATTTAAAGTTGGTGCATGCTCTTTTGTTCTGACAGTTTATGTTGATAATTCCTGTTGGTTAAACGCTACTCATTTCTATAGAATCATTTCTGTCGTTGTTGACCGAGTCACTGACCTGCATGTCCTATCTTCTTCCTCTGCTGTCCTGTGTTCCTCTTCCTTCTCCTCCCTTGCTCACCTCCTCTAAATTACATTCTTCCTCTGATCTACTATTTTTCCCTCCTCCTCCTCCTCCTCCTCCTCCTCCTCCTCCTCCTCCTCCTCCTCCTCCTCCTTCTTCTTCTTCTTCTTTAGGGGGATGCAAGGGGCCAGCTGGTGGCAGAGCGGCTGGGTCTGGGTCACAACCTGGACTTGTCCGACACCATGGTCCAACAGAAGCTGGACGAGATCAAGGAGCAGATCCGCCGCGAGATTCGCAAGGAGCTGAAGATCAAAGAAGGTGCAGAGAACCTGCGAAAGGTAAAATCACTGAATTTGTTTAAAAGTGGAAAGTCTTTCTCTCAAAGAGATACTTTGATTTGGTATTAATTTCTTTAAAAGTTGGGTTACTCTTAATAGAGAGATTTATTTTTAAAAATCTTTTTGTCCCAAGTATGCTTCAGTCTTCAGAAACACTAGATCTTTCATTTCCATAATGCAACCAATAGCATATTTTGTTTGCCCCTTTCTAACGGGTAAATGCCCATGCACATCTTTCAGCCTCCATGCCATCAGTTTGTAGAATTTCATTATACAATCGTTTTCAACGGATGAGTAGTACTCTTTGTAACTAGTAAGCTGATGATTAAAACTGGTGGAGTTTCCCTTCAAACCTTTGTTATTATATAAATTGTAAATTCTCATCCCCTCTCCTCTCCGCAGGTCACCACAGATAAGAAGAGCCTGGCTTTTGTTGACAACATGCTGAAAAAATCGAACAAGAAGGTTGAGGAGCTTCACCAGGAGCTACAAGAGCTCAATGCCCACATTGTGGTCAAAGACCCTGAAGAACTGCTAGGTAATAACAGAAACACTACAGCAAAGCTGCCCCGGAGGATTTAGTAAACATTAACCTGGTAGTAAGCACAGTTGACTTAAGCTAATGCCATACCAGAAGTGAGAGTAAGTCACACATGTGCAAGTCTCAAGTCCCAAGTTTCTCTTCTAAGTTGTCTTGCTTGACTTATAGCAGGCATCCGGCAGAGACAAGTCAAGTCATTGGTCAGGTTGAGCAAGTCACGAGTCAAGTCATACTCACAAACTCATAATGATAAAATAACCGAAGCTGTGCCATGGCCCTCCCCTGCTCCAAGCTCTGTCTGAATGGTCAGAGTGAAAGCATAACACTCCACTCACGCAACATATCTGCTGCTGTGAGAGAGCGGGGACAATAATTACGCAATGTAAAAGTCCCAAAACGTGAGCAGAGCAGGAACGGGAGGGCAAAATAACTCACTGAGCTACAGTGGTGTGAGTAGAGGAAGATAGCAAGCGCACGTACACACACAACTCACACACAGCAAACTTATGTTGGGAGAGCAGGCCGGGACGGTCCCAAAACCTTGTACAAATAAGTTAGGAGAGAGCCTAAGCATATGACAGCTTGGAGCGCATGTATCTACAGTGATGACCATGTGCGTAACATGCTCAGAGCTGCCGGTGTGTCGCTGGTTGCCAAACACATTCAATAAGGAATGAGTTTGAGAAAAAATTAAGACGTATCACGCAGGTGTCGTGGTTAAGCACTTTAAAGCTCTATATTCCTTCTAGCTAATGTTATCTTCACAGCATAATTATATTGTGTATAAAAGTTCCATACAATGTATTTGATTAACAATTGTAGTCCAGTTGTCCTTGGTGGATGGTTTTCCTGCAGTCATTTCAATGTGTCGACTTTCTTGCTAGCAGCCAAAAGTATTTTAAAGAGAAATTTCATTCTGAGCCATACGTCTATCTGAGATTTTGTCCAGGTATAATGTCACAAAACAGCAATGAAAATTGTTGCAATTGCAAAGTATCACTGAGTAAATAATTTTGGCAGTGTCAGAGCAGCACCTATATCAACACACAAACACACAGAGCGCACTCAGTGTTTGGAGGTGACTCACTCTCCAGAGGCTGACATTGTTGCATTCCACATTCCTCCGACAGTTACAATGAGCTGTCGATTGTTCCCCTCGATGCTGTTGAAAGGCTGCTGCTGTGCGTTTGTCCATAACAATGGAATTTGGAGAGAGTTAACCACAACAGTAGTGTGGTTCTATATGGTTTTGTTACAGTAGTCGCCTTATGCGGTATTTGTTGGTGTGCGGGTGAATTCAGGAAGAGAAGAAATGGCGTTTGTCTGCCTGTTACGGTCACATCCCCCCGGTTCCGTTGACATTAGGAAGTGTGTCTGTGTGTCTTGTGTGTGTGCTGGGGGAGGGAAGGGAGGTTGTCTTGGTAAATGGTTATCTTAAGTGGGAACAAATTTAGCCTGACTCAGTGACTCTCCATCTGATGAACGAGGGCTTTCTTTTTAAGTGACGCGACGCCAGCGGAATGTCGCTGGCTATCGCAAAATGATGGAGAGGGGCTGAGGGCAGCTCAGCTCCACAGTCATGAGACAACTTGTTGAAATACGTTTAACTCTCCAATCCGCAAGAGACAGCACTTGTTTCCTGAATTAGGAGAAAGGAGTTGCTCTGCCTCTGCGAGCAGCCAGAATGTGTTTTTGTTCCAGGAGAAAGTTGAGGGGGCTCTGGTTATTCTCCGCCACTCAGCTGAGGCCAGAAATGGACCAGCTCGCTCTCAGGCACTGTCTGGGAGCAGCAGCAGCAGCAGCAGCTCTGGTGCAAGGTCACCAGTCAGGTCCCCCTGTCACATATGATCTCATTCATAAAGAGACTTGCCCCAAGATCAGCAGTTCACTGACTGAATAAAAAGTCCGGTCTGTTTTCCTTCCAGTCATCATATCACATCTCAACCACCCACGGCAGTTTTAGGTCCAGTTCTGCAAATCATGATGTAATTGTTTAGATAGTATTGTTAGCATGTTTCTGGTTGCCTTCTCATCAGATACAGATGGAGTTAATCTGAGGGAGGGTTCCCCTTGTCATCTGTCCAGCAGTGACATCAGCCCTGCAGCTATTCAGTAGCTCAGTATCTTGTCCTCCAGCCCAGCGTGGGCTGAACCATGCTGAGAAGGACGGGTGGGGGTCCTTAAATTCTTGGCTTGATGTGACCTTGACCAAACCACACCCCCTACGCAGAGAGGAAAGCCCCGTAGACTGGATAACATTCGAAGCACTCTTGCACATGTGCATTTGTCATTTTCACAAACAACTTTCTCGTGACATGACTCAACTTGCTCTTAATGTAATAACTGTGACACTACAGACTCTTATTATGCAATGTGGATTTTATGAAAGATAAAGTCAGTTTTGCCCCAAGCCCCTGTTAAATTCTCACCTTGCGCCACAGACATTTCTTGCGATATGTGGTTTGGATAAGCACCTACAATTGCCCACTGTTTTTCCCGTCCAGCCCTGCCTCTCTCACTGTTCGTGTCTGTATATGAGAGGGTTGCCCCAGGAAGGCTAACCTCCCTTCCTGCCAGTTAACAGAAACCTCAACAGTGACGCTCTCTCAGCTTATTATTATTATTATTATTAAGGGTCATTGGAGGAATCATTTAGACTCTTAAGTTCAAAGAATCACATGCTTCCTTTTTGCCCATATCCCGCAGGTGTTCAAAGGAATCATTAGACACCGTCTTGATGAAACATTCAGAGTGAATGAATCACAGACCCGCCTGCTGGTTATTGTTATCTGTGTTTGGCAGCATCTGCGAGAACAACTGATTTTTTTCTCACTGCTGTTATTCTAGGTAATGCAAGTCGGGCTCACTTAGAAGAACTCAATATTTTTTTTTTGTACATCTTGGAGTATTTGTTATGTCATGTGATTTTTTTTTTTGTCATCGTCTAAAAGACTTTCAGTTAAATATTGTATATAATGGGCTTTTATTTTCTAAGTCCTAGTGAGAAAATGGCTTTGCATTTTGTTTGCATTTTGGATGTGGCACCTCTATGTAAGTGTACTCTCTCTAAGAGGAGCTCCTTTATGACACCATAGACTGAAACTGAACTTGCAAGTCAAGTCAGGAGAAGTCAGGCAGGTTTTTTTGCCCACCGTGTGTGTGTGTGTGTGTGTGTGTGTGTGTGTGTGTGTGTGTGTGTGTGTGTGTGTGTGTGTGTGTTCTATGCTGTGCTGCAGTGATCAGTCTGGGGAGGGGTTTCGCTACACCTTTCGTGTCCAGACATGACAAAAAAAAAAAACAACAAAAACAGTGAGCTCATTGCCCAGAACTGTGGTCCAACTCTTTGGGATTGAAAACACTTGTTTTTATTTTCACTTCACTGTGTGTGTGAATATTCAAAAAACACAAATGTCTAAATATATATGGGCCCAGTAGCACAGTGTTATCCCAGCTGCTTTAAGGGTCTAGACAGAAAGCGTGATTAAATAAAGTTTCAAATTTACATTGTTGTGGATATATCATTGTCATAAGAGTTTAGTGTAGCTGTAGTAGCTATCTGCAAGTTCCGACTTGTTTTTTGTTTTGTTTTGTTTTGTTTCAGTTGCTCAGAATAGAGATGGCCGTGGGGTTTCCCTCTGCTCTTAAAGTTTGAAAAGACTTAAGGAGAGAGCCAGTGAGATAACAGAAACATTTCCTTTGAATTAGCAGTCGTTGATCAAGTTCAAATCTAACTAAATATTTATGCTCTGCGTTCCTTTTTGATGAGTTGTAATCACGTTTCTATTTTCTGTGTCTACAGTGAAGCAAAAAAGTTGTGTGAAAGACACATCAGATCCAATCAAAGTCTCACTCTGACTGTATTTATTGATCGAAATTTCTGCTTTATGTCAAATCTTAATGCTGTTGACGTGTAATTATTTTTGTGTCGGGAGTAAGTCAATTGAAGTCTTGTGCTAACAAACTTCATCAAATTATAAACAGCAGATCTTTCTGGATACATTATGTGACTACTGAAGTTGCTGTGCGAGACTGTTTAGATAACTTCAAAATGGATGGCAGCCAAAAATAGCACATGCATGCTGAGTTACTATTTACAGTTAGTGTATATTTGTGACAAACTCCAGCAGCACATACCCAAACATATCTGTGGTTGTTTCCAAACGGCCACAAGGTAGTAACTTTTCTTTTTTGTCTTTACGCAGAATGCCCCTTGACCCCAGATACCCCCAACAGTGAGGCGAGAATGTGCAACAGCAGCAGCCGCCTGGCCGCCCTGAAAAGACAGAATGACATCGAGCTGAAGGTCAAACAGGGTGCCGAGAACATGATTCTGATGTACTCCAACGGGCCCTCCAAGGTAGGAATCAGCAAGAGAATGGGAGGGTTCACCTGACATTCAGGTTTGAGCTGGTTCATGTCAGGCTGCCAAGTTTGTAAAGTCAGACACACCAGTTATGTTGTATATAAAGCATAACATCAGTTTCATACAAGCTGGGTCTTACTTCTGTAGTTTTGGTCATCATTTATTTCTGCATTAACAACATTGTGCTCAATTAGTACATCTGGCAACATTATGACATTACCAGAAAAAAATTAAATGGGGCAAGAAATACAAGGGGTAATAAAGGTTTTAAACAAATGCTCATGTTAGCAAACTTATTAGGATGAGAAAATGAGGGTGAACACTAAAAATCAGTTTACAGTCACAGTTTACAAATGAACTTCAGTGTTGATGCTGTCCAATGAGGGATTATTGGCATCATTTCTGCTATAAATGTGTGCTCACTTTCCATTTTACTTTCTATTTGACCTCATCCTAAAGTGGTTTAGATCAGTTCTTTCCCAACCTTTTTAAAACCAAGCCAAACCCACTTGTGAGTCCTAAGTGTTACATTTGTGACCAGTTTAATCAAAAAAAAATTCCCCTTGTTTAATTTAATTAGTTTCTGGGGGCTAATAAGAGGAGAAATGTCCACACAATTATTACAAGGAGAAAGAAATCAAAGATTAGAGGAAAGTCTGAAAAAGAAATGCTGTTAATCCTCTCCTGACCTGTTAGATTTATCTTGCAATCCCTTGTGGGGGTTCGGACCCCAAGGTTGGGAACCACAGTTTTAGAAGCAAGTGAACAAAAAAAAAATGTCTAAATGTCTGACCGCTTGTGTTTCTTGACTATTTGGACACCATTGTTGCGATATTGTTGTGTTCCCTGATCTCAGCTATTACTTTGGTAAACCAATGTTATCAACTGATTATGACCGGAACTACAAAAACAAGACTCAAGTGGTGATATAGTAGGCAGGTAGTAGTGATTCCTTGGCATTTCAAGAGGAGTAACAGAAGCCACCATAACACTAATTGATTTTAGTCACCATCATCAGATTTTATTTACCTGTGACATTCTTATTCTGTAGAATTGGCCTCCCCACATTAGTCTCACTGGCTGAATTTACTTAATTTTCCACTATTATTGGAAAACTCTCTTTCTTCATCATGCCAATCCTACTTCTTCACACCACCAAGGAATCTAAAGACCACAGGACAGAGTTGTATCATCTGCCACGGGTTGTAAATGGTTTCCAGACTCATTATCACCATTGCTGATTATTTATTTTTAAAACTTAAGGTAACACAAGTGTCCTTTTTAGAAAGGTAGCGTGGTCACAATCACATGGAAACACTGGCTCCCAGTTTAAAAAACAGTTCCCAGTCTGCAAATGGTAGAATGATACATGTCAGCTTATACAGCTTCACCGTAGGGGAGGAGGAAACATGAGAAGGCGCTGACACATACTGTGTGTCATATGCACCGCTGTTTGCTCACAAAGCTCTTACGGTCCTTGTGGCCCCTCTAATGACCAGAGAAAGAAAAACTATAATTTCGTTGGGAGTTGTGGGTAAGTCACCAGGACTAATAACAGCTGGAGCACTGAGAGCCGCTCATGCTCGTCTTGGCTGTTGTGCCTGTCAGTAGTAATTGAAGCCACTTTGTAGTAGACAGGTTAGTATAGTGTAGGTGTCAGAGTGTCATCTCTACTTTGCCAGTGATTATAATTCTGCTATTCATCATATGTTTCTGTGGATGCCAAGTGTAATTGAATGTAGCATGGATTAATTAAATGTCTCATGCCTTGAAAATCCCTTTTTAAAGGGATAATTTGACATTTGGGAAATGCGCTTATTCTCTTTTCTGGCGATGGTTAGGTGAGAAGATAAATACCTCTCATGTCTGTACAGTAAATGTAAAGCTACAGCTAGCAGCCAGTTAGCTTAGTTTAGCACAAGGATTGGACACCGAGGGAAACGGGTACCCTGCCTCTGTCCAACAGACAAACCAGCACCTTTTAAAATGTATTATTTAACATGTTATATCTTGTTTGTTTAATTCACTCAGAAATTGGAAGCATAAACGGTGTTATGTGCTGGACTATTTTTTTTTGGCCCAATCCAAGAAATAGTTCAGAAAGTCACTGAGCCTGGCAAAGGAAAAAAAATGTGTTTTTGACTTTATTGAGATGAAGTATTTCCTTGAATACTTAGTATTGAGTATTTCTTTTAAAATGGACTTACATGAGAGAGCCTTAGTGTTTAGCTGTAGTACAGTAAACAGGACTGAAAACTGCCACATGACCCCGGCTGTCTGTCTGACAAGGGGAGGTTGTTACGAAACACTGTGACCTTCCCAGGTCAGACAGACAGAAAGAGGCACCTTCCAGTTGGAAATAGTCCTGTCCTGATGTCAGAGAGGAAATGCCTGCTGGACAGAGGTCTTTCCTGCACGCGGCGCCGTCAACAACCAGGATTTAAACTTCAGAGGAATTCTGGGTGGAGTTTGTGCGCGCGTGTGTGTGTGTGTGTGTGTGTGTGTGTGTGTGCGTGTGTGCGTATGAGAGGGTCAGCAATTACAACACACAATGAGAGTCCACCTTCTTTTTTGATGAATAAGATTTTCCATGTGGTCACTCAGTTTTTAGCTCCAATTAAGGGCATGAACTGGCATCCCGTCTGTTTGTGTTCCACACCACAATAAAGCACAGTAAGTGATGAATGATGGTGTGCAATTAGGGTCATCTGTAAAGTCCTGATGTCCAAATTATACTGGGAAGGCCACACATTATTAAAACCTTTTTTGATTCAAACATCAATGTATATTAATGTGTATCAAAGTGTGTTGATTTAGCGAGATTTCCCCACCAACAGAGTCATTGTTCAATATCTAATTTTGTTCACAGGATCGTAAGCTGCTAGCGACTGCCCAGCAGATGCTTCAGGACAGCAAGACAAAGATCGAGTTTATCAGGATGCAGATCCTCAAGGCCAGCCAGGCCAGCGAGCTGAGCTTCGAGAACAATGATGTGATGGGTGAGCCTTCCCTTGCATCCAGTGATCGATTAGAATTTGTCAGCTTGACTTTTGAGGAGAAATGCATCTATTCAATGCACACCAATTATGTCTAAATTAAAGAGTCATGTCCTTCCTTGTCCTCCAGACAAGCCCATCATCAGCCCGTTAGACCTACGGGTGGAGGAGCTGTGTCACCATGCCCAGATAGAGTCAGCCGTGGCAGAGGGAGCCAAGAACGTCATGAAACTCCTGGGCACAGGAAAAGTCACAGAAAAAAGAGCACATTCAGAGGTAGATGTTTGTGTTTGCATGTGTGTGAGATTATGTCCATGTAAAATTCGGGTCTCCTGCTCTCTAAGTTTTGATTTAAAAGAAGCAGGAACAAGATTCTCATCACTTCCGACCTGATGCAGTTTCACAGGCTTTAAATGAAACAGATCTGCTGTGTTCCATTAAAGTAAAATGGACCATGTAATTGATATTTCACTCTCTCTTTCCATCCTTTTCCAACTAATTTCCACCTCTTTCCTTTCCTCGCACCCTCCTTGCTTCCTCCGCCTCTCCAGGCCCAGGCTCGTTTTAATGAATCCAGTCAAAAACTTGACCTGCTGCGATATTCCTTGGAGCAACGCCTCAGTGAGCTGCCTAAAAACCACCCTCGCAGCAGCAGCATCGTGGAAGAGTTGTCCCTGCTGTCCTCACCGGCCCTCAGCCCCAGATCCAGCATCATCTCCACACAGAACCAGTACAGCACCGTGACTAAACCCGCCGCACTCACAGGTAACTGGACAAAAGACACAATGATGGTTATTGATTGCACATTTATTATGATGATTTACACTCTGGTACCCCAGCATCATCCCATTGTTCTTAATCAAAGTGAATCCATTATTGGTTTATTTTTATCAGCTGTTTGTTAGCAACCAGTTAAGTTTTACAGAGATACAGATTGCTTCTTAATACTACTTTGTCTGTTATCCAACCTACTATCTTGCTGTTGTTTTTATAACCTAAAATGTCTCCTAAGGTTAAACATATATTCTCCCAAATTATATGAATATGTTCACATGACCATAAGATGTGGGAATGATCAGCATGTTAAGTATGAAGTTGTTTATTTTGTATGTGAGATGTGATGCTTTTTGCTTCCAACCAATTATCTCTATTTCCTAGAATTTGTGTGTTACGTGCATGGAATACTTCGACTTATCCAGAAAAATTCTGATACTTTTCAAACCAAAAAACATGGCAGACTTAGCTACTCCTTCTAGCTGATCAGCTCCTTTTTAATCTTTTTGGAAAGATAGGAAGTTACAAGGATGGCCTCACTCAGTCAAAGTATATTCAAATGCATAGACCAGTTATAATGTGCCAAATGGGATAACTGAACAACTTGGACGGACAGATTGTTTGATTGTATGGATGTGTATTGTCGCACCTCACTTCCAGGCACGTTAGACGTCAGGCTCATGGGCTGTCAGGACCTTTTGGAAAATGTCCCAGGTCGTTCCAAAGCTGCATCTGTCCCGCTGCCAGGGTGGAGCCCCAGCGAGACACGCTCATCCTTCATTAGCCGAGCAAACCGAAACCGCGGTGTGAGCTCACGGAACCTGACGAAGAGCGAGGAGCTCTCCAGTAAGTAGATCTGACCTTGCAAACCCTCTGGGAATAAGTAAATATTGATAGATAGATTGAAAACTAATTCTGCAACTACGTTGAGTTTCACCAAAGTAACCAAAAATCACAGTTGGACCTGTAAGATTGGCCAGCGAAATGAACTTGTCTGTAATAACAACTGAATTACAGTCACAATCAGGGCATTGTTAATATCAGTACTTCACAAATAACATGTGTGCATGTTTCCTCAGATGAGATCAGCGCAGTGTTAAAGCTGGACAACACGGTAGTCGGCCAAACAAGCTGGAGGTCAGTCAGTAACCAGGCCTGGGACCAGAAGTTTACATTGGAGCTGGACCGGGTAACGCGCACACACACTTGTGTCCTTGACCTACATGTGTGCTGTTGACTTAGTGTTGTGTTTGGGCAACACAGTTGGTTTCACATCTGTTTTATATATGTGTGTGTGTGTGTGTGTGTGTGTGTGTGTGTGTGGCTCTGTCCTGCAGTCTCGTGAGCTGGAGATCTCGGTGTACTGGCGTGACTGGCGTTCGCTCTGTGCTGTCAAGTTCCTGCGGCTGGAGGACTTCCTGGACAACCAGCGTCATGGGATGTGTCTGTACCTAGAGCCACAGGGGATGCTGTTTGCTGAGGTACACACAAACTCACACGCACACCAACTATTATTGACCTTCATCTGTGACAGTTGACAGGTCTAACTAAAAAAGCTTCCGGTAGCTGAAATGCACAGATATTAAAAAATATAATAAGTAAGAATAATAAGTTGTGCACATACACATCGACTTAGATCTCTTTTAGCTGTACCAGCTGTTTTTTCTTTGTCTAAATTTTCTTTTCTCTTGTTTAGGTAACATTTTTCAATCCTGTCATTGAGAGACGACCAAAGCTGCAAAGACAGAAGAAGATTTTCTCAAAGCAGCAAGGTGACTCAGCATTCCACATTACCTGACACTTTTTCAGTGTTTACTATTGTGATTCTCACACAGGCATCATGGAAACCTACATTTTTTAAAACAGGCTCGGATGGTGTATGTTATATTCCCCAAATTCAGTGTTTATCTTTCCTGAATTTCCCCAAATCAGTTGCTGAGTGGCAAAAGAAAAGATTATTTTGCAATATTTACCTTTTTATTCCTTGTTTTTCTGTTCCTATGGTTTCTCACTGTCCTTGAGAAACTCCATTACTTATGTGCTCTTCTTCCTCTCCTCTTTTTGTGTCTCTTTTGGCTCTTTGTCATCAGGTAAAACCTTCCTGCGAGCCCCTCAGATGAACATCAACATCGCCACCTGGGGCCGCCTGGTGAGAAGAGCCATACCAACTGTCAGCACCAACTCCTTCAGCCCGCAGGCGGCTGAGACCGGGCCCAGCAGCCTGCCCGGTTCACCCACACCCAGCAGGTACTCAAACACACATACTCATACACACATGGACTAAGGGTATTTAAATGTAATTATTCACTCATACTGAAACTATGAAAAGTAGATGGTGTTAAAAAACATTTCCTACCTTGCCTATACACAGCGATCCGCTGGTGACCAAGCTGGACTTTGACAAAGAGCCCACCCCAGGACCCAAACACTACCCGGCACCCGACGACATCCGAGAACCACTGGTGCAGGATAAAATTCCCGACAAGGAGGAAGTACAGGTACAGTGTTGTAGGAATTGCTTTTATTGTTGATAAAGCAGCAATGAGCTGACATAATCACAGATGGAAGACCGCAGAGCTGCAGCTCAGCGGTTTGTGAGACTCATTCATTCAGATAGCCACTGTGTTTTGACTACTGTCTTGTAATACAATACAATGCTGTGCTGACCTATAATTCATAAAAGTTCAAATAAAACCTCACTATGTATGTCACCTGTGGCCATAAGAAGCATTTAGTCGATTAAAAGTAACAGGATTTTTTTTTTGACTAAACTATATGTTTTTGTATGTAGTTCATATAATTGAAAATACATAAAATGCTCCATTATTATTCACTGCAGATGAATACAGTCATGCAGGTCTTATTATGTAGTGATTATCAAAGACTATATTTTCACATTTGTTCACTTTTCTATCGTTTCCTCTCTGCAGGATGCACTCGCCTCATTTGACTTCTTGAACAAGAGAAACAGCATAGCGGTGAAGCCGGACCTGGACAGAGTGGTGGAGCAGGAGATCCAGCATCCAGACCTGGAGCTCACCGCCATCCAGAAAGACACAGAGATAAGGTAGGAGAGCCATGTGCTTGTTGGGTTTGTGTTCAAGGTCTGTGCAGTTGTCATGTTCTGCCAGTGGAGCCGCAGCAGTAATATGGGTGTAAACACTGCCCCCTGGCTTTGAATCCTCATGCTTTGGAGTTTAACTGTCATGTTGTCTGCTGCAGGCTGGTTCTTTATTCAGAGCACACACTTGATGCAGGTCACTCTCTACATTTAATTCATAATGGATATCAACGTAAACTGTGATCCTTTTCCAGGGAAGAAGAGCAGTTCCACTTCAGTCTCCAAGACTTCAAATGTGTGGCAGTCCTTGGACGTGGTCACTTTGGAAAGGTACGTTTCAGTCAATCATTGAACATGACAGATTAATTGATAATGAAAATAACCGTTCGTTCTAGCCCTTTTTAATTTTCCTCAATTTAATAGTTTGGTTTAAAAAAAAATGCCAAAGTATTAAAAAATGCTGATGAAGGTGACATCTTCAAATACTTTGTTTTATCTTACCAACAGTCCAAATATATTAAGTTTACGATGGTGACAACAAAAAGCATTAAATCCTCACGTTTCAGAAGCTGCAACTGGGAAATGAAAATAGTTTCTGAATAATTGTCTTTCAGCTCTACTCCAATAGGGAAAAAAGAGAAAGAAAGCTCAACATAGGTTTCTCTAAGTGTCTCTTTCCTCCGCTTCCCCTCCTCAGGTGTTGTTAGCAGAATATAAAAGCACAGGAGAGATGTTTGCTATCAAAGCTCTGAAGAAAGGAGACATTGTGGCTCGCGATGAGGTGGACAGGTAAACATTGAACACTTCTGCTGAGACTAGTTATTGGTTGTGCCAAAAATACTGCAAGGCTGAAATTGGAAATGTAAAGAATGTAAAGATAATTATTCCATCTTTAGAGTAGTAGTTGGGTGAGGATTCTTTGTCTTCACCTGTGCTGCTGCGACTCACACGGTCTCCTCCTCTCTTTCCCAGTCTGATGTGTGAGAAGAGGATTTTCGAAACGGTCAACAGCGTTCGCCACCCGTTCCTGGTCAACCTGTTTGCGTGTTTCCAGACGCAGGAGCATGTTTGTTTTGTCATGGAGTACGCAGCGGGAGGCGACCTGATGATGCACATCCACGCTGATGTTTTCTCTGAGCCCAGGGCCATGTGAGTGACCACAGCTCTAACTCTGATCATCCGTGCCTCAACCTGAATCTCACTCCTTCTGCGTCTTGCATTTGGCAGCGCAGATTATTTGCAGGGGCACGTCAGTAAGGAATACTGAAAGAATTTAACTTTCCCTGTCATTTATATTCCTCTATATGAGAGTGGATTTCAGTTTTCTTTATATTCTTCAGTAAAGCTCGTGTGACCTAATCTACTTGGGTGTTTTGTACCTTTTGCAGATTTTATGCAGCCTGTGTCGTATTGGGATTACAGTTCTTACATGACCATAAAATTGTGTACAGGTAAGCAGTTTGAGTACATCGTTCAATTCAGTGTTACATCTGTTGGGAGCATTACGTTTTTAAAAAATCTTTATTTTCTTTAATTTGCAGAGATTTGAAGCTGGATAACCTGCTCCTGGATACAGAGGGATACGTAAAGATCGCTGACTTTGGGCTTTGCAAAGAAGGTAAAATGGAAAACCACATTATACTGAAAGTTTTATATTTCACAATCAAATGAGAAGATTTGCAAAAGGATCTCTTGACTAATATCAAACGGACTTCCTGCCCTGAATATTCTCGTCTCAGTCACTGATTTGAACAAGGATTAAAAAGCAGATAGTGTTCATTTAAGGAGGTTCAGGCTTTTATTTAATGGCCTCTGCGTTGCTTTTAGGAATGGGTTTCAGGGACCGCACCAGCACATTTTGTGGCACACCAGAGTTTTTAGCTCCTGAGGTTTTGACTGAAACGTCGTACACTCGTGCTGTGGACTGGTGGGGGCTGGGCGTCCTTATCTTTGAGATGCTGGTTGGGGAGGTGAGTGCATGTTTCCTCAACATGTTGATGTCATAGTTAATGAGCAATAGTTGATTTTACAAAACCTCCACAAACATTCAGTAATTGTACATACTGTCATACCAGTTTGATTCATGCTGAATGTCAGTGAGTCATATTCAGCAGCTTTTGTCGTGTCTTCATCTTTTTCATCTCGGCACGTCTCTTTTCAGTCGCCTTTCCCCGGTGATGATGAGGAGGAGGTATTTGACAGCATCGTCAACGATGAAGTCCGCTACCCACGGTTCCTCTCGACCGAGGCCATCTCCATCATGAGGAGGGTGTGTAGATAGAGTATTCTACTGAATAATCTCCATTTTCCTCCTGACAAACCCTCACTGTGTATCAGTTTAATATTTACTAAAGTTTATGCTTCTCCTTGTGCTCAGCTTTTGAGGAGGAGTCCAGAACGACGACTAGGAGCAGGAGAAAGGGACGCAGAGGAGGTTAAGAAACATCTATTCTTCAGGGTAAGAAACTGACATTTTTTTCCCCCTTTTTGTAATTTTGTATTTAAAGGAATAGTTTGACACTTTTAATTAGTGACATTTAGGGGTGCTGGGAGGTGGATTTTGTTATTTTTGGAAAACCATGAAAATTGTTTCCCCGTTTCCAGTCTTTCCTATAAGAGAATTTACACTAATGTGACCTCCTCTGTCTGTTACTTGGCAGAACATGGATTGGAACGGTCTGTTAGCCAAGAAGGTGAAGCCGCCATTCGTGCCGACTATTCAGGGTGCCAACGACGTCAGCAACTTCGATGATGAATTTACCTCAGAGGCTCCGATCTTAACCCCGCCCAGGGAACCCCGAATGCTGAGCTCCGAGGAGCAGAACACGTTCTCGGACTTTGATTACATCGCTGACTGGTGTTAGCTTCACCTGACCCCCCCCCCCCCCCGTCTAGACACACACACACACACACGCACGCACACACACAAACACACACAGACACACTGTGAACCAACATACACAGCAATGACTGTAGCTCACATCATTTTAAAACTTTCTTCTTCCTTGCCCAAAATGTTGAGCAAGAGCAACAAACGCGGCTCCCCAAGCGGGCAAAAACTGTGCCATTGAGAAGAAAGTCCAGAAGCCTCCTGAGGACCCCCACTTATTTTTTAATCCACATGAAGAACGTTTTTTTTTTTTTTTTTTAAGAAAAAGAAAACAAATGAACTCTGTTGTTGGCGAGTGAAGGAGGAGGGATGCTTTGTTCTCCTGCACACGTTATTGTTGTCGTGTCCATTGTCTGACCACTGAGAATGTTTTTCATATGAACTCTGAGAAGACGGCAACATCACAATCATGTTATTCAGTGTCACTGTCTTCAGTTTTTTTGATCTGTACAGGTTATATTCAGTCGTGTATTTTATTGTTTTTCTTTCTTTACAAAGCCCTCGCCATAGCTTAAGGACATTTTATTTCGCTGTAAAGTTTGACATTTCTGCCATGTCTGAAACTGGTGTTCGGTGAATTTTAAGTGCTCTAAGCATTCTCACTGAACGGTCGGCTACAACAAACATCTTGACTACTACTGCTTCTTGTCTTGAAATCCACAAGTCTTCAAACTACATTTCTTTTTGTCTCGGGGCCCAGTCTTTGGCCACAACCTGTTTGTAAACCTTACCTGAAGCTTCCATGTCTGCACACAATAACACTCTTTAGTATGAAACCGCAGTCCATCCAGTGTTACCGGCTACTTAAGCTGTTAAATTAATTACCATCTCTTAGTTCTATTTGGAAATTAATATTAAATTAATAATTTTTTCAGAGGTTGTGGTGGACCTTACAGCTTTTTTTTTTGTTACCTCAGTCAAAGTGAAAACACTAAAGTGAGTCGCACACTACAGCTACAGCTACCAAAACCAAATTCATCCTGTCCCTCTTGAAGCAGCAGACAAACAAATCTTTGTGGTTAAAATAAATCCGATTGATGGACTGACAGTGAACCCAATTACTGATGAAGCAAAGATGTGTTGTGCAAAACTTCGTAAGACAAATGAGGAGCTGTTTTTTGGGAATATCCTAAACTCCGTTATTATAGGTCTCTGTCAAGACATCATTTAAATGCTTCCCACACTGTTCTGTGATCAGTTAAATTTTACAGTGGAACCAGCTGATGACTTTCTGTCAATTTGCATGTTATATAGAAACAGACTCAAATGTTGGAGACCAGTTGATCTGAATCACTACAGGGGAGGGCAGGGTATATTATATATACATACTGTATGTACACAATTAAGCTGAAAGCACTAATTTTATCAATAGTTTTTAATTATCTACATTTCTTAATGATGAAAATAGATTGTACAAAGTTTTTTTTATTCTTTGCTTGTGCATGTTGTCGCCAGAACAGGCGAAAACTTTATGGATGGTACACCAATACTCAAGTCAGACACAACTGTTGCTGTTCACCCCGGTGTATAAAGAAAAGAAATGTCTGCAGTCGTTTGTTGCCCATAATGAATGCACAAATTAAACAATTGTAATAGTGGCTTTGCTTTCATTTGTACCCCGACATTGAACTCATCCTAATAGTTTACGATTTTGAATTTTTACCTGCCTTTTGTTTTGATGTGTTCAAGTGCTCACAAAGAGGCTGCAGAAGTTATAAAATATATAATAGCAAAAAAGTTTTTATATAAACATGTTATTTTAAACCATGAGGAGATTACCATGCTTTAATGAAAATCTTTTATTTTTTTTTAAATTACTTGAAACAATTCAAACAAACTAACAAAATAGAACCTGGTCATTTTTCTACAAAAACAAAGTTTTATGTATACAGTATGAAACCAGCCTAAAATTGCAAGCATCAGTTACATTTTCCCACTTGGACATATATACAGGATACAGTATATACACTCAAATGAAATACTGTAAGTGCAGTCTGCAAGCTGTTTGTTTAAGCACTGGAATGTGTCCGTTTTATTCCTGTGAGAGTGCCTTCACAAGGCTTGAAGTCCTAGAAAGGACAAGAGAAATCTTCCAAATCCAACACAAATATGATAAAAAAGAAAGAATACAATCCTGTAAATACAGCAGAAAAATATCGTCACTGTTTAGGGAGCGGCTTCTTCACAGTTGGGGCAGCTTGTCGACAGGTGTGTCAAATTTGAAGTCTGGAGGGAAGAGTTCTGCAGCGCGCGGGTAGATGAGTCGGTATGACTGTCTGATCGTGACGTCTGCAACACCGGCAATATCCCCGATTTCTGTGAAAGCATCAGAGACAAATGGTCAATGGACTGCATTTATATAGCGCTTTTCTACTTTAAAGGACAAACACTTTTGCCTCTCATTCACACAGTATGCCTCCCGATGGGGAAGGTACTGGCCTTGCCCATCGTGTCAACACATTGACAGGAGGAGCGGGGGATCGAACAGTCAACCCTGGGATTAATGGTTGACCCACTCCTGAACCACGGACACCCATAAGAGACGAGAGACATGGTTTAACTCGTCGTACACTTGCTCGTATTGTATGTGAAGCCTGCTGCAATTTCAGATTTCTGTAGCTCAAAAATGAAAACCAAATTGAAATGAAAGATTCTCCTTTTTTGATCCATTAAAGGACACCTCAACAGGGCAGATAACTGACAGGAGACATTTTTATCAGACCATTAAGACATGATGCCGACTCTCAGCTTTACCTATTTCCCTTTCATTAGAAAAGGACCACAGGTGTAAAGTAAAGACTTAAGTGATGTAACACAGCTGCTTCCACTTTTGTGAGGGTTCACACTTTTACCTCACTAATTTTCAGTAGGTAATATTGTACTATGTACTCCACTACATTTATCTAGTGGCTTGTACTCAAGTGGACTTAGTACAAAAGTCCTATAATGTGTTGTTTGCTACTTGCATGTCATTAAAGGTGCTATTTCTGCCCGGTTCAACTATCACTTATACTCTACTATCAGTTAATGCGAATATAAGTAATTTATATGGCCAAAAAAAAACCCTGGTCCTTTAACTAAAGTTGTTTTTCTTAACAACATATGAGGCTATCTACAGTACTGTTACAGCGTTATCACTCACCTTTCTGGGTCTTTTTCTCTGCAGAGGCCTGGGAGGCCATGTAGATGGCGGCTGCAGCCACCGAGATGGGGCTCCTGCCGGGCACCAGGTCGAGCTCCACGGCCTTCCTGGCGATGAAGGTGGCAGCCATCTGCACCTGTTTGGGCAAGCCCAGGTTTGAGCAGAAGCGGGACATGAAGTCTCCGGTGGTGATGAGGTCCACGCTGGTCTCCAGCGCCTTCAGGATCAACTTGAAGCACCTGCCAATCTCCTTCTTGGAGATCCGAGAGACAGCGCAGATCTCTGTCGAGGGAAGGAAACTCGTTTTGCACGAAACTCAAAATGTCTCTTCAGCATTTTTTTCTATGTTGGATCTCTACGGTGACCTCCGCAGTAAAATTAGAGAAAAGAAGGTGCACCAACCGTGCATCCCCACTTCTATAAATAGGATGTTTTCTTATATGAAGCCGTAGGGACAGGAATCTAATTGCCTTTACTTAATGATGGCAAATTAGACACCACAGATTAAATCCCACTGCGAAACACTTAAGGGATTCTGTGAGTGTAACTTTTCCAGGAATAGGTGAAAGCAATTTTCAAAGAATACATAACTACAAGCCACCATGGTATATCCATAATTTCTTTCTGTACTGTCAGACAACACAGCCCCGGCGAACTGAGAGGATAGTTGTAAATAATCTAGCAAACTAGAATTTTGTATCATTTAAATTGTATTTTAAACACAAATGCTATAATTTACTATCCACTAAGAGTTAAATATGTATTTTGAACAAATTATTTTTGAAAAACCTTTTAATTTAACATGAAATAAAAAAATCAAGATGGTGAATACTTTTTTACCCACTATACATTCATTTAAAGTTTACCAAGGATTTAGGTTACTTGTTACCATATATTAAGAAGAACCACAGTGTGCTTTGATTTTTCTGCCGTCGATCATTCCTCGAGAGCAGTCGTAACTTAAATAATATGACAGACAGCAAAATAAAATAAAATGGTCCATTCTGACCTTTGAATGTTCTTGGTACACCTTCTTGTCGGCAGGCGATGTAGAGGCAGGCTGAAGCGATGGCATCATTGGCTCGCCCCTTCAGGCTCTTCTGTTCATAAACCTGCTTGAATAAGTTGTTTGTTCTGTCCTGTAAAGAGAGATTAAATAGTGTGAATTAATCAAGGAGAATAGAGAAACAACACATGGGAATCACAGCATACTGCCACTCAATTCTGATGGAACAGGAGCATTTAACCCTTCCCCGGATCTACTGAGATTTACTACGTCCAAATAAGGTTATTCCTAACTCAGCTATACATAAGTATAAGAGTAAAGATTATATTGGGTATTGAATCTAAACAACAAACTATGTTTACCAAAGTTAACCTTAAAACAGCTGCACCTCCCTCAGGTCTTATACAGCACATTCCAACTCGGCTGTCAGTCTATTGAGTCTAAAACGGAGTACAGCATATTTTACCTGACCTTGGTCCCCTGGAAGCCGTATCAGGCTCTAATAGAGACAGAGAGAGTTGAGCTGACCTACAGAGGCCCTGTCTCTTATTACCTGTAATCTAAAGAAGGAAATGTCCTCCACAAATAGTGTTTGTCTTCACAAACAGAAAGTAAGAGTTTTTGTCAACATTATGAAAATCTAAAAAAGTGCATGACTTTTTTTCAACACTGCCTTAATTTAATTTTGTATAACTACAACAAAATAACAGTCAAGTCATGATGTTTGAGTACAAGTGAGGCCAACCTGTGTCTCTCTGCCTGCAATTATGGCATTTATATTTTATTTCAGTTTATCTTTTTTATTTAATGAGTTTTATATTGTAATTACATCATCATGTTCATTGAGACACACATATGAACATGTCTTCAAACCACAAATGGTTCACTCATGTGTGACAGCTGTTTCGGGTATATCTGTGGTTGTCAGACTCCAGTCTGCAGTAACAGTTTTCACTTAAGTGATAAACCACAGAATTACATAAAGTTAAGTTTCAGTTTCCTTAGTCTGTTCCCTTGCCCATTTTTGCCCACACGTGCACGGTTTTCATTTCTCTTTTTATAAGTTTGGTTTCTATGCCTAACAGAGAAGCCTGGTCACTGAATGTGTCTGAACCAAACCAGGTAGAGAGGAGGGGTGAAGCACATTACAGAATCGTATTTGTGATTAAAAAATAAGAAAATCTTACTATAATGTTCCTTGGCAGGTTGATGCGATCTGCCATGGTGCTGATTTCTTTAAAGGCATTGAGCATGGCCCGGTCAGAGCTGCTCATGGTCCGCCGGTTCTGGTACTTGGAGTTGCCGAATTCATCAAAGCTAGCTGCGCCTGTTCCCTGTGGAGGAAAAAGCGGATGTTTATCAGTAAAATTCACTGCAATTGTACTTCAAGAGACGACGTAATAACTTCAACTCAGTGCAGAAATCTGTGTCCGAAAATTTGAATATGAATACTGCTTGTTATTTTAAAAACTTTTAATGTCATGAGTATTTCAGCATTTCATTACCCGTACGTGCGCATCAAAAATTTTGGACAGTGGGCAATCACCTTGCTGATCATGGTGGTTAGGTCGCCTCCGTTAAGCAGCGGGTTCTGGGCATCTCCAACTCTGGAGGGATCTTTGAGGGCTTTCTCGTTGGAAAACGTCCTCCACTCGGAGCCTACGTCAATTACACGGTCACCTGGGGAGAAAGGGTTTAGACAATTAATAAGATATAAGAAATTAAATCTAAACCTGGGAGAAGCAAAGATGCAGCACAAGTTAATTTTTTTAAACATTAACTGTCTGTCTTAATGGTTTCTGTTTTTTGATGTCAGCTTTTCAATCTTTTGCATTGATGGCTACACATGTTGCTCTAGAACAGGTTTCTTTTTCCTCCTTGATTGATAAAACTCACAATGAGTGAAATGTAACTGAACAGTAAATAAATCGCCTGCAAACAAACTAAGTGCACACACAAAAAATGTATTCACTGTGTTATTAATGAATAAAGTTTATTTATATAGCACCTTTCAAGAGCAGGCATCACAAAGTGCTTCACAGTAAAATCAAAAAAGAGAATAAGAGACAACAGAGAAACAGACATCCTGCAAAAATACAGGGCAAAAAAAACACAACACAACAAATTAAGCAAAAGCAAGTCTAAACGGATGGATTTTGAGCTGCTTCAGTCCACATATCTTAAATGCTACAGGAAAGAGTTCCAAAGTTTAGGAGCTACAACCTCAAAAGCACAGTCTCCTTTAGTTTTGAGTCTAGACTGAGGAACAACCAACAAACCCTGATCAGAGGACCTCAGATTCCTACTGGTGCTGTATGGCTGCAGTAGCTCTGTAATGTAGGCAGGTGCCTGGGCATGCAAGGCCCTGAAAGTGATTACCAAAATCTTGAACTGGATTCTGGACTTTATGGAAAGCCAGTGTAATAACAAGGTCCAGTGTATGCCTGCTGACACGTGTGGGGCCTGTTACATGCTGTGAGATTGAGTTTAAAAGTATTATTAATAGAACTAGAAGCAAATTTATGAATCGATATCAATATGAATGTTAAAGTGTCCAAGACGCAAAAATCTAGATAGCTTGAGAATAGATGATAAAATAATCACTAAATTCATTTAAAACAGAGCTGTTTGGGCCGGGTGAATGGTAAATTAAAATACCATAAAGGGGATAAGTACGTCTATCATTTATTATTCAAAACAAGAGAAAGACCCAGTGCTCACGAACAGACAAGAAAAACAGCATCTAAACAAGGCAGCAAGTCCTCCAACGCAGCCTGAAACTCTAGGCAGGCTGATAAAATTGTAATCCTGCAAGCACAACTCAATGAGGAGGGCATGTTCCATATCCCTCAGCCAGGTTTCAGTGACAAACAAAAGGTCTAACATCTTAGACTGGATCAGGCATTAAGCATTCTTCTGTCTGGCTGTATTATATCCCTCTGGAGTAATTAACCAGGAGATGATGCCATATTCAGTACGATTCCCTCATGTAAACATGTCTTCCTTTGTCCAAGTTTCAAATACTGTAGATATTGTCTCTGTCATTCTTCAGCTCATCCACAGCGCTCTTTAATTTTACTACTATACTGTATTTTCAGTATTGTGGCTCTGAATCTAGCTCAATCATTTTACACATCATCCCCTTCCCTCTCTTCTTTCTCCTTGTTTCATTAAGTGTATGCTGTGAGGCTGACATACAGAACAGAATATTGTCCAAACAAATGTTCACTCATTCAATTGCATCAAATTTTAGATGTACAAAAGGATAAAAGGTGTGAAAAAGGCGAGCCATATTGTCTAGCCATTATTTTCTCCCAGTTATCATGACTGGTTGTTCTTGGAACAGTGTAAGAGGGTCAAGGATTAGTTTTCTGATATTTTAAGCCTGTTAGGCTTTTTTTTTTTGCCATCCATCAGTCTTTCTAATATCTAGAGGCAAAGTGACTTTCATCTCCTTAGAGGCCAGCCAAAGCTATGGGAGCAGGAACAGAGGGCACTTGAGCTTGCATCAGAGATCGGCTGGCGTCTCTCGTCCCCCATCTGACCTGCCTGTGGCTCAGGGGGCTCGTTAGAGGACGACTGTGCTCCCTTCAGCTTTGTGTTACAGTCTGCATCACATGTTAACAGGATTTCTGCTTCATACACTTTATATCTGCGCCTTTTCGATAAATGAAAAAGTCCTAATGTTCTTCTGGTCTCACACCGAATATTTAATATTATGCTTATTTTTTTTTTTTTTGTGACCTGTGTAACTAATTAAAGGATCAGATCACTTAAATTACAGAGAACATTTTCTATTTTAAGTACAACCACCAATGAGAAAACTGTCCACAGTGAGGCTTTGGATTATCATGATTAATATGGTCATCATCTCTGGAATTGGACACTGTTGAGTTTTTTACGTGTAGTTTTCATGAGCTTTGAACACCACAACATTTGGAGTCTATTATATTGGGATGGTCAGCAGCTGAGATGTCACCAAACCTAACCAAAAACAGTATCTGCATGACAAAGTGCAAAAATATGGCTATGTGATCTGGCTGAATACAACATAAACTGAGGAAGACTGGCAGCGCTGCTAAATCCTGCAGATTAATATCCAGAGGCAGGTTAAATGGCCTTACAGACTAAATAAATAAATAAATACATTTATGTATTGTGGCAAGCTTCCAGATTCTACCTTAATGCTCTGGATCTGTGGCCTTGTTTAGCGTCAAATCAGCTGATGTTCACATGCAGAATCATTTTAAATACCGCAGCCCGTCACACCAAACAAACATGTTCAGGACGACGTGTGCTGAGAAAACTGAATACTGATGTGTTTGATTATCTGGCTAAGCCTGACTGAGATGAAAAAACAAGCACAGGAAACCAAAATGGAAAGGAAGGATGTGTTCTGACACTGAAAAGTGAACATCCTCGTAGTGTATATACTGACCGACTACAAGGCCGCATTCAGGGCAAATCATGTCCCCTGCACGGTAGTCCTCCACCAGTATGGCATCAGGGTGGTTGGGACACTGAACTCTGGGAAGGGTCAGAGCATCTCCGCTACAGAAGAAAAACAAAAGTGAGGTGATCCAACAGCTCAAAAGGCAAGAAAAAGATGCGGAAAGGGGGAGAAAATTAAGACAGGCAAACATGGAATTTCATGCTGGGGTCAGGAAACCAAAAAATGAGGGACCAAAATCCTCACATTAAAGCTGGATTCGGATCATATTTGGGTTTTCTGCTTCAAACAATACAATTATCAAATACTTGATATCTGGCGGTGGACTAATTGATTAATAGACTAATCGTTAGGTTTAATGTTGATATACAAACAATAACACGAGTACTTCATAACAACAATAATAACCAAGACGTCACGATGATGTGGCAAAAGCCAAACAGATTGTCTAATTACTGGGCGTCAAATCGGGGCCACACCAGCATTGCTCTGCACTGCATGTACTCTTTCCACTGTCTCCTTCACATTCACATACCGTTACTGTTAAGACAAACATTTATAGGAGCTGGCAGACAGAAAACACAAAAACATCCGATGGGAGGCAACGCAAGCGAACAGCTACAACCAGTCAACCTTATTCGATCAGTGGACGAACGTCAAAAAAGCTTCAGTCGACTGATGTTGCGTAAAGGCTGCATGTAGACAAGAAAACATCTGCGTGTGTTTACAGAGGACATGAAGCTGGATCCAGTGCTGCTCACAAACCGCTGCGACCCGACTCGTTAGCACAAGTTTCAGCTTCGTACCCTAGCTGTGCCGTTTCGTTAAACGCACAAAGAGCCACAGTGGCGGAAAAAGAACAAGTAGGCGACGCGAGGCGACGCTGACGTGGGAACAAATTGAAGCTGCCGATCGCCGGCATAACGGTGCGAGGCTGTCGCGGAGACACAGAGAGCGACTTCTGGCAACATCTAACCAGCTAGCCAGCTAACTAGCCACCGAGCGCAAAACATCGCACACCTAACGGGGCGTCGCATTCACGGACCAACGCCAGCGTCTCTCACTGTGTCTGACACGATAACGCTTACAAAATCACACCCCGAGGGGCCGCACACACAGAAGGAAGAGGTTTTATATTTGCTGAAAGTTGCTACGCACCGGCTTGTCGACGCCATGTCACTCAGCACTCCTCCCGTGTGACTAAGAAACAATCGACTGCGGCACCTCTATTTATAACTTTCTCTGGTCACGTGTCCGTTGGAGTACGGGCAGCCACCAGGGCCAAACTAGTCCGAATAGACGCTCCGGTTTCTGTGACAGGTTTGCGTTGAAACAACAGCGCGTCAAATAGATGATGACACAACAATCCTGGTACACTCTATGGTTGTAACATAGCTTTAACATGTGGTGATGTTCAACTGTTTTTATAAAGATTCATGTTTAGAGTTTTTTTTGAGAAATGTGTTGTTGAGAATCCTGGAGATCAGGCTACACCCAACAAGTATTAAAGAAACAGTACAACACCAATTCACATAAAATACCAGTAAAGTGACATATAATACCACACATATATACAATACCAATTCAATAGCCGGAACAGAAATATCATTCGGTAATGCTTTATTGAATAGGTCATTTCTAACATATTTCCCCAGAAGGGAAATAACTGTGATTACATATAAAAACACCTGGAAAGTCGTTGATTATTCATTAATTATTTGAAACATAACTCTAAATATGTTAAGAGTATGAGTAAAAGTAATAAGAGTAACCTAACCTGCTGTGTATTGTTCAAGTTCTTTATTTGTCATATGAACAACAATTGCAAAGAAGTCGTTGGCAATGAAAATCTTGAATCTCAGACTCCCTCCAACAATTCTCTTATAGATAGGCCTACATATGAAAAGAGAAGTACGCAAGTAAAAGTGAAAGAAGAATATAGGACATAAGCATACATACAGTAGTGCAGAAGTTAAAATATATGAATTTTAAATATATGTGCATATATACACACACACACACACACACACACACACACACATATAATAATACTGGGGTAAGGATATAATACTGTGGTAACAGGTGTACAGTAATGATAAAATGAACAAACTGTCATGTAGATAAACAGCTTGTCAACAGGTTGTAAAATAAATATATATAAGGTGCAGGTATAAACAGTTAGGGTTAGGGTTATGTAAACAGAGATATAAACAGATAGTGACAGTAAGTAAAAGTTAACCGTATCATTTTCAAGTGAAGTGTCCTCGTGACACTCACAGTTATAATAAATATGTGTGCAGAGATGTTAACAGATAGTAACAGTAGGTAAATTAAGCCTGAAACTCTCTGGGTTACACTGGCAGTTGATTGGATTTAATAGGTAGGAGGTGAACCAACTGAACACTGTTCCTATTTTCCCTATAATTAGTGCTAATTAGTGGAAATTATTCAGACATGACGGACCTGTAAAACAAAGCCTTAATCAGCAGACAAACAAGGCTAGGTGATAGAGGTTTAAAATTGCAGAACTTATGTGAGAGTGACTGTCAGTGCAGTTGCCCTACATGGAAACACAAACCCATTATTAGCTAACCAATAAAAGCAGGATAAATGCTATCATATTTTATACCACCACTTCTGTACTGCAACAACAAATCTCTAAACTGTAGTCTGACTGTGCCAGCCTGTGTCTCTGACTCTGTACCAATCTGTGACTGCTCTGCTCCTCTGCGTCACACTTTCCAGGCTTGTGAAGGAAACCACACAGTATCACAAAGACTTGTTGATTTGGTCACGTCAGAATAACAAATTTACATCTGTCTACAAATGAAATATCAATTAAATATCTATCATATAAACATAATTGACCACTTATAGTATGTGTGGCAAAATAAACAGCAGGTGGAGCTAAATAAAAAAAGTGTATAAGGTTGTCCCGGCTTAGCAGTGATACTCATTGTTCCTTTTATGATTATAGTGATTAGTTTTAATGGACAGATCATTCTGTGTTGGCAGCTCGTAGTGATGTGGATGTCTGATTTGGAACTTGGTGAAAAACAGCTCTGACGTGCCCATCTCATCAGCACTGCAAATGATAGGCAACACCCAAATTTATCTGTTTACTGCTGCTGATGAGGAAACCATGTTGAGAAAATGTGCACGACATGAGCTGTTCACATTTTTTAATCTTTGGAACTGATTATTGTCTTAAAATATATTAATATATTAATAATATATTTTATGAGCATATTTTAATACCACTGACATGGACTGACTGCCATAGGCAACCAATCTTGCATAAATAGTTGCAAGTATGACAGATATCACGGCTACACAAAACAAAGTCAGAGCAAGCAGAAACCAATATGCTGGTATCAGAGCAGAAGAAAAAGTGGCATGTGTTCTCAGTCTGTTTCTTTGTCTTTGTCTCAAACACACATGCAAATACACACATGGTACCAACTACCTCAATGCCGCAAGAGCTGTTTAATCATTATTTCCCAACTGCAACATCATATCACATCCTCATTTTTCATTACTCTTACTGTATGTTGAGTAATAACAAAGGGTCAACATGCAGGCAAACAGCCTGGGTGCAGACACCTGAAGCAGTGCATGTAATCTGACACACACGACACCTGAGAAGCTTTCATTGACTTAATTCACTCCTAAACTAAACCCCTCAGTCTCCCCACTACATGCCCACCACTTACCCTTACCTTATGCTGAATGTCCTACCCTACTGTGTGTGTGTGTGTGTGTGTGGTTGAGAGAACTCTCTTCCTGCTTACAGGAAATTAATTACCATAGAAACTGGTTTGTTGTTGGTTTCTGGCTTTGGCCAAAATTTTGATGATGGTTTATTTTTTTAGTTCTTCTATAGAGAGATTTTACATGTGTATATCTGATGTGCAGTGAAGCAATTAGCAAAGGATAGTGAGTGTGATACTACCCAGTGTATTCTTTACAAATCAGAGAGGGAGGTCCATGCTGCATAATTTATATCTCATTGGGCCAATTTCTCAGCACACTGAACTGGTTGCCACGAAACCCCTCTGACAGGAAACCCCATACTGTCCAATCAGTGCTCCCACTGCCACCCAGGGTGACAACAAACCTAACCATTACAATGTCTTTATACCTTTTCCTTCCCCTCACCACACCACCTACATGTCTTGCCACAGTCAGCATCTGTAGGTTTGAGGCAGTATCACAGCAGTATAGGCTCAGGTTAAGGTCATTGCTCGAATTAATATCAACACTTATATCATATAAACTTTATTACAAATAATATCTTGGCAACAAGTTATATAAGGAATCACTGACAACTGCCTAAACAGAATTAATGTGACCCAAGTCAGGAAGTTAAGTGAGTTTACGTGCACAAATCAACTACTTTTTCCACTCTGTCTTTGTTTGGTATTCTTAAGGGGTCCACTATAAACTCACTCAACTCTGAGCAAACATTTGGCCCTATTGCAAAAAAAAAAAGCAAATCTGATATACTGTGTCCATTTTGCCTGGTTTCCATAAAGCCTGTAAAGAACACAGATAAACTAAATCATCAGTCTGCATGTGTTTATGTACGGCCACGCACCACCTCCACATCTGAACTTGTAAGAACTGGCAGACTATCACACTACATACCCCGGTGGCTGCTTTTCTTTCTTTCTCTCTCCCCCCCCCTTCTTCTCAAAGTACAAGGGTAGCGTGAGCGAGAACAGAGTGCCAGCAGCCAGCAGCCCAGGACCGGTTGAAACCTGTATGGGTTGCAACTGAGGAGACACTTCCTCCACCGGGTGCATCATCAACCAAATCCAGAAAGAGCTGGAAATGATGCATGACTTCAGCACTCAGGGTCCTATTGACTGTTGAGTTTGTCAATACCAGCAATACAAAAGATAAGTTTAGTTTAACTGTAACAACACACTGAGGCATGTAAAACACGTGCCGTGTGCACAATAGGTACAAGTGGGAAGTCTTAATTAGTCATCTGAGTTATTTCTGCCGACATCATGAAGCAGTTTGTGGTGTCTGGGACTGAAACAAAGAAGGGGAAGCTGCTGCTGCTGCGTTCACGTCACGTTGGGTAAAGGGCAGACCACAGCTCTTTTTCCAGAGTAATTGTTAGTCCACTTGTCTTTTGACTGTAATACACCTGGCGTTTGTTCAGCATGCTGAGTACTTACTGAATTTACTATAAGACAAGCGTTACAGCTCTCAAAGGCTACATACTGTAGCCTACCAAAGTAAATGTAACCCACACGCTCGTCCCACTGAAACCTTTGCGGAAAGTGTCTTCACTGCCTTTTTAGTGCTCTGTTTACTGTCTGCTGGTAACAATGAGTTATTATGTCATGTCCAAACCAGAATTTAAATCCAGCTAACATGTTTAGAAAGGGTCTCTCTCCGCCCTGCCCCTCTTCTCCGCTGGTACGTCCGTTTAATCCGCTGTGTTTGTTTAAATATTATATTTATATGTTTCCCCCCAGGGCAAACATTTCATCTTTATCTTGACCTTTCACAGTAGCCATCTGTGAGATCACAAAAAACACAGATAGGCCTAATAAAAAACATATTATTTTCCTCTAAGGCAAGTTTGTTAGTGACAGAGTAACGTCTGGGGTCACAGTGAGGCTGCAGTTAAAATAAAATGCCAACGTCCCAGCCCACTCGTTGTCTGCGTGTCGCCCTGTGTGTGTGTGTGTGTGCGCGCCCGCTTTGTCCCACACGCCGTGAATGCAGCATTAGATAAGCTTGCAGGCGGTGTCTTGGGGAAGTTGCCGTAATGTCGCCGTCCAATCAGAGGCGCCCGTTGCACCCACAACAGCGGTCTGCGCGGCTCCATGTTGGATCTGCCTCTTTTTTTTTTTTCTTTTCTCAGGACTACAGCGCACCGGAGGCTCCGTCCTGCGCATATCGTCCAACGCACGGCCAGGCGGCCGGCTCTGCTCCCCGGGGCTCAGGTGTGAGGGATGCAGCCGACGACCCGCGCTGTCACCGACAAGTGCTGTTGCCCACGGCCTCGCTGGGCCCGCGGCTCTGAACGGGGCTGAGAAATTAGGTTAGAGGCGCACCTGAGGAGCGGAGAGAAAAAAAGTGGCATGCAGGCTGAGGAAGAAATAATTGGATTGAGATAAAGCCACAGAGACAGTGAGTATGGTTTTCCTTTGCTGGGTTTTAAATTTCTACTTCAAAAAAAAAAAAAAAGGATCCAAAGGATATTACTAATCAGTAACTTGACATATATTCTTTATTCCCGCGTGGCCGGCGTGATAATGGTTTCCAGATAAGAAGCCAGTTACCTGGTGTGACTGCTGATCGCCGGATACACGCCGATCCTCAATTTCACATGTTTCAACAAGTCACCTGACCCACAACACCAACAGATAACTTGCTGCGCAAGAACTCCTCACGTGAGGGGAAAAGTCAAAACGTTTCATCATCCTGTCATAGAAAAAGCCTTAGTTCCTCTTGTGGTGGAATAGTCTTGTCTAAATATACAATACGGCCGGTTCGGCGACCTGTTTCCTCACTTCTTACATCTTCAAACTTATAATTTATCCCAATTAACTGAGACTTAACATGGCTACCATCACATGGTGAGGTCAGTTTTCTGCAGTCTGGCTGCACAGGGCAGCGTGTTCCTCAGGGGTTTAACCCAGTCCCCAGAGTCAGAGGCGCCGCTGCCAGGGCCAGCCTGTGGCACAGGGCCCCGCCCTTTCCTGGGGGCCCCCCAAGCACAAAGCTTTTTCTATTTTTTTTTTTTTTTTTTTTTTTTTTTTTTTTCCCTTGCCTGTTTGGGTGTGTTTCTGCCATCATGTAAACAGGCTGAGGGAGGATTGATAATTATCAATCACTGTGCAGGCCACAATAAACGGTGTCACTGTTGCAGAGCATACACATCACTGCTGCATGTTATACTTATCATACCGGGATGCAGTCTAAACACAGCCATCATTTATGATCAGAGAGGACGTTACCTTTTAATCAGCGTCGTAAGAATCGTGAATTAACATTAAACGAACAGAGGGAGATGTGGCTGGGTGGTTACAATGTGGAAGTGGACCCCCAAAGGTAAAAAAAAACAAACAAAAAAAAAACGGTAAAAGTAGAACTCCAGCAAGGAGGATGGACACATGCAATGCTGCCTACCAAGCCTGACTACATCAGGTTTCGCTGACTGGTTTCAGAAAGACAGGAAAAGCACAGATGAAGATAGATAAGACGTGACTTTCAAGTTCTTTAAGAAAAAGAGTTAACCACAGTAGTGCTGTAGCCTGAAAGCTTACCTGCTTTTGAGGCTTACACCGATTGGACATTCAAATGCCTGAGACATATCTTTGGCTATTTTGTACTGCAATTTCTTACATAAATGCTGATACAAAATATCTGTATTAAACTTCTATCAGCTGATAACATTGGCCCACTGGTTTTACGACAAATTCTATTGAAAATCCACTGAAATTGAAAACATTTGCACTACAACACTAATGCACCCACATAACTCTTTAGCAACAAATTTGTCAACTCATACCAAACTTGCTTTGACTTGATTGATTTCTGAAGGGGATGTCTTACTGAGAAGTCCTATATGTTAAAAACTCAATTTAATTCTTCATTTGCAGGATAAAATTTGCATTGCAAGACCTTTTGGCACAGTCGTTCATGCTTGAGACATTCATGATTATTGTGCAGAAGCCGTGTGCTCTCACAGATTATTTGCCTGTTTGGTGGCTGATGGATTAAGTGGTGAACTGAAGCTTTACTGATTTGAAATAAACTTCTTTTTAGCTTTGAAAGGGTCAAGATATCAAATTATGATGACTGTCACACAGACTACTTATTATCCATACCTTTTCAGCCCGTTACTGCTGGCTTTTGAAGATAACACCACTGTGTGTCAACAACTGTTTGTTCTTCCCAGAACATGTAAGGCTGTCACCCTCAATTTCTGCACGTTATATTGTGACAAAAACTGGATCAAAATTACTACGTATAATTGGAATTTCTGCTCTAAAATCTACCATACTGTGAAAAACAATTGAAGCATCTACAAAATTTGAATAAAATGTGTTGAATGATAAGTTTATATATATATATATATATATATATATATATATATATAGATTTATTTATCTTATTAAAGTTTTTTCCCCCTTCTTAAAAAAGCCCCAATTCTACCTTTCTTAGTTGCAAGAAATACTTTCTTGTTGATGTGCAGTTCAATGGAAGAGACAGGACGTCCTCTGCCTCAGTGCGTAGTGCTGTATGAAATATTGAAAACGTGTCACACAACTATGGCTTTTCAGTGCAGCTCCCAGGGCTTAAAGAAGCAACAACTCATCAAGATGAACAGAACCATGTATGTATTTAGTTAGTTATTTATACTGGAACCATATGAATCTTGTGGAAATTGTGTTTGTTTGGATTAGACGCAGGAAACAGATGAAAGCTGATACAAGCAATCCACACGATACAGATGGTGCCTCATCCACTAAATAAGAAAACACAGTGCTTCACTAAATGAAACATGTGTGCCAAAGGTCTTACTGAGTCAGAACAGTCGGTAGACTTGCATCAAAGGACTCCACACTGTTCCACTAACAACATGTTAAAATAAGTCTGGATTTAGCGCAACCCTGGATCTGTGCTTAAACAGCATTAAAACATTTCTGAATGAAACACTAGACTGAGAGGGAAGGGAGTGTTGAATTTAGCACACCAGGATAAGGTGATGGAGCACACCAACACTCAGCAGCGTCGTCACAGTTACACGTTCACACTTTGTACAGCTGGGGGGTTGAATGTGTTAATCTAGCACTCTCTCCACTTTTGGCAACCTGCTACGGATGCGACCCAGAAAGCTTTAACTTTCTGGTGTAGGTTTGTGCTCCATGTGCTGTGTGTTATTTTTGAATTGACCTTTTTTTGTTTCCTAAAAAATTAAAATGAGTTATAAAGGACTGGTCTTGTTCAGACGTTGGAATCTAAACAGAGGAATTTCAGAACAGTATAAAGTAGGGCAGCAATTAGCGTTTATTTTTTAGATTAATTTGTAGAGAAATTTTTGTTTGTTCTATAACATTTCAGAAAACTGCCTACATTGTCATCTTTTATCTCACTTCTGTCCAAAACCCCAAAATATTTGGTTTACAGTTGTGTGAAACAGGGAAAAGCATTGGTGAAACAGGGAGAGTGGAATGTTTGTTTGGAATACTTACTTAAGCAAAAGATTTATCGACTATCAAAATACTTTTGTATGTTGTTGATCAACTAATCATGTCAAATTTGTTTTTCTTTATACATACTAATAGTTCATTCTAAAACAACATGAGTAGATTAACTGCCTCTCCTATCTGTTGCAGTGATGTTCACGCTCACTGAGGTTGCGTCCCTGAACGACATCCAGCCGACGTACCGCATCCTAAAGCCATGGTGGGATGTCTTCATGGACTACCTCGGGCTGGTCATGCTCATGCTTGCCATATTCGCCATGACCATGCAGATCACCAAGGACCAGGTGGCCTGCCTTCCATGTCTGGAGGACCCAGAGGACGCCTCAGGAGCCAAACCTAACTCATTCCCGCAGCACAACGCACAGGAAGCAGCCTCATCGGCAGCCACCGGGGGCCCTGTGGCAACCTCCACCCCCCTAGTCACCAAGGACTTGCCGGACGACGTTGTCCGAGAGATCCACGTCACACACCAACACACTTCTGTGGTGGCAGACAAATATGTCAATCAACCTCCACCAACAGGGGTCAAGACCAACCTGGACTATCAGCAGTATATCTTCATCAACCAAATGTGTTACCATGTTGCCTTGCCCTGGTATTCCAAGTACTTTCCATACCTCACCCTCATCCACACCCTTGTTCTCATGGTCAGTAGCAATTTCTGGTTCAAATACCCCAAAACAAGCTCAAAGATTGAGCATTTTGTTTCTATTCTGGGTAGATGTTTTGAGTCTCCCTGGACTACAAAGGCTTTGTCCGAAACGGCTTGTGAGGACTCTGAGGAGAACAAACAGAGGTTGACCGGCACCTCCTCAGCACCAAAGCAGGTGTCTTTAGAGGGGAAGGATGATGGTACAAATGTGACCTCATCCACACCCATGCTTGGGGTGAAGTTCTCTGCAGATAAGCCCATCGCAGAGGTCCCAAGTAGCATGACAATCCTGGACAAAAAAGACGGGGAGCAGGCCAAAGCCCTATTCGAGAAAGTAAGAAAATTCAGAGCTCATGTGGAGGACAGTGACTTTATCTACAAGCTTTATGTAGCGCAGACCGTTGTCAAAACTGTCAAGTTTATTTTGATATTGTCGTACACTTCCACCTTTTTGGCTAAAATTAATTTTAAGCATGATTGTGAACCTGAAATTAAACAGCTAACCGGGTACAGAAAGTTCTTTTGCACGCACAACATGGCGTTCATGCTAAACAAGCTGCTTATAAGCTACATGGCTTTGATTTTGATCTACGGGATGGCATGCTTGTACTCTCTCTTCTGGGTGTTTCGACGGCCCCTGAAAGAGTACTCATTCGAAAAGGTCCGGGAAGAGAGCAGCTTCAGTGACATTCCTGATGTCAAAAATGACTTTGCATTCCTCTTACACATGGTTGACCAGTATGACCAACTCTACTCTAAACGCTTCGGTGTCTTCCTGTCTGAGGTCAGTGAAAACAAGCTGAGGGAGATCAGCCTCAATCACGAGTGGACCTTTGAAAAACTAAGGCAGCTCGTGACCCGTAACACTCAGGACCAGCAGGAGCTGCACCTTTTCATGCTCTCTGGTCTCCCAAATGCAGTGTTTGACCTCACGGACTTGGAAGTGCTGAGACTGGAGCTGATTCCTGAGGTGAGGTTCTCGGCAAAGGTCTCCCAAATGACCAGCCTGCAGGAGCTGCACCTCTGCCACTGTCCGGCCAAAGTAGAGCAGACAGGTTTTGCTTTCCTCCGTGACCATCTCCGTTGCCTTCATGTCAAGTTCACTGATGTTGCCGAGATCCCGACATGGGTGTACTTGCTGAGGAGTTTGAGGGAGCTTAACCTCATCGGCAACTTGAGCTCAGAAAATAACAAAATGATCGGTCTGGAGTCCATGCGGGATCTGAGACATTTAAAGACATTATGCTTGAAGAGTAACCTCACAAAAATGCCCACAAACATCACAGAGCTGTCACCACACCTGATTAAGTTAGTGGTGCACAATGATGGTACAAAACTGCTGGTACTTAATAGCCTGAAAAAAATGACGAATCTAATTGAACTGGAGCTGCACAGCTGCGAACTTGAAAGGATTCCCCACGCTATTTTCAGCTTGACCAACCTACAGGAACTTGACCTGAAATCGAACAACATCCGAACCATAGAGGAGATAATCAGCTTCCAGCACCTCAAGCGGCTGACGTGCCTTAAACTGTGGCACAACAAAATTATCACCATCCCATCCTCCATCGGCCAGGTCAAGTCTCTGGAGTCTCTCCACCTCTCCCACAATAAACTGGAGTCCCTGCCTCCTGCCTTGTTCACTCTGCCTAAACTGCGGTACCTGGACGTGGGCCACAACTCCATCACATTGCTCCCTCCAGACGTGGGTCTCCTTCATAACCTCCAGCACTTCGCCATCAACTCCAACAAGCTGGAGGTGCTGCCCAAGCCTCTGTTCAGATGCACCAAGCTCAAAGTGCTGTGTCTGGGGAACAATGCGCTCACCGTGCTGCCAGAGACCGTCGGTCAACTGGTCCAGCTCGCTCAGCTGGAGCTGAGAGGAAACTGTCTGGACAGACTGCCGGCCCAGCTTGGAAACTGCCGCCTGCTGCGCAAAAACGGCCTGGTTGTGGAGGACCATCTCTTCGAGGCGCTGCCTGTGGAGGTGAAGGAGAGTATCAGCCAAGAGACCAACGCGTCCTTTTCAAGTGGCTTATAGCACAAAAACCACGACTCAAGATTGGCTGGCCCCTCTAGTGGTTCATGACAAGCCTGTGTAATGGATGTAAGAGTAGACTTTTTATTATTGTAATATCCATAAAAATGAATGCATTTTCTTGATTATTTTAATGGGTTGTCTTAGTTGCTTATATATATATTATAAATGGTACAGATTGCTTTTCCTTTGCTGATTATGTATCTAATTCAGCAGCTTTTGGGGATTTACCTTTTTCAGAGCTTTGAGTAATAAAACATTAGAAAGTTAGCTTCTCTATGTGATACTCTCTAGACCAAAACTGTTTCCTCCAAAGACACAGTATGTAGATTTGTCATTAATGTTTTAGCTACTCAGGTATAATTGTAACCATGGGGAACAATCTTTTTGCCTTAACTGCTGCTATTTTTTTACAGTGAGGGCTTTCACAAACAAAAGGCCAAAAATGAATATTTCATGTTTTTCTTGTCAGTTTTTCCACACAAGCTATCCACAGAGCAATTGGAAGAGAGGACACAATGCAACGCTTCTTTCTTGGTAGTTCTTAAACTTTTGTTGAAATTATTTAACCATTATTTTCTTTGATGTCTTGTAGCTGACAAAATGAATTTAGAGTTGTAAAACTCAGGTGGAGACTTAAGCACCAGAAATGAACCTTTACCTTACTGTTGTAGAGATTGTATACTAAGGCCTATAGTAATTCATTTGCACATGCACAAAACTTAATGATTTAAAGATCGGTGAATGTCCTTTGTGATAACATGTCCTAAGACCAACGTGAGCTGATAAAAGGGAAATCTGTTGACTATCTTTTTTAATCATGCTTTACAATTTGAAATACGTAATAAAACTGGACACCGGTAGGAGTGATTACTCTACATGTCAGACTCGTGTAATGATGACAAACATGTCTGCCTTCATACTTCTCAATGTATTTCTGTGTAGGTCTATACATATATATGTGTTCTTCAGAGCTGCTGTACCACCTGGGTGATCCTATGCTCAAAGTTCACAACTTTATGGCACAATAAAACAAGATTTTAAATAAATGTCTTATCATTCTTCACGTTCTTCAAGTGCACTCCAATGAACTCTACTGTAATCAGAATGCTACAAATGAAAGAGACACAAATGCAACTTTTTGGAGTTGTTAAAACTTAGTATCAGATTCCTGAGGTATATTTAAGTGAATTTAAAGAAAACCAACAATGATGCTTCAGTGAGAAATATACATTTGCATAACCTAAATCTTAAAAGCCTTCCTAACATCAGAACATCTTTATCTTTATAAAGTGAATCAGATTCACACAACCTATTTACAGCAGACATTTGGACTCGTCATAGCAGGAAATCCACAAGTGGAACTAATAACAATAGCTATGAGTGAGTCTTATTATTACAATGGAATTAATTATCTAGTTGGTTACACCTGGGTTTGATAGTTTAAAATGTCTTGTGAAAAAGCTATACTCAAAATAAGATTCACTGTATACTATCCACAAGTTCCTCTGTTTCCTGACAACAAAATAAGAGTTTTGGCTCATGTCCTCTGAGGGCCTCCATACAAAGAGGTCAAAGGCTCATACATGAGCCAAGGATTTTTGTGTCAATGTCATCAAGACAGAGATAGAGGTCAAGGTTTCAGTGACCTCTGCGATTCACAAGTAACAGGACGGTTCCAGCCTGCAACCAACAATGAAACATTAAAAAGTTGTAGAAACTCAAGCTAATCAGTCCACGTAATGTGTTCCCAGTTCAGTGATATTAAAGAAGCTTTAGTCTTTGTCTTGACATTTCTTCTGGTTTATGGGGCTTAACCCACATAATCCATAATCTTTTTCACCAGATGTCTTATGTTAATATTATAAAGATGGATGTCTTACGTTCATCCATCCATATGATCCCTCAGAGGATATGTCTGCCTAAATTATAATCCCTATCAGACCCTACAGTTCTCCAGTACATGGGGTGATTTGTACAGGGAACCTGATGATCCTCTGCAAACCACTAACATTGTTTGTGTGAGTGAGTGAGTCCGGTTGAGGACTGAACAATAGGTTCACTGTGTCTGTGTAGATCTAGACTGTGTCATGGAGGTCACGCGTGTTATGCTTGTATGTAACCTTCTGTTCAACCGTCTAATTGACGGCCTTGCAGTAATATTCTAGCCAACGCAACTTGTCTGAGAATTTCATGAAGTACCTGAAGATATCCTGTTCTGGTTTTAAAGGCGTCAGCAAATACTGCTGCTCATTCTGTCTTATGTCAGTATGTTTATGATCATTCTCTTTGTTTAGACTAACTCACCTTTCAGCAAATACTCCTGTCTGCTGAATCTGCTGTTCTCCTCTGTAGATCATTTCATCGTCTGTATTTAACTTGACCTTTTTCAGGTTTCTTTATTAAGCAATAAATATTTTACATATTGTTTTTTCCAAAAAGAACAGGTTTTCCACTGATTTCAACATACGGGTGCATTCAAGTCACTACAAACATTGTGCTTTAGTTTAACTGAGCATGCATGATACTTGTAATATCCATGGCCAGAATAACCTACTGGGGGTAAACAATGAGCTGCAAGCCCCCACTGACCCCCTGTTTGTGGTAATTTAGTTAACCACGTATTTATTTTGGGCTATGCAGCACACAAATTATCACACAAGTAGACAAGACAGGTAATATGTAGGACCACCTTAAGGCCCTGTTCATATGATATGATATATTTAAGTGGGACCTATTTCCAAACATTTGCAATTAATGCAATTTAAAAACCAAGAGACAAACAGGGAATCTCCAGGAACCAAGAAAGCTTCATACTTCTGTGTCAGCTGGTTTCAGTTCATTGAAAATTAGGAATAAACACCACTAGGGGTCCTTTATTGCCTAAACTTGAGGCTCTGTCTTGTAGAGGGACCCTGTGTCAAAAATGTAGTTTCAAGAGCTCCATTATTTTAGTTTTGTTGCCTACATGTATGGTACACGTCCGGTATAGAAAACTGTGGGCTACATAATGCACAAAGGAAAGTCAAGAAAAATGGGGTTTAATAGGAGCCCAGCAGCACATTGTGCAGGTTAATCCAACCCTGTCTGTAGTATGTCTCTAATGCACTTAAATAACAACACGATCAAAAACATAAAGAAGGTGAAGAAATCCACTTGACACCTCTGTCAATGGCATTTGCGCGACACATGTAGACCTGGAAACCCTCTGTTCATGACACTCGCTACTCACAGGTGCACTTCTCTGCACACAGACTGCATGGAGCATATTCACAGTGCACGTTTACAGCCTGCGGCTCTGCACGGCATGTGCGGCGGTGTGGCGCCCCCTGTCGGCCGGCGGAGGCACCGACCTGCGGACCAGCACCCCCCCCGCCCCGGTCCGGTCCGGTCCGGTCCGGGTGAACCACTGGCCTCACTTCTCGCACACACCACCAACCGGGGCCATGAGCCGTCAGAGCAGCGTCCCGTTCAACCCCCCGGCGGCACCCAGGGGAGCAGCTCCGGTGTACAAGCAGCAGGCCGGGAGGTAAATCACCAGCGTCGCTCCGAGCCGAGCGCGCCGTTTATTTCAGAAAGTCAACACCGCCGGGCGAGCTGCCTGCTGGACCTGGTTTCCACTGACTTGTCTTTTTTTTTTTTTTTTTTTTTTTTTTTTTGTTGACTGGGTGCAAACATGTCATTAAACTGACCGCTGCCTCAAACATGACGGACATTATTATTATTATTATCACGGTGTGTGCAGCTAAAGCTGGTAGCAGCCATGGCCGAGCCGCCTCGGTCTGGCCCGCCTGGTCTGCCGCTGTTGTGTTCGCTTTCTCTGCCGGGCTGTGCGCGCTCATGTGTGTGTTTTCCTTGTGACACCCAGACCACCCCAGGACTTCAGAGAGGCTGTGAAACACGTCTCGGTGGCGATGCCGCCCGCAGACGGCTCCAACATCAGGACCCGGGACACGGCGGCCGAGGCGCTGCCTGCCCGGAAACGTGCAGGTGACCTCTGCGAAGCGCACCTGCTGTGCACAGGCACCACACTGGAGGCCATCACCACTGACCGTTTGGAAAACCACGCTGCACTTTGTTTACTGTTTTAGGCATCCCCCGATCTGATTCATTTCTGTAGAAATCTGTCTGCTCTTAGAGTTGTAAGTAGTAGAGATGACAGGAAATGAGGGGAGAGAGAGATGGGGGGGCACATGCAGCAGAGGTCCCTCTAGTGAGCTACAGATTGCCCAAGTCTGTATTATCTTTTGTCAAAGCGACATTATGGTTGAAAGATAATACAGTACACACAACGGTGGATCAAAATGAATGCAGATTTCAGAACTAATGCAAGTTTAATGAGTCTGCTGGTTGATTTTTATACAATCAGATATAAATGGAAACCAATCTCTGCTTAAAAAGTGGGGATTATTGTGTTAATTTTTGTTTTAGTAATTCAAAAAGTCAGCAGAAATTACACAACACAACTTGCAACACAACTTGTTCTAACTATAGATTACATATCTGAATGCATCAGTCTTCATTTTTATGTTCCTTTTCTGTTATATAGTGCAACCTTCTGCTATTAAATGGAAGTCTTCATTCAAACCAATAGGAGAACGACAGGACAACTCTGAGGACAAAAGCACCAGCAGTCCAGAAAGGTAGGTTTTTTTTACTTTTCCCCACAGTTCATGTAGTAGCACATGTATAGTGTATGTGAACATTCAGTGATTAATGGTGTCATGTCCTTACAAATGATCTATCAGTAGCAAATTGCATGAAACACACACACACACACACACACACACTCTAATCCCTCTTCCGTCTCCATCAGGGGTGAGCTTTATAATCCTTACGATCCTGGCTCGTCAGACTCTGAGCATGAGATGTCACGGGCCCAAGACCACAGCCATTCCCCACCTGATCAAGATAACAACCTGGGACATCAACATTTGCCTCCAAGTAGTGGCCGACGCTGGGACTCTGAGGTCAGGCGACCCCTCGACAGGTGTGACTTTAGCCCTGAAACCAGACCCACCGAGAGTCGAGGTCTCAGTCCAGGTCATAAACGACGGGCTTATACCCCAGACACAGAATCACTTGACCCACTGGGTTACGGCTCCATAAGTAGACCTCTGGACCGCAGGGTCTGCAGCCCTGACAGGCTTATTCACGGCTCCTCCACACAGCGGTTTCCTGCATCTTATGGAGGACAGGGGACCAACGGGGAGGAGAGGATAATGATCCCAGAATACAGGAGAGAGGTATCACCAATAAGACTGAAAGTGTGACAGTTGCGGTGTTTGCTCTCTGAATGTTAATACTTATGCAGTTTGGTTTCTGTGGTTATATTCGATCTTGAGTTGTAGACTTAAACTGGATACAGGGCCTGTTGTACTTTGTTAGAATTTGATGGAACGGTCACTGTTTTCTTTGTATATGCAGTGGTGACACTGTTACTTTGTACCAATTAGAGCCCATTTTCTCCTCTGTAGATGACCACTACTGTTAGATTATCTCCACCCAGGCTACAGCGGGACTTTCAACATCAGTTGGGATACATGAAAACAGGTAAATTGGCATTTTAATTGCTTGCTGTTATGTCTCACCACTTCAAATTAAAGAAAAGAGAAACATGATTGCAGCGTTTTAAGAGTATTGTTAGGAAATCCAAGAATCGACAATTGAATGGGTTCAACTTCATTTTGCCATGTGTATGTGTATTTTCTCTGAGAACCTAATAATAATAATGTGTATGATGTTGTTCTACAGGACTGGACCAAATCACACCTTCCAAAGAAGTTACAAGAAACAGGAGCAAAAATATAGTAATGGACAAGTAAGAACCAAGGATACTGATGGCCAATTGTTTAAAGATGCTACATTTAGAGTACTCACATCACACTCATTAATTTATGATAGCGTAATAAAATGGCCATAGCAACAACTAGTGGCACAAATGTGGGGCCTCAACCAATATAGAGGTAAGAATCTGTCAGTCCCACTGCGTCTCGCTTTGTGTGCAGCATCAACTGTTGCTGTAGTTAAAGTTACTGAAGTCCTGAGATAATCAGGATGAATTACTAGTATACTGTCAAGAAGAGGAAATCCACACAACTGTGTTGCTGTGCTGGTAGGTTAGTTTTCATTAGCCAAGATATTAATCGAATTGCCCAAATTGAATAAACTAAGTCTAGCTGTAAGTAAAATATGTCAGCAAAAAATGTGGGCGTGCATATGTCAGCCACTGCAGTTATAAGCACGTTGTGATACAATATAAACACTGGGTGCATGATCAAGGTGAGAGAGAGAGAGAGCATAGATGTGCATTGTCCAAACTAATAACATTTCATAGTGGTTGCTTTACAACTTTGCTTGCTCTGTTGTTTGGCCCCACAAATGTGACTCTTGCTTGTAACTAACACTGCAACCAAGCATCACCTATTAAGATGTGAGAGTCCTGTTGGACTGATTTATGAGTGATCACTGAGTCCTGTCGGGCCAATGGGAGTTTGTTTTGAATACAGCTTTATAACCTAATATCGTCAGGTTGGATGAACTTAGCCCTATGACTCTAGTTTTAGAATCTTTTGGTTGTAGTCTGGTCTTAACAACTGTCACTTCTAGCTTTTATAAGAACCTTCGGCTGTTTAAAGGTCTGTTTTTTTTTTTTTTTTTTTTTGCTGTTTAACAGTAAATATTCTGCAACACTGAATGTCTTAATATTTTTCCTTTAGGAGCCCCATCACCTGTGACTTTTGTGACATTGAGTTAGCCAATGCTCAGGAGCTGGATGATCACCTGGAGAGCAAGAGTCACTGGGACACCATGGAGCACATCCAGCAGCAGAATAATTATGAAGATGTGGCTATAGCCTTCCTACAGGTAAGATAGGTTAAATACTGTACATCCTATTTGGTTCCAGGGTTAACTAGTCTGTGCAGTAGTGTTTGACTGTTGGACTTCTTCCCAATAGTTTCTTGTTTTCAACCTAAATATATCATAGAAACATAAACAAATGTTCGCTGGTGTGTCTGGAATGTGGCTTTTTTTTTTTTTTTTAATAGGAAGTCTTGCTGTATAAAAGTCGCCAGTGTAGCCGAGCCATAGACAATAGTGCACTTCAAGGTATATAACTTTTGAATTGTCTCATTACAGTATCTTCTGTTCTGGAGAAACAAAGCCTTAATACAGTCTGATCTTTGTTTTGTCAGCTCTGCAGGAAAATGACCACATGACAAAGATTGAAATTTTCCACTGTGCGTCTTGCAAAGTCTTCGTTTCCACATCCGCATCTTCAGTGCAGACTCACATTACCTCTCAGGAACACCTCTCCAACACAAAGGTAACGCTGCTGTGAAGTACCGTTACATTCATTATTGTTTTTTTTGTTTTTTTTAAACCTCTCTTTTCAGTGTTTGTACATTCAACATTGGCTTAAGAAGGAATGAGGTCAAGTGATGATGATGATGGTGATTTATTGATTGATTTCCTGAAGGAATTTGAAGTGAAGCAGAGACGTGGTTGCCTCGAAAAAGCAGAAACCATGATGGAGGAGCTGAAACCTCAGTTTGAACACTTCCTGAAGGTATTTTGCAAGAGTGAACATTTAAAAACAATATGTGTTTATAATAAAGAACACAAAAATGCAGGGAGGAACTTTACTGCGATAAATATTCCCCTTAAATTACTAATTTGCACACCCAGTTTACTTATTTGGTTCCCTCTTTACTAATATTTAATGAATTACATAATTAATTACCTGATGTTAAAAGCAATGTCACTTTCATTCCATTTGTATACATGGCACTTGAACTAGGGACTGCTTTGGAAAGCTATTCCAAATAGGGGAGGTGGGGTTTGTAGCCAGTGGCCATCACATGCAGTATTAACAGATCAAAAGCAGAATGCTTCTATTATATCACCAAAGTAAAAGATATATTATAATTTAAGTACACATGTGACATTCTTAGTAAGGTGAGATTGCATTACTTCCTCTATTCATCTGGTTATTGCATTGAATACTGCTAACCAAATCTTTCCAAATCAACTGAGAGGTTATTTAAGTAAAACATGTTATATGGATTACTTAAGTGATGCATTTGTTTTCAACCTCCTTAGTACACTATATATAAGTAGTAGCACTAGCAAATAGTACCCTACAAGGCTACTAGTAATAAAAATGGACTGCACTACAGTTGCAGACTACTTAACTGATTCTTTTCTTTCAGGGTGGCAGCCTATTTGAATGACGGAAATCACAATTCTGTTTACACTGAGATGCTGTTTGCTTCAGATGGAGAACTATGGACTTAAAACAGTTCACTGCGATCACAGCTACACATGAATGCTGTGGCCACACTCTTGTACAATACATTGCTAAGAGAGCAGACTGTTAACATGCCATTCAGGATGTGTATCAAAAATTGATTCATATTGAGCCTAGGTTTGTTCACACAATATGGGTCTTGTATCTTTGTTCATATATGGTTTGTTCACATTTAGTCCATAGAAACGTTAGTTACAGTACTCCCAGCTAATCACCATTTGGTCACTTTAAAAAGATTAAGTCTGTAATTTTTAAAATTCATAGATTTTATCAATTTTGATAATTTGTGTGCAGAAAATAATTGAAAAAGTCAACTTGTTTCAGTTTTTTTATTTAGAACAACACATGTTTTAGGCATTGTATCTGTGTGATATAGTACATTTAAAATTAAATTATTTCAAAACAGTATATTTAAACATTAAATATAGGTGACATGTATGAAGGGCATTGTCAGCACCGGCTGTGCCTGTTAGGTCTTTTTTTCTTAACCACCTTCAGTTTTAAATTTTGTATTTGTATTAGAAACAATGCAGTTACTGAAATACTATAAAACACTTCCTATGCATAACAAGTTTGTAGACATTTTTCTTTTTGTTCTTGTATAGTAGCTCATTTTTCCACTTGGAGCTGTTTATCATGAGCTTTCAGGTGCGGTCATTTTCAGTTGAAATATTCATCTCACTAACTCTGTGGCCTGAAAACAGAGACCGTGGGCTTGGATTGGAACATGTTGCAATACAAAAGAAACATGATTCAATGTATCTCGTAAATGTGAGTATTGATACAGAAGAGAGGTGCTCCCAAATTTTGACAAAAACGGACTCAAACCATGATAAATCTGAGGTAAAAGTTGTCTTCATTAGAAATGGATTCCACACTACATTACTGCATAAAACAAGAAAAACAGTCCGTCCATTTGGAACCTTATTCCAAAAAATGGACCATGTAAAAACAGAAAAAGGTAACAATATCCAAAATAATTAGATTTTTCATCCAATGTCCAAACATGTACAATATCTCAATCATTGAGCAATATTGTACTTTTGGCCAGTATTTCATTGACAAAAAAAAAAAAAAAAAAAAAGTGAAAGAACATCCAATGTACACACAGTCTAGTGAAATCTAAAAAGGTCCCCATTTGCTTCATGAGGCAGCATGTGTGGCTGTCAGAGAGCTGTCTTGGTCAGTTTTGAGGGTTGGGGGCAGCGGCGTGACCTCCACCATGCCTATCCCAGTGTGAGGGACACTAGTGTTCATAATGTGTCTCTGTAAATGTTTAATCCAGTCCTCCTGGACCGACAAGGGACCCTGGAAGACGAGGTCACAGAACCTGGAAAGAGAAGAAGAGACTGATTGATGATAATAATAATAATAATAATAATAATAATAATAATAATAATAAAACAAACTGGATTTGAATAATATACAAACAAACTGGATTCGAAATAGCGTCATGTCCAGGGATGGCAATGCTGGTCTGTCAGTTGTTGCACAACTTTGATCCTGACTAAAATTATTAGATGCCATCAAATTTTGTACAGATATTCATGGTCCCCAGACAATGAATCCTACTGACTTTGGTGATCCCCAGACTTTTCCTCTAGCACCGCTATGAGGTTGACATTTGTTGTTTTGAGTGAAATGTCTCGGCAACTACTGGATGGACTACCATGAAATTTGGTATGGACAGTCATGTTCCCCTCAGGATGAATTGTAATAACTTGGGTGATCCCTTTCACAAACAAAAACATTTCATCTAGTGCCAAAATACCATCTGAATTTCACTGCACACATTGCTAAGGTTTAGTTTTAACAATTTATTATTTAGTATACTTATATTATTAAGACAACTGCTACTTTATTTAAAAACTGTTTTAAACTAAACATGGCAACAGACGTTTGTACATTTGTCATGTTAGATCAGTAGTTTTTGATCAGAACACTGACAGGATGTTTAGTGTTCATTGTCCACTTGCTAAACAGCTTTGCTCCCAAGTTTGTCTTTAAATTTAGTTTAGTTTAGGTAAGTTAGTTATTGTAAATGCAGGATCATCACAATGCATGTATGTGACTTATAATTCCTCACTCAGTTTCACCATTTTTTATGTACTTCAATGACAAGAGGTCTTCTCAGTCATCTGGGTCATCTCAGTTTTTGTTTTATAAATAAATGAAAGTGGTTGCCAACAGAAGCAAATAGATCTGGTTGCTCAGGGAAACTGGGCAACAATCACCATTCAAGTGTGTTGGACTGCAGATGCCATATTATGCACCGTCTAGAAAAGAATATAATAAAAGCATTACCTGCATGTGAGTCTGTACATTTCCTCTGGAGTTTGTGGTAAGGGCAGTGTCTTCTTCTTTGAGCCAGGCCTTGAGCGTTGCCTCCTTGCTTTACAGTCAAATGCTGAAAAACAGAATTTACTTTATTGATTTACATCACTACCTTTGAGGTTACAGTACAGCTTTGCTAATTCATCTTTTTAACTGGACAAAAAGTCTATGATAACCACTGGAATGAAAAAAAGCTCGGATGTTGTTTTGTGGCGCTCCAACAAATTTACATTTTCACACAACATTCTGTTGGTTTAGTAAATCAATCAGTTTGGATGTCAGGGCAATATTAGCGCTTGCTTTATTCATACTCGCGGTTTGGCCTTGTGCCAGTGAGGTGCAAGGTCTGGCTGTGTCTCAGCTGTGTCGGCCAATCCAGTGTGGCTCAGGCTCAAGGCCCAATATGTAAGTGTGATGATCTGTGTCTGCAGGAAAAGTAGGACCTAAACGCTTTCTGCCATGAGGAGGTCGTTCCTCCCACCAAGCGTCACAATTAAAATCTTTGCAATATCTCACTTGCTGACACCCTTCTAGATCCTTACCTTGGGGAGGACACAAATAACCACTGGTACACTAATTATAGCTATGATTTGGACGTCACAACCTCTTGTGGTATCTAGCCACAAAGGCAGTTTGGGCTTTATCTGCTGAGGTTTTGAGACATCAGTCTGACAACTCTGCTGCCATACCTATACAGTGAAGGTGAATGGATTTTGTTTTATCAAGAACTGCTATGAGCAGCACAAGAAAACGTGACCAGGCTACTCAGGTACAATTAGTGATCAGAATTTTCCTCCTACATGCCTGATCAGATCAATAGTTTTTGGTTAGGAGTGTGAGCAAATAAGGTAACGGTAGGAAAATCTTTGTTTCTTGAGAATGTAATAAATGGTGATGAAAGTTATGAAAACTGTTCAGTCTAGTCTGTAGATTGTCCTGAGTAACTAGAACATTTCTTTAAACATAAATTGCTTTTTTATAAATAAATGTACATTTTCAATGCCTTTAGCAGCACAAATAAAATGGGCCATGCATCCATAAAAAACAAATATGTTGATATTGTGTTGTCAATTAATTTTGAATATGCCTTAGTTTGCTGTTTGAGCAATCATATTAGATAAACAAATCAAATACAGATACTTCCTTGCACCAGGGCTCACTGAATGGTTTGGTGAGTATGAAAATGATGTGAATTAAATGCCAGGGCCTTAAAAGTCACCAGATCTCAACCCAGTTGTACGTCTATGGAAGATTTTGCACCAACGTGTAAGAAAATGCTTTCCACCAAAAGACTAAATTATATAATATAAACTTTAATCTTCAAATCTATTTAATGATGTCTGTGATTGTCTCTGAAGCTATATGTTATTTTGTTATGTGTGGCTATGTTTGTTTTTCTTTCTCTCTGATGTACTCAGGTCTCTCTTACAAAAGAGATCTTGATCCCAATGAGATAACCTGATTAAATAAAGGTTGTATATATAAATTAGGGAATATCTTGTGGAGGAACGGTGTTCATCCCTCCAATAGAGTTCCACAGACTTGGCAAGGACCACTGAAGCCTTTGATAAAAGGTACTCTGTGGAGATTTTGACCACTATTAGCGCTGTGGAGCAATTTTTGTAGGGTCCCCATTTTGTTTGTTTGCAGAGCACACAGGTGATGTGAAACACATTCCTGCCAATGGTTTCATGCCTTGCACTGATTGACAAGTCAGTGGTGGTAACGCACAAGAAAAATAAGTAAGGAATACTGCTAGCTAGACAGCATGGATGTTAACAATTTAGGTTCTGAAATAAGCAAAAAATTAAAATCAGCTCTGCAAATGTTTCATGAGGGGGGAAATCTACTCAACACGTCTGCTAGGCCTCAAGGATACGCATGAATGGCTTCGTGAGAAACAGTGAATATAAACATTACTGTGTTTGTCTATGTAAAAACATCACAGGGTACCTTTAAGAAAGGTGATATAATGCGTTTACTTTTGTCCCTGAATACAGGCCTATTTGTGTGTCACACTGAGAATTCTGGGCCAGTCTTGACAGATTTCCCAGTCTGAGATCTTGAAGAATTCAGGTCCAGGGACTGTTTTGAAAACGCTATATTAGAAGAGCGTTTAATAACTTGGATCCTTTTTAATGCAAGGAAGTATCAACCAGTACTAGTGGAGCAACAAGGATGAGAACCTTCACTGGTTTTCCCACCTCCCAAATACTGCCGATTGTGTTCACTGGAACGCACAACCAAGCTCGAGACACCAGTACCAAGAATGGAACCTCAGGTCTTTGCGGTGGTGGACAAGTTTTAATTTGCTGGTCACACCTCCACGCTGGCACAAACTGTTTCAGAAATAAATGGGATTTAAATGGCTTAAACCAATAAATCAATTAAAACATTGCTTATAGAAGAATATATAACCGAGACTGCGACTGTGCTCTTGGAGTGGATGTTTTGTGTTTAACTCATGCTGTTGCTCATGGCACTTACTGGTTCCCTCTAGTAAGGCAGTCCTTTTTCGTTTTGCATATGCCCGGAGGTGATTAGACAAGCTAACTCCACTATGGAAAGTTGCATTGCAATGGACGCACACCTTCCTGTTGAATTCACCTTTCTCTGTAAAAAGACACAAAAAAACATAAATAAAGTAATGCTTATTTGTAAGTGGTACAGGACTGGACTTACTAACAACAGGACCGTCCTGTGTGGCAAGTTTATAATGTTAAAGCTCAACCTTTTCACTTTTTCAAAAGTAAATAACAGGATGCATTACAACAAAATTCTATTATCCTATAATACATTACGCTGAATATGGTTTATGCTGGGTAACGATATTACATTTGCGATATAAGTTACTGGGTTATAAATGTAGGTCTTAGCAGTGGAGGAGGAGTGCCCTACATGTCTGAGCCAGGTTCTCTTATTAAACTTACAACACTGAAAAATGTCTTGTGCTTCTTGTACTGACACATTTCAGCAAACAAGCCTTTTTAGAAAAGACCCATAGTGAAACATTAAGAAACGTATTAACATGTGATCTGTCTTTGTTCTTACTTACAAAGTCTGTATAGATAATTTCTCCTATTTGACACTTTCTAATGTTAATAAGGTTATGAGATAAGACAAAAATAATGTCAATCTTCTGCATTATTATGTGCAACAGGCTATTCTGTTTTGGACACATAATCTAAGGGGGAATTTGGCAATGTCATTCTATGCCTTTATGCTGATGACATCTGATCAGTACTCATATCTGTTTCAAAACAGCTTCTCAAAACAGTTTTACAATATACACTTAGTTTAGCTCTCACAAACAGGACACTTTTAGTAGATGGCTGGCTTTTTTATGTACAGGTAAGATCATACAGTTGTCTTGTCTTGTTTTTTCATTTTTAAGTTTTTAAAACCTTATATACAATCTGTCAGTGTATGTCTATGTAAAAAGCTAAAACACGACTAGAGACAGACTGATATATTGGTCAGCCAATATTTGCTCATCACAAATAAGTTCAATCAATCATCATTATTAGTTTTCAAGTAAAATGCATTTTGTGTAGTAATTTGCTATTACATTTATTGTTGTCATTTTTTATCATTTAAAATTTTACAACTGTAAATATCCCTTCTCTGTGCAATTCTGTTTAACATTTGTATGGATTCTTACCAAAAATGGTTGTTAGGTTGTTGAGTTCTTAAAGAGATATTCAACATAAGATTTTCACTTTCTTGCAAAATAAATAATATCAAGAGGATTACGGGATTCTTACAGTCTGTAATAAACTAATCAAAACACTTCAAGTGACTTCAATTTTTAGTCTAAGCTATCCTGTTACTACTATGGGGAAGTTACTTACCGGATATTGACTTTGGCAGTGAAGATGCAACTCTTGATCCTGAACTGTGCTCACTGTTTGAAGAAACTGCGAACATATTTCTTGACATCTGAGAGGACCCCTTCAGTCTGGCGTCTTCCTGACACTTCCTCTTCTTCAGAATTCCTATCAAGGCAGTCGTGCCTGAGAGTGAATTTTTAACATCCAGTTTAGTCTCAAGTTGCCTTTTGTCGGATTCCATTTCCGCTAAAGAAAACGTGGGAATCAGGGGTCTGGCATCAGTGCAAACACTTGGAACAGAATTACTTTTTGGGATTTCAATGGGCGGCGTGAAACAATCGACACTGGACAGCTTAGGTGAAGCACCATATTGGAAATGGTTCCGTCTCTTTCCCAGAATTTGAAGTGCCCGCTGGAACTCCTTCTTGTCGCGCATCAATTCCCGAAGTAAAAATAATGGGGATTTGTTCTTTGTTGCAAAGCTTTTACCAAGCTTTTTGAGATGGCCTCGTATGTGGTTGGACTGCCCAGTCCTGTTATCAAATGAGTCCCCACATAATGGACAGGAGTGGATGCTTTTAACAGTCTCAGAGTCTGACTCCAGCTGTAATGCTGAAAAAACACACAAAAAAAGAAAAATCAGAAACATAAACATTGTACAATACAAGTACAATATAATAACATTGAACTTTGTAACATCTATGCACATATAAAGGACAACTACAGTTGAAACCCAGTTTGAAACTTGGATTTCATTTTCGCAGGTCTGTCCATGGGTTTTATCAGTCGTAGGAACAAATATTGCTGAGATCTCGGACGTGGCTACATGGCTAAAAAAAAAAATCCAATGGGGCAACATACAATCATCAAGTTGTAAACAAGCAAGAATAGCTATAATTTTATTTGGAGATAGAACTGAAAGTGAGTGTACCCATGTTTCTCATACTCCTTAATTTCACAGAATAACCTTAAGTGTTCGTTAGGTAACAGGTGAATTAAGTCAGTCTGAAAACTGACAAACCTTATTAAACTCACTAATCTGTTTTTTTTTTTTTTTTTGCAACCTGTACTGTTGTCTGAACCCATGTTGTCTGCTGCCCATTTGACCAATTTGTAGGGATGATGCCACGTTCCGGGATCAATGCTCAATAAAAAAAAAACGATAAAACTGATGGCCATAGCCACATAAATGAAAGCCGAGTTGTAATAAAGCATAGTTTTTCCATTAATAGAAGAACATGAAATAAGTACACAAGTACCTTTTTTCAACCTCCGGAATGCTGAAATCTTCCGTCGAATTCGTGGCCTCCTGTCTTGAGAAGCCACCTGCTCAGGAGGCACTACATGGCGTGCATTGTAGCTCAGCCCAACCCTATGAAGATGCCCGCGGACATGATTGGACAATCCAACACCCGACTCAAAGACTGCGGGACAGTATGGACAGTTTTTGCGATCTGATTCCAACTCTGACACATCCTCTGTGAAGGATTCCCTCAATGGTATTTGGTGGGAGTCAAATGTTTCTTGATATACTTCGGTTTCTATGCATTCTTCTTTGATTTCAGGGTCATTCTGATCATGCTCTTCAGTCTTTATTTTCTCAAACAGCCTTTTAGATGCCTGCAGAGCACCCCTCATGGACATTCTTCTGCTATAGGTATAAATGATGTTTTGTTTTTCTTTCTTTATACCATTGTCAAAAAGGTTAGTGTTGGCATCCGTATCCTTGAACTGGAAAATGTCCTTTTCGTCATAGTCAGACAGTTCTTCTTCTTGGTTTATTTTCTTGGGACTTGGCAAAGGTTTTGGTAAGATGAAGCATGAAGCTTGATCAGAGGTGTTGCGATATGGGGTGGACATCTTTCTTTTAGAAGGTGACTTTTTGACTGTTGAATGATCCTCGTTCAACTTGGATACACTGCTGCTGTTAAGATCTCTTTCGGCTTCACTGGATGGCACCCCATGGCCATTTGGGGATAAAGCTGAATCTTCAACCTTGACAGTCAATGTTCCAGATGTACTGCAATTATTGCCTTCTTTCTTCTGTTCTGCAGTTTTCCTTCCATGTCTTTGTCGGGACAGGAGGACATTAATGGATTTGTCAAGCTTTGATTCCGTTAGTTGGGACTTGAGACCTCTCTTAATCTTGCTATTTTTGAACAAGTCTGAAATGTCATTGGACTCGGGGACACTAGGGGAACACGCTCTTTTAGAAGAAATCTGATTTTTTATCAAGATTTTAGAAGTAAACTCTGCATCTTCTACAGGAGTTTTACAAGTAAGCACCTGCTGCTCCTTAGATGGTTGTGCATTTTTCTCACTATGCTGTGCAGCTTCGTATTCCTGAAAGGTTTGTTGATGGCGCCGCAGTAGGTGATTCTTAAAAACATTTTTGCTAAAAGCTCTATAAGAACAAATGTTACAGGAGAAGACTTCAGAGTCATCATTCTGGATCTGCTTTCTAACTGTAATAACAGTGTGCTGCATAATGTTATGTCTCCTAAGATCATTCTCACTCAGAGTCCTGAAGCTACATTTGTCACATCTAAACTTTCTTTTGTCCTTCTCATGTGTTTTCGCGTGTTGAACAAACGTGTTTGGGCAGTTTGTTCCAAATGGGCACTGAGGGCAGAAAAGCTTTGCTTTTTTATCCTCTTTCTTCTTATCATTCATGCCTTTGATCTCTCCAGTGAATCTCTCTATTTTTTCCTGGTGGATAGACATGTGGTCAATAAGCGAAGCACTTTGTCTGAAGGACTGTCCGCATTCTCGGCATATAAAAGGCTTTGGCGAAATATTTGGAGGGTCAGCATGTGACTTCATATGACGATGCAAATGATGCTCTTTCTTGAAAATGAGCTTACATTTGGAGCAAGGGTAACATGGTGGCTTCTCTTCTGAATGAGAATTTATTGTGAGCCTCCCCTTCAACGGTGAAAGCCCATGACTTAAACTGTTCTCGTGTGAGTTTCTAGCAGGTGCATTGTAAAGAATTTCCTTGATGGCCTTTACAGTTCCATTGGGATACTTGGAAACTTTCCCCGTTGGTGACGACGGTGACTTTGAGAACTTCTTTGACTTTCTGACTTTTCTGACAGGAATGGAGTCTACTTGGCCTTCAGCATCAGACAGTTCCTCAGATGACTTGTGGCTCAGATCAGGGTAAAGGTCTTCTGAGGGATCCACCATGACAACCATGTCCATTTTCCGTTTCCTTCTCCTTTGGCTGTTGGCAGGAAGGACTTCATCTTTAGGCTCTTCACCAGGGGAATCACTGTGGTTCTCCCACAGAAACTGCATAAACTCTTTGTGAGGGTCCCAATGAAGGTCACTAGCACTATTAAAATTATCCAATGAGTTTTCAGGTGAGTCTACGTCAAAACCCCAAATTCCTGCAGTGTCAATTTCCTGCACAGTTTTTAGTGGGGTAATGCTCTTTGCCTCCTCTTTCTCTGTGGAGATGCTGTTGAGTTCATGGGCTTGTGTAGCCTGATGCGAAGAAGGCCCATTTCCCAGGCCAACCGGAGACAACATATCTGTATTTGACAAAACATCTAGGACACTGTTTTGTTTAAGAGAAGGCTTGCCGAAAGAATCGGTGCAAGAGGCTGATTCTTGCGCCATTCTCACTGGCTCTTGCAGGAGTGTGAGGGCATTGATCTCAGTATCTGCATCTTTGTCATCTTCATCAACACCTGTCAGACATGACATTTCAGCTGCCATGACCTGAAAAAGAAAAGTAAAGCCTTCTCATCACAAATGCTTGACTACAAAATCCACAGTTAGCATCCCAGAAGTTGAATTTAAACTTTTCACTTTCGGCATGGACCTATCTGTCTTTGCAAACAATAACAGATAACTGATCAGGGTAGGGTTGTTTCTTTTCCATTTTTCCAACCTTTGAATTGAGGTTTTATGTATTTGTATAAATGTCATTGGTCCAAAAGAACCACCCCCCAAAAAAAATTTCACACTAGAAACTACCGAACCTTGGTTCAATTTGATCCTTACCAAGACCAACTCTTTTTGTCGGATCAAGGCATGGCTGTTTGGGCCAGACTATGGTCCGGGAGTAGCCTGGGAACCAGACGAATCTCCAAGCTCACATTTTAATTTCTCTGGCAGATATGGCTGGCCCCCCTCCCGTTCAGACAGATTTTTATCCGACCTGGAATATGTCCAGCCAATCATAAGCCTTTATCTAAAATGGGGCAGGTTTGACTGACAGAGGAGCGGCGTTGAAGCATTTTCGTAAACAACCAAAATGGCTGCCACTGATGTGGAACGTTCTGTTGAATCTGCTATCGTGTCAATATTAAACAAACTGGACGGTATATTTTCTATGAAAGAACAACAAACAACTGTACTTAAAGCTTGTGTTGATAAGACAGGTGTGTTTGCCTCTGACTGGACGGATGACAGGAAGCGATTCGTTGTTCTGATTGGCTGTCTGCGCCCATTGATAATGCCCCTTTGAAACTGGTTAAATACGCATTTGCAAATTAGTCTGACAGTCTACTGGAAGAGGTTTCACACCTGTAATTTTGGTTTGGATCAAACCAAAAAGCCCAAAAGTCCGGCCCAAACAAGATAGGTGTGAAAGGGCCCAATGAAATCTGATCCAGGAAGTCCAGTTTGAGATGCCAAAACACTGTATTACGATTTGTAATACTAAGAGACAGGATTTAACAACTGAAAAGGCATCATGCTATTTTGTAACGATGCATGGTAAACTGTAGAAATACAGTGTTGAGGTTAGAAAGAAGTCCCTGAGGAATGTTTAACCCCTCGACTGTTATAGCTCGAACACAACATTAGACTGATCCTTTATACATTTTCTGATCGTGTTATATAGTAGTTATACTGTATATCCACAGTAATCATGTTTGCATTTTTAATTGATTTTGTTTGCCATTGATTTGCACTTGAAAGAGCTTTGCAAGATATCAAAATACAAATTTACTTAGCTACAGAAATTAAGCTTACGTAGCATTGATCCTTATAAACCTGAAATTTTTTTGCTTGATTTCTCTCATTAACTTTGTGATTAAGCAACATTTTCAGCAAAGTTTTCACTGGAAATGGTTTTACCAGTTCACAAATAACAAAGACTGGTGGTGCAGAAAAAAGGAGTAAATTGCCGTCTTTTTTTAACGTTAACTTTTCTATGAAATCAATGTAAACCCGGAGGCAGCGACAGTTAACTTTGCACATTAGCACCAGCTGACGTATGGCGCCTGTAACTTGTAGGGCTGAAATGATTAGTCGTTTGACAGAAAATGTATATGAAACTATTGTGTTGTTTTTTTTCAAGTGGAAACAAAATTAATTCCAGCTTCTAAATTGTGAGGATTTGCTGTTTTTTGTGTTATGTTTTCGGGAATTGAACCTCTTCGGGTTTATTGGCGGTCGGTCGTACGAACAACTAATTCGAAAACGATGCTACCCTGGGTTTAAGGAAATTTTAAGGGATATTTTTACTGTTCTGACATTATGTCGACCAAGTGATTAATCGAATATAAGTAGCAGATTACATGATTAATTAGAGGAATGATAAGTTGCAGCCCTAAATGCAAATTTTAACCAGTGAAGGTTAAGATAATTACCTGTAGCTATTAGCATGCTTGGGCAACAGTGACATGAGCCTATAGAGGCTTTTACAAATCCAATATTGAATGTTACATATGTTTTAAAGAGCTACAGTTTGAAATGAGTGGTTCTTGCTTAATAAAATGTGCTTGTTTGATGTGAAAAAGTAAACCGTTTAGTTCCTTACAACATCACCAGAGTTACCCTTTTAAATTCAATCAGCATTCACTGACTACAAAATAAATATAGCTAAATAGAGAATATACATAGATATATTTAGCTCAGATGATTCATTCAGGCCATTTATTACGCTACAAGGTTGCCAGAGTGAGAGGTCTTGGATTTGAAGGGCAATAAAAGTGTCATACAAAGAATGCTCCTGTGGCAGAAAAAAGGTGTCTCTCACTTCCAACATAACGTTACACAGCAGCACCAAAACTGCAAAGGGATGAACCTCGTAAATAGCCTTTGAGGAGCTCGTAAATGGCTTTTGAGGAGCGGTAGTGGATTTTGTATACAGCTAAAACTTTCAGCATAGTAGTTCAGTTATATGCCTATCCACAATAGTTGGGATAGGTTTCCAAAAGGCACCTACATACAGAGCACATTTGATTATTTATACTATGTTCCCTGAGGGTATCGTTGCGTTTCTTTGGCGTTTATCGTTATATCACGCTGTGTTGTTGGATGCTGCTTGCAGGAGCTGCAGACCATTCCACCAAGGCTGCTCCATACCAAAACCTATTCCCCAGCAGGCTAAACTGTAGCTAATGACAATCGTCCCTCGCTACTCGCTAAACACAAATCAGTGAAATGATGAAAAACAAACAAACGTTACCTCCGAGCGGTGCGGATGGAGACAGGGCACAATTTATACGCTGCATTGAATAATTTCTTACTTTCGTCTTCCATCTATTTCACAGTCGCCATTTTCCGTGGTGGTCTGGTGTGGGACAGATCATTTCTTTTGTACGGGTAACAGTACGTACAATTGGCTACACAGTAACAAAACAAAGAAAGGCTCAAATAGTTACCTTTAAATGTGCAACTATGTTATAAAACAACTACGGCTAAACAGTCACTCAAGTTTTGGTCTCCTATAATTTCGTCACGGAATGAAACGAGTCGCCGCCATGTTCCCCCGAAAGATCTGTAATGGTACAGTCCAGATAGGAGGCATAAAAAACCTGAGTTAATGACCATTTCCTTTGGGTAGCAGATTTTTTTTTTTTAGGTTCATGGCGGTTAATCAGCGTGTTAATTGATCAATTGTATTAAAACTTCGGGTACTATTTGGTTTCATTTTTAAAGAGCACATTTGGTGAAGGTGCACAAACTTGCCATTGACGCACAGACAAGATTTGTGTGCCAGCACAGGAGTGATGTTCCCACTATCCCCCCATGGTTGTCTTCTCTCAGGTCTTTGTTGCTGTTGTAGCGGCTGATTAGCCGCCTCAGTTGCTCCCCGTGTCGCGCGTTTAAAAGAGAAAAAACGCGTCGTGGTTGACCGCACACTCAACAAAGTGTTCAGTAAGGTCCACAGTAAGCGTCTGTTATAGCTGGCTTACTGAATATTTACCTACAGCTCATATTTTGAATAAAAAAAAAGTCCAGCCACAGTTGTGTTGGTGTGGATGAAAATGTGCTGATGAATAAAGTTGTTGACGTGACTGGCGCTAACTAAGATGTCAGGCGTAGCTGGGTCGAGGGTTGAATTGACCCCAGTTTTAATATCTATGGAGTGAATGTCTTCATTGTCGCAGGTGGGTAACTCACACAACAGGACAATGATACAGATAACTCTGAAAATGAGAAACTGATAACAGATAACCGATAACTGATAACCGTTACAATGTCTTTATATTTGAATGTTACCAGGTAGCTAACCTCAGAGTCAGGTCTCCTCCACTGTTTTGACAAAAGTAGTCAAATAATTTAGTGTTTTACTATCAGATACCTACCTGTATCACTCATAATGCAAAAACGTTTTTTTTTTATAGCTTTGTTCAGCAGGTGGGCTATTTAGAGAGCACATAAGCATAATGCCTCAACTAAATCAGCTAACTAAGTTAGCTATATAAAAGCCAAATGTTTCCTGTGTTTAAGTGTTCAAAAATGTAATGTGATAATTTTTCTGTTTAATCCTTTTGACCAGTTTGAATCCATACTCTACTTAACTATGATGTAACTACATTATTAGGAGGCTTGATTTTTGCGTTGAAATGGTGGCGAACCATCTCCCGTGTTAGCCTGGTTTCCACCACAGACCAGAACACATCTTCAATAGGCCTCCAAGCTTGCAGCCACAATAGTCTCGTTCATCCTCCAAATACATTTCTTCCACGTAATATACACAGCCACAAATATATTTATTGCTTGGTTTTGCATCCCAAGAAGTATCTATGGTTTGTTTTTTTTCTTTTGCCAGATGTCCCCAACCAAGATCCACATTGACTGACTGACTGATTGCCCTGTTTTGCGCTCAAATGTGTGATGCATGATCTGATGAGATGTTGGACTCCAATGACTGCACCATGTCCCTGGACAATCTGTTTTTTGAGAAACCCATCGTCCACAAAGTGTGAGTACAAACGGATGTCCTACATCAGCCCTCACTCATCGTCCTCTCTCAGCTGAATTCATATTCTTCCCTCTTGACTGTATTTCACAGAAAGCCACTGCACCAGGAGGCCAGTCCGTGGCAGCTGGAAATGCCCCCATCTCTTTCTCAGATTCCAGCCACTCAGAGTATGCAGGAGGAAGCAGAGTCTCTCTCTACCCTATACAGTATGTTGTGCTGTGGATTAGGGTGAATTCCTTTTCACTTGACTTGAGTAAACTGCTCAGTATCTTGCCTATTGAAGTCCTACTAAATTTAACTGTATGACTCACTGACACGATAGCTTGAATAAGCTTGAAAGCGTTCCCAATTTTCCTTGACTTGCGTAAACAAACTGAGATGCTGGGTCCTATATACATTCATAATCATTAGTATGACTGGAATCATAAATCCCAGGCTGGTAATTCTTTTCATCAGCAAGCAAAATAGTCAGTCTTAATTTTGAGCGTCACACCCATAAAAGGCACCAAATTACAGCTACCAACAACTTGGTTTGACAAAACTCTCTCTCTCTTTAATATTACTCACAGGTTTCTCACAGAAACCCAAGTGGTTCCTGCCGCCTTTTAAGGGGTCAGCTGACCTTAAGGCGTTATCTTCAAAAATCAACAGCCCTCACAGTTACAATGATGATGAGAAAGAGATTAAAACTCAGGGTGGTACCAACAGCACCGGCAGAAGTGATGGGCTTTGGGGCAGTGAAGGGTTCAGGCATTATTCTCAGGGTGCCTGTCAGAGTGGCAGAGGTGGAGATGAAACCCCGCAGGACTCTGGTCCTGCGGCCATCAGCCGGAGGTGTGTGTCTCTGGAGTACGGCAAAAGCCCACCTCTACGGAGAAGGCAAGTGTCAGCTATTTGTCAAGACGACATTTACATGATTGTGAATTAAAAAGAGTGCGCACGTTGCTTTCAGACAGTACAAAATGGTAAAATTGTAATGCCATAAAAAGCAGGTCAACATGGATTTTCTGTCCTTGGAGGCGGATGCAGAATATAATTTTAAAAATACTGAAATTAGCAGGATTAATGTTACTCACTATATAAATGCCATGTTTCCAGCTTTTTGATGTTCCCACTATTTTCTGTCCTTGGAGGTGGATGCAGAATATAATTTTAAAAATACTGAAATTAGCAGGATTAATGTTACTCACTATATAAATGCCATGTTTCCAGCTTTTCACTGTCCAAAAATGTAATGTAGTGCTGTTTCACTCTTTAATTCCTCAAATTGTTGGAATCCATGACTCACTTATTTAAAATGGAACTACAGTATTTCCTGAAGAGACTTGAGTTTTACATCAGTGGACAGTTCATAAAAAGATGCTAAACCATCCCCCATGTTAGCCTTGTTGCCAGAGGCCAGAATGCCTGGCCTTCTTCTAATAATCCGCCATGCTTACAGCAGCAACAATAGTTTTTCCCCCTTCTCATTCTACCTTCCTCCTCTTTTAATTCTTTATTCCCTCCATATCCTCTCCTCCCTCCCACAACAGCTTGTTCAAGGTTCAGGTGTTGAACAATGGAGGTGACTCGTCAAACACAGATGACCTCAGTGGCAGTGGCAGCAGCAGCCAGACAGCATCCAGACCTCAAACTTTTCTCAGTCAGGTTACCATGGCGACAGTGCCTCCTCCTCTTCAGCCACCACGGGCGACAGTTAGCCAGGCAGCTCCTCCTTTCTCCCCCAAGCCCCCCTTCTCCCCCCCTCCTCTGGGTTCATCTGCAGCGAGTGGCCGACCCCCGCAGCAGGCGGCACATGCAGAGATGCAGGACAAGGGCACAAAGAGAGCCTTCGTTCCGCCGATGACGCCTCAGCCGCTCCACATACAAGGTGCTGCACTGCGTTGACACAGTCAGAGACAGGCGCTGTGCTCATATGTCTATGACTGCTTTACCCAATAATACTCATATAGATTCTGTAAAGTGTTGCAGCTAATGAGCGTGCCCATGTCTAGCCATGGCAGCAGCTGCCACAATGTGTTTGGGTGTGATGAGGTGAAATGAGGTGAGCTCCCCCCATTGACTGCTCCATTGTAATAAAACATGCTGGTCACTAGGTGGTGGAAAGTAAAACAGTAGAGGTAGTTGACAGTAGAACAGTAGAAACCTTTGTACCCACAGTCATTTCTAGAGTGATTTCTGCAGTTTACGTTCATTGCAAAATAAAATCCCTTGATTTTATCCCCTACAAAAATGTTAAACATTTAATATTAACATCAAAGTGGAATCAGAGTGTGACGGAAAATGAAAGTGTGGTGTTTCATTTTGATTGTGCACATTTTAGGGTCTTCTGGCTCTGGAGTTTTGCGACCAGTTTCTGAAATCCGTATCCTTTTTGTTGTGTAAGTCAACACAATTTAAAATGGTAAGACAGTTTTTGAATTGTGCTAGAAATGCTTGGAAAGTAATTTCACAAATGATGTGGTTTGAGTTCCTGAACCATGCTAACACAGCAGCTAAGTTCAGATCCATCTTCAACGAGTTTCCCTTTTTCAACTATGTTCAGTCCAAAGCACTAGATGACGTAAGCATCATTTGAAAGCCTTTAATAATAGAGTGCTCTGCATTGTGAATAACCTTAAAGTTTTCACTGTCTTGTTATTACCTTATCATTACCTATTACCCTAGAAGTGAACTGCAACTGTGGGTGTCTGCTAGAGTGCATTTATGTTTGGTTTGTTCACAGGTTCTGTACACAGGTAGGAACTTTGTGGCATGTGCTCCTACTGGATCTGGTAAAACTGTTCTGTTTGAGCTGGCCATCATTCGTTTGCTAATGGAGACCTCGGAGCCCTGGAGAGATGTCAAAGCTGTCTATAGTGAGCATAATATTGTGTAGACCCTGTTAATATACCAATATAGCTCCAGTCGGAATAGATTTGACTTAGAGTAATTCCTTATATATACAAAATATATGGCATTCAGTGTAAAAACTTGTATTTTCCAGTCTCTCACTGTTCGGTCTATCAGACTTCAGGCAGGAGGAAGAAATCCTATTTTTAATGAAATACGACTTAAACAAAGTCAGCAAAGAGCAGCAATGTTTCAACACAATACATCTGACTGTAATCATGCACTGAGGCTTTGAACATTTTTTTCTTAGTTGCTATGTGTATCATTTCCAATTCAATTATAGATTAGAGTATTTCTGAAGTACAGAGAAGTGTCCTGTAAAAGATTCACTGTTTGTTCTTGCCAGTGGCCCCTATCAAAGCTCTCTGCAGTCAGTGCTTTGAGAACTGGAAGAAGAAATTCGGTCCTCTGGGGCTGAGGTGTAAGGAGCTGACGGGAGACACAGAGATCGATGACTTCTTTGAAATTCAGGACTCCCACATCATCCTGACCACGCCTGTGTGTGACATTATACTGCATCTCTATTAAACAAATTAAATCAAATAGGGAAATGGGAGAGGAAATATAAGAATCAAAAATAAAATTGTTGTATTTATCTTTTTCTCAGGAAAAATGGGACAGCATGACAAGAAAATGGAAGGATAACTCTCTGTTGCAGTTAGTCAGGCTCTTCCTTATTGATGAGGTCAGTTGGTTTGTCAAGTATTTGGTTAACAGGCCCATTTTTTCAGTGTCAGTACCTCATAATCTGTCTACATAATGGTGGATGCTCACTGTATTCACTAATATGCCAGAAGATGAACCATTAAAAAATTATAGTACATCATGTCCTGGGCCTATGCAGAGTACATATGACATGTCTAGTTATTAATAATTAATAATGGAATACAGCTGAGTTTTTACCTACATTCCAACATCTGTGTTGTAACATTGTAACTTTACAAATTGTGTTCTTCCAGGTGCATGTGGTGAAGGATGCGACCCGTGGTGCCACTTTGGAAGTGGTGGTGAGCAGGATGAAGGCCGTACATGCGTACAGGACAGCACAGAATCCAGAGGCAGGCCTCTCTATGAGGTTTGTGGCTGCATCAGCCACCATACCCAACATCTCTGATGTAAGTGGCTGAGAAAGAGATTCAGTAAAAGAGCAGGGCAATAATTTGTTTAGGACAAGATAATTAAAAGGGCATTGTTTTGTTTACCTGTTATTAGATAGCAGACTGGCTGTCTAATGAGAGTGGTCCAGCCACATATGTGGACATAGACGAGAGTCACCGTCCAGTGAAGCTCAGGAAGGTGGTGCTGGGTTTCCCCTGCACCCCAAACCAAACAGAGTTCAAGTTTGACCTGTCGCTCAACTATAAGATGGCCAACATCATACAAACGTACTCGGACCAGAAGCCTGCTCTAGTGGTGGGTGGGGAAATTGGGCCAAACTGTAGGTAGTATAGAGTTAATGTTGGGATTTGATTACTTCATGGTCTATAATTATGTTATTCTGTAGTTTTGCTCTACAAGGAAAGGAGTCCAGCAGTCAGCTTCAGTTCTGGCCAAGGATGCTCGGTTCATCATGAGCATTGAGCACAAGCAAAGGTAAGTCTTTCACTCATCCATTTCTTACATGTTCTCACGTATGCAACTATTCATCAAAACATTTTGTTGTTTAGTTTAGTTTATTTCACTGAGATCTTGATCTTCTTGACTTTTTGTTGGTTTGTAATCTGTTTAGGTTGATGAAATATGCAAACTCTATTCTGGATTCAAAACTGAGAGGTGAGTCTCCTTTTGAAATCTAAATGTCAAGACCCATCAGATAAAGAATCTGAAACCTGTTTCACCCCAGACCCACTAATAAAGTACATGTTGATGTGACAGTGGCTTTAATTATTAACTGTAAAACATTATTTTGTGTTTCGTTTGTGGTCCAGATCTAGTGATGTTAGGAGTTGGTTACCACCATGCAGGAGTTGACTTGTCCGATAGGAAGTTGATAGAAAAGGCCTTCACTCTGGGAGACCTGCCAGTCCTTTGTGAGACTTTGTCATTGATACAGTTTCATCCTATGTTGGAAAATGTGACTACATAAGCGTGCAACATGATCAATGTTTTTATTTTCTTTGTAATGCTGTAGACATAAACAGGAAAGACAAGTGTCACAGATTCAGACTCAGAACAACTGAGTCATAGTGTTTCACCCATATCGTGTTTAAACATTGCAAGGCCTCAGGACAATTTTGTAACAACAGTGTATGTAAAAGCCTGTTTAATTAATATATAAATTGCAGAAAGTATTACTTTAAATTACCTATACTGGTATGTTTTTATGCCAGTACCAAAATACTTTATTTTCCTACCTGTATTGACTGAACTGACATGCAACAGTTGTAGGGATCTTAAAACGAATGCAAATGCAAACAGTTTAAGATTTTCAGATCTCTAATCAAAAGAAAACCAGGAAATGTACCACACCATTGTACAAACACAACAGAACACTTGCTGGTACAGTTTAAGATCAGGTTTTTATTGTATTTCATGGGCACTGAATTTGCACTTGTTCCCTGATTTTATACATTGTAGTTACCACCAGGACTCTGGCCATGGGGGTGAACCTGCCAGCTCATCTGGTGGTGATCAAGTCCACCATGCAGTATGTGGCAGGCTCCTGTGAGGAGTACAGTGAGGCCGACTTGCTGCAGATGATAGGCCGAGCTGGAAGACCACAAGTAATGGCAGGATAATAATAGAACTCTGTATTAATTTTCTTACCTCCCTTAGCACAAGGAGGGACAGATTTGTGCATTTCTTTAACTGGGGCTTTACCATTTTAAGACAAGGTACATTTCTTTACATTGATATTTTTAAAGTTTACCATTAACTTGCAGGTATCTGAAGCTGTTATGTTTGTTTAAATACAGCAAATGTTAATAAAGCTAGTTTTAGTATGATGCACTTTTGTCTTTTCGTCCTCTAGTTTGATACATCAGCGACTGCAGTGATCATGACCAAGATCCAAACCAAAGACAAGTACATGAAACTTATGAATGGAATGGAAATCATTGAGAGCAGGTATTACAGCTCAGAGATTATGTATTTTGCAGAGAGATTATACAGTAGTACACGAGGTAACAGTATACTTCTTTTCCCCAGTTTACACAGTCACCTGGTGGAGCACCTGAATGCTGAGATCGTTCTCCAAACTATCAGTGATGTCAACATGGCTCTGGACTGGATACGCTCCAGCCTCCTCTACATCAGAGCTCTCAAGAACCCGACACACTATGGTCAGAACTCAAAACACAAACACAAAATGATTGGTATCAGAATAAGTGTCCAGCTTCTTTTTCATTATTGTATGTAAAACCAGTTTGCTTGACTTCAATTTCAGGTTTCTCTGCCGACTTAGACAGATATGGAATCGAAGCAAAATTGCAAGGTGGGCCACAGCTGTTTTGGCTCCATCTGGAGTCTTTGAAGTCACTAAAGTAGCATGCTGCTATTAGGAGGACATTCTATTAATGAATTTAAACCTAGTTTAAGGTAATTGCTTTTTCCTCTCATAGAACTGTGTCTGAGGAACCTCAACTCTCTGTCCTCCATTGGCCTGATTGACATGGATGAGGATATCAACATCAAACCAACAGGTAGAGAAATCAAAGATGGAAAGAAAGCCACTTATTTTTTAACTCATATTCAGTAGTGTGGATGACATTTTCACCTTTAACGACACTCTTATTTTCAACTGAGCCTTATATTCAAGAAATCAAACTATGAAGTTGTTTGTTTTTGTTCCTCGCAGAGGCTGGCAGGTTGATGGCTAGGTACTGTGTTGCCTTTGACACCATGAAACAGTTCAGCAAGGTTACTGGCACTGAGAACCTGTCTGACCTGGTAGGTCTCCAAATAAGACTGCACAGTACTAATGGTTTTGAGTAAAATGCAGATACCCTAACAAGTGTTTTTAGGCAGGGTTCCTGCAAAAAGGAATCATCACGCTGTTATATGTACAGATTGAGTTGGTGTCGAAGAGCAGAGAGTTCAGCGACATTCAGTTGAGAATGAATGAAAAAAGACCCTTGAACACCTTGAACAGAGACAAGAACAGGATCACCATCAGGTCACCATCACACATTTATAGGATTGACTATTGGAAATGCATTATGATGGAGGTAGACACAAGCCATTGGAAATTAGATGTGTATGTATTTTTTCAGGTTTCCCATTGAAGGGAAAATCAAAACCAGTGACATGAAAGTGAACTGGTAGGTTTATTCATTCAGTGCTTCCACTGTGGAAAACCAGTGTTGAATAAAAAAGGAATACTGGTTTATGATTTTATTGCAGGATCAATATTATGGATTTCTTATGGAATTACCAGTATACATAATGAATGTTTATTGTTTTGTTTTTAGCTTGATTCAGGCTCAGTTGGGTTCCATCTCACTTCAAGAGTTTGGACTTACGCAGGACACAGCAAAGATCTTCAGGAATGGGATGCGTATTAGCAAATGTATGTTGGGTAAATCAGAGATTACAAATAAACAAAGTGCCTTCTGACTATATATTTTTTTCACTTTGATTGTATTTGATACCAATCAGGCCTGTCAGAGTTTCTGAGTCAGCCATCCAAGACCGGTTTATCTGCTCTACTCAACTCCCTGGTCCTGGCTAAGTGCTTCAGAGCCAAGCTTTGGGAAAACTCGCCCTATGTTTCGAAACAGCTGGAGAAGATAGGTGAATACATTTCTATGCTTTACATATAGACATAGCATAGAATAGGGCTTTTTTATCTAAGCACTATAAATATATGCTCATTTTTGTACACAATGAACTAATGAATAAACCAGTATTCTATTAGATGTACATGTGATTTCAAACTTATTATTATAATGTAATAATATGCTGTGTGTTTCAGGTCAGACCTTATCAACTGCCATGGTGAACGCTGGACTCAACACTTTCAGCAAAATAGAGCAAACCAACGCGAGAGAGCTTGAGCTGGTCAGTCTGTGTAATATTTTAAAAGAAAATACTCTTTAATAATCCAAAGCATTTGATTTAACTATTATTTGAGCTGGATCAGTGGCAATATAGACACTATTCTCTGATGCTTCCACTTTATTTCTTTTATTCAGATTCTCAACAGACATCCACCATTTGGCAACCAAATCAGAGAATCTGTCATACATCTACCAAAGTATGAAGTTACTTTGGAGCAGGTAAAATATTTTGCAGAATCTATTTATCAAAGGGACAAGTACAAAATAGTAGGTCATATAATAAAACTTTTTATCTTTAATCATTTTTCTTTAAAATTGTTGCTGTACTTTGTAGCTTCCGAGGTATAGTTGTGCTATGGCAGAGATTGTGGTGAAAGTGAACCTAAAAAACCAGGCACAGCTGCTGTCCAGGAGGACAGCTCCAGACCACCATTATGTCTCTCTGATCATCGGAAACTCTGACAATGCTGTAGTCTTCTTACATAAACTCACGTGAGAAAAAACACCTCAGGCTCCCACCAATTTTGTGTCACTAAATCAGAACACAGACCTTTCACCCTTAAATAACAAAAGACAGGACCTTGTTTGAGAAGATATAGTATATTGATTTTCGGCAGACATTCTCCTGTTTGTTTTCCAGGGACTTGGTGCTGTTGAAGTCTGGTAGCTGGTCAAAGAAGATTGAGGTGGCAAAAGCCTCAAAAGGAGAGGAGATCAGTGTCAATCTCATAAGCTCAGAATATGGTAAACCTTGGAAATTTGACATATACTGTATATCACCTATATTAAAGATTGTTGTGTAATACAGTGCTGTTGTTGAGCTGAGATATTTCTCTTCTGGCAATTTGATGTAAAGCAATATTTGTTATATATATATCACTGAGAAAACAAGCCAAAGTGTGTTAATCTAAATGAGGCAATTATTATATTTTTAAAAAGCTCAATATTGTAATTGTGACATCAAAATTAATCAAATCAAACCATAGATTTGGGGTTGTTACACTATGGATAATGTGCATCTTTTTTTGCACATCTCTATGGACTCTTGGGCTCTTGGCCTATCAATGCTATGTAGGGAGTGCATTTACTGTACATTGTGGCCTTTTTTCTCCTATAGTGGGCCTGGACATCCAGCAGAAGTTCAATGTTTACTACTCTGGAGACAGGAGGTTTGGAACTGATAATCCATACAACATATCATATGATCGTACTGGACAGAGACCACAGCACTCTGCACTGAAACCACAGTCTACATGTCAGGCTGCAGCTCAGAGGGAAGATGCCACATCTGCTCCAGACCAAGGCACTACACTGCAGCTTTGTTACTAATGATTTTGTTGGTGCTGAAATATGAAATAGTCAATATAGTATTTCTTCAATAGCAGATAAGTATTTATGATGTTTTTTTCTCTGTTCAACTCTGACAATTTAACAATCAGATTTAGGCAATAAAAGACAGTGCAACCACTTTTGCAAGAATAAGGATCTCTGTGGCCACGACTGCTGTGAGTACAATCACACGTCTTTCACTGTGTTTGTGTTTCTTTATGCATGTGTGGATCTACATGTGCATTACTTTGTGTACCCTTGAACATAAAAGAGGTCTTCTTCCTCCAGTCTGTCAATCAGAGTGCATATGTGCCCCCCCTCCCCCAAGGTAAAGTAGGTGTAAGTGTGGCACGGAAGAGGTCAGCAAATCAAGAATCCAGTTTCTCTTCCTATTTGAAAGACCTGAGGAGCAGAAGTGATACACTCGCGCAGACTCCTGTCAAACGACTCAAGGTCAGGAAGTAAACATAAATGATTTTTAGCCTGCATCATATACTATACCTACAAAAAACAGAGCTGTTGAATTGAGTCCTGTCACGATTCAATGTGTAGTTGTCTGTAAGATATAAATCTGAGGTTGTATTATCAAAAATCAATCTCATCCAATAGATCAGGCACAACAGAGCAGAATAAAATGCGAAGTGCACTTATCCAAGATTTTTCCGAAAAACACTTGAATCTGCAGTGGAAGCTGATGAATCACTGCCAAGTCACCACTGGTTTAGATAACATTAAAATAAATGTCAATGATACTAGTGGGGAAGTTGAACTGCTTCAAAGAAAAATAAGAAATATACCAGCCCATGAAACACCACAAGTAAATATATAGGGTATATATGGTACAGGTACAGGTATGTATAATATAGTATTAGGATATGAGAATACTATTAAATTGTATGTTCATTAAGAATGTGCATAACATATATAACAGAGAGTCTAGGCATGTAGATATGCACTTTAGAAAAGCTATTTATCAAAGATATTTAGTGTAGAATATACAAGTATAATCTATTTTAGACACAATATGTGTGTTTCTGTGCTCCGTCTATCCATAATTCCAGATGAGGTTGTCATACATATAAATGTGTGAGCTGCATGTGCATTGTTGTGTGTTTTTATTCTACTGTACAAAATGAGAATGGCAAATATAATCTTTGTGAATCACTATACTGTGACAAACAATAAGAATGTCTTTCTTATTTTTCTTATCATTTTGTATTACTGAGCTGCATAAGTCTGTGTTTGATATTGTGTTTTATTCCTCAGATGAAAATGAGCGAGGAGTCTCTGTATGTCAACATGCAGGAGTTTGCATTCAAACCCAAAGAGAGGCTATCTACTGTTTCCAGGTATTGACAGTGACCTTTTGGACATGTTTAGATTCATAAGTACTGACATATGATTAGGTCCCTTGATTAGCTTTAGCTTGGTTTCATTGAAGTCTGATGGCCTGATGGTGAATTATATTCATGTTTATTGTTTTATTTGTTGAAGGTATGTTGGGAGCTATGAATCTTCAGTGACACCTCACACTGAGACTGTGGATCTGACAGGAGAAGACTGGGCTCAATTGCCAGACATGGTTCATGTGGACAACATTGACAGAGGTAAACGAGCGGCATTAAGAAGATGAACTCAACACATTCCCCAACATTGCAGGGTTTAACAATCACGTTCTGCGACTGCATGTCTCTCATACTCGTTCATTCTCTCTCCTTTTGAGATTATGATGACTGTGTGGAGGACAGGCACAGGATGATGGAGAAACCTTTCCAAGCACCTGCTGCATCTCATGCTCACCATCAAAGTACCGACAAACTCATTACTAGACATACTTTACTGGTGGTTTTGCATGTTTACCTGTCTCGAGCAAGTCTCAGGAAGTTTATATTACACTGATATGAACTGAAATCAATGGGTGCCTGAAAGGTAGTGAAATCTAAAAACTGTTCACTTAAAGTGTATGTTATTTTAGGGGCAATATGATAAATTGGTGTATCTACAGTTATACTGTATGTCAGTATGAAATACCAACTGTTGTAGTATATAGTTTGTTTTTATTACTTTCATTGTCACAATAACTGAAAACCAACCCTTATTCCACACACACTGTGGACTGGACACCACAGCATGCAAGTAAGTACACATTTGGAGGGATAGCTGTATGCACATCCCATTCTCCATTTAGGCCAAGTGCAGGACAACAGATGAAGGAAAAAAGTGTAGTGTCCGCATGTTGGATTATGGCTGAAAAAGGCAATGTTTTAACCCTACACGGGCCTCATCAGGCAAGTGGCCGACATGACAAACAGCAGGGTATATTAAGACCCCAAACTGACTATACTATTCTGATGTAGAAGGTAGATAAAGATAAATTAGCTTTGGAAAGACAGAAGAACACAAATGGGAAAAGTTGTACCTTTTTACACATGATGTTTTACATTAAAATGTATTTCAGAGGGTATTCCTTCTGTTTATTTAATGAATCTGTGTTTAGGGTCCTCAGTGTGGATGAACCCAATCAATGTTGGTCTGAGTCAGAACCACGAATCGCATCTAAACCAGACAAATGCAACCAACTTTGCTTACTTAAGCGGGCCCACTGCGGCGTCAAACCAAGGCGCTCACTGCGAAAACGCTTCATCCTCACAAATACCAACCGTCAGCTTTGACCTTGGAAATGAGTGGGACGACTGGGGTGACTTTGATGACGAGAACTTGGTGCATGCCTGCGAGACACACAGCAAGGCCTTGTGTACAACTAATGCTAATCCTCAAGTCCAGCAGTCTCTAGACTACAACATGCCAGGTACAGTGTTTTTGAGTTTCTCTCAGTTCAAGAGGTACAAGCTTGCAATCAATGTGTGGATTGCTAGGTTTTTATACATCTAGTTAAGAAGTCCTTGTATTCAATATTTTTTGGCTATTGTTATGCATTTGATAAGCATACATGTGTTCCATGTGTAGGCTTTTCCACTACATCTCCACCAGTATTCCTCAGTCACTCAGAAGTCAAACCCTGTATAAGCACTGACAGAGCACCACCGAGGTAAGGCCAGACATTTAGGTGTTAAGGTGTAATTGTGTGTTTCGGATCATCAGGAATCAAAAAATGTATGAAATATGTAAAATCTCCTTTCAGAAAAAGTCATCCACTGAGGTTTCATATCGTAGTTAAGACAGTAGAGCCATTTGTCATAATTTTGTGTTTTAGGTCGATTTCACCAACTTTAAGTCCTGAAATCAGAAAACCAGCACCCTCACTGGTCACAGTCAGACCACAGAACAGAATCACACTCGGCTGGGATAAAAAGGTGTGTTTGTGTATGTGTGTGTGCGCACATTCAGAGATCTGTGTGTGTGCTGCTTTTGCAGTTCAGTGGGATACATACATGAGAACACTATTCTTTACAAGGTAGCCTTGTTTTTGTTTAACCCAGTAAATATCATACTGTGGTTGTGACGGACACAACTTACTCCTTTCATTTTTAAACACATTGTTTCTCAGCTGTAGGGACACATTTAGATGTCAACAAAAAAACGTGGCAGGAAAGTAAACTTAAAATAAATTAGAGGATTTTCTCTTTGTGGACAGGAATATTCTGTTAGGTCAGGTGAAGCTTCGTCGAAGGTGCCTGCAAAGAGCTTAACCTGTATAAGAACTTGACTGGTGTCTATGTCCCTCCTTGTGCAGAGACCAAGCATCTTCAGTAAAGACATCACAGTAAAAACACCAGAAAGTTTCCCAAAACAGACTGAGACCCACATGGCCCCACTTACCAGAAGGTTTGATTTCTTCTCAACAATGAGCGTTCCAGCCAACACCAGCACATCTGTCAACAGAAGGTAGAGGGAAATATAATTGCAAGCCTTATAATTTGCCTCATTACAATATTCTTTTCTTAGTAGATAATGAAAATACTCCTATATATCATACACTTTTACAAACGTATAGTTTTTCGCCTGATTAATCTCTTTTTTACACACTGTATATTCAACAGCAAAGAAGAGGAAGCTTTCGTCGGGATATTTGATGGTATATTTTAGACTTGCTGCTTTTCTGACTGTGACATGAATGTGTCATTAATGTAAAGTGTTCTCTTCCAGTTTCTGTTCATGTTGTGTTAACCTGAGCTATATATCAAGAGTTGTACACTGTTTTTAAGTCATGTTATTATATATTCATATTGTAAATGAAACAAATTGTTTCCAATGTTTGTTCTAATTGTTACTAATGTAATGTATTTATTTATTTAATAAAGTCTGTGTTTATTGGATGATTCAGTGCCGTCATGGGGAGTAAATCAGCAACATGTAAATCAGCTTATAGTTTGAATAGAAGTAGGTTTGTGATAGTGGCCAAGTATTTTAGGTAGATAGGGCGTCCATCCTTTGAACTCCATAGGAAGCTGGGGCCATATTTAGACTTTTATCTCTAGGAGTCAATGGATTATTTTAGATTATATAAATTAAATGTATAATATGGCCCCATATATAACATTAAATCCACTAAATAAAAATATGCATTAAATTAAAAGAAATAGAAAGACGGATCGATATTTTCAATTGTGGCACACATTTCATGTATGAAACAAAATAAAATGGTGGTTTCTGACTGAACAAATCAAATCTGTGGCTCCTGATCTCGCGGGATTTGCGCGACGTAACGCGAGATGTCTGTGACGCCACTTTTTAGCGCGGAGTTTGTTGTTGGCGGAAAAGCTTCGAGCTGAAAGTCTGAACAAAACACTTCAACGTTGTTCAGCCGCACACTGAGTGACATTTAAGTGTTTAGTCTCCGTCGACGGAGCCGTAGTTCACGACTGCATGCTGTGTTTGTGAAATGTGCGTTTGAGAAACCATGGATTGCACTTTAGGACCAACTAAAGCGGTAAGTTTGTGTTGTGATGTTACTCAACAAGCTGCAGGGAGCTAAGCTGACAGACTGTAGCCGACAGCAGCAGGTTAGTGTCGTTGTGATGTCTAAAGTCTCTGTAAACCTCTTTCTCTCGTGTCTTAGATGGAGTTGTCTCCTGTCTGCACTGAAGGCATCAGCACAGAGGGACGTATCGTTAAATCCGACAAAGGTCACAGGAGAAGCAAAGTCCCAAGTAAGTCGGACGCTTTACCACTTAAAAACATAACATGTGATTAAAGACGCACCATTATATTAACATATTATAGTTAATGGGAATATCAGGTTAAAGAAGCAATACTTTAAGGTCCCTAGTGTTGTATTTACAGTAAAAAAAAATTCTAAGTGTGGACTGAGGTGTATGTCACTTTGTACAAATATAACATTAGGAATAGAATAAAAGAATGGTCTTTAATGAAAGCCTGTAACATAGGCATGCCTGTTAGGCTTTTATCATTCTTATACCTTTCTTTGCATTGCAACCTCTAACACACATTGATTTTTGCTGAACTGAGTGAAAAGATATGGCACTGGATTCAAAGAGCAGGTTGTGCATCTCTGACTGTATATTTACTTTCAGGGGATGTGGAGCTAGACATCGAATTTCTCTACAAAGCTGTTCCTAAGCTGGCCAAGGTTTTCCGCATCATTGACAAAATCGGAGAAGGTACGTGCTCTGCATAACTTTGTCCACAACTTTAGAGTTAAAAAATGAACACTGTAGGATTTATTGGAGCACAAGAGGTGAAGTGTTTGTGACGTGTGTATCTGTGCATCAGGTACGTTCAGCTCAGTGTATCTGGGTGAGGCTCAGATGCGAGATGGGAGTAGAGAAAGGTTTGCCCTGAAGCACCTCATTCCAACCAGCCATCCTGCACGCATCGCTGCTGAGCTTCAGTGTCTCACTGTTGCTGGGTGAGTCCAATACTGTTGTGTGTTTGTAAAGTGATACACAGGATTTCACTGACCCCAGACTGTCATACGCCCTTTTTAAGAACTGAACAACAGACCTTAAATTACATACACAAATATACAAGAAACGCACTGTTATTATTTAGCCTTTGACAATTTGTTCAAAAGGAGCGTCGTAGGAATTTATTGTTCAATGTTCCTCTCTGTCGATCTTCTCTAGTCTTGTTTTTGTTATCTGGCTATTTAAAACCCTTACAGACCTACTGTATGTACTGCAGTTAGAGGATTCAAGATTTTTGTACTTGCTACAGAAGTGTTCACAGAAATAGTGAATCAAAGAACTCTTTTGTTACATAACTGTTTAATTTCTTTCCTTTTACGGCTATTTTTTTTTTACACCATGGCAAATTGGTGTGTGGGTTCCTCATTTGTCTAACATTGTATGATTCAGCTGAACCTACGCATCTCAATACATGGATGACTGGTTTGGCAAGACTTGAATATATGAATATGCATTTATGTCTGATCAATCTTTTTGTCATGATTCTTGGAAGCGGCCGACCAGCCAAGATTCACTCTATTGCAGAGAAATTACACAACACATTGAATTGAGTTATGTCAGCTCACTGAGTCTTTTTTTTTTTTCACTTTGCAGAGGCAGAGAGAATGTTATGGGTGTGACGTACTGCTTCAGGAAAGAGGACCATGTGGTGATTGTCATGCCCTATATGGAGCATCAAGCTATTGTGGTAAGTGCATTGTCGCATATTAGTATCTGTCAAGGCTAATGCTTTTCAATGACATACTGACTTTTGCATGGACACAATCTGTAATATAATCCCCCAAACATAAATAAATTAGTAGCTTTCTTGGTGTGGTTCTTGTTTCTGGGTTTGCTGAACTATAATTTAAAACTTGTGATCCAATCACAATGTCTTTGATCAGGACATCATTGGCTCATTGAGCTTTGAAGAGGTCCGTGTGTACATCTATCACCTGTTGAAGGCCCTGAGACACATCCACCAGTTTGGTATCATTCACCGAGACATCAAACCAAACAATTTCCTCTACAACAGGAGCAGTAAAATGTGAGTAGTCACACCCCTCTTAGTGCAGCCACATTATTTCATCTGATTGTTTCGTTTAGTGCTGATGATTTGGTGAGCAAAAGTGTCTCTCTCCTGCTGCACTCGCCTCCACTACTCCTGCCTGTCTACTTGTCTAATAAGGTTACATTTGAGAATGAGTAACGTAAATCATTAATAATTCCCTCACATCACAAATACCAGTAACCAGTAAGAACGTCAAAATATTGTATTCCCTCAAGACTTGGGAGTATAGCTAAGAACCTTGAAGTAACTACCTGTCTTATCTTCTTCATCGACATCAGGCATCTTTCTCTTCTTGGAGAAATATTTAAACAAACTCATCTGAAAACGCAGTCAGGAATATTTTAATACATAATTCATATAAACATTGTTGGCAACTATTTTACAAATGTTTATTTATGTAATGTTTCCAGGATTCACTGAGTCTGTTAATGTTACCTAACGTAAGTTGGAACATTATTTAACTAAGTAATAATAATAATTAGTTGGCCATGAACATCAATAGAGAACACATTGCAAATGTTTATTTAAACTGTAAAACTAAACATGAGCTACTTAAATCTACCACCTCATGATGTTTCTTAAAATTCTGAAGCAGCGGCTGCGATAATTTTGGAGCGGCAGGCCACCCTGCAAAATGTATGTAAGGGAAACATCGTAACACAAAGTATTTATTCATTTCCCTGTTTAAAATGTGTGTGTAGGTATGCGCTGGTGGACTTCGGCCTGGCTCAGGGCACAGCGGACACCCAGATTGAGCTGCTGAAGGTGGTGAGGCAGAGGCCATCGCAAAAAGGTGGAGGGTCCACATGGAAACAAGACACCACACAGCGGGGCAAAGCAGCACCTAGACTCCCTCCCAAAACCACCACAGCTTCAACCTCACTACCTCTGCCTCCACGGCAGACCACAACTTTGCCACCTTCCTCTTCCTCTTCCTCCACCACATCTTCCTCAGCCTGTCGGAAAGCATTGCTTAAGAAAGCGCGTTCTGTCACCACCTCTACCACTCGCACAAAGCACACAAAGGTGTCCGCACTAAGTCAATACTTTACCGTTACTGGTGTTTCTTGTTTTTTTTTTTTTGTTTTGTTTGACTGTGAAAGCTGAATATTAAATTAGTGTAATTAATGTTTATTGGGTATCACAAGTTTGGAGTTGGGTTAAGAATTTCTCGTATGGATATGTTAAAGTATCCGTGCACCTGCTTGTCTTCTTCTTTCTGCACTAATGTGCTGGTTTTAGCTCAATTCTGCCATCCATGTTTGTTTGCTCCAGGATTTGACAGGACTACGCAAAGTGCCAAGGCCTGTGTTTGGAGAGAGGAACCTGAACAGCTGCACTCCAGCTCCATCCACTGCCAAACAAGCTGCCACTAAGACAGAGGTAAGCAAGGTGGAAAGGTTTCCCTCTTGTTCTTTTTAATATTAGGTATAAGAACACTGAGTAATGACACAAGAGGTGGCAGTAGTTACTAATATTTAAAAGTTATTTATCTTTCTTACTTGCATTGTAAAGATATCTATTTTAGCATAATATTGATTTCTTAAAGTATTATTTGTTTTAAAAATGCCAGTATGTTAATATACTCTTTGTCTGACACATATCCGTTTGTTTCAACAATTTTACTTCTTAAAGTGATGGAGTGATCTGCGTTACTGCAGACACACAATATGTCCAAACCATTGAAATTACAAATAATCGCCTATTCACCTATTGGCAGAGTTCTTTTTCATTTGCTCTGAAGAAAGACTTTTAAAGGTTATTATGAGTGTATATTTCTCAGTGTAGTTATTGTATTCTTTCTTCATTAAATCTTTTACTCAGCTGGTAAAGCCCGGAAAAACAGAGGACCCAGCCAGCCGAAGGTACCCTTCAGCCAGCCGGGGCCCTCTGCCCGCTGTCAGGACCCAGGGCACCAGTCAGAAACCTCAGAGGACCGTACAGCAGGGCCTCACCTGTAACTGCTACCTGACTGACCGTGTCTGCAATATCTGCATGTCCAGGTAACAGAAAAAAGAGAGAGAGAAGAAGGATAGAACCAAGCTTTTCATTAAATGCCACTTTTACAAAAATATATAAAATAATTCCTCACCTTAAATATTTTCTTTCTTTTTCTTGCCGTTCTCGTACTGATATGTGTTGTTATTTCAAACTCCCGCTTCATGTTGTTTTCATTGATTTATAAAGGAAGCAGCAGGTGGCTCCCAGGGCTGGAACCCCGGGCTTCAGAGCACCAGAAGTCCTCACAAAGTGTCCCAACCAAGGAACAGGTTGGTATTTCAAACCATGACTATTACACATGGTTGTTAACCACACAAATATAATGACAGCTGTACAAAGACTGGCACAGGATTACTGATGAACTCAAAACTGGACTCTACTTACCCTTTCTAATTGTTACTAATGTGCAACTGTGCTCTGTCTCATCTTCCTGTGCTGCAGCCATAGACATGTGGTCAGCTGGTGTGATCCTGCTCTCATTGCTCAGTGGCCGCTACCCGTTCTTCAAAGCCAGCGACGACCTGATCGCCCTCACTCAGATCATGACCATACGAGGCTCCAGAGAGACCATCCAGGCCGCCAAGGCATTTGGTGCGCATTAATATTTTTTGCTTCACAAACCGATCCCTCGGCTTCTGTTTTTGTGGTTAATCGAGCAACACAGTTTATCACCGCAGACATTCATTTTAACAGTGTAGGAGGCTCTGTGCAGATAATGAACCTGTTTTCTTCCAGGCAAGGCGGTGGTGAGCAGTCGGGAGCTGCCTCGGCAGGACCTCAGGACGCTGTGTGAGACGCTGAGAGGACGGGGGACGTTACCAGATGATGAAGTCACACCACTTCCCGAAGCCAACAAAGACTCCGCCGCCATCCGTCGTCGCAAGATCCAAGACGATACGCCTACACATCGTCCCACTGAAAGAACATCCATTCAAGACAAAGACGGAGCAGGCGAAACTCTCCCAAACCACCAGGGACATTCAGGGATCACAGTAACCGCTCGCCTCACTAAACGTTGCTCGGAGACAGACTGCAAGGTGGAAGACGATGATAGGGGCTGGGGCAGAGTTCCTGATGAGGCCTACGACCTGCTGGACCGGCTGCTGGACCTGAACCCTGCCACCAGGATCACAGCTGCTCAGGCCCTGCAGCACCCACTGTTCAAAGACCTGCGAAGCTGCAGACTGTCAGGAGACCAGGAGTCTCGCATCAACAGAACAGAGCTGCCGAGCTCCTAGGCTTTGGTTCAGATTTAATAAACTAGATGATGCAAAGACAAAAAAAGGTGTTGCACCTTATATTTACGTTACTTATTGTAATTGTACTCAGGATCAGAAAACTTTACATCCCTGTGTGAAGAAATTACCTGAACAGGAGAATAGAGATGTGGTAAATTTCTGTGTGAGGGGGGTAAAAAAGTTTTCTCTCATTTTTCTGTCCAATCAACCTGTTAAATGCTTCGTAGATTTTAATATCAGTATCCATTCAAGACAGGTTTGACTTTCTGGTTCAGAAACCTGTAGTTAAGAGTTAATATAAGTTATTTTCATGGCAGCTATTGTACAAAGTACTTTGACAGTTTTCAAGGGCTCTAGATGTGCACTGTTGGCTATAACCAAGACAGGAGCAATATCCACTTCAGGCATTATATTGACTATTGGCTGACGTCAGGGGTTGGACAGTTATACAATTATTTAAAATAAACTAACTACAAGCTGTCTGGTGAAACAAATATTCAATCCTGAAGGTACCTGATCCGGAGAATCAGCTAGTTACAGCTGCAGACTGTCTAACTATATAGTTTTTTATTTTTACGTTCTGTAGAGAAAAATAGAAAACGTAAGGGGTCTCGTTATTACCGCAGGCTGGTGATACCCGGGTGAAGTTTGGCCTCTCTTATAGTTCCAAAAACACATTGTATTTAAAACTTCTTAAGAAAGTTACAAATATTCTTGTTAGTCTGAACAGTGTCTTGTCAAGAGGGAACAATCCGTATGTTTACTATTGTCACAGCTGCCATAACACCATATTACCATTTTGTAAGTATGAAAGGGCTTTTAATTTGAAGGTGCATATGTATTCCATCTGTATTTTGAATGCCTCTGTTTCAGCTGCGTTCATTTATAACACTGAAAAATGCGCTGTCTGCCTCACTCTACCTTGGATTTTCTAATAAAGGGAAAAACAAAGTGGCTGCCATTTACTGTAAGTCTTACATATACTGAGCATTATAATTCACACATTTAGAATCATTATACAGGATGTATTACATCATTTAAATGTGATTAAATGTAAGTGAAATTGAATGTGTGAATTGGGATTAATATTTGTCTTTAAAATAGTGGATTTATAAATAATGTAACATCATTCAGGGGCGGTCTGGTCCTGGTTCGATCCCCGGCTCATCCAGAGAAAGTGTCCTTGAGCAAGACACTGAACCCACTAACTCCAGTTGGCACCTTGCATGGCATCCTCTGCCATCTGTGTGTGAACGGGTGAATGTTGACATGTGTTGTAAGGCACTTTGAGTGGTCAGTAGACTACAAAAGCGCTATAAAAATACAGTCCATTTACCATTCAAAAAGGTATTTTACTTTTCCAATTAAAAAAAGAAAATAAAGTTGTGACACGCCCAGACAAACATTGAATACAGGAGTGTATGAAGTGACTGAAATTAAAATAAAATGAATCATTTAACAATAACGAAACCAATTACTTGTACACTTGGTGAGCCTTTATTACTCTTTTTAATAATATCTCTGAAGATGTTACTACTTGCTTCATAAACTTAAAATTAATTTTCACATTGTGAGTCTAATTACTCTGGAGACACATTACAGATGCCATATCCAGAATTTACCAAACCACAACTTAATCTTTTATTACCACAGAAAATATTAGAATAAACAATACAGCACCATATTTAACCCGTGTGTAGAAAAGTTTTATTGATAAGATGCAATAGAAACTTCCCAGCCATTATTTAGATGTTTTTATACATATCGTACGCAACATTTTAAAGTTACACTTAATTTTCAACAAATAACACTGATGATTTGTGAGTGCACGATTTGTTAACTGAAACAATGCTTTGTTTCGCTTGTTTTGCTTGTTTTGTTTGGTAGGCCCTGAAACGATGAGGATCTCCGGTAGCCAAACTCATGGGCTCAGTCTAAAGAGTCTCCTTCACCTCGGTGAGTTCCTCTATTCGCACCAACACACTCTCAATCATGTCAAAAGTGTGCAGGGCCGAGTGCAGAGCCTGAAAGAAACGCATTCAAATGTAATCAGGTCATCATTGCTCTTTGTCAGCCCTATACAAATATACACAATCTAGTGCTATTTGATTGTCATTTGAATATGAAACGAACACTGACCTGAATCTGTGACTCGGATGTCACGTTGGGCAGCTTCTCGTCACCGACGGACACAGAAAGCACAGACTCCTCTGTGGAAAACACACAATCATTCAGTCAGAACACTGTTGTACCTGTAAAACAAGACTATCTGAAGGTTATTTTAATTCCTTTAAATTTATCAAAACAAATACCAAAGAATGTGAAAATGTACTCCAAAATAAGTGGCGAATGTGCAAATTCTCTGACCTTTCAACATCTGGAAATAATCAGATGTATATTTTCATACTTTTATGGACTTTTCACAGGCTTCTGTAGTAATGCTGTTATTCAGAAAGTTTTTCTATCTTTGTAAAAACGATAATGAGAAAGGTGGAACTGAAAACGACATAAATGTCAGTGCAATTAAGCGAGTGTTGGTCTGACCTTTGGCCTTGCTCCTCTTGGTCTCCATAGTGTTGTGGAGCTCCCTCTCGTAGTGAGCCCTCGACATGTTCACTCCAACACGTAGCGGCTTCATGAACGTATCTTCTATTTTATACAGCTCTGTCCAGATCCCCGTCTGCAGGATCAAAACATGACGAGTGTAGTTCAGTTAAAGCTGGTGCCCAAGCACTCTGGATATCAGAAACTGGGCGCAGATGTTTAAGAGTCCTGGCAGGTAACTGAAGCGCAGAAAATCTGTCAATGATTTTGGTGCTTTGGCTGGAAGGGTGTCCTAATATTTACTGGTTGGGATCAACACTCCTGCTGTAAAACTCACCTGGTTCTCTGTCACTTTGTCTCTGATGACGAGGTAACGCAGCAGGTTCAGAGACTCCATAATTCTGTTAAAAACAACACAAAAACAACACAATAGTACTTTGACAAAATAAACCCCACTCAAGGTCCACTTACTTGCCTTTTCTGATTAAGCTCATGTAATATGGTCAAAAGCGAGTATATGGACTGGCAACTGTAACCTTGCCTCTCGCCCAATGCATGCTGGGATAGGTTCCAGTCCTGCACCCCTAAGAAAGCTCTTTGTGTGCTGACCTGTCCAGGTTCTGCAGGAGGTCGGTTTCTGGGCCGTCTGGCAAACTGAGAACTTTACGCAGCAAAGGCAGCAGGTGAACTCCCTCGAACCAGGTGTTACTGTTACCTGGCTGAGGACAGACAGAGACAAAGACAGACCTTTGCTTGGTTTTGTACAAGATATTTTTAATTACAACCATCACTCTGGACAGACATTGCCGTTTTGCTTTTAGTTACTGCATTAAAACCTGTGAGCCAACAGCGCTCACAGCCACCATGAACGTGAGTGCCAAAATGCCATCTCACCTGCAGGGCAAAGTCGATCTGATTCTTGATGTTTTTGATGACGTAGCCTTCGACTCCTGAGTGATTACTGGTTTTCAGCATGTACCTGAAACAAGACAACCAGTAAAAGTCATTACACTGGTGGGTGTAACAGAAAGAAACATCTCGGAAGACTTTGAAGCAGGAAAGGTGGAGCTTACCGGAAAAAATTGTACTTGGCTTCACTGTCAAACTTATCAATGATCCGCTGGAACACCTTCAGACCTCTGGTTCTCTGTTGACAAATATGTAGATATATCTAATTTCAACAGGTTTTCCTCTACAGAATAATAGACGCACATTGAACGCATGTGAATCAATTTTAAAGCTACAATAAAGGGAAAATGTGAAAAAAAATTATATTTACACCTACATAAATACACACTTTAAACATAGCAGGTTACATTTTGTAAAATGATCTGTTAATGTGAAAACTTACCAAATCATGCCTAGGACATATCGTCATGACCTTCACCAAGTTCTGAAAACAAACGGTGGAATCAATAACTAAGCATGAGATAAAATGCAGTAAAGCATCACACTGTGAGTGACAGCAGAGGAAAAACTGAGCATGAATCACTTAGTTCACCTGGGGGACTGTGAGGAAGGTTTTTATCTCCAGCAGATCTGCAGGCAGGCTGCCATCCTCCACCCTCACCAGACTCTTTTCATACAGCTCCTGTGTGACGGTAAACACAAACGTCACAGGAAATGAGACACTGAACTAGTTATGAGGACCCTCAGTCAGGGCAAGGATCAAAAACAACTTTATGAGCTGCTGTTGGTCACTACTATCATGTTTTTCAAAGGAAGTTTTCGTAAGGAAGATTACAAAAGCTTGAAAATAAACAGGTACATTTTACTAGACAGTTCTTCATATCAGCCGGAATATTCTTGTGGGTCATAAGAAATGTTTTCTTTTGTTACTATATCACAAAAAACAGAACAACTTTTATTTTGAAATCAATGTTTCTGTTTGACTCACCAGTCCTTTCTGAATCCTGGACTCCTCAGTTCTGTCAATGAAATATAATTGAAAACTAAGTTATAAGGGGTTCAACTCAAATGCACAAAAATATTTAATAAGAAAAAAAAGTGTTGTCCCTCATTGGTGTCAATGTGTTTTTATCAATTATACAATGTGATTTCTCCTTTTTCCATTTAAAAAGGTAGTTTTTATAAATTTTATCCAACATAAATAACGTTTACTACATATTTTCAGATACCAATGGCCGCTTAAAAACTCAAGTTTTGTGTTGTATTATATGTTTTTACATTAAAGTTGACTGAGATCAGGGCTGCCAGTGGTGCAACTGGTGCAACAAAACTGTGTCATGTATTCACCTGGACAAGAGGAGGCAAATATGCTCCATGTTACACCGCAGACAGAACACAGCACTGCACAGAGAGAGAGAGAGAGTCAGGATTCTGAATATTATTTTAATAAGTGTTGAAACAGTGTGAATCACCAGCACTAATTTCTAGCCACGTTTGAAAAAACTCAAACATTGTCCCCATGTTTTATAATAGATATATTTTCTATCTTACCTGAAAACACTAGGGAATGTATCTGCAGCAAGGTGATGGACAAACACCAGGTGAGCCAAGCTGGCCAAAGACTCTTTAGGATAACGCACCTCCTCCTCCAGAAAGCCTGGAACCTGCTTTCTCTTCAACAGAGGCTGGTACACAAGACTGGGGAGGGACTCTCCAATAGCACTAAGGGTGTTCTGCACAAAACACACGGAAACAGACTCATCATTCACATTATATCTAACAGAGCCATATGTGAGACCAGCATCTACTGATTTTGCATTGACTGAAATGAAAAGGTTGCACTATTAAAACATTTGGTAAATGGATCTGCTGTACCAAAATATCTGTGGCAAAATTCCTGAGGGGAGACACAGCCAGAGTGTCGGGATCTTTGAGTTGTACCTCCAACAGAGGGTGACTCAGAGTCTTCATACAGCTGCAGAACAGAAAAACACGAGGAGTTGGCTTCAGAACTGGGCCTCATGCAGCTCCTTACCAATGCGAGATAACACATGGGCAGATTTTGTATATGCAAGTCGCTTCAAATTTGTCACTCACAACTTTAGCAGTTCTGCCCGCAGCTCGTCCTCTTTATCCCTGCCCGCTTCACCCGCCATCTCGTTTTTGTTACTGTTCAGGGTGTTTTGCTTGGCCTCGTGGACAAAGGGTCTGACGAAGTCTGTCAGATCGGTGCAGCAGCGGCAAAGCGAGAAGACGTCATCCTCCTCTTGCTCCTTGGTGTGCGGTAGAGGCAGCTTGGCCACCTGGTCCAGCACAGAGGACAGGGTCATGCCCAACGACGACGCCTTACGGCTGCCCAGGCACAGCAGCACTGAGAGGAAGACACAGACAAGGTGGTGGAACAGTGGAAATGGCTCTATTTGAGTTCACACGTTGGCAAGTATATTGGAGTGCTTGTTCAAAGAAATGTTCTCTACCTTTCTGTAGAGGGTTCAACAGCAGATGGAGGCTCTCTGCTATGGTGTCAGGGTCATCCTGCTCCAGCTGCTCCAACAAGCCAATCAGCAGCTCTTTGGGTCTGCAGGTCTGGAAAACCACAAGTGACCCTTAAAAGAACAATTTCATCTCAAAACATTATGCATCTACACATGGCTAGATTTGTCAGTGGATCATATTAAATTATAGCTATTGTTTTATCTTATATACAATCCTGTGATCAACACTGTGAATCACATCAAAGCTTTTCTGACATTAGCTGTTGAGCAGATAACAGACCTGTAGCAGGTGGTTGAAAACGGCCAGGCATTGAGAGAGGTTCTTGTCTTCTTTCTTCAGCAGAACCTGGATCAGCGGAGGCAGCAGATTCCAACCCAAACATCTCACGATGTCCTACAGAAAGAGGGATACAGGGAGTGTTATTCAGTGCAACGTGCAACACACTCACGAACAAGTATACGTGCTGAAACAATGGTCAGCTGTGAGTAACATACCTGATTCTTTTCATCCAGGACAATACTGAGGACCTGGGCGCAGTTTCCCTCCTCGATGCACGTCCGCCCCGCGATCGTGAAGATGTCATGATCCTCAGTGGTGTAGCTGTCATCGGGGAGGGCTTGCTGTGTGAAAGAGACACAGATAAAAGGATTAAGAGAGGGAAAATATAGACATTTTATTGCAGAAAGTTATTGTTGAACCATTTAAATAAATTAATTAGATATTAGGTAATTCATCGACAACTATTTTAAGGGGGAAAATGCCTGTTTTGCTGTTTTTATTTAATTGAATACATTTGGGGTTTTGGACTGTTGGTTGCACATAAGCAAGCAAACTTAAGAGGTCACTTCACTTCTCTGGGAAACTTGTGACTGGCATTTTTGACTGTTACAATAGTCGACAATTCAATTCATCAATCGAAACATCTGTTACCTGCAGCCCCACATTCTTTCAATCATTACTGAGCGTCCAAGTGCTGCTAAAACAAAACAAAATCTAGTGGAGTACTAAGGCACTCATGCATAAATGCATTCAAATAACTTGCGGTAAACAGAGGAAACCATTGCACTGCATGCGAGCAGATACAATGGCGACATGTGGAAGATGTGGATGCATGTGAAAGGGGGTGGGGTGTGGCTGTTCAGGACTCACGCATCTCTGGACCACATCACTGAGCTGCTCCAGAGCCATCCCTGCTGTGTCCAGGTGGGCTTTATCTTCACACGGCGACTAGCCCCCCCCCCCCCCAAAAAAAAAAAACAGACAGGACGCTTCAGGTCAAAAATAACGCACACCGTAAAACTTGATTACAGTCGATACAAGTAAAGTCACATGTATCATCATCGTGTGTGTGTCCGGACACCCGTGTGGTGTTGTGTTCAGGTGGAGTAAGCGCTGTGACAGCAGGACAGCCTGCTGTAAACAGAGGAGAGCGGCATGGATGCTACTCTACGTATTTCTGAATTAGCTTCGCAGTCAGACTGAAACCCCTTTTTTCTCGTGCTGTCCTGTACATCCAAACACAGTCACGGCAAACACTGTCGGCGAGTATTTACAAAAACAAATAAATAAATAATGACAATAACCGGGACAATAGTGAGGCAGAAACCCGCCTTAGCTACCTACATGTCCCCAGACAGCCCGGTGAAAAGTAGCACGATGACCGCGCAGAGGCGCCGGCAGCCGGATTGTCCGCCCGGGCTCGCCGTAGAAAAGAAATACGTCACAGGTCAAAGTTGAGAGCAGGAGCACTATGGAGACCGAGGGGAGACGGAGGAGCCGCGCCTCCGCTAAAGCCTCTAAAAAAGGTCAGTGTCCGTCAAGAAGCGGCTCTTTCGTAGCAAGTGCAGGCTTTCCGAACACGTCGACAGCCTGACAGGCGTCAGAAAGCAGTTTTGACGCGCTTCGGTGTCGCACACAGGTGCTCTCCAAACGTGAAACGGCGCTATTGGTATTTACACCGTGTTGTTGTCTGTGGCAGGTGGGACACGCGTCGAAGCACTGGCCGCTGAAGAGGAGGCAAGAAGGTGTGAAAGGGCATCTTTTCACTTGTTTGAGTATTACAGTATATTAATGTCTAGTTAAGGCACCATTTCACACACCAGTTCTAAACAAAGTTCGTAGTTTGGTTGTAGAATGCACTACTTTGATCCATTTTCTAGAGATAATTGTAGCAATACACGTGAACAAGTGACAACACTTCTTCTGCTGTATCCTGTGTCAGGAGAGAGGTAGTGAAGGAGAGGTTATGGGAGAAACTGGAGCTGGAGAAAAGAGCCCTGAAGATAGTGGAGCGTCTCCTGGAGGACAGAGTGGCTGAAGACTTCCTGGCCGACTGTGTATGTATCATCTGAGTTCACTTTTGCAAAAGAAGCCTCACCTCACAGCTCAACCTTACATTTGTTTGACAGGAGTTAGACATCTGCTAGACATGAGACAAACTTTGAGATTGTTTTAATTCACCAAAAATTAGAATATGGTGCAGATAAATACGTTGAGAATCTTATTTTAAGAAAGATTTTTTCGCTGTTGAGGTTCAGGTTTAGTTGCTGTGGTGGGAGAAATGTTTTCAGTCTCCTTTTTCTTCACAGGCAAGGTTCATTACTCCCACTAACTACAAAGATGCTATAGAGGAAAGATCCATCGCTAAACTGTGTGGTTATCCCATTTGTTCAAATAAACTGGGCAAGGTAAGACACTTTTGCGTCAGTCTTTACAGTCCTGTGCAAGTAATAAACGTCCTTGTGTCCCATAATGTATGCTTGTTTTTCTGCTACCGTTTATTTTATAGATCCCAACTCAACAGTATAAAATCTCCACCAAGACCAATAAGGTTTACGACATCACAGAGCGCAAGGTAAGTTCTGCTATTTGTGGATTAACATTAACATTAACCCATTTCTTTTTGAAGAAACAGTCAAAATAAAGATAATTTTTGCATCTCTCTCTCTTCTCTCGTCATTTAGTGTTTTTGTAGTAACTTCTGCTACAAAGCCTCCAAAGAGTTTGAGCTACAAATAACGAATACACCTCTTTGGCTCAGGCAGCATGAGAGGTATGTATGCTGTTCCCATCCTAAATCACAACTATGAACTGATAATTGAATATTATAATTTTCTACATATTAAGTATGTGTTTACTTTCTTTCCCACTGACAGTCCTTCAGAAATTAAATTGATGAAGAGAGGAGATGGGTATGTATTTGCTTAAGTTAATATTTAAAGTAACTTATCAGATATATTTTTAAGAGCTGATTCAACTAACTAATGGATACATAATTCAATTTCTAGATATTTGACGTTCTTAATGTAATAAAGGTTTTATAATAAATAGACTAATTCAGTGTAACCCATGTGTGTCCAGCGGGATGTCTGGTGAGGAGGTGCTGCTGTCGGTGAGGTGTCTCCAAGACAAGGACATCGAGGACCCGCTGGCTGCTCAACTGGAGGACCCTCACAGCTCTCAGCAGCGTCCTGCTTCAGCCGACCTCAGCCACAGTGAAAGCAGCGACATTGAACAGGAGCAGGACTTCATTTCCAGCGTTGTTTCCCAGCGGCAGGGACCCAGGGTGCACTGGGGAGACCTGCCTAAACGTACAGATGAAGACGGGACAGGTGAACGAGGAAAGATGGAGAGGCGAAAGAAACAGAGGCGAGAGGGAGATGAAAAGGAGATTGAGGGTCAGGACACAGAGATGGAGGGAAAAATGGGAAAAGATGAGGATAGACATGAGTCACTTTCATGTAAAACAGAAGCTGGAGCTGACACTGAAAACCTCAAACAGCTGCACTCATTAAACACAGTCAAACCTAATGGAGAGCATGCGCCAGAGGAGGAAAGTTTGCCTGAGGAACCCTGTGTGGAAGAGGCCACAGCTAAGCTCAGTATTTGCAGTTTATCTGAGACCGTCGCTCACACTGCTCCCCTGCCTGTTGACTCAACAGCCACACAAGCAGAACGCACAGATCTACCCACCTCTCCACCACGTAAAGACTTAAACCCCTCAACCGAAAGCAAACATCTCCCTTTTTCAAACCTGATGAACACGAATCAGGACAGCCACAACACAGCACTGACCATGCAGCCAGGCCTCCACATCACCCAGGTGGGTATGAGCAAGAGGGGGGCAGCAGGGCTACGAGATCTACTCAAGAACCATCCTGCTGGAGCCAAACCCAATTCCATCCGGCTGAATCTCCTCGAATGCCTGAAAAGAACGTTAAACAGCTGGAGCACTGAGGAGACCCTGAAGTTCCTGTACGGCGCTGACCATTCAGTAAGATCCCCTTTTGCTGATGTCGAAGAAGAAGAAGAAGAAGAAGAAGAAGAAGAGAAAGAGGACGAGCTGGATGAAGACGACCTTGAGGATGAGGTGGGCGATGAGGATGCCGAAGGGGTTGATACTGGGATGGAGAAGAGGCCATCTGCTGCAGCTCCAGACTATAAGGCGCTGCGGGAAGAGAGCCACAAGCATGAGCTTAAAGTCAGGGAGTTTTATAAGGGGAGCTGGATTCTGCCTGAGGACAAGGAGGAGCCGCATGGAGACAAGGTGAGAGAAGGAGGAAGGGAGTGGAGAAAAAAGAGAAATGACTTGTTGTAAGAGTCAAAGGCCACATGGAGGCACTATATGTATATATATATATGAAATTTTAATGTGTAAACCAGTTTGATGGGGACAATTAGTGAGTGTGTTTATGTACTGAGATTTGCTCTCCAACACTTGCACATCTTGTTTGTTTTCCCACCAGGTGACAGTTCAGGACCAGAGCATGAATACCCCAGTTCTGCCACTCGTTGACTCTCAGGCTCAGCACATCATCCAGAAACGAATCACAGTGGAGAAACTCACCAGCTGGTGTGTTTGTGTGCTTTTATTTCTGTGTCTGAATATCTGTGTATATGTTTTGATGTGTTTCATTTTGCGGGCATCAGTGTACATGTATATCCAAAAACCATTATCAGTTTCAGTATTTAATTATTATAATTAGTGTTTTAGTTCCCCTTAATAAAACAAATTCATAGACCGTATAAAGTAAAAAAAAAAAAAAAAATGTTTGTATTTGTCTCTTTGTCCCTCATCTTTTTGTCTCTTTGTGCTTGTGCAGTCTCAGAAATATTGTCAGTCCTCTGCGTCTCACCATGAGTGACGTCTCCACTGACCTGAACAGCCTGGTCAGGACATTCAGGTCAGTGCAGCACACACACAAATACACACTCATTTCTGCAGGGCTTAGACACACACACACACACACACACACACAACCACACACACAAGCATTTTTGGTCTGATCATTTTAGCACCCTGACAAAGCCTAAAATATATCACAAAAATTGTCTTTTTACTGTCATTTTTTAATGTCTTGGGAAGGCATAAAACACTGTTGACAGGGCACCATGATTTACATCATCGCATATAAAGGTACAATGCTAGAGCCAGTAGCTAGAGAGGATTTCTGCATGCAACCAATTGACAGTATACTGATTCACTGCTGCAACATGTCCCGACTGTGTAGAGACATCCTGTTATTTTCATGAGGTGGGAATGTACCCCAACTTTATAATTACAAATTAATAAGATACACCTCAACACTGGATTTGTTGTGCTTTTTCGAGAATTATTTGGGGATTCTGTCATATCCTTATACATCACATATGTATTCTTAATTTAAATGGTAATATTTTGACAACTGAAACGGGTCTATGAGATATATACTGTGTGTGTATACATATATATCTCCAGAGATAGTATTGTTTTTTTCTTGATATAACTTATCCTTGAGAAGAATTTGAGTTTTAAATTTAAGACCAATTGATAATTAATTATTAGTAATTAACAAATGGATTTTATTTAAATTCCACAACCTTGTGGAACTTCGGCGCCCCCTACAGGTAGACACAAAACATGACAACAACCGGAGTCAACTGTCTATAGACCTTTTTTTACAGCAGACATTTTGACTTGTCATAGCAGGAAGAGCACAGTTGAAATTAATAACATGAATCATGGCAGTATTTTATTTAGGTGCTTTGGTCCCAGGAACTCGGTGTTGGCTCTCTGGGACTCTTACACGTAACAGAGCCGTCATCATTGTGATTACTAACACCTGTGTCTGCTGTGAAAGAAGCCTATTGGCTCGCCACGTTCATTATACATATTCAAAGTAGACGTGTCCTTACACGTGTATTTACTGAATGGTCATTCTCAACACAGATGTATTGTACATGTGGCTTTTTGAAGTACTATTTCTCAGTGCCATTGTGACATTTTTTCCCTGTCACCAGGTTTAAAGAAAATGAAAATGCAATTTCCCTCACACATTGGCCTGATGTTCTTGAGATAAATATAATAGATCGATATAAGACATAGATAGAGAATTGTCGTTACGCACACGACATACAGTATTTCTTTGTTTTCCATACACCTACACAGGCGTTACCACTTGAGGCCGATTAGACCTCAGCTCATGTTAAAGATGGGTGGAGCTGTGCTGGAATAACGTGAGGTCACCAGGCTTCATGAACCAACAACAGGCAGAAAGTTTGACTTGTCATAGCAGGAAAAGCACAAGGGGTTCCTAATGATAATTAACAATGGCTCCGTTCTATTTCAAAAGAGCCAGTAAGCCCTGACAGTGTGACAGTGAGGCAGCTTCAACAATACCAGGACCCTGAAAACTAATGCAGCTAAAGGGAATTCAGCCATCATTAATTTTATTATATACACCTGTGATTTTCCTACTGTGACGTCTCAAAATGACTCAAGTGAAAAAGACGTATAAGAATGATGAAGGTATCACTTATCCTTAACATGGAGATGTTGATCAAGCTCAGTCTGTACATGCCAAAAAGGTCCTGAATATATAAAATATAGTCAAAAGATAAGTATAGAATAAGTAAGTGAAAACAGCAAAGGTCTCTAATTTCAGCCCTTTGTTATTGTGTGTTTTATTGGAACATTATAGCATTTTAATGTGCCATTTTTTACGTAATAGAAATGTAGTAAATGATTCTCTTGCCTTGGAATAGTTACTATAGCGGTTTATTAAAAATCTTTCAAACTACCCAAATTGAACATTTCCTGCCATAGACATACTCTGTGTTCCCATTGGCTGGTAGGATGTTTTCAACAGGAGTGCTATTAAATCACTGTGTAGTGAGTAACACCTCCAGAGTCCTGCTTCCAGGAATTCTCTTTCTGCTGTCAGAGCTGACAAGAGGCTTAAACCAAACAATATACACAGCGCTGTCACAGAAACATACATCACTGCACTATTGCAGGCAGTCTTTGTGGTGGTTGGCCTGGCCTTGTGCACATTTAATGTTCTTAGTTTGCTTATCATAAGGATCAGGTGATTTACACACCTGCCTGGAGAAGGTTCCTCACTTTGTTTTGTTTTTTCTTAACCCCACAGGTTCACCAACACAAACATCGTCCACAAAACTCCAGAGTGGACCCTCATAGCCGTTGTGCTTCTCCATCTGTAAGTTTATAGTGTGTGTGTGTGAATGTGTTACTTCAGTGTTAAGAGGATGCACCATGACAGCTGGACAGTATGCTCGTCAGCTGGCCCAGTTGTAGAGGATAGTAGTGAGAGAAAAAAAAATGACATGGAAATCAAGGACCGTTGTTTCCCTGGAAATACACCTTGTCAGCAAACTCAAAGCCACTGTTCTTCACTCCCTGGGTGTGTGCAACTGTTTTTTATTTGAGGGCGTGAATAAAGTGTGTTTTTTACATAAACTGTAGCTTATAAAGGATAAGCAAAACTTAAGTAAAGCGATATAAATAAAGCTGAAATAAACAGCAGCCAGACTTCTATGCAATCATTTTTTTGAAGATGCCAGAAGATGCATAAAATCCATATATACATATCGCAACTAAAATTGACATTATATAAGTGCTCTGCTATAATTTTCTATTGCATTAACAGATTTATACTACTTTCAAATCAAAGCAACACAACAGCTTTGTGTATTTTTACACAACTATTCTGTTCTCAACTCAAAGAAGAGAACAAGTAAACTTTCGTAACTGTGACTTGGATTCACTTTTAGATTTGGATTTGCTTTAGTGTGTGTGTCTGTATGTCTGTCTGTGTGTGTGTGTGTGTGTGTGTGTGTGTGTGTGCGTGTGTGTGTGTGTGTGTGTGTTTTGCTGGCAGTTCATGGACAGTTCCGTGCTGCTCCTGTCTAAGTACACACAGACGCCTCATGGCCTTATCTCCACCTGATTGCCCCTCTCTAGATCCGTGATGCTGGACAGACGGCACACACAAGCAGCCCTGTATATTTGAAGTTAAACACACACACACACACAATAGTTCCTCTGTATATATCCGAGCAAAATGAGCACTTTAAATTGCCCCGTCTGGGAAAACTTTCACCTGATGCCGGACTGACTCTGATTCATGACTCCCTCAGTGGCTCCGGGTCAGTTTGCATCAATATCATAACTTACATTGTGAGCTCTCTTGAACTTCACAAAAGAATACGGTAAGTGTTGTGCAGCTTGAGGTGCAGTAGGTAACACAAGACTATAACTCTTAAAGCAAGGGAGCAGTGTGACCACAAACTCCTCCCTAAAATAGCATTACATAAAAATTATTAGGTAGCAAAAGTGAGATACTGGGAGTATTTCCATTAAATTATGTTGTCAAAGTCTATGAAAATCTTTGAGGATGTAGTAGTTTGGGTTTTATGAAATAACTCTGGTTAAAATAAAATAGATTTTACATAATTATCCTACACAAATGCTCAGTAATGTTCGTGGATTGGGGAAAAAAGCTAAAAAGAGTTTGGGTTGTGAACTTTTTTTTTTTCGACCTATGTGGGTAAAAAGGAGACAGTATTTGTTATCTGTGCACTTGACCTGATTGGAGGTGTCTTGTAATGTTGACAGTTGCTGTTGAGAGATAAATGTTTAAAACCACTGCTTTTGAGATTTGATTTTATCTAACTGCTGAACCACTTAATGCTTTTTGACAGCTTTTATTTTATCCGTCTTTGATAATCAGACCTTTTGGAAACATTTGTTCTCTTTGTCACATGTCCCACTGGTACTCTATGATTTCATTAGATCCCATTTAACTTCAAGCTTCTCCATCCTTCCATTCCTCCACCATGAATAATTTGGTGTGCTGTCTTATCTATCTGCTGCACGGCAGCTGTGGAGCTAGTCTGGCCTCTATTGTTCAGGCCAGCTGAATAATGGATGCCCCCACTGCAACACTAGACCCTGGGGTGAACCGGAGATTAATCAGCAGTGCACCTCCACACAGGTAGACAGGACAGGTAGAGGGGGAGGGACGGGGGTTCGAGAGGTGACGGAGATCAGCTAGAAACTTGCAAACAGTGGATTTAGAGCTGGAAGTTAACTCTCTTTATGTAGGGGTGTTGGTCTGTGCTGATTTGACAGATCATGACAAAGTTTCTGTACAGATGTGAAATTCCATGTTACTGCATGATCACACACTCAGATGCCAGTTTATTAGGTACACCTGGCTAAAACTAATGCAGTCTAATACAACAGTCCGGCAACAAATCCTACATTTATGAAGTCTATAATCTGCAGCTTTTATTGAATCTGTTTTACCCTCATTGATATAAATGTGGCCAAAATATTATAAACACCCCTCATTGTAATGCAATACAATTCAACAGCAACACAAACTACAGCCTCCAAAATAATCCTAAAGTTGAATCAACACCTCTCTTCAACACTGAAAACTGAACATTATAACCTTAATGAAGGTAGGATTTACTGCAGGACTGTTGTTTTATACTTGTAGCTAAGTGTACCTAATAAACTGGTTACTGATTGTACTCTTCACTCAGAGTTAGTGTACATGTGCAGCCAGAAGTCTGTGGGCACATTCACAGCTGAAACACACTCAGGGTTAGAGGCTGTGTGTGTATATGTGTGTGTGTGGGTAGGTGTAACCTTTTGTTGTGTGTAAGGCATTTTTAAAATGTTGAAGGTTATCAGAGGTTATTATTTAATGTGCGTCTTTGTGAGGATTTACAACATCTTTAAAAAAATGACCAGATGTATAGATTATAATTTCTCTCATCTCAGTCTGTCAGGTATTTACATGAAGTTTAGATATATCTGGATGACTGCAATTATAAGCAGTGAGCAGAGGTTTGTTCTGCAAAGCAGGTTTACTGAGTTATCCAGGATAACTTGATTTAGCTGAGTAAAAACTAGAACCCCCTCAAATGTTATTGACCAATCAAAATTTTTTTAAGACTTCTACTCAACAACGTATCCATAAGACTCAGTAAACCTGAGTCTTATAATCAAGTGTGTCCTTATGTATATATAAAACATGTTATTACACCACTGAGCGTATTAATGTTCCATTTTTGTTTTGGTGTCTGGTATGTCACAGAAATGTGTAACAAAAATAGCCTGGTCAGATTGTGTGTGACTTTGTGTTTCAGGTTGTCAGAGGTGTCTCCGGTGGTGCGAGAAGCCTTGGAGACGCCAGCATCAGTGGAGTATTTAAACACACTGATGGAGGAGGTCGGCCTACAGGAGCAGGACCTTCTGGATTTGGTCCGGCTGTTTAAAACCCCTGCGCACTGACACACACACACACACACACACACACACACACACACACACACACACACACACACACACACACACACCACCACCAGACAGACATGGACATATGAATCATAAATAAACACTCAGGATCTCTGACTGAATGAAATAAATATGTGGGTATGTTTGTTTTCCACAAATAAAGCTGGTTGTAAGAACTTTTAAAACAAAAGCTCATGTCCTTTCACTTGTTAAGTAATCTAGGATGTAGTGGTCTGCAGTCTCTTCAACTGTTGGTATTGTGTGGCAGCATTACTGTATGTACACAATCTGTGGTGAGATGTGTGCAAATCAGATCCTTGAAGATCCTTTTAGAGCTGTGGATGTTTAACCTCTGCAGGGCCAAATAAATCACACCCAGGTTTTCCAAGTGAAAACGCCATGTGGAGATGCTGCTTATTGCTGCTCTGTAATAAAAGTGACGCTATTTCTCCAGACTTCCTTCACATGCGGGTTTATGGCACCATAATGTCATTTGTTATATGGGTATGTTAACAATGCGTGTGTCTGAAAATATTTGGTTTTGACCAGGTGGCGCACGCAACAAAACGTTTTTCTTTTTAATAGTGATAGAGATATAAATTTGTGCTGTCATGCAGATATGGGTCGTGATTGATAGCTGCACACAGCTTCTCGTTTTTCACAACGTACCAACAATCACTGGGATTGAGGCAGAGGATGGTTTTTACAAATGCACTCCGCTTTGAACGTGTTATTGTGCCTTAAAACTTTTCAAAATCTAAATTATGAGAGATAGTAAAGAGGGGAAGTAATTAAATGTAGAAAGAATAAAAATCAAAGGCTTGTCAGTTCCTTACTGAAAAACTGACAACTGAGCCCCAAAAGTTAATGTTTAATCCCTGACTATATAAGAAATTGGCCAAACCGAAAAAGGAGGATTTTTTTGGTCATTTAAAAGTGGTAATACATTTCAGAAATTATAAATAAAAATCAGTGTTTACAGCCCATAGGCTGTGCTTTTAATTCGAATAACGTGGAAACACAATCGATAAATAAACGTTTATTTCCATAAAATCAACCAGAATATCTCTAAGTCTAAATATTTAACTACATTCAGGGGGGAAGTAGGCCAAGGCAACAAACAATGGAACAAAACAAACCACGACATATACATATACATATATATATATATGCGTGGTCGGAGTACATTAAAAGTGCAGGATTTCATGCCGAAGCACCGAAGTCTGCTCATTTGAGTCCGTGCTGCGTCTCCTTGTGCCTCCTCAGGTCCACCTTCCTCTGGAAGCCTTTCCCGCAGAGGTCACAGCCGAACGGCTTGAAGCCCGTGTGTTTCCTGCTGTGCGTGATGAGGTTGGAGCTCTGACTGAAGGCCTTCCCGCACACCTGGCACTTGTGCGGCTTCTCACCTGCGGCAGTGGCACAGTCGGAAAGGTCAGCCGGGGAGCCATTTTTTTTTTGTTTGTTTTTTTGTTTGTTTTTACGCATTGGGCAGTGGCTTTTTTTTTTTTTTTTTTTAAAATCTATTTGGTGTGTGCAGCGTCTCACCTGTGTGGATGAACGTGTGTTTCTTCATGTCTGACTTCTGGTGGAACCTCTTGCCGCAGTACTGGCACGGGTACGGCCGCGTGTCCGAGTGGATGAGCAGGTGCGTGGACAGCGTGGACGAGCGCTTGAAGCTTTTCCCGCAGATTTTACAGCTGAAGCTCCTCTCCTGCGAAAACACGGAAAGCGTCAGTGCGGGAGGCCTCCAAACGCAGAAGGCCTGAACAAAACAAAACAATAAAAAAAAAAGGGGGAGACCGCATCGGGGGCCCTGGCGCGTCTGTTTCCAGTTTAGAGGCCTACCTGCGAGTGCACCGCTCTGTGCTGATCCAGGCTCACCGCGTGCCCGAAGGTTTTCCCGCAGATCCCGCACTCGAACGGCCGCGTCCCGCTGTGCGACCGGCGCACATGAACCTCCAGCCCGTGAGGCGTGGAGAAGACCTTCGGGGGGAGAAAAATAGGCGGATGACATTTTTACTTCGAAATCCAACTCCAAATGGAACAAAAAAAAAAAAAAAAAACATATGTATTGATGTTATAATTTCAGAACGATTATCCACAAATATGCCATTCACAAATGTTACGGTTGAAATGTGATTTCAATTAAACTGGTGTTTAATGTTTACGCCTGATCGCCAATAAAACACGACTAAGAGAATTTGCGACATCTCTGCAAACTCAAACAACATTCAAAACAAACGTAGGCCTGCTATGGTTGTTGGTCAGGCGTCAGTAAACGTGTTGTCCTACCTTGCAACATTTAATGCACTTGTAGGATCCACTTGACTCGAGGTTGGAGCAAATGAGGTCACTTTCGGACTTGATTTCCGGCCCGCGGGGCCTCTGCTTTACATCCAGGTACAGCTCGTCCCCGTCCCGCACCCTGCACACCTGGTGGGCCGTCGAGGAGAAGTCCTGGTAGCATCCGGCCGCGGGGCCCCGCTGCGCGTAAAGGGGCTCGGCGCCGCTGTCCTCCGCGCCGTAGACGCTGACGGGCGAGCGGGGCCCCCTCTGGTCCCGCAGGTGGTGGGGATATGGCCCCTGAACCAGATGCCGCAGCTCGGAGCCGGAGTACGCCGTCCAGGAGTAGGGAAAGAGCGGGATGTTGAAGTGGCGACCGTCCTCCGCTGCCGGCGTGGAGCATTTCTCCGAACCTGGAGGTTGATTTGGATTTGGCGTGAGTGCGTGTTCTCTCTGAGGAGCGTGAAGGGCAGTTCGTGGCGTGTCTTAAGATTTGATCATTTGGCAAATTGCGTTGGGGCCTCACTGAAGATGGCTGCGTGACGTGCGTGATGGTAGGTAATTGTGGACTACGATAAAAACAACTGAAAACCTCAAGTCTCCGCATCAAAATGTTGCAGCTTACATACATCGAGCAGATTTTTGTGCGCAAGAAGTTCAATGATGGGTGACTGACAAGACAATTATTCAGTTATTAAATGCAGGTAAAAAAAAAAGTGGCCTTTCAATTAATAGCGCTTATTTCTGGATTCCCGTAAATTTGACTCCAAAATCGAGACAATTAATGTGTCTATAACCTCTGTCTATATGTGTTAACTGAGCTCATAAGTGTTTACCCACTCATTCGCTCAAACAAGCCCAACACTAACAAACTTCGCTTCTTTTCTTTTTTTTTTTACACTCCTCTGACACATCCAAAAAAAACAACTGCAGAAGACGCCTGGATCACAGTGCGTCTGGACAGACCTGGTGAGGAGGAGGGAGACGGGGGGCGCCAGAAATCAGAGTCGGAGGATCGGTCACACACGCTGCCTCCGCAGCTCAGCGGGGAGCTGGAGGACAGCGACCCCGGGGACAGCAGCCTGGACCCGGGGGACAGTCTGTCGGCGCCGGCGCTCACGTCCTCCTGCGGCTCGAGCGCCTCCTGAGATTTGGTCTCTAATGAAGGCAGAGGAGAGCAATGACACTTACTGCGTGACTGGCGTCTGTTTTCGGACAGAGGGAATTAATTCCATTTCAGTTAGGAAAAAAATGGGACGTGAATCGCTCCTGCTGGCGTTGTTCAACCATTCCCGTGCGTAATTACGCACAAACGGACCTACCTGCGCAAGCGTGAGCCAGAATAGTGTCCAGTCTACTGTAGTCATCGTCCAGGTACCGGGGCTGGTGGTAGCTGTGGGCCCTCTTACTCTTCACCAGGAAAGACCTCGGCATGTTTTCTCTTTCTTCCTTTCTTTCTTTCTTTCTTTCCTTCTCTCTGTCGGCGCTGCTCGGGTCTGGAAATCCTCCACTTCACTCGTCTCCACGCTGCTCTGACTTTATCTCTGGACAGATTGGGACACTATTGGTTGACAGCGTTGGGATTTTTGGCAGGCTATTACGCATGCGCAGAGGCGGCCGTATCGTTTACCAGGTGTCCCGGGGCAGGTGGCCAAAAGTGGGACCACCGTCCCCCCCGGAGGATCCTGCTAGATATGAGATTGGAGAGGACATATTGTATGTCCGTAATCGTATAGCTGTAAATGTGACGGAGGCTGAATCACATAAGAGGAAGTTTACAGGGTATTTTTATCACCTATAAAATTAAAAATAGGCCTGTTGGCTAAATTAAATCTGTATGATCTAAACTGATTGTGTCATATTAATTAACTGATGATATAAGATAACAACGTCGAATATTTTTAGACAAAAAAAAAAAAAAAAAGCTCATATTGTTTCTGAAATGATATGTGTCCAGACGGAGTTTTTCTAATTCTTCCAACTGGAGCTGATAAATCATCGCAATGAATTAAGACAAATTAAAACCGAGATTGGATTTGCTCGCTGGCCAGTCTGTTGCAAAGGCGTTGAGATCACCCGCCTAAACTCCAAATTAATCGAAGAATACTTTGACAAAACCGGCGACTCTGGAGTCACATCGAGCCAGATGATTCAAAAACAGCTCGATGACAATGCAAGTCGAAATGTGTGTTTGTGGTCCGGTTCCACGCAGGCAGAGCAGGCTTGGCATGGATAATGACCTATTTGTTTGACTGGTTGTAAAGTGATCCTGTTAATGAGACGCGCACGGCCGCTCCGCACAGCAGCCTGCTGCTGGGGAGCCGCAGTATCCCTTTACAGTTACACTGCTTCAGCTTACCCGCACTGACTTCAGCCTTATTGTTTTACATCATTAAACCCCCCCACCACCCTCCCGACCCACACACGGGCCCAATTAGGCTGTCCCCCGGAACCAACGCAGGACTGGACACACCAGTGCCGACTGGATGTGTTTAAAATAGGACACAAATGAAATCAGCATATGGGTAGTCTGTAGAAAATCTGTCGGGCTCAAAATGCAAATCATAGCGAAGCGATTTTGGGCTCTGTTCAAGGTGAAAGCATCGATTTTTTTTTTTTTTTTTTTTTTTTTTGTCCGATGTGGGAACCCAGTTTGTTTGATGCAGCTGCAACAAGTCAGAGGCCTGCAAGCAAAGCGCAGATAGCGGAGGCATAAAGCTAAGACACATGTCCCATACTCACACAGCACTGACGCTGCAGGCGCTCCAGCCCAGCTCTGAGAACACACGCTGTCCTGAACTCTGTCCACATTTACTCTGAGCGTCAAAATATCAGTCACAGGCTGCAGAGAGCCACCACAAAACCCCTGTGCTCCTCATACTGAGACACATGCACACACTGGCTTTCTGTCTCTTTCTCACACACACACACACACACACACTCTCTTTCTCTCTCTCTCCCCCCCCCCCCCCCCCCTCCTTCTCTCTAATTTTCATGTTACTCATCCATCACAGTTAAAAACACTGATTCATGTTTTGATGAAATAGTCCATAATATTTGGACAGTGGCATAGTACAAAAGTAAAAAAGATAGATCATTTAAGTTGGCTTTTAGAGTTGACTTCCTTTCATTATTACAGGCTTTTATTCCCACTGAAAGTCAGATTTTTACAAATGACTATTGCTTTGTGGAATTATAAAAACAAAATGTTCAATTTTTGTGACACATTTAACTTTCGACTAAATCTCATATCTGTGATTGGCACTTTTCAGATAACTCTTGTCAGCTTTTTTACTTTCATTTCTTTATTTTCTGATTTAGAATTGTTTCACTCACTAAAAAGGGTCAAAAACAGAAATCAGTCTGTAATATTACATCATACACTGTATTTAAGTCTTACCTCTCCTCCCACTAATGAGCAGACAGCAAATCTTTCTCACACAGAACGAGCAAAGACAAATCAGCTTTACTGTAAAATCAAAAGAATTTCAGGCTTTAACTAAATAAATTCTGAAGTTTATGTCAACATTTCTACAACATATGGAAACCTAGAGTATGGACAAGTTCAACATTTTCCCTATAGAGCACGGATGCTCACGTCTCATTAAGGATATTACAACTGGATATTTAAACAAATAGCTGCTGATTGACGGGGAAAGCATTCTGATTATTCTCATAAAGAAAAAAAAAACTAAAGTGAGAGAGACGCAGTGTTGATGTGACAACGTTCAAACTCAGGGTTACACCCTGACTCAGAACAGGAAACCAAACGCAGAGTCGAGAAGACGCTATCAGTGTTGCCACAGCCTCCTCTTTTGTCTCTCTGAATCCCGCCCCCCCACCACCACCTCTTCCCCCACAGGCCTTGATTCTCGCTCTCTGTCTTACAGCGAGTATGTGATTGAAATAGAAGCCCAATTACAGTGATCACAGCCCGGGGAAGAGAGGAGGAGGAGGGGTTTCTTGTACTTTTGCTTTACTTTTCACACTTGTCTACTTGTCAAAGGTGCAGATCAGTCACGGGGGGTTAAATAAAGACTTTCGCTGGTGAGCCATGAGGTCAACCTCGGGCCCCTTGCGAGGATATAGAGAGAGACTGTGGGGACTCCTCGTAGTTTTAAATATGCCTGATGCTTTCATACCACATGTATGTGAATGTTGTCAAAAGGGAGCAGAGCGTACGGCAGCTTGTCAATATGTTGTCTTGATTTTGACTCACTGCAGTTCGGTTTAAAGCTAGACTCTAACTTGCTGCAGCTACGTTAGGGCAAAAACACAAACAGTAGCTCAAGTAAAGAAAATCATCCAGTCAGTGAACTGGCTGACTAATTGCTGTTCCATAGCTGATCACACTAACATAAGCTTACATTAGTCTCCAGTAGCAGACCAGATATAGCTTTAGCAGAAAAAACCCTGAGTGAATTGAATTGAGCAAGTTCAGCTTTTCATTTCAAAAAAGTGCATAGTCTCACTTTAAGACTGTCAGACTTTTGAGAAGAAGAACTAAAGCAGGTTTTCGTTCTTGCAGATGAAAATCGTGTGAAAAAAAAAAAAACGTGTGTAAATTCAGACTAAACCAGGGATTATTTTTGTCGTTCATAATCATAAAAAGTAGATTTTGCTCAATATACTGCATGCAATGGATTCATACCATAATAGCGTATTGTGGCTAAACTGACTTTCCCTGGTTCATGTCTGTTCAGTCCCAGGCCCTGAACTTAGCGTTCACCTCTGCACCTCCACTCTGCGGTGGCATCTCAATGAAAACCACATCATGCTATCTCATCCCCTCACAGGTTCCTTTGGCTCCAGTAGTCTAACCACAGGGTAACACCCCCCCCCCCCCCCCCTCCCCCTCCCCTAAACTATCTCTGTCCTCTTCCCTCCAGCTACAATCAGATTTTAGTCCTTTTCCTCAGGTTCAACTGCATGCAGCCCCCCCTCCCCTTGGTAATGGCCGTCCGAATCTCATCGAGCTCTCAGCTGGCCCCAACTGCAGCCACCAGATAGGGACTGAGTGTGAACACAATGAATGATTTACTGGACGCTGCTGACCGCAAGACAGTTCTTCTTTCTCACACAGGGTCCACAAACGTCTTGTTTTTCTTGCCTACTCTCACTTCAATTCTTGTCGTCCTGCAGCAACAGTGGAGGGGAGTTTGTGTCTGTGTTACTGTTCATTGATTTGATTTATGTTAGTGGTTTATTTTTTAGGATGATTATTCTGATTTTAAGCAAAATATTGCTGTATGATCATGTTCCCCTAAAGATCTTAAAACCTAGGTCCAGGGTCAACATGACTACAATTTCTAAGAAAGAACAAGATCTTGAAAGTGTGAAAAACGGAAGAAACACTAAAAAGAAACTCTCACGTTACACTAAACAGATGCTTGTATTTATGCTATAAACACTCCACAAATCACCACTCTCATCCATCACTGTGATCAGCAGCTCCCCTTGTTTGCAGGCAGACCATTTCTGGTTGTAAATTTCCCTCCCAAATACTAAGAATCTCATCGGGGATGTCGGTGCGTGGATGTGAAGAAACTTGCTTGGTGCTTCCTGGTCATTGTGTCTCTGTGCGCGTCTGGGGGTGAGGCTGCCGTTTGAAAGGTCAAAGTTCAACAGGCATAGTCAAGCCTAAATAAGCTTGCGGTTCGTGTGTGTCAATGCATTTATTTATTTCCTGTGTTGGATGTTTTTAATCACTTCTCATAGCTTCATAGCTGAAATTTCATTTGATTCCTTTTTTATTTTGTGAAAATGCTTGTATATTTGTGTAAATGTAACCCCTGAATTAACAGTTTCTCCACCATTTCTGCACTGCTACAAGTGCCAGTTTCTTTTAGCTGATGCTTTAAAATCTGTGGTCTGTCTCTTGGACATGTTTTCACACAAAAAACACACTTCTGTCTGTTTCTGCATGGGGTGTAAAACACTGGTCGATGGTGGGTGGGAGAAAAATGCAGGCTGGGCTTTCACACACAAACTGCATCTCTACACCATCTTTGCTGTTCCTGAAATGTTCTGTCAGGTGTTAAAATTAGTAGAACTCAATTTAGTTTCAGCAGAACGGATTTGGTTTTGCTGAGCACTTAGTGCGTATCACTGCATATCACCCAGGAAAAAGAACTTTAACTGTACTGTACCATATAACAATATCATGATATCGTAACACTGAAAAATGTGTGGGGAGTCAAAATAATTCTTGACAAGTTAATAAGGTATAAGCATGTGGCAGATATAATTACAACTTTTTATCTTTGTGACATTGAGCTTCAAAATTTCTCTATGCAAATGAAAATAAATGCAATCAGCAGTCAGAAAAAGAGGCAGGAAAGACAAGAGTGCGTTGCTTGTCAACAGAGTGCAGTCCTCTTATCTGTGGTGCGCCTGCGAACACATTTGTTGATGTGTGACTTCGTGCAAGTCATCTCTAGTCCAATGTAACCTCAAAGTCCTTTTTCAATTCTATTTTGTGACTTTCAGCTTGAAGACATGAGTCGGCAGCACAGAAAACGATTACTGATTGATCTCCTTTATTGATATTACAGCGGTACGGGTTGTAAAAAGCAAAATAAAGAAATGTAAGATATGAAAGACAAACTCAAAATTAGCTCAGGAAACTACCATCTAGAGTGGTCAAATGTACTACCTAAGTATTACCTCTCCCTCCACCCACCACACCCACCACACCCTCTGCCTCCAGTGTGAACCCCTTTAACTGCTGACCACTGCTGCAGAGGGATGACTGGACAGTTGCTGGTCTTCATTGTGAAATCAGTTCTGCAGAAACAGAGCTTGAACTTATGCAAAAAAAGCTGTCCACAAGAGTGACTTTGACTTTTCTTATCTAACAGTGAGAACATCTGCACTGAGGGTGACGGTGAATGATATTATCTAGCTCGCTCGAACGGAAAAGCAGAAGATCCTGGTTCCTTTTTTTCAGTAGTTGTCGATAGAATTAACAGATAGACTAACGCCGAACTATTGACTCATCATTTTGCAAAGTAATAGGATTTAAACACAACAAATCGTGTCAAATCGACAAGTGACCATTTTAGAAGACACTTAATTGTACACTTGTCAATGTAATGCAGCCTATTGTCCTACAAAACACACAACACAAATCATCCTCACAAACAAACAAAAAAAAAAGGATAGCTTTAAAATCAGTGGTGTTTCTAATTTATGAGTACTTTTGAATTTGGAGAAATATGCTTATTTGCTTTCCTACCCATAGTAAGTTGAGAGGATTGATACCACTCTTGCCTGTACAGTCAACCTGAAGCTACATCCAGCAGCCAGTTAGGTTGGCTGAGCACAAAGACTGGAAACATCTAGCCTCCGTCCCACGGTGACCAAATCTGTCTGCCAGCACTGATTAACACCTTACACCCTGTTTGTTTAATCCATAGAAAAAAAACATAAAAAACAAACAAGTTGTGGTTTCACTGGGGTCTGATTGTGCACTATTTTAAAGGAATAGTTTGACATTTTGGGAACTACGCTTATTTCCTTTCTTGGCATGATGAGCAGACTCGTACCACTGTCAACACTTAAATTAAAACAACATATAACATGTAAGCTAATAGTGTTGTTACAGAATTGTAAATGTTCAATTTTTTCTTTTATTGGAGCTCTTTAAGGGTTTCTGTTCAAGTAGAGATTGAAAGTTTATTTTTGACCTTGCAATTGTTCTGTGTGTACCTGCCCAGGGACTGCAGAGTGAAATGCATGGATGACATGGATAATTATCTAATAATGTAATGCAAAGTTAGGATACGGCTACAGTACAGTTCCCAGTGGCGGACCTTGCATTTCACACCTAGGCCTTCAGTAGTGCTCGTCTGAATTAATCCACCTCTCAATAACTACTTTATGGCTATTTATACACCAAGTAGATCACACCGTGCAATCTGATTGGTCAATAAGACGTTTAGCGCATTATCAAATGAGCACGACATCAGCGCATCACTAAAAATGTCACTCCGACTACAGTGCCTGAGTCTGTGTGGTTTCCATGGCAACAATACACGCTTCCTGCGTCGGAAGTTAGTAAAGGACAAAACAAGATCCTCCATGAATTTTATGGAGCCGTGAGGAACAGCCAGAGCCAGCGTTACTCAATCAGCAGCTACGACAGATTGAGAGCCGCGATTAATCGTTATAGTAATGATCCACACACAATAATGATGCAGCCGGGCCCGGACCACCAGCCCAGAGCGGCAGTAGCCTATTTGACTCCCGGGAATGAGAACCGCGTGGAGTCAATCATTCCTCCAGAGTTACATATTGCAGCTTTAAAGAAACCATTATGCAGAAGTGCAGTATAAACGGCCGTTGCATCACAGACAGATAACTCGTGTAGCCAGAATAAATGGGTTGTAAATCAACACAAGTATATTTCTGCTCGTTCAGCTCGCAACAGATGCAGTTTGCTAGCTCTAGCTAGCACGCTCTCTGGCTATCCAAAGGGCGGGAATACGCTGACGTCACCGTACGTCTGCTAGAAGGCCTTGGTGTCGTCAACTCAAAATCTGATTGGTTAAAGCAACAGTCTGATCGACACTTATTTCATGCTACAGGGCCCGCAGGACTGACTGTGAAGGCCTCCAGGCAAACTTCTTTGACCCTAGCAACAAATAATGGCTGAACTGTGATTGGATAAATGCTGTTATATGAATATACATGTTTGGAAGCAGCGCAACCAGGGGAAAAGCTATGAAAGGAGGCGAATAGACCATTTGGAATTATTTATTAAGTATTAATGGAAAAAATAATAATAATACATTTAAAAATAATAATTATAATTAAAATAAGTCTGTAATTCAGATATTTCTTAGGGCCTTGCAGGCCCTGACGGCCCACCACTGAGAGTACCACATGATAAAACATCTAGTTTTACATCTGTATTGGCTCGGGTACACACTCAACAAAATAAGAAGAAAAAGAAGAAGAAGAAGAGAAGTTATGTGGGGGTGATGGTGTCACAGTGTTGGTTATATCTAATATGCACATTTGTAATACTGAAGGGCAGTTACTCACTTAATTCCAAATCATTCAGGACCTTTGCTTTGATTTGTGGCACGTTTCACGTTGCTCCCGATGTCAGGTGTGGATTTTCCAGAAATTATGTGACCGTCTTTTCCTTATTTTGGGACTCTTATCTGTGCTGTCCTGTGTCTGAACACATTCCTGTCCATGTCCGTGAACTCTGGGACCTGTGGAGTAATGCTGAACCACCTCTCACATTAATCAATGCAGACCTCATGGGTGGGTCAGCAGAAGCACCATCGTATTGCTCGGAAATAGGTGGATCCACAGTGTGAGAGGCATGTCACTTTTACTGTTACTCATGTCATGTCTTACAAACCGCTGCTAAATGTTAGTTCACTTGGGATGTGCAGTCACTTTGTTAGTCACAATGGTATATCATTGTAGTTTTCCAGGTTGTGTTATAAATAAGATGTGTGACCAAAAGGGGGAATTAAAGCTGCTATTGTCCTTGTTGTACATTTCCATGTGTATACATTCAAGTAAATTCTGACAGTGTTGCGAAAGTTGAGCATGTTGCCTAACCTGTCTTGCAACAATTAATCATCAAGAACAGTTTCTTTTATGCCGTCATAAAGGTAATTAATTAAATTCACATAGGAATATCTGTAAAAAGAAAAAGGGAAAAAACAACATTCTCACCACAAGCTCTTGAGGAGATTTCTATTGTATCATATGATGAATTTTGCCCACTTGTTACAGAATTGTAAATGTTCAAATTTTTCCTTTACTGGAGCACTTTAAGGGTTTCTTGTCCATGTTGGCTTAAAAGTAGAGATTGAAAGTTTATTTTTGACCTTGTCTGGTAATTGTTCTGTGTGTACGTGCCCAGGGACTGCAGAGCGAAATGCATGGATGGACTAATCATCTAATAACATAATGCAAAGTTAGGACACGGCTACAGTAGAGTACCACATGATAAAACATCTAGTTTTACATCTGTATTGGCTCGGGTACACACTCAACAAAATAAGAAGAAGAAGAAGAAGAAGAAGAGAAGTTATGGGTGATGGTGTCACAGTGTTGGTTATATCTAATATGCACATTTGTAATACTGAAGGGCAGTTCCTCACTTAATTCCAAATCATTCAGGACCTTAATGCTTATAATTTAAAATATCTGTCATTCCTTCAATACCAACAATGTTTAAAAAATTCAAGTAACCAGTTGTGTATTTGAAAGTAAGAGAGCAGTTGAGTCTGGGGGGAGTAACTCCATGTTGGACTGTATAACAGAGTTTCAGCAAGCGGACAGTGATGACCCCGATTGGTCTTTTACACAACTGACTAAGTTACAGTGGGAAGAAAAGCTATCTCATACAAAAATCTGTGTCAGATTCTGACTCATAGGTCAAATATTGTGACCTCTCTCTATTTCTGCAATTTCATCATTTAGAGTATTCCAGCCCAAATCATCATCATTTTGTTGAGACGTTTGATTTCTCAACAGAGGCAAAGCTGCTTGACACAAACTGTGGTCCTCTTATTTATTTTTTACTTTAACCCAAAGTATGTTATTTCAACTCCATTTTTGATTATGATGGCAGTGGAAGTGGTTATAATCATAAAATGAAAATTATTTTGTTTTATATTAATTGTTTCTCATTTGACCATTTTTTTGGTAAAATGTTCTGCTTCCATCTCTTTTTGGTTCTGTTGTGTGAAACACTTTGAGCTGCATTTCTTGTATAAAATGTGCTCTGTGGATAAAGTTAATCAGAATTGTTATCATTTTTTAACTGTAAAGAAGCCTAAAAACAACTGGCTCAAAATGTAAATAGAAAATTCCGCTTAATCTTAAAAAAAAAATACTTAATTCCACAAACCATGTGCAATAAATTGTATTATATTGTTCACTGGAGAGAACAACTAAATCACTGTAGCAGAGGCTGGGTGAAGCCTGCTGGCTCTGTGTGGTTGCTGCCCCCTGTCGGTTCACGTGTCGTGTCGCCCTCCGGTGCAGCAGGGGGCGCTGCCGCCGCCGCTGCCGCCGCCGCCGCCGCTCATCACTCGGCCTGACGGTGAAGGGAAGCTGCAGATCAAGCTTCCGCCGCCCACAGAAGCCTTCAGAGTCCAGGAGGAAGAGGCGCAAAATCCCCCGAAATGGTGAGCGAAATACACATCGATACTCACCGGTTGCGGCTCGCCTGCGTGTGCGCGGATGTGATCGGTGGTGGGGAAGTGTTTGCAGCGGTGTGAGGGCGAGATGTCGGCGGATGTTTAGCGGCTCCTCGGCCGGCGAGCCGCGGTGCTCCAGCGTGGCGCCTCCATGGCTGATGAAACACTCGCACCGACCGTTCAGTAACTTATTACTCAGGCGCCTTCACGCGACGCCGTTTATGATCGCTGCCTCTTCTGTTCCAGCTGGATTGGTTTGGTGACATCTTGACTCTGCTCTTCCTCCTCAGGGTTTCGTCAAAGTGGTGAAGAACAAGGCCTACTTCAAGAGATATGAGGTCAAATTCAGGCGAAGAAGAGGTAAGACAATGTTCTGCTGCACAGCCTTGCTAACTGAACATGCGCCGTGAAGCTAGACTCATTTTTTTAAACGAGTGAAAGCAGCTCCAGTAATCATTTACTCCTGTTAACTCCGCAGAGGGGAAAACCGACTTCTTTGCCCGCAAGCGCCTGGTTGTGCAGGACAAGAACAAGTACAACACGCCCAAGTACCGAATGATCGTCAGGTTCTCCAACAGGGACATCTGCTGCCAGGTCAGTGGCCGAGAGACCGGGCGAACAAACTCGCGCTGGCCACATGTTGGTGAATGTCCTGCCTCACCCTCTCCCTTGTCCCTCTCGTCCAGATCGCCTATGCAAAGATCGAAGGAGACCAGATTGTGTGTGCTGCTTACTCTCACGAGCTGCCCAAATATGGCATCACCGTTGGCCTCACGAACTATGCCGCGGCCTACTGCACCGGGCTGCTGCTGGCTCGCCGGGTAAGAAACGCGCACACACACACACCCACACACACACACACACACACACTCAGAAAGTTGCAGATATCAGCAGACCACACACATGAATAGGAGAGAGAGATTCATTGTATCACCGCATTTCAGAATGAGTACGAGCGAGACGCTTTGTTGTGTGTTTACTGCCGGCACAGATTTGTCGGGTGTTCTCTCACTTTCCTCGTGCGCACCTTCCTCCTCCTCCTCCTCCTCCTCCTTAGCTGCTGCACAAGTTTGGCATGGACCAGGTGTACGAGGGCCAGGTGGAGGTGACGGGAGATGAGTTCAACGTAGAGAGCATCGACGGACAGCCGGGCGCCTTCACCTGTTACCTGGATGCAGGCCTGGCCAGAACCACCACAGGGAACAAGGTGTTCGGAGCGCTGAAGGGGGCCGTCGACGGAGGGCTGGCCATTCCTCACAGGTCGGTATGATACGAGTATGAGAACGAGGTTATTCACACTGCTGTTTTTTTTTTTTTTCTAAGTTGTTTTGTACTTTTTCTGCAACTTGACCTCTGCACTAGATGTATGTGGTTTAAAGTGAGGATTCAAAGTGCTCTTTCCCGGGTTTTGCACAAGTGGCACTTTAATTACTCAATCCTCCGACGCAGCGTTTGAACTATTTAAACTCACTTGTCCCGTAAAGCCAACCTTAATGTAAAATGACTGGTTTCCAGTCAGCCACACTAGTCCTGTTTGTGGTTACTGGTTCTTCTCTGCTTCTTGATGATGATAGAAATCCCGCTGAGCAAAATGTAGTTGGTCCTTCATTTGCATTAGCTGATGCTTACTGTCCTTTCAAGACGGGGCTGAGAGAAGCAGGTCGAACCAAAGCAAACCTTTGTCCTATTGCAGTGTGATTGTTTAGAGGAGAAACGTCAAAGAATGAACGTTATTACCAGAAACCATAATTTTGTTGGAAATTCTGGATTGTCCGACTCTGCCACTAAACCTGATCCCTGCTCCTCTTCATTTTCTAGTCTAAAACGCTTCCCTGGCTACGACATAGAGAGTAAAGAATTCAGCGCGGAGGTGCATCGGAAACACATCATGGGCATGAACGTGGCCGACTACATGTCTTACCTGATGGAGGAGGACGAGGACGCCTACAAGAAACAGTTCTCTCGCTTCATCAAGAACGGAGTCACGCCAGACACGGTGAGAGGAGCACACGACATAACGCGTACAACTATATCATCCAATCTGTCACCAGATCTGCTTAATTTCAAATTCTGAGTAGTTCAACCGTCCTTTCGGGGAGTCCTCTTAAACACATCTTATCTAGCTCGGTTAAGAAAAGAAAGACGGTGTTTAGTGAATGGAAATATTACGCATTTAAGTAAACGCTTAAAAAAAAATTCATTAACAGGAAGAATATTTCAACAGATATATTTTGAGATGCTTCTTTGCAGTAAGCTTTATTTAAAACTGAAGTTCTCTTTTGAAGTCATATAAAATATAGCCCAGCCAATACATTTATGGCAGACTATTAGTTTATTGCAGATATATTTATCAGCGTGTAGTTTGCTCAATAAGTAACAAATTGCTGTACAGATATGTCTGCAATATGTTTGAAGCAATTTAGAAACAGTGTTTCCATTACATAGTTTGTCCACCAGAGAGCACTGACACTTACTTTGAAACTAACATCTGCTCAGATCATAATTCTTTTAATTACCAAGTTTAAAGGAGCCTTACTGAAAATGTTTGACGATATGTCACCGGGTTTATTTTAACTCGTATATCTATCAGCATGTACAATACAATTGCAGGAGTAAAGGTTACGTCTGTAGACCCACCCTGCACTGTCCACAGAAAGCACCCTGAAGCCTAGTGCTCAACTGAACGTCGTGTCTCCACTGTAACACTAGTGCACATTTACATGGGCCTTACCACATGTGCAGAGAACAGGCAAATGTTGAGGGCAGTCTTTTCCAAAATAGTTTGTGTTTAAATATCACACACAAGCTGAACTGTCAAATGTAGATGCAACTCAAATATAGCTTGAACCACTTGTTTGCACTGTGGTCAGGAGATGTTCGCTGAAAGTTGTCTACCCGCTCTGTGTGACAAACAGAACGTTTAATCACATACAATTTGGGTTCATTTGTCAGTGATGGACTTACTTACTGTGTTTGCTGGTTCTCTGCTTCTTGATGATGATACAAAACACACTGAGCAAAATGTAGTTGGTCCTTCATTTGCATTAGCTGATGTTTACTGTCCTTTCAAGACGGGGCTGAGAGAAGCAAGACGAATCATCACGCGCAGAGTGAAATGCCTAAGCATGGTGCATTAACATATGTTGCTTTTTGTTTTCAGGTAGAAGAAATGTACAAAAAAGCACACGCCAGCATCAGAGCGAACCCAGTACACGAAAAGAAAACCCCAAAAGACATCAAGAAGAAGAGGTGGGTTCCTGGTTTCCATATCTTGATTGTTTTTTTTCCTTCTCTAAGCCAGTATTGTACACAATTTAAAAGTGCATTTTCTGATTCTTTGGGCCAAATTGTGACTATGAAAAGTACCCATGTCACATTATTGATACCTGGGGGAAATATCTACCCCCATTTAACGAAAGCTCCCTGTCTTAAGTATTTTGAATAGCTGTATTGGAAAGATCCCAGTGCTGAGCGGACAAACATTGTGCTGAATGTTAATGGAGCCGTTGTTGTGCCTCTTTCCGGGCAGGTGGAATCGCGCCAAGTTATCTTTGGCACAGAGGAAGGACCGCGTCGCCCAGAAAAAGGCCAGCTTCTTACGAGCACAAGAACAAGAAGAAGGAGACGGTTAGGGGCTCGGCACAGCGCTCCACTGCAGAAACACAACACACATCACATACAAATAAATTTATTTCAAACTCAAGCTTTTGTCTCTGTCAGTATTTCCTTAATGAGTTGTATGTACTTTATTTTTTTAAAGGAACATTATGGCCTTGTTTGCTTTTGATTGGTTCATTTAAACTCATGACATAATATTTACAGTGATAATCTTATCTAAAAATCACTGAGTATGACAATGGTGTTCAGTGAGGCATGGTATAAATCAATTGAACAGATTTTACAAGTTACAGTGGAGTGGTATGTAGTTTTAATTGTGCAAAATCATGCTGGTCTCTTCAATAAGTAAACATTTTTTTTTTTTACATTTTCAAAGTTCAAACAGCAGCATTGACCACAAGCTTGACATGCTTTACAGGTCATGTCTGTTCTGAAATGCAGTTAGTGGTTAAACAGGTCAGGTTGTCAGCTCGGTCACAGTTCACTTCACAACAGCAATGTCTGGAAGGGATCACGGAAAATACTCTTGTACAGCATTCAAATGTGACCACAAGATTTGTTAAAGATCTCCACCGTCACTGGTGGTAAACATTCAGAAATGACTTCTATGGCACTGAGACACAAAATCCAAAACTAATGTGATACAGCACGTTACCACAAATGCTCTTTTCAGTGAGAAATACAAGTGTATATAACATTCACAAATCATATACATTAATTTGCCTTTGTGTCGTTGATGCAGCATTGACGATGTGAAGCGTTACAGGTGAAAAATGTACAGCAGAGTGAAGTACACTGACCCCGGTGAACTACTGACAGACAAATACCATCACATTGTCAACTTTGAAGCTAATGAACTTTCTCACTTTAACATGCAGATGAGTGACAATTAAGGGAAGAGCCACCACAAGCCTCCAGAACAGCTTCAATGCTCCATGACGCAGATTCTTCAAGTCTCTGGATCCTGTAAAGGAATTGTTGTTGGGTTAACTTCTCTACCAAATTCAGGTTTTTCCTTTAATTTGTCCCCAATCTGTACCTGTTAAGTCTGGTGAAATTCTATATTTTACTTATTGTTAAATACACCCCTGGAAAGACCCAAACCGACAATGACTTCAGCTTACTGTACTGCCTGTGTAGCCAAAGCCAAAAAAAAGTTTATTTCTCTGTGCAGTTGACTCCATCTTTGTCCAATAACTTTAAAAAGTTGTACACTTGCACTGGGTGACTTCATTATCATGAACATGGGCATTGTAGCGAATCACATACACCGTCCTGCTGCAGTAAACACAAATTACTGCATATACATCCGCAGATAAACGTAATCAACAAATGCCCCAGTTACTCCTTTTTGAGTAACCTTTGCTAAAGTAGTGCCCAGCTGTTTCACTAGAATGATGTAACCGTTTAAAAAAAAAAATGACTACAATTTTGAGCTCTGTTTTTAAAGATTATATCTTAAGTAGGCAACAGTCAAACTAGATCACTGTGTTTATATTGGATTTGGTTAAAATAAAAATATAGAATATCAACATCCGTGTCCTCCTCACTCCCTGATTATGTTATGGTGCTCAGTAGCAACCTTAACAACACAGCGAAGGAGCCTATCTTAAAATATTGTCATTTCATTACACTTTAAACTGGAGCTTTGTACAACAGTCACTCTGACTTTTGCATTCCTGTTTTCCTTCTTCTTCGATGAACCTTGATACTGTACATATCAGCATGACTTTGTGGCAAAAAACAGCAATTTGGTCTCTCAGCTCTTGAGACTAACAACAGCTAAACCACCCCCCAACATTCCACTGTGGTGACCAATACAATATAATGTGGCTGCATGGACAGTCTTAAGTGTGACTGATGGTAACATGCAATCATTCAGTTACATTTCAACGTACTCTGACGTGTTTTCCAGCCCCGACGTCTGATAGAGGAGGTAGAGGCTCCTTCAGTCTGACCATTCATAAGTGTTATGAGTTGATAAAAGTTACTTAATTAAATTTGCTATTCCTAAATCACAGCATCTTTAATACTCAGCTCCATGTGGGGAACTGGCTGGCATGATTTCAGCAGGACTTCCTTCTCCCCGTCACGAGTCCTTGGTGTGTGAGATCTGTCTCCACAGCAGAGCTTTCAGGTTGTTGAGGATAAGAGAGTGCTCCATGTTCATCTGTCCAGCGTTGCCCTTGAGAGCCATACAGGCGTACAACTGCCTCTCGAGCTCCTCTCTCATCCCTGACGGCGCCCCACGCATGAGGTAGTCCTTCAGCGTACCGCATGCCTTCGCCAAGTTGGGCTGAAGTGGCTCCTCCCTGCACCGTTTCTCTGCCACGTCACATGACGTCTGGCAGTCCACCCCGTACACACAGTCCGCATCCGTCTCACACTTCAGCCCCCGCATGGTGCGCTTGAACTCGTCCTCAGGAACCACCGCCCGGGTGTTAGTCAGGCGGAGCTCATGGCGGTCGGTGTAACCAAAGTGCGCCGCGGCGAGGTCGCAGATCAGAAAGCTGCCGTAGGTGCCGTGGAAAATGTCCTCCACTAGCTCCAGCAGGCCCATGGAGATCTTAGCCTTGCGAGGCCATGACGGGGTGAACCACTGGTCCATAGTGCGCTGCACGCCGCTGGGCACCCAGGATACCAGCGGCCAGGGTAGAGACAAACCATACAGGGGCCCGTAGGGGACTCGCTCAGTCATGTACAGGTCCCCGCAGTAGCCGAGAAGGCGAGGAGTGTGTCCACGGTCCTGGAGCAACAGGCCCATCAGCACCTTAAAACAACCAACAAATCAGTCTCACCAAAGAGCTGGAGGTCAAATAGCTTCCTGTTTGCGGACACGCTCAGAGATCACGTACAAGAACATATTTTGTGCCACAGAAATCTGGTCTTATTCAGTGACTTGTTATTATACCTCGTCCATCTGCAGGAGGGCCCATGTAGAGCGGGCTTCTGGCAGTGACACCCGACCATCTTTGTTGCCATCGGCGACAGAGAGGACCTGGCTGACGAGGCTGGCAAGGTTAGCCTGCTCTCCAAGCTTAGACTGGTGGAAACAGAGGGACATTTGACGGTTCAATACGTGCGCTGATCAAATCCCAGACATTTAAAGAGGGACGTTTAAGGATTTAGGCTATCGTGTCACAGACCCAAATATTTGGTTCCCTTATAAACCACTCTGACTCGAGTTGTTTACCTTCAGGTGGTTAAAGACCATCTCTCTGAACTTCTCCACTGATGTGCCTCTGGTGGGCTTGTCGAACACGGGGGCTTCTCTCCGTGGCTCTGGCTCCTCGCCCAGCTCATAGTGCACAACCTCCCCTAGTTTACAGCGTATGATCCCGTCATGGTCTCCCCAGCTTCCTGTGTACACCTGGGAAACAGAATGCCAAACAAACATTAACAAGCTGAACACTTTGAAAAGTCAATTTGCAAGTTTGATAGATTGTGAAATTTGTCTCCTACCTGGTTATTTGGCAGTGTTGACAGACACCTGCTCATGTAAAGTGTTTCCTTGTCACACAGACTGCTGCAGGCGGAGCCATCGATGATTCCCCTCCTGTATTTATCACACTTGGAGATAACAGAACGAAGCAGCAATATTACTTTCAGATTATACAAATGTTTAATTTTGCTACAACAACCACTTCTAAATGATTGAGGTTGATGCAAAACTTGTTGTTCCTCATACAGTTATAATACAAAATATAGGTCATTACAAAAATCATTCACTAAACAGTCTTTACAAATAAATTAGATGAACGACGCAAGGCCATTACTCACAATGGCATTCTTGCACTCGTGTCCTCTGCACAGCTCTGTGTAGGCGGAGTATTGCACATAGAGCACCCAGCTCCCCACCAGCACAGTCAGCCATGTCAGGAACAGGTACTTCACCCGCATAAAGGAGATCCGAGCCTATGAAGTGCAGGGACAGAAACTCTTGATTGATCCAGATCCTGAAAATATACCTGGCTTACACTCACATCAACAAAGAACACATCAGTCCAACAATCTATATAGAATTTGTTCATCCTACTGTGAAATCGTGAAAATGTTCATGTCATTTTTCAATATCCATTCATATTGTTATATAATTATTAATCTATGTATCCAGCCTGAGATGTACTGCCTGTATCAACATATCAAACAGGCACAGTACATTGAAAAGCTGTTGATCCAAGCAAGACATTTGCACTCCCTAATCAAACCTGATCACATAATAGGTTGCCATGGTGATAGCATGGGGGCGTCCTATAACAAGGTACTGGCTGGCTGATTAGTCGCCATGTGCAACAATAGCTCAGTTAGCTGGGGAATGGTTTGGAGGTGCAACTCCAGTTGTTCCAGCGCGCCATTCTGGTCATGGCTCGTTAAAAAAAAAAAAAAATCGAATTACTCCCAGTATCACAGGATGCACACATCACATGTCTCACAAAGACCCTGTTGTTTCTGTGACATTGTACAAGTTAACACGGTCAGTAACTTATTTTCCACAGTGATAAAACGCCAACCTAAACTAACCCGGCACCAGAGTCTTAAGGCACAGACACACATGCATCTTATGATGTAGTCCAATGTAAAAGCTACTCCTCACATTTTGAAACTACACAACAAATGTGTTTATTTATTGGAATCGATATTCAGTCGTTTGACAAAGTTAATCAAATGTTTAATCAAAAGTTAATCCTTTTAGTAGTAAGCGGAAACTGTATTGCAATCAAGTAAAAATGTTTAAAAGTAAGTTGTTGGAAGATGCAGTGGACCAGTGAAAAAGAATTTAGGTCAAATTTGCTGCGTCATCCACAGTATGTGACTTCTGTAGTTAGTTTTTCTCCAAGGAGGATAAAGTGATTTCGATTCGCACTCTCACATCACATGGCAGGAGCAGCTTATGTTGTTTTGATTTTGGCAGCATGCTGTTCCTCTCAATTCAGCTCCAGCACAGTTTCCAAATCCCAACAAAATATGCACCCAGTGAGGGAGGGACCAAGCACAAGTCTGTTTATCTTTAATGCGCTGTGATAACTGTACTAGGTAAACAGCTCTGGTCTGGACGGAAGATCTCTCTGTTTTGTGTCCATACAATCTGCAGCAGAAATCAAAGGGCCTAATGACATGTCATAAATTCAAACTCTTTTAAGATTAAGGAATATGACTTCTTTTTGGGTTTTGAACATGATAAAACCCTAATGGAGGTCCAGGGCTTTTTCATGGAATTTGTTCACACAACATATCCCTACTGTGAGCTACAGACTTTACAGAAAATCAAAGGGATGAGTCAGGAAAACCATAATCATTTCATTCCCTTTGGAGCATTTCACCAAATTGTCCATTGTGCTTCTGGTAGAGCTGTAGAAACGCCTCCTCTGCAGAACTGCCTGGTTTTTAAACACACTATGTCCTGAAAAGATGAACAAACAGGTAGTGTGCCTCCAGGGAGGTAACAGGAGGTATCAGGGGAGTACAAAGCAACTACACACCTCTATAAGAGCTGACTCTTTTGGCGTGTATGTAGGTGCTGTACCTACTGCAGAAAAGGTATGTGTCTGAAACACACAGACAATAGAGTCATGTGTGCACGTCGTCTGTCTAGTGTTAGTGTGGACAAACACATGATGAAGCCACTGAGTTACAGAAGTGAAACCCAGTGTTTGTCTTAGCCAAGATAACATTAAATCAACTTCATTGATCCCACGCAGGGAAATGTCAAAAAAGCAGTTGAATACTATGCATAATATAAAGCATGATAAAGAGATAATATATACAATGTACATGTAGTAAATGTACTGTGAAAACTGTAAAACTGTTCTGCAAATGTAAAGTGACCCAAAGGTTTACCTAAGCAACAAAAGTTAACTGAATAACAGAAGAGATACACCTCTATAAAACATACATTAGTATAACACAGTTGAGTGAGGTGACAGCAGATGTGAAAGTGCAGACAGGAAAACGGTTACGGTTGAATTAAATGTGCAGTCACATAGTAAAAAGCGTTACCCCACTAGTGCAAACTGTAAGGTTACCAGCTGTCAGCAGTTAGATTCAGTTACTGAGCATTAACCCTCATGAAGTATTGACTTCTTATAGTCCAGTTGCTGCAGAAGGGGGGCAAAACACCTTTCCTCAGGGTTTCATGTAGGGATTGGGTAGTAGTTCTTTTCTCTCCCACTTCCTCTATGGAGTCTACAGACCTCCTCAGGACAGAGCTGGATGTCCTAACCAGTTTCTGTCTTCTGACTGCAGTCATTGCCCCAGAGGACCACTGCGAGCGTGCAGGAGGTGGGACATGGCATATTGACATGACAATGACAATCATATGTTTAACATGACAGGGACTTTGTACTGGGGAGCGGGCAGGTTAAAGTCCGTTTCATGTCCAGTCCAACTGATTGGAACATTTGCGATCTCACATACAGCTCCTCCGGATAATGTGATAAGTGGTGATGAGTTCAGGGTTGCAGTGCATGTGTGACAGGGACTACAGAGACCCAAAAGGAAGGAAATTCACAAAATCCACAACTTGCTTTGATGTGGCTTTTTGAACTCTTCAACTCTTCGGTTACTTCAAAACAGCTTTGAAATTCATAAGCCATTTGTCGTACTTTAGTCGAGTAGATGTTCGAAGGTAATGTCACTGCGTGTTTTAGTCCAGTACAGTAGTTGTTTGATACGTATGAAGCCTGCTCAATGAAACAGGTTTACGGACTTAACTGGATAACTTTGGTAATACTAAAACCTGGAATCCCTCAAATCTGGAAAAGGGACTGTGGTTTTACTCTGCTACACTACTTGGTTCTTGGAACAGCTCTGGGGACCTTGGTGCGAACCATACACCACGTCCTGTAACAGACCTGGACACCCTGCCTCTGCCAACACATTTGAATGTGTCGCCACAAACCAGCAGGGCCCCTAACAAGACTTCTTTTTAGATTTGGTATCAGCCAGAGTTTACATTATGTTGGTGTATTTACCTTTTACCAAAATATAAAAAGGTTCTAATTCATTTGGGAGGTGCCCTAAATAGGCTATAAAGTGCACAAATATCATAACAACCCTGACTGTACTTAGCCAAGATTGTCTCTCTCCTTGAACATACAAACAAACTCCAGTCCAAAAACTGGAACAGAACGAGCCCTGACAGATGACACAAACACAAACACAATTAGACCAGTGTGGCTTAAATAGTGAGTACGCACTGCTCGCTTTTCCTGTGTGTCGATATCTCCTCAAGACTAAAAGAAACCACTTCTGCGTGTGTCTGAGTGTGGGACAGCAGCTATTTGAACAAGTACAGGATGAAATGTGACTGATTTTGTTGAATTAACCAGTCGTCACAAGAGACGCCGGCTAGACTGACTGCACTGTGTGCGGTAATGGAACAATATGTTTTACTCTTCCCTCAAATGCAAATGCAACCCCGGATCCTTCTTCCACTGGCATAAGCTCCTTACTGTACCGGGGGTAGCTGCTGGCAGCAGGCCACTGGTACCCAAATCAGAAGGTTCAACCTTATTATCCAACCAAAAAGGATTACTGCCGCTCTCGCACTGTTGGGGGTGATGAAACAAGTGTGAGCTGAGAGTGAGAGTCTGGGCATCTTCTCAGTCATACGGGAGGAGAGAGGAAAACTTAAAATGAGGTGAGACGAAACGACCCCTGGCCCCTGAGTGGCAAGCCCTTGCATGGACGACCAATTTCTCCCCACATGCGATACACACTCTCAGTGGTAGGCCTGCGCTGAGCGGATCTGTCAACATGATCTGTCAACATCAGCAGCCACGGTCCTCGGGGTATTTTGAAACATCCCACAATACCCATCGGAGCAGCCCGAGGAGGTCCATGTTCACCGCCAGCTGTCAGCCTGATGTGACACCACCACGACCCCGTTACACGCAGGCTATCGGCTAATTTAAACACCACCCACAGCATATACACTGGCAGCGACGGTAACAGGGATATTACCTGGAAATAGAAGGACTTTTTCACCCAGGCCCGTGGAAACAGACCCTTCGCCATCACAGAAATAGATCATCTCAGTGCGCGGACCTGGCTGCGGGAGATCAATCCAAAATACACGGGAGAGAGCGTCTTCCACATCCGACGGTTTTACACAACAGGCACCGGTGACCGCATATTACCCGACTCCAGCCCCACTACGAGCCACTGTCTTGGCCGTGTCTCCGTCGCTCTGACATTGCACTTTGCCTGCGCCTCTGCTCTCTGCAGCGGCCGCTGATTTCCAACCACAGCGACATACCTCGAGCCTCGCGGAAAAAAAAAAAAAAAAAAATAGAAAACGTAGGTTCACTGCGCATGCGCAGCGTCTTCGCCTACAGATAAAGCGTTTTTCTGGGTTTTCTGGTTGTCCGCTAAAACCGGCAAAATGTGCGTCAGCGGGCAACCACTGGTGCCGCAGAATATGCGCTATTATCACCGGGTCAGTCAGGGTCCAGCGCGGTGTCTGAACTCAGGAGCGCTGACCGGGTCAAGCTAGCGAGCAACACTTCCGCTTTCACAATAAAAGCCTTTTTTTTTTTATTTCTAAAAAGAACCAAACATCCAACTTCCGGTCTTGACATCCACGCTACAGATCACACCCCACATGATGCTGTAGCGCCAGCGAGTGGCCGCATTCGGCGCAAGTTTATTAAACAAAGCTTCGTTGAACTTTTGAACGTTTCAATAAACATGTTTAATCTGCGGAAATGTCTGACTGTTAATTAATTAATACAACGCTAGTTTGTGTTTTTATCCGCACCAGCAGGAGAAACTCCGCACAAAATATGTCGCGTTCGACCAAAAAATAAACATAAATCTCATACTTCTTTAAGGGGCGGATATGGCCTGCTCAGTGAATGCCCTGCCTACAATTTCAAATGTTTGAAAAAAAGCCTGAACAGCAGGGACGGCCAGCAGCAGGCGTTTAAGCGCTTCCCACAATGCACTCCCCGATCATCAGCGGGAAACCAAAATGGCGAACGTGTTGGGGGAAAATGAACCGTTTGTTATTTTCTGAAGAAGGCACGAGCCCCGCAAGTTTTCGCGACACACTTTTGAAATAAATTCAGCTGCGGAAAAAAAGCGGGACAACAGCGGCCACTCTTATTATTTTATTTTGTCGTGCGAGTCGTTTGTAGAAGCGGAGGGGACCGAATGAGGTATTGTTGTCATGATGTTTTCCTCCTGTGGGGGGGTGTGGGTCCGACGGTCAGCGACCTGTCCGGGGTTACGGCTCCGCATGTGGATTAATCATGCCGACGACCGGGCCGGACTGCTGGACATCAAATATATGAAACATTTCAGTTCGCAGCCTTATCTCAAGCTGGGCTTTTATCCTCTCTAGTGGCTAATATTGATAATTTTCACTCCGTATCCGAACAAAGGGACTGACGGACTGTGGCTGAGGGGGAAATGGAAAAATTAAATCCACAATCTGTAACATCACTTAATGAATTATGTTCTTGCAGCAGAAGATACAAATATAAAGTGCTAAAACTGAAAACTTAAAACTGTTACATTCAATTGTCTTAGTTTATATATAAGTGTTCAAAAGTGATTAATAACCTTTGCGTTTATTTTTGTCTTTGACCTGTTTTATAGAAACACTAAGCATTGCTCTACAGCCATCTTACTGACTGCGTGGTTGTGGTTAATTACCAATTAGCACTAATTATGAGCACAATCACCTGTTGTTTGTATCCACTGGAATGGAAATGGCATGCGTTTCATTCTCAGCCATTGTTTTGTGAGATCTTCTGTAACCACACAGTATATCCCTGTATTTTCCATTACCAGTACATATGCAGGACAGCATCTCACTAGAGATGCACAAATGTAACTGTTTAATTTATATTTGTTCTGTTACAAAGGATTTTCACTGATGGTCCAAGTTATAGTGTTGACGTAGTATTAATAATTAAGTATTTTAAGCCACAGAGATTTCTTTTTTATTTAAAAAAGAACCCTTAGGCCTTTTGTGAAAAGCTTAGCCTGTCTTGTATTGGCATCTTTACCCGGACACTAGTCAGTGTTGCATCTATACCTGCATATGTAATTATTGGTGGTTAAATGAAACACCAAGAACACTGTCAGCAGCACTCAGACTGGGAATTGCTGACACGTATGCATTTATCCGCCCTGTTTTTCAGAGACTCAGGGGTTGTGGATCACCTGTCTGTCCACCACAGAGCTCACCCCCAGAGGCAGCAGCAGGCTGTGTCCTTGTCCCCCACAAGCCTTTCTGCTAGGGGAGAGTATGGAGAAGACATGTCTGACAGGTTTACAGAAGGACAGGACGTCTTGGCCCGGTGGTCAGATGGCTTGTTCTACTTGGGGACAATCACCAAGGTTAGTGTGAGAGAAACACTCCTTTTGGTACTATGATGAGTTCACAGTCCTGCTACATAATCCAGGACACCAGATACACAGACCAGAAACTCAAACTAATGAAATTTGGCACCCTTGTTTCTGGTATCTGGCCTAGTGGAATGGTGCCCTAAGTGGGCCATTAGGTGCATACATTTTACTGTTCTTAAACCTTTTTTGGCCATTTTATTTTACCAAAAAAACCTGGCAAAATGTTCCAATTTAGGTGGATGAGACAGAATATCTTTGATCTCATAACTTACTGGACCAGTGTCTCCTTCCATTAATTGTTGCCTGCAGCAATTCCTTTGTTTATTTTTTAGGGTGTGGGGTGCCTTGGTAGTTTATTTAGGCTTTAAAAACAGTGTACATAAATCTGTTTTTGTTTTGTCCTTCAGATAGATCGAGACAAGCAGCGATGCTTTGTGGTCTTTGAGGATCGGTCAAAGTCTTGGGTTCTCTGGAAGGATATTCAGACAGGTAAGTTCTTTCGATTTCAAGATGTTTGTGAAATATTTGGATCTTACTATTGAATAAAATGCATCTCCATCATTTGTTGGTAATCTCAAAGATACTGTGTGTGCCATCCACGCCCCAGTCTTCCTTGTTCTGTCTTATCTCCCTACTCTTGCTGCTGACAGTCAACTGTCTATAGAGTCTGGCATCAGTACAACACCAGTGCACTGCCCACATGTGAAGATCAGCATAGGGGAGATGCACAAAGAGGCTGGGGTCTATCCATCTCCAGATCAGTCAGTTGAAATGCAAATATGACCCAGACTTGGTTTATAATAAAGCTTAACACAATTTGTGATAGATAAAAGCATATTTTGACAAATATCCACCATTTAAACCTGGTATTAGGTTACTTTTGAGAAATCCATCTCTAAAATTTGCGACTGCTACCTAAGTACCATTGGGGTTTATGGAATTTTGTTTAAATTACTTCTAAAAATTGACAATTAATGCTTAAACGGGGTTAGCCGTATAACTACTTCCAATCAAAGAAATAGTCCCTATAGTTGCCCTTTTGTTGTTGACTTTTAACACTGTTTGAGGTTATTGGATAGTCTTTACTCTTTCATAACTGACCTGCTACTTGCGAAAAAGTTGTGATTATTTGCCCTGACTTATTTTGTCTCTTCCAGGGGAAGAAGATGATGAAGATGATGAGGACGATGACATTGTGTGCTCCATATGCCAGGATGAAACTTCAGAGGAACCCAATGAGATTGTCATTTGTGACAAGTGTGGACAAGGTACTGTTCGTTGTCTCTGAGTTTTCACTGAACAAAGCAGTTAGTGCAGTTCTTTAAGTTTTCTTACTTATTCATTCTGTACTCATCTACCTATTGGGCTGTAATATCTGGTCATCAAGGCCATTTTTACTTGTTTTAAAGAATGATCCAGTAGATGGCAGCTGCATGTAAATGTGTTGTCTTTTAGGCTACCATCAGCTGTGCCACTCCCCCATCATCGATGCCTCTGTCATTGACTCAGATGACAAGTGGCTCTGCTCAGAGTGTGAGCTCACCTCTATACCTAAGGTACAGCTTTTGTTTTGAGTATAAATACATAAAACCTTTTTATGTACGAGTTGTTTGATTAGATGAGTGTGTAATTACATGACACACACACACACACACATATATATATATATATATATATATATATATATATATATATATATATATATATATATATATATATAAAAATATAACGTACACACCCGTTAAATAATAATTATGTAATCTGGGAGAATGTAAACAGCAGCAACAAGATAGTGTTGATAATATGATCTTCATCTTCACATTATACAGTGGGTACGGAAAGTATTCAGACCCCTTTAAATTTTTCACTCTGTTTCATTGCAGCCATTTGCTAAAATCAAAAAAGTTAATTTTATTTCTCATTAATGTACACTCAGCACCCCATCTTGACAGAAAAAAACAGAAATGTAGAAATTTTTGCAAATTTATTAAAAAAGAAAAACTGAAATATCACATGGTCATAAGTATTCAGACCCTTTGCTGTGACACTCATATTTAACTTACATGCTGTCCATTTCTTCTGATCCTCCTTGAGATGGTTCTACTCCTTCATTGGAGTCCAGCTGTGTTTAATTAAACTGTTTGGACTTGATTAGGAAAGGCACACACCTGTCTATATAAGACCTTACAGCTCACAGTGCATGTCAGAGCAAATGAGAATCATGAGGTCGAAGGAACTGCCCAAGGAGCTCAGAGACAGAATTGTGGCAAGGCACAGATATCTGGCCAAGGTTACAAAAGAATTTCTGCAGCACTCAAGGTTCCTAAGAGCACAGTGGCCTCCATAATCCTTAAATGGAAGAAGTTTGGGACGACCAGAACTCTTCCTAGACCTGGCCATCCAACCAAACTGAGCAATCGTGGGAGAAGAGCCTTGGTGAGAGAGGTAAAGAAGAACCCAAAGATCACTGTGGCTGAGCTCCAGAGATGCAGTAGGGAGATGGGAGAAAGTTCCACAAAGTCAACTATCACTGCAGCCCTCCACGAGTCGGGGCTTTATGGCAGAGTGGCCCGACGGAAGCCTCTCCTCAGTGCAAGACATATGAAAGCCCGCAAACCAAAAAACTTGAAGGACTCCCAGACTATGAGAAATAAGATTCTCTGGTCTGATGAGACGGAGATTTAACTTTTTGGCGTTAATTCTAAGTGGTATGTGTGGAGAAAACCAGGCACTGCTCATCACCTGCCCAATACAATCCCAACAGTGAAACATGGTGGTGGCAGCATCATGCTATGGGGGTGTTTTTCAGCTACAGGGACAGGACGACTGGTTGCAATTGAAGGAAAGATGAATGCGGCCAAGTACAGAGATATCCTGGAAGAAAACCTCTTCCAGAGTGCTCAGGACCTCAGACTGGGCCGAAGGTTCACCTTCCAACAAGACAATGACCCTAAGCACACAGCTAAAATAACAAAGGAGTGGCTTCGGAACAACTCTGTGACCATTGTTGACTGGCCCAGCCAGAGCCCTGACCTAAACCCAACTGAGCATCTCTGGAGAGACCTGAAAATGGCTGTCCACCAACGTTCACCATCCAACCTGACGGAACTGGAGAGGATCTGCAAGGAAGAATGGCAGAGGATCCCCAAATCCAGGTGTGGAAAAACTTGTTGCATCATTCCCAAGAAGACTCATGGCTGTACTAGCTCAAAAGGGTGCTTCTACTCAATACTGACCAAAGGGTCTGAATACTTATGACCATGTGATATTTCAGTTTTTCTTTTGTAATAAATTTGCAAAAATTTCTACTTTTTTTTTTTTTTTTTTTTTCTGTCAAGATGGGGTGCTGAGTGTACATTAATGAGAAATAAAATGGAAAAAAAAACTTTTTTGATTTTAGCAAATGGCTGCAATGAAACAAAGAGTGAAAAATTTAAAGGGGTCTGAATACTTTCCGTACCCACTGTAAGTTCGACATCTGGACATCAGTTGACTGCATTAGATCACCAAGCATCATGTAAACACAGAGTCGGTCTCCCCTCGTCTTGTGCTCTTGTCAGCTCGGAAAAGGTCCAGCCATTGACAGCAATAGCTTGATCTGGGGGCGTGGGGTTGGGATGGAGGCAGGTCACTTCAAAGATGTGAGCGTAACAGTCTCTGATTTCCTGTTGCTTGACCAGCCTCATTGCATCGACTTCACCTTCTCACGACCGCACATTAGCCAGGAGCAGCCTTGGGTCCAAGCTGGCTGAGCTTAGCTCTTATCCCAGCTCTTGTCCCTCTCCTTGCGGGGCAGTCACACCACCTGTTGCAGTGTTATGTGTTTTGGATATCTCAAGGGCCGCTGCTCTTAATCTGAAACCCATGCTTCATTTTCCAATGCCAGTGAGTGTTTTTCTGCAATAAAGTTTTGGACGATGCCTAGGATGCAACAGGATGTTGACTGCAGTTGACTTAATGACCACTGGTGTCATTAATAACTATTTTCTGAAAGTTACATATAGAATCTTTTTAAACATGAAGCAAAATTGAACCAAGATAATCTATGGATTAAATGTGTGCACATAGTTTTATGTTGGTGTAAACCTGCTTTTTGTCTGTGGTTTACAGAGGGGGGGTGCATACAGGCGGGGAGCGTCTGCTAAAGGCTTTCTGAAGCACGAGCAGCAGCAGCATATGGAGCTGCACACGACCTTCCCGTACGCTCTGGACCAACTGGTGTGGGACCAGGGCCACAAGACTAACATCCAGCAGTGCTACTGCTACTGTGGAGGTCCAGGAGAGTGAGTAACACATTACATACATACTTAAAAGAACAAACTAGAGTCTTTCTAAACACTTTTCTACATGCCTATATTTAAAAATAAATAAATTAAATATTACATATCCTGGTGCAGCTAACCACTCTTTTTCTTTCTCTCAACTTGTAGTTGGTACCTGAAGATGTTGCAGTGTAACAGGTGTCAGCAGTGGTTTCATGAGGCGTGTCTCCATTGCTTACAGATACCCATGCTCTACGGAGATAGGTGCCAACACCACTATATTTCTGATTTTCTTTTTTTTAATGTATCTGTATGTCTGTCTCGGTTTGTCCATCCGTCCAATGTGGAAAATACTTCTGCTGTTAGCGCCCTAATCAAGAATGATAAAATATGACCTTTGGTCACCAAATCATTTTGCATTGTAATAAGGTGTTTTTTTGTTTGTTTGGCTTTAGGTTTTATCTGTTTATTTGTTCCGTTTGCAATGGTGGACCAGAGTACCTCAACAGACTGCCTCTCAGATGGTAAGTGAATCTAAAGATGATTTCAACTTTGACACAGAGTCTTCCTTTTAAAACAGTGTATTATCTAATATAGTAGACAAGCATGTGATTGTCCTTTCTAAAGTTGTGCTTTTTTAGATACACCAAATGCTAGGGATTTTTTAACAGAGTGCCACTGTGCCTTACCAACTCCCACAATTCTTGCATTTTCTCAACTTGTTTTTATGATATTCTTCTGGAACCAGACTGAGTAAAGAAAACTCAGCTTTTACTAAAATGTTTCAGGGAGGATGTCACCCACCTGAGCCTGTACAACCTGAGTGTGATCCACAAGAAGAAGTATTTTGACTCTGAAATGGACCTGATGACTTACATCAACGATAACTGGGAGCTGCTGCAGCTAGGGGAGGTAAGGTCACTACTGACCAACTAACATTTGGCTATTCAATAACTTTATTTGTAATGCACAAATGCATTTTTTTTTTTGAGTTTTCTAATGAACATAAAGATACATATTGTATGTGTTGGTTAGTGTATGTTTTGGATCTGGCACAGGATGATAGGAATTGGCAAGCTGCTGTATGTTAGCAGTTTCCTAATTATGTTGCTGCTCAATGCACAAATACATGTCAAGTTGAGTAGAGACCAGAAAATCTAACTGTTAGCCTGTCCAAGAGGGTTAATTATTTTGAAATTATCCCTGGCTGCCAAATTGGGTTTTGAAACCATATGGTGTTGATTTTCTGAAATATTTACCCATTTTATTTTTGTTTTTTTTCTTGTTGCACCTTGTCTTTCCCGTTTGGTGACCTCTCCCCCGTGTTTGCAGCTTGCCAACACTCCAAGATCAGAGCGATATGAAAGTGTTCTGGAGGCATTAAACAACAACAGCAGGATGTAAGTTATTACTTGTTATTACTCGTTAAGTGTTGACAATAGCCTGAATGTGTTCAATCAATGTTTTTCTTAACTCCCATTTATCCCAGTTTGTGCTCTTCTCATGTGTTTCTACCTGTCATTACCCTTTTTCCTTCTCCTATCTCTTCCAGGTTCATGTCAGGGAAGGAGGTAAAGAAAAAGAAGCACTTGTTTGGGCTGAGGATCCGTTTCCCTCCTTCTCCCCCCAACTCTGATGAGCCAACCAGCAGAGTGATGGAGAGGGCTTCACATGAGATCACCATCAAGGGATGCAAGTCTACCAAAGCCCTATCTGGCATGAGGTAAGATGGGAAACTTACATTTGAAGTTCTGAAGTTAAATGCTTTGATCTTTCTGTGTGGGATGTTGACAAAGAGCCTTTGTTAATGACACTATACCCTGTACATATCTCTTGAAACACATCATTGTCAGCTCTTGAATTTGCAAACTTCTGGACTGTTGGTATAAAATGAGAAAGTGTTAAAACATGCTGAAAGCAGTGTTTTGCTATTATCCTGCACCTTGTAATTAGTTTCATAATGTGACAGTTTAACAGTTATAGTGTTATTAATACACAACTGTCATTACTTAACTGTTGTGAATTGTTGTTGTTGATCTAGAGCATGCAGTACTTTAACCAATGGCACAGAGAAGAAGAAGAAAAAAAAGAAGAAAAAGAGGAAGCAAGGAGCACATTCTCTGGAGACTCTGGCTAAACCACAACGCTCCAGTGAACTCTTATCCCAGGTGTGTGTGTGTGTGTGTGTGTGTGTGTGTGTGTGTGTGTGTGTGATTGCCTGCCTGCCTGCCTGCATGCCTGCATCTGTATGTATGTCTCAGTGGGCGTGAGCTGGGTGTGTACATAGTTGTTGAGAGGGGCGTGTATTTTTGCATTGTTCTGTATAGGTCTGAGCTCACACACACAAACTCACAAAGTGTTTAGCTGGCGAGATTGATATACTAGATTAGAAGGAAACCCTACTAAGAAATGCTAACAATTTTTTTGTTTGTTTGACAGGAAATGAGAAAGCCTCTGCCACTAGAGTCCCACACATTGGATCACTTAACTTCTATCAAGTAAGTAAGCAATTGTGGTACTCCACTGAGTAGCTGCAACTAACAACTGTTATCGTTTTTGATGAGTCAATAGAATAGAAAACTAGTGAAGAATAATAAATAGCAAAGCTATGGTGACTTCTTCAAAGGGCTTGTTTTGTCCAACCAACAGTCAAGATTTTTTTTGTGTTGATGTTTCATTTGCATATATAGTAAGCTTCAGAAGCATTTTTCTTTGTGTAGAATTTTTTTCATCCTCCTGTCTTTTTTTTTTTCATTTTATCATCCCCACAACACCAGGAGTGACAGGTCTCTGCTGTCCTCAGATGTTGAGTCCATTGGAGCCCTGAGCACCACAGAAACTACCTCAACTAGCATTTCAAGACAGTCCAGGTATGCCTGCTATTCAGTTGCAACATTTACTACTATCTCACTTTGACAACTATGACTCTTTGGATGGCAGTGTTGGTCTACCACTTTGGCTATAAACTGAAATATTGATGTCTGAAATAGCTCTTGTCTAAAACTATTGGATGAATTGACATGACATTTGGTACATACATTCATATTCCCCTCGTGATGAACTGTAAAAACTCTGCCGCCACAATCAATTCATATTTGAATTTGGTCCAATACTTTATTACTACATACCTGCAAATCTATTGACATTTGTATCAGACTCAGCTGTACTTGTTGCCAACATGTACAGCTGCCAACATGCTAAACTAAAGTTTTAAACATGGTGAACATTATACCTGAAAATCAGCATGTTATCTTTGTCACTGTGAGCATGTTTACATGCTGATTTTAGCCCCAGGCACCGCTGTGCCTAAATACAGTCTCGCAGAGCAGCTAACATGACAGTAGGCAGTTTTTTTTTGTGGTTCCCCTCTGTATGCGTTGTTTTCGTTATTGCCTTCAGAATTAAAATCAGTTTTTTGACTTCCTCTTTTCCTATCAAACACCCTCCAGCCTCTGTAGCTCCAGCAAGACTCGCACGACAGCCTGCATCATGCCTGTTTCCTCTCCACCCTTAAAAAGGAAACGTGGTCGACCACGACGGGCCCTGCAGCCCCCTAACCCAGAGATCCCCCCCGCAAGCCATGCAGACCCAAACCCCTCAGCTACAGAGGTGCTGAGCCCACTCCCAGGGCTTCACTCCACAGACATAGTTCATGGCATGGACCCCAACAGCCAGCTCTCCCACCTCAAGAGCTCCATCAGCAGCTATTTCGGAGCAGCAGGGCGGCTGGCTTGTGGGGAAAAGTACAAAGTCCTGGCACGACGGGTCACCCTGGACGGCAAGGTGCAGTACCTGGTGGAGTGGGAAGGAGTCACTGCCTCCTAGACTTGTCGTCATCATCATCATCATCATCATCATCATCATCATCATCATCATCATCATCATCATCACTTCTAACCAGCGCCTACAAGAGGTGTATGGCTGTGCTAAGGACAATTGTACACAGCTTGTATTCAGAGCATTAATTGATATATGCCTTTGATTAGTTTAGACAGGAGCAAATTTTGCCTGTAAAGCCTACTGGTTCAGTGCAGTCCAGAGTGATCATAGCACATTTAAACATGTCTTTTCCTCATGTGTTGAAAGAATTACAATTCATTGATAAAAACAAGACATTGTCATTATACCGCACCATATTTTTGTTATTCTGCTTTTTAACTTTCATTATCTGCTTTGAATGTTTACACATTCCCCATTTAGTCAGGGGCAAATAATTGGTAAGGGCACTGCACCTGTAGGCTTTCAGTGAATTGTTGTTGTGCTTGATTTTTAATCCAGTGATATGCTTTTTATTTCCAGACCAGTTAAGTATGAAACTGTAATTTTGTTTGTTTTTTTTTTTTTTGACAGAATGTAGTTGGTTAGGCTCTAAATTGTGAATCTTGGAGGATAAGAGAAAGAGGGGAAGTTTTTTTTCTTCAAAACATTTCCATTAATTCCACCACCACTAGTGAGCAATTACATATGTTTGGTTCACATTTTATTTTCTTACCAAATTAAGGTAAATAAAATACGTCTCCCTTTACAACCATGTCCCCTCCTTCTCTAGTCCCTGCTATGAGTACCTCTTGTTGCCTTGGGCAGACATATCCTTCTGTTGTGTTTTGGAAAGTGTGCTCCTTTGTGAGCAGTTCAGGAGGAACTCAAAACAAGAGATGTGCTGCTGCAAATGTTTATTTTATATAGAATTATACTACATTTATTATTACCTTTTCCATTTGTACTTTCTGATATGCCTTTTTTTTTTCTTCCTGTTCAGCAAGGCAGATTTCTCTGATTTTTGTCTTTTAAATTATGGGTTGCACATATCAAATAATATCCGTTAGGCCGTCATTTTATTTTGAACAGTTATGAACTTGGCAGCATTTTCATCCATGGTAAAGTTCTTTAAATACTTTTTGTATGTTGGTCATAACTCTGTTTAAATTTGAATGTGAGATTCTGAAAAGCAACATCCCAAAATTAAGTGTAATTTCAGTGTATAAATGAAGCCCAAACCCAACAGGACAACTAACCTTTTAAAACATTTTGAAATTGATTTAGGAAAAAAAAAACATAACTTTGAAATCTTTAAGGACCTATTTAGTTTTTACTTTGTCTGTTAGTTATTCAAGAAAAATAAAGTGCTGCATAAGATGAATGTTGTATACCCAGTTCCCATACCTATTGTGTTTTTTTTGTTTGTTTGTTTTTGTTTTTGTGCTGCCTATGCAAGTAAGTCCTTGACAAAGGTGTTGTTCAGTCATATAATTGGACCGTATGGCTTGACGGGCGAGTTTCAGCATTATTATTGATGATTTGACTCAGTCGTTAAATTTTGTGTGTGATGGGAGCAAAAAAAAGAAATGCACTTGGATTTTTGCTTTTACAGTCAAGTTCACCTTATAGACTACAAACTCAGGATATGCCCCTTCACTGTATTGTATAGGCCAGCATTTGAAGCTTGACAGGAGGTTTTGATATAAGTTATTCACTCAGTGTTGTTGGTCAGTATTTTTATATCAAATGCTCCGTTTGCCACATTACTTTTGAGCATATGTATGCATGTAACCTTTACTTTTTTTGTATGAGCAAAATATTTTGTAGTCCATTTTTACAGATATACTCGCTTGTTTAAACTGAGTCAGAAAACAATCACTGGAAAACTAATATGCTGTATGTCATTGCAAGAGGTAAATATTCAGTTAGTATGGCTCTCCTTTTTTTTTTTTTTTTTTTTTTTTTTTTAAAAGATGTTTCTTATTTTTGTTCAAACCTTTTTGCCATTGATACCTCTTCATTGTGCAGATGTAGTCAGTGCATTTGAAGCATCTCTCCTCTGTTCAGCCAGTCTCTGCCTACATGTTGCTACCACTGGCTTCCAGCAGGCTTCTCCAGCCAAAGAACATACATGAACGTATACATGTAACGTCTGCTTTGTCTCTTGAGATTCTTATTATTACATTTTTTTTATACATCATTATATAGGTCGACGTGCTACTTCTGAAGCTGTTTAGTTAAAGGATAAATAAAAGTTGATATTTTGAACTGTTGTGTAGTTGATGTTAATTTTCTGCCTTTAATTAATATTTCAACGCTGGAGTAAACGTGACTGTCCGGTGCACGCGCCAGTGTTCGCGGCCAACTGTCATTGACAGCCCTCTCGACCAATCACTGCTCAGACAGCTTCTTGTCGTCCAATCAGAGAACGCGTTGTTGGGATGTGGGCGGAGTTTAAAATTACAAATCGTTGCGGTTCCTTGCGTTTAACTACATCTGCACTGGATGACCTGGAAAGTTTTGTGTTTGGAATATAGATTTGTATGCTTTCATAACGCCAGGACGACTAAATTAACATTTAGCTCAAGACGTAAACGTTTTCTGTCCGCTCGTTCGGTAGCTTTTGCTGTAAAAACAACAATAATGTTAACGTTAACTAGATAGCCACCTGTTGATCCATCTTTGTTTACGTTTAGCGAGCGTAGCTATGCTAGTTAGTTTACCTTGTTCTACGACAGCCGCAGACATTTAAAACGTTACGGCATATTGATTAGTTAGATTCGCTGTTCTGTACTTTAACAAACCTCCAGACAAGTTTAGAGATTTGGCTCGAGCATCTTGAAGCTAACCTCAGCGAGTCAAGACAAGTTGTTGTTGATTAGCTGAAGTTAACATGTACTCCTCGTTAGTCTGATGTTTGAGGAGGAGACGAGTTTAACCGAAGATGCGGTCAGTTTGAGGACTCTGCTTCGTCTGACGGAGTTCAGCCTGCAAAGTGCGGGGCAGAAGCTGAGGTGAGTTGATCGCACAGTCCGAACCAGCTGTCCATGGCTACAGCATCACTGCTCGTGACAGCTACTACAGAGTACATCACAGATAGTAACTAAAAAAAGCTGTATTTTACCCCTCGATCCTCCTGTCTTGGTTCCTTCTAACTTCCCTCCCATGTACACCCTTTACAGTCAGTCAGAGGGACATGGTGCCAGGGCTGAGTGTGAGCAGAAGTGTCCTGATCTCCTGACTTTGCAAGACCTGCTGATACCTGATGTTCTTCCATCGCAGTCAGGTTGTGTCTGTGAGGAGAGGCCTCTCAGTGGGACGACTGAGAGGCGTGCTGTTGCTGGTAGTTTTAGCCCACCTTTCTCCAGCCCTAGGGTGAGAGACAAGATTGTGTGTGTCTTCATTGGTGAAACATTTAGACAGCCAGTCAGCTATACTGTACAGGTATCACCTTGGCTCATGCTGTGTATTGTTATTGGTGCATGTGTAAAAGAGATACTTCTTCCATCTTTCACAAACATTGTGAATTGATGAATTACATTTTTGCATTCACTCAAACCACCAGAATCTATTTACATAGGTAGCAACAAATTTGATATTTTACATTCTGTTTTAAAGGATGTAAATGTAGTCTGCACAGCAATTTGTGTTTTTAAGGGAAAGGGAAATGAGATGTAATATTTTCTGAACCCATTTTACAATAAGCTGTAAATGTAATACAGATAACCTTTATCGTAGTTGCTTGGTAATAAACAGGCTCCGGGGAACATCATAACTAAAAGGTAAATAATACAATAATACACCACAAACACACACCTCAGCTCAACCACACTTGTGTTCTGCCTTTCTGTTCAGTCTCCCTCAGTCAAGGCCAGGTCATTAGAGATGGAGTCTGTTTCCTCAAGGAAGAAGGGGGGCTGTTTGCGTCAGGAGAACGCCTGTCTGACCATGCAGGATGAGCAGCTCATCAGTGACCTTGATGCTATGCAGTATGAACTGGTGAGCTTTAAGTTGCAGGTTTGACAATCATCCCTACATAGATCATTTTTGTGAATAAAGGTGCTGTAATCTTTAAACACTATATCTTTGTGTGCTGCAAATGAGTGTAGTGTGAAGTCAGTGTTCTTGGTTTCTTTGTTTTGTTGGGAAATTGGCACTTGAAATGTCAAGCCACAACAATAAAATATTAATAAATATAAAGAATTTGTGATATAAACTAAAAGAAACTGTATTGGATACATATGCTGTGTGTGTTTTTCTTCTTTAGGCCGGACTCAGGGGCCCCAGGGCTGGGGTTAAAAGGAATGGGATAGTCATGACTGAGCAGATTCGTCAGCTTCAAGCAGAACTCGAGGCTCAAGCCAAAGAATTAAGGTAACCTCATGACGTCAACTTTTGCAGATGTAGGTATTTATGTAATTGTAATGTGACAATGGTATGCCTATTTATTTATTTATATATATATATATACTGTGACTGAATACTAAACTTGTGTGAAGATTATGCCATATGCTATTAGGCACAGTCATTCAATAGTAATACTAGAATTGTCTATAGACCTTTGCTGCCATTCCTGTTTTCAGTACTCTTACTGGGGTCGACTGGATAGTGGCTTTTAGCGATTTGCATTTTACCTTTACCTTTTGTCTTGAAATTGTTACACTAACCTCTAGTTGAACCTTGCTCTAATATCCTAAAAACCTGTCCTTGTCTGTGTTTCCCAGGGCAGCAGAGCTGAGGGTAGAGTGTAGCCAGGAAGCAGCAGCTCACAGTGACATTGTTGTGGAGAATCTCACTGAGGAGCTGAGCGTGCTCAGAAAAGATCTGGACATCAAGACAGCACTGGGCAAACGGTGATTCCTTTATCTGGGCTTGGCTTCTGCACACAATTTCATTTAAGTAGTACAGTTACAGTTCCTCTTATCATTGCATTTGTTACCTGTTATATTTAACTATTTTGTAATGAACTGTTTGAAAGGAGGACATAAGCAGATATTTCATGTCTAATTTACCTTCACAAAAATGATTGTTTTAGTACTTTTTTTCTACCTCATCACTTACAGGGCTGAGCAACAAAGGAACCAAGCACTTCAAAATGCAGAAAAACTCAAAGAAGCCTTCAAAGATTATAAGGCTACCATTTCCATTAAATTTAAGAGGGTACATTTAATTTATTTGAATAATATATGATTTAAGTATATACCTATTTATCTATTATAAGTATATAACTCCTATTGTAGTTGTACATTGATGTCAAAAATTTGTTTTTTATTTGTGTTTTTAAGGTGATGGAGAGTGAGAGCAAACTAAAAGAGAGCCTTATTGAGTGTGACAGAGAAAAAGAAGAGTTGGAAATGAAGTGCACCGTGTTGGAGGGAGAAAAGATACAACAGAGCCAAACAATTAGGTAAGGATGAGAGATTGATTGTCTCGTTGCATTGTTGCTGTACATGGTTTTCTTAATATTTGTGTCTAGAAACAGAGCTAAATTGGAGGATTTCTGATTTATCATCATCAATATAATCTTTAAGAAGAAAACACTCTGATTTGCTGGGTAACACATTTATCCCCAATCTTCCCCCTCGTCTGCCTCCCAGCCAGCTGAAGGAGGAGGTGAGGCTGGCCAAGTCTGCGTCTGCTGGCCTCCAGACTCAGCTGGAAGAGGCTGGACGAAAAGCCTTACATCTGGAACAGCAGCTAATGGAGAAGGGAGCAGAGTTCAGGGAGCTGGCCTCTCTGCGCAAGGAGCTGGAAGACCTGCGGACTCTTACCCAGAGCCAGGAACAGAGGGTGGCCCAGAGCCACAGAGAGGCTCAGCAGAGCCATGCTGAGCTGGCCAGCCTGGAGGCCATACTGGCCCTGCTGCATCTACGAGAGGTGAAGAGGAATATATACACACAATCACATTGTCGTTTATGCTCCCATGTCCAATGATTTTGTAAAGTCTTCCACGATGTTTGACCTTTTGTTACATCATCAGTTTATTTGTTTGCACAAACCCGGGTGTGGTGCCACAGTAAGTGTCCAAAACAAGTTGCCATATTTACCATGGATCTTTAGCCGGGGCTGATGTGTTAACTGTTTATTCTATTTATTCATTATGTTATTTTTTTGTTTTCAGGGTGCTGTGGGTCCACTGTGTGTTAGGCCTTGCATGTTGCCTTCTGTGGACTATTCAGGAACTGCACACCTACTGAAGCTAAAGCCAGGTGTGCTGACAAACCTCTTGTGTACTTAATTTCATCCACTTTCATGTTATCTATGCCATTGCCTTTACAATTCAGGTTTACCCTTGGGTTTATACATCTGAAGATTGTACCTCTCCTGCAATTTGCCTTTCATTTTTTTTATCCACCAATTTTCTACAACTTTCTTTTTGTCTTAGAGTGAAATTATATTTGGATTATTGAAACTCATTATAGTTAGAATGAGTTACTCATTCTGCATCCTTTTTTGTGGTTGAGGTTTGTGCATAGGTGTCTCTATAGGCAACAGTAATTTTGGGAAGAAATAAAGTTTATTTAAATCTTAATAGAAACTTTATGCAACATGGTAATTTAGTTAAGTACACAGCAAGGTAGCAAAATGGCATTAGAGGGCAGATGCCACACATACTTATCCTTATTTATGATTAAGAAATAGAAGCATTCCTGTCCTTTCTTTCCTTGTCACTCAATCCTTGAAGGTGAAGGCTACCAGCAGCTGCTGCGAGTGATGCAGTCGCTGCAGGCTGAGCGGACCAAACAGAACAGCCTGGTCGAGCGGCTTCAGGAGCGTCTGAGCAGAGCCCAGGAGGAGATCGCTTCCTTGCAGAGTTCCATGGCCCAGAGAGCCTCTCACTACCAAAGTCTCCACACGGAGCTGCTGGACAAAGTCAGCCAAGCCACTGATACAGAGAAAGAGGTCCCTTTTCTCATCTTCTCTTTCGTCATCACCTTTCTTAATTTCTTTCTTTCTTTGCATTTTTTAAAAAACTTGAACACATAACCTGATTATCTGCTTGAACTAGATTAACATTCCTTCTTTGTACTCAGTTGTTGTTGTTGTTGTTGTTAATGTTTGGAACCAGCTGCTCAAATGAAAATCTGATTTTTTTTCCAAAGCATTGATAATTTATATAGCCGTTTCACAGTCATTGGTATCGTATTTCACTAAAACTTTCTCAGCCATCAGAAGTGTTGATAAATACTGCATTTCCTATAAATACTTGTATTGGTTTTCACAGGTGGTTGCACAATTTGTAAATATATCGCTGTTTTATTTCAGTTGAAAAGAAAAAGTGTACGTGTGGCTTCGCTGGAGAAACACTTACAGGAGAAAACCTCGGCCTACAGTCAGGCTGCACTGACGAACACTGAGCTGGAGAATCAGCTACTGGTATGACAGACAGATACACACGTACATGTTTGTTTTTTTTAACGTTTTTGTTATGTTTCTTATTATTTTTCCTGATGACATCACTAAGCCAATGCCAGACATGAATATCTGTCAGTTTGGTCATGATTCACAACCCCTTCTGACATTGGTCACGGGTCATAATTTGTACATTCTTAATGCATTTTCTGTTTGCTAGCTATTGCTTTCAATACTACAAATCCACCATTCACACTCTAGAGTCCCCTTTTTTTATGTTTTCCTTTGTCTAATTACAGGAGAAAACCAGTATGCTTCAGCATTACCAGTCACTGATGACCAAAAAGCAAACAGAGTACCAGCAGTCTTTGGAGAGGTTTAAAAATTCTCAATCTCAACAATTCACGGAGCAACAGCACAGAATAGAAATGGTGATCTACAGCTACATCTTTTCCTCAACTGAACCTCCACAGTGAAATAAGAAATTGTTTAAGAAGGAGCTGGAGAGAATTTGTCATATTAAAAGTTACTAAAACAACACCGTCTGTAACCATATATTCAGAACAGCAAAAGTGATATTGCCTGTAGTAAGTAACAGGATTTTCTCTCTTCTGCAGTTGCAGTTATCTGTGGAGGAGGCTCAGTCTCGGGTGTTGGAGATGGAGCAGGAGCTGAGTTCACTCCAGAGGGAGCGAGACGAGGCTCAGAAAGCAGCTCTCCTGCTGCAGCGCTCTGTGGACCAACTCACACAGGTCAGGACACTTCTTACACTATGTAGGACCATATTAGTGCATTCACCCTTCACTGGGTATAACACATTAGCCATTTCAGACTTAAGGTAAAGGTACAAAAACGTTAATTTAACCCACATTATATCGCCTTGTGTATATATATATATATATATATGGAGAATTTTGATTTAATTACAGCAGAAAGAGGTTGAAGTAAGACACAGCAAGGAGTTGCTGCAGAGTTTCCAAGAGCAGGCAGCTCAGTCTACAAGCAAGGTTTGTACAAAGAAGTGGTTACCATAGATAAACACAAATAAAATAGATGTACCTGTACAAAAACATCTGGCAGAATTCATGAATTCCACCATAACCACTGGTATCCATGACTTCTGTGTGTACACCAGGTGTATGAACTACAGTCAGCTCTGTCAGCATGCAAAGAGGATCTGAACCTATACCTGCAGCAAATGGAGGAGGTAAAGAAGAGCTATGAGAGCGAGCTGCAGAAGAACAATGACAAGGTACTCACTTCTATCTTTGACCCCCCCCCAACACACCCCCCACCCCCCAACACACCCCCCACCCCATCCCATTGTTTATACAAAGCCCACTTCTCAGGCTGATCTTCTACCCTGTTCCTCCCTCTTCAGGTGTCCTCTCTGCAGGAGAAGCTTCACACTGCCAGCCTGGTTTGTCAGAGCTCCAGTGAGCAGAACCTGCAGCTGCAGCTTTCTCTCCAGCAGCAGCAGACCATGCTGACGGAGAGCACTGCTCACATCTCTGAACTGGAGGAGAGTCAGATCCTGCTGCAGACACAGGTAATTTAGAGACAGTTAAAAACATTCTCAAATACCAGATTGACAAGAAAATGTACATCTGGCAATATATAGTTATACGTCATAGAGTATTTTTGAGTTATATATCATATTTGGTGACACCAACAGGAATCCATTGTTTTTACTTTGATTATAATGTCATGAAAATTTCTATAGAAATTAGCTTTATTGGCAACTACAGCAGTTTTTGTTGCCAAGGCAAAATACTAGAATAGATATCATTTATTACTCAAGATACATGTAGTCATGCACATGATGTGTGTACTACAAAGCCTATTTGGAGCAGGGCCAAATTTATTCACATGGGAACTATGGGCCCCCTATTCATGACTGTTTATCCCACTTTCTGTGGATTCTCTATTAGTTAGTAATTACTTTGTGGTAATTGTGCTATTTATGAATTTATTTAGGAAAATACACCATATAAGAATAGTTTAAACTGAGATTAATAAAGGCCTCAAAACTAGATTTCAAACTTGGGGCTCCTCTGCACCACAAGGCTTTGATTTTGTCATAATCACCTTAAGCCTCTTATTTTTGTTTACATTGTGCTTTAGTGGTGAGTACAGTATTACCAAACACATTTTCAGTTTCAATCAATTACCAAAAACTAATTGTCTCATGGTGAACTTTCTGCTTGATTTGGAGAGCTAGTGTGTCTTCTCTGTTCATGGCATCAGTACTTTTCTTTGTCTCTGATTGATTGACCACAGTGTTACATGTTGAGCAGCCGTGAAGCACATTCCCTTAGTAATATGTAAGTTATGTATTATAGGATGTTTGTGGTTAGATTAATTATGAAATAAATGTCTTAATATTTGTAATATGTTTTGTTTAGAAATAAATTCAGCAGCAGAGTGTACATCCAGTGTCCTCTCTAGGCAGCAGTAGGTAATTTTGAGTCTGTATCTTGCCAAGATTTTTCTGAGGTTAGGCTCAGTGACAACGTTTGCATAATCAATTTTCCTTTCCCTTCCTTCCAATAATTCTGGTATGTATCTTTCCATTTGGTAATAATTTGATTGGACCGAATGAACTGAGGGCTATTCGAAGACATTTGCAGTAGCTTCAGGACAAGCTTTAACAGTGGTGTCTTATATCATTGCAAGTCATGTTTATTTTGGTTTTATGTGGCAACATAAACTTTTTATGCCTCCGCGCCGGTGAGAGCCTTGGCCGGAGGCATAAAAAGTCTGTCTGTCTGTCCCATTCTCATGAATGTACTATCTCAGGAACGCTGGAATGAATTTTATTACATCTGGCACAAACGTCCACTTGGACTCTACGTTGAATTTGAATTTGGAGTTCCAAGGGCACTGTGCTCACTGTGACTGTGAAACTGTGGTGATTGTATAGATCTTCTTTGCTTCCCGGTTGAAAATGTGTGTGAAGCATCCACATTTTTAAATTTACAAGAAATTTGACTCTCTTTGTTGTAAGTGTTAGTAAAGACAACATGTTTCTCACTGGAATCAAACATGTCAGTATAGTGATAACTTCAATTTTTGCCAAAAAAATACACTGAATACCTTTTTTATTATATTCCTTCAATGTCTTTTCTACGTATATAATATGAGTCTGGACTGATGGAATTGTGTAATTCTAGTTCAGTAATTCTGCATGCAGAATTTTAAGTGTTGCACTTAATGTTGCATTGCATTTTCAGTACCAACCATTTTTACCTTTTTATTCTTCCAATATTAGAAATTCAGCAAAGTCTCACTTTATGTGTATCAAAGTAAAACGGAAGTAAAATACTCAAGTAGCTTCTTATTAGCAAAGATTGAACATTTGTATTGAAGCTTTAAATTGCATTGGCAAACAGAAGATAAACGGGAGTGTGCACTGTAAACATACAGATATGCAAACCTACTGATAAACCGTGCATATCATAAATTTGTGGTAAATCTGCACCACTGCTTTAGAGAACAGCAGTTTGAGCTTGTGATTTCATTTATGGTTCAGCACATTTAAGCAGCTGGTGGAACTTTCTGTCCTTTACAACAAATAGAGCACAATGATCTCCATTCAGTGAGCAGAGCCGTACAGGGACAGTAACGTGGAGCTTCTCTTTTCATGAAGGTCTGATCTGGGTTACAGAGAAGAGATCAGATTCCCTGTAGGGATACACAATCAAGAAGATGTTTTGCTCTCAAAACATTAGAATTTCTAGGGCAGGGTTTCTTTACTTTTAGTTTCCCTATTGTTTGTCCCATAATCTCTCCAGTTTTGTACTGTAGAACAGAAAACTATGCATGAAGTAGATGTACTATTTGTTTTTATTAATGAAGGAAATAAAGATGGATGCTGATGTTGTGTCTGTCCGTAGGTGTCCAGACTGGAGCAGCAGCTGGAACGAGCCCGGTCCTCTCTGCAGGATGAGCTAAGGACCAGAGAGCAGGACGCCCAGGAGAAAGACAAGAACCTGCAGGACATGAACAAGCAGAACACACGACTCTCTGAGTCGGTCAGGTAAGAACACCTGTGCACACAGGGACGCTCACGCTAGAGTGTGAGGAACAAAGGAAACTGGAGTTAAGACACAATTGTTGTTTTAAGACACAAAACTGTGCCACTAGTGCTGTAATAGACTCATTTAAAATATTACATTTATGTCAAATATTTTGAGATGTTTGTTCACACTTTCCCAGTAGTTTAGTTTTTCCAATTTGTGGTAATATGTGTGTAGTTTTCCATCATTCACTGTTGCAACTGTTTAATACAGTCTGTATGGGGCTTTTGTTAGTGACTATTTTCTGACAGAACATTCTTGAAAGTTTTCTGTTCTTCTTGACCTGCAGCAAAGGCATTCAAATGCCTCAATAGTCTGGGAGACAGTCTTATGATTAAACCGCATCCTATTTGTCTGTAGGCATGAAGCCGCCCTCCCCAACCCTATGAGCCATGGATGTGTACTGTGTGTATATATAAATGGGGTGTTACTTGTTCAAGACTGGGAGATAGAAGCCTTGATCTGTTTGGAGTAATTTCATTCTGCAGGGCTGCTGGTTGATTTCATTTTTGTGGCATTTTAAAAGCTCCAAAACAAAAGCATGTTGGTCGTTTAAATGTTTGCGTAGCTCAGTTTAGCTACTCTAACAGTTCTGGAGGGGTTTCCTTTTCTCAGTCTACGATGGGAGCCCTGCTCACATTAAGGTGAGGAAATTAACATGATGCATGCCCCCAGCTGTACTTAGTCAAATGGTTACGAATGTAATGTGTACACTACTTAATGCTTTAGGTGGAATTTTACTTTTCTGAACCATGTCTTCCCTTGATTGCAGCACATTGTCTAAACACATATCTGTTTGGTTCATTTAAGACTTTTAATTGCTGAAAAAATTTACTGATTATTGTTTCATGTGTTCTTCTCTTTGCGCTTTCTGCAGCCATCTGTCATCAGAGATGAAAAAGTGTCAAGGGGAACTTTTGTCTAAAGAATCGGAGCTGCAGCGTCTGAGGAGGGATGTCATGGTCAAGACCTCTCAGATCAGCAGCATGGAGGAAAGCCTGCAACACACGATGAGCCAGCTCGACAGCAAGAGTGACATGGGTATGTTACGCAGTTTCAGTGCAGTGTAGGAGATTTCAGTCTGTGTTATTTTACTTAAGAGACAATGGAAGCCAGAGCTGCACATGCATTGTACTAAATTGCATCACAGCCCCATTTTTACTTCTACGTCTCCTTCACTTGCCCTTGCCTTCTTTCTCTTAACTTTTTCTTTTCTTTTCCTTCGTGCACCTCCCAGTAGTGGATCTGGAGGAGAAGCTCCATCGCTGTGAGGCCGACAAGCTCAACTATGTCCAGCGGGTCCAGATCCTGGAAGGACAGCTTCAGGCGGTGCAGGGAGAATTGGCTGACACTCTGCAGCAACTACAGGAACTCAGAGATGTGCTGCAAAGAAGCCAAACCACTGCAGATGAGCGGCAAGCCTTGGTGGAAAAACTGACTGTCCAACTTAGGTGAGGATGCGCCCTCATGTGAAATATCCTTCTGCACACAGGGACAAGCCTCAGATGCAGGCAACGTCCATGTGATGTTACTCAGATAAGATCCACTGCTGTATTGGACTCATCTGTTTGAAACAATATCCGCATTGTACATGTGTATCACAGAGTTGTTGTTCTAGTGTCCCACTTACAGTCTCACACTTTGACTCTATGACTTCTAGATAATGTTGTGGCTAATCTTTGTTCTGAAATATTTTTTATAGAGGCAATCCTTTCTGTTTAAGATGTAATAATATGATTTTTAATTTATTTTCCTTATTATTTAAGGTGGAACTTGTGTAATTGGTTGTGACAGATTTGCACTTGCTCTGGTTTGTAATGTAGCACTGACAAACAAAAACTGTGTATGTATGAATCACATACGTTGTGTAACACACTGTGCACCTATTGTACATCAAGCACTCAACTGGACATACACTCACAGGTCATGAATAATTGAATAGTTTTCTTGTGTAAAAGAAAAAAAAAAACAGGATGCTGCTCGTTTGGGCTCATTAATGGTTAGTCACTCCATCCGTTCCTGTTAGATTTTCTTTAGTGTTATTGTCTTTGAAAGCACAATGAGCACAAGCACAAACAGGGACCTCCAGATGCTTGATACAGAAAACGGCCTTTAAAGAGTATTGTTTTAACAGTTGTCAAGGCACAATAAGGCACCGAAATTAGTCAAACCCTTGTAACGTTGTAAGTACTCAAACCAAAGGTCAACCTAAAATTTGTTCAACAATAAACTCTTCCTCAAATCATGTTCCATGTATTTGGCCCTGCAAGAATCACACACAGTTACATCTGCCATTCAGAAGATACTCCCAGTTGTTTTTCTTCATGTTAATCAGTGTGTTTTTTACATATATTCATTAGATAGGTATCTGATAAACTGTTAAATAAAAGTGTGTGTGTGTGTGTGTGTGTGTGTGTGTGTGTGTGTGTGTGTGTGTGTGTGTGTGTGTGGCTTCACAGTGACACCCAGAGGGAGTTGGAGGACAGAACTCACGAGGTCTTAGACATGGACAATGCACTGAAGGAAAGACAGGGGGAGCTCCAACAGAGAGCAAATCTGGTACAACACACAAACAAACACATTTATTCATATTTTATTATACAATATGTTCTATAATGTCCTCTCCCACTTTTTCGTCCTCAGCTGGGACAGCTGGAAGTTGCCATCAGAGAGCACAAGCAGGAGATGGAGAGGAGGGTGGAGTCTGCGCAGCAGAGCCTGGAAGCCAGAGAGAGAGAGCTGAAAGACACACAGAGGGAGCTCACAGAAAGAAACATGAAGGTCAGGAGCAGTCACAGAATAAGAGGGCAAAACAGAACAGAAAATGTGTTCACGTGTCACTGTGAGTTAACTTGGCCTCAACAGACATAAGAAGAACCACAGAGAAAACATCATAACAAACAGGATGAAGTTCTATCATAAATGTTTCCAGCCTTTTGAGTTATCAGTGCACAGTGTGTTGTGCTGCAAAATGGCTTATAGTGATTTATGTTGATAAATAGATCATGATAGACAATATAAATGTATGATATTTTTTCTATAAAGTTATAACATTTAAATAAATGAAAAGTAAAAGTAAAAAACATCTCTAATACTTTAACAAAGCATACTTTTTTATTTAATTAAAATGTAAGATAAAATTATTTAAAAAATTGAATTTACCTGAAAAATTAAGTTAAAATTTCAGTTAAGTTATACATTTTGTATAATTTAAACAAATATTGAATATTAAATAGTAAATCATATAAAATGTAATAAATAGAAAATGCAAATTAAATTACATTCAATTATAAATTAGCCTAAATGTAAATTACAAATTAAATTTAATTATATTTAATGAAATATTAAATTTTAAAAAATGTAGAAAAATAAAACTGATCGATTCTCTCTGATACTTTGAGCCTTAGGACATTTTGTGAATATGGCCCCTGGTTACTATCAGCTGTAATGTGAGTGCTGAGGACCATACAATATGAACTGTCAATCGAACACTGCCAGAGACACGCTTGATTATACAAATGGTCTATAATTGTTTCCGCACCTTATTTTTGGATTTATTTTTTGTTGTGACTTCATAAAACTAAATAATGTCTGATCTAATATTACTCACTACTTGAGTCCAATAGAAGTCATTATCTGCTGTCATGCAAGCATTGTGAAATGAGATGTGTTATAATGTAGATCGTCCAACCGTATGCTGATACACATGCGTGCGTATTTGTGTTTGTGGTGTTAGGAGTCCCAGGAGCTCGGCCAGCAGCTGCGTGTCTGTCAGCAGAAACTTCAGACTTTACTGCAAGAACTTGAAGAAACTCACCGTCACTGTGAGGCTTTGACCAGAGAGCTGGACGCCACCAAGCTGCAGACCAAAGAGAAGGTAAAGTCAAAGCAATTTATTATTTATTCTTAAACTTTAAAATCCTAAAACGCGAATTCTGTAATGAAATTCTATGATTTGTTTCAAGATAGTTAGACTTCATTAGAAACAACAGGGAACCTTTATACCATTGGCACAATTAGTGGGTGTTAAGGGTAAACAAAAGAACAACTTGAGATGGACATATTTGCTACGTAATTAAACTACTACCAGTAATTTGTCCATGGCGCGTGCGTCTTTGCAGGAGGCCCGGCTGTGCGGTGTGGAGGAGGAGCTGGCACAGAGGGAGGCACGCTGGCAGCAGCTGGAGGCCGGTCTGCGGAGAATGGTCTCCTCTTTAGAACTGGAGCTGGAGCTGGAGAGGGAGCAGCACAGCAAGGAGGTACAGTAGCTACTGAGGCTTCAAGACTGAGGTCATCTTCCTCCATCATCATGTGTTAAATCAATCTATGAAAATATTTTGGAAGTTTTCTTTGGAAGTTGTGTTAAGTCCTTGATCTAGATTATTTTCACTAGAAAATGTTATCAAAATGACTTGTGAAAGGGAAACCACGATCCTGCAGGTTTCAGTTGTTTTTGCAAGACTTTGCTCTTGGCTAAGCCTTAGATTGAATTGACTGTCTTTGTGATAACCTTATCATTTGACACTGTATCATCAAACTGTTATCACAATAATGTGACACCTTCTTCTGTGGAATTTTTATCAGTACGCTTTCGGTTTCCTTCTCCATCTACATGATAACTGTCTTATGGGTTTTGGATCTGCCTTCATGGTCATCACCTTCCTTTCCTCTTTGTGGCTTTTTCTGTTTGATTTCTTTTCCTCTTTTTTTTTTTTTCAAATGTCAAACAATCCCGTGTGAGTTCCTTATTTTTTACATCTTCAGTTTCTCTTCTTATTACCTCTCTCCCGCACACAGCTGACTGCTATTTTTGATGGTGCCATTTGTTTTCCTCCTTTGTCCTGCTACAACCTTTGAGCCTACTCGGTTACATTAAAAGGAGGTGGATCATATTCTTATCAGAGCAACATAACAAGCTGCATATCAGCTTGTAAAAATCAAACTACTCTCTTCTGTCTGTTTTCCCTCCTTCCCCAGCTGGAGTCCCTGCAGCAGACTAGAGGCCAGCTCCTCAAAGTCTCTGAGCAGATCTCGTCCACCATGCGCTCCTCCCGGGAGCAGCTCACCGATAAACTTCAGCAGAGCCAGAACCAACTCGAGCAAGCCAAGGCCCGGTGTGATCAGATCAAAACCCAGCTGGACCAAGCTAAGGCCGAGTTGGATCGCAGCCGGAAACAAGTCAGTCACCTCCAAACACAGAGAGACCAAGCTCAGACCCAGCTCCTTGAGAGTAAAACCCAGCTGGAGCAAAGCAGGATTTTGTATGAGCAGACCAGAGCCCAGAACGGTCACCTCCATGCCCAGCTGGAGCAGCTTAGCACCCAGTTAAATCAAGCCAGAGTCCAGGCCACCCAGCTCCAGACTCAGCTCCAGGCCTCCATGGAGACCTCCAACGAGTCCCTGCTCATCAAGGTAGAGTTTTTTTTAGAAGTGTGAGTGTAATCAAAGTTCCACTGTGGAAGTGCATCTGTGAATTTCTTTTCAATGTTTTATCAAAGTCTGCGTTCTTGTCTCCCCGCAGGAGTCCGAGGTGACCCGTCTCCAGACCAGGATCTCCAGCATGGAGCGAGCCGCCGACCGCCAGAATCTGTACAATCACACACTCTCCCTCCCTGCTCTGCACAAATTCACACCCTCCCCAGAGCGCACCCCCTCTGCTCGCTCCCCTTCTTCCTCCCCCCAAAAGCTTCAGTCAACCGTCCCCTCTTCTAACCATGCTCACTCCAGTCTCCTCCTCTCACCAACGCACACACGAACTTGCTCATCACCCCCAGCACGCACATACCTTCAGGCCACCTTAGCGCCTCATCCGCGCAACCAAAGCGAGAGCCACCAAACTTGCGACTGGCTGCAGAGCAGCAGCAACGACTCCTCCCTGGATCTCCCTCTGAGCCTGAAGGCCACACTGAAGGAGGCTTTGAGCAAGCAGCCGTGGGAGTCCTCCTCCCCCTCCGTCTCCTCTTTGCCGCACACAGTGGACCACAGCTGGCAGGGCCTCAGCATCATGGAGGCCACAGCAACCTCGGACCTCTCCTTCAACCCCCTCACGTACATGGTGGACAAGCAAGACGACAGAAAACCCGATGTGGAAGCTGCCTCGATGCAGGAGGGAGACGATGAGCGGACGAGTGAGTCAAGGAGGGAGTCTGTGTGCACTGTGGTGGGTCAGGAGGAGCAGGAGGCAGATATGAGTTCCCTCACAGGGATGCTGAGGTTTGTTAATCAGACGTTAGCCATGCAGGAGGACTCTTCTTTATGGAGCTCCACAGGGCTATCACAGACTGGACGCAGCCTCACACTCCAGGTAACAACCCCACCCTGGTCTAATGTATACAGTGATTAGTCAGGTAATCAGTTAGTCCATCGACAGGAAGTTAATCTGCAACAATTTAATAATTGAAAATCCAGTGCCTTAAGAACAATACATTGATTTTTCTTTGCTTGGGCTGAAAACTTCAGATCACAGTTCTTTAAACACAATTTTACTATGTGAATATACCATAAAGATGTGTGTTTTGATATGTTTGATGATGAATAAAGTGCACGTGTTCTCTTGAGAGAGCACTTTGTCAGACAGCAGAACTACATTGTGTTTGACATTGATGCCATATGTAGAGATGTCCCGGTCAAGTTTTTCCGGGCCCTTCAACCCTGGGTATCTGCCATTACCGAGTCCAATCTGATACTTTTATTTACCTAAATGTTGATTACATATGTATCTGACACATTGAAATATCAAGTGTGCAGAAAATGTTCATGCTGGACCCAATCACCCAAAGTGCAGCTCAGGGTTTCTTCCAGAGATTGTAGATTTGGCGTCACTGATGCATGTTATCTTTTCCCTTTTTAGAGGGATGTCAAGGAGACATGAAGCTGTGCCAAGGAGCCGTCAGAGAGGAGAAGAGCTGTTTACATTTATGTCATCCATGTTTGTCAGCGTACATGTAATATCATCCTTGATTATTAACAATCTGCCATTAAGTTTATCCTTCTGGTGTGTGTTATTGAAATCAAGCAGCAATATTATCTGTCAGGGAGAAGATAAGTGATCATTTTAAATGAACACTACTTTCCAGTCTGTAAATGATCTACTGTGATATTGTTTTATACAGTATAAATGTAGCATGTACATTTCCTAACCGATATTTATAAATTGTACACACTTTTAAATTATCTAAGTGAATAAAATATGTTTTTTTTATATACGTTTCCTTTCCATGCCTAAATTGTGTTTTGGTTGTCCACCACTGTGATTCTTAGTTGATCCCAAGAGAAATCTAAAGCCTTGCTTTCACTAACATCTGTTCAGATGTTCCCATGCTGTTGGCGACTGTGGGGTCGTGTTACCAGAACAACTGGCAGCTTCATCTCTTGGAGAAGAATTTTTGGCTCAGGACCGTGGAGGGGGTCATGCTAAATCTGATACAGACTCAAGCTGGTTAAATTGGATTTGGCAGTCTCATGTGGTTTACATAACCAGAAAATCAGAAATGTTTGGTCTCTAAACCTTGAGTTTTAGGATGAGTTTTACTCCTTTTTAGGCTGTTTTTTGCTCATCAGATCAAGCGCTAGTATGACTTCTTGTATGTGTTAACAAAGGTTTAAAGATTCTGTTCTGTTTTAAATATTAATAAGTATTTATAACACTTTCCTAATGATTATTCTGCTTCTGAACAACCATGTGTATCTGCACAAAGACAATTGTCTTTCACACTGATGGATTATGCAGTGGCCCAAGGGTTCAGGAGGCCCTGAAGCCAGAGTCTCTGTTTTAAAGTGACTGTAACCAGTCCACTGGTCGCCTAGCAACCTCACAGTGACGACAGGTCTTCAGTAATTCACTGTCCTCAGCCGAGATATAGTCCCGTACATAACACTGAAACAGATTACATGCATAAAATATAATGCTGTTAATTAGTGAGATTTAGGGGCGCTTTTAAGTTGGTTTTGTTACCTTTTGACAGAGCCCGGCTAGCTGTTTCCCCCTGTTTCCAGTCTTTATGCTAAGCTAAGCAAACAGGCAGCTGCCTCCAGTTAATGTAACTCTCAGCAAGAAATTAAATGAGCGCATTTCTCTGTTCCTTTAATATTGAGTATTTCTGTTTATCTATTCCAACATATTTTCCCCCTCCAACCTTGCTGCTATGTAGGAGGTGTGAACCTTCTAATATTCTAATATTAAAACCTAGAATATTACTTAGATTACATATGAAAATAGCGATATAATACAACAAATGGTTTCATATTTAATCAGCCGTCCATCCCTGGGGTTTAATCACTAGCTGCAGATGATATATAGTGTTTGGTTACGGTGAGCGATTTCCTGCCCATATACAAGCAGGCCTGTTAATATTTGCATAGGCCTTGGGGCTTATTGCAGGTTTTCTCTTTGTGTGTGTGTGTGTGTGTGTGTTTGTGTATGATAGAAGGTTTGTGGGCGAGCGTGTGTGTGTGTGTTGCCACTGGAGACAAAGACTGCAATCATTCGCGTCAGCAAACCAACCTGTGTGTCCTACACTCTCATGTAGCGGGGGTGGGATGTATTAAACTAACGCTTTCACGAGTTGAAAGATCATTCCAAGCTGCTGTGACTGATGACTTGAGTTTAATAGAGTTTTAGGACCATCTCTGTCTTTCTGCTCTATTAGTGTTTGTATGTTGAGAACTTTTTGTACTTAGAGGATGTGGTTCACTCCGCGGTATATTGCGTGACATGTAGCTGTGCTCTAGTTCCTCCACGGAACTTCCTTAGAACAATATGTGTCCATCGTAACAGTCTGCATTTTATCAACATTTTTGTCCTAACAAAAGCAGTTCTCAATTTGTGTGAACGCAACTGGTAAGATTTCAGACAGATAATTGCTGTGTTTAACGTCTTTCCTTATGACCTAGTCCTTTTTGTAGAGGCTCCCTTTTTTTAATTTTCCAGTCTGTTTTAAAGCGTACTGTCAATGACTTCGCACTTCTCTTTACAAAATATTGCACAGATAACTTAAAAATAAGGGTACCACAAGAACATAAACAGCAGTGGTCAAAATAGACTCAACACAGTTCAGTTTCCGTTACAACAGGTTTCCAAAAGAACAAGGCTGTAGGCAATAGTTATTGGTTCTCTGTTTGCATTCCCAAAATAATCTTCAAAATATGCATGTACACTTTCATCACTTTCTATGTTTATTGCTTGGTATATTGTGCAAAAGTAACAATTGAAATGTTATCACCCAGAGAAAATGTCTAATGTTCCATCAATGATATTGTGAGTCTGCCCTGTTCTCCAATTTCAGGCCACCTGATGAATGTATCCAATATTATCTCTCTTTTACCTCTGGTTTTGGTCTCTACCAACTTGAGGGAAATATCTTTAAAGCAAAGCAATATTTTGACATTATGGGAAACAAAACTGGCACATAACTCCCTATTTTATAACCCAGACCAACAGAGACACCCGAAAAGTTACTCCTTGGCAAGAAATAGTGCTGCACGTAACCCCCTATAAAACAGTGACATGTTGTTTTTACACCAACATTTTTGTACAGATTAAACAAACAAGATATAACGTGTTAATTGAGCTTAAGAGCTCTTTCCAGTCTTTGTGCTAAGCTAAATTAACCGGGGATCCTTTTACTTGTAATGGAATATTTTTTTCATTGTGATATATTTTTTTTTTTATTAAAAAAAAAAATATTTTTTTCATTGTGATATTACTACTTTTACTATTTTTACTCTTGAGTAAAGGATCTGAACACATCTTCCCACGCTAAAGACACCCGACTCTGTCAGCTGATCTAGAAGAACTACCAGTTTCATGTCAAGGTGTTTGAATGTAAAGGTTGTCTGCATGGTTTGCATAAAACAGAGCTCTCAGAACAGTGCTGGGGTTATTTCAGGTAGATGTGAACCACACTGGTGCACACACTAGAGAGGAAGGGGGGGTGGTTGACGACAGGCTGCCTGGCGGGCTGCCTGGCATGCGAGGTAACCACAGCTGGCAATGCACTGGCTAGCTGTGTTTTTATAACACACGGGTGATATACTGTACAATAAAGTGATAATGCTATGATTAAAGCAACAGGATCCTTGTTTGCTCATTGTAGCATCAGGATGTTGGTTCTGTGGGTTGTGCTGCTTTGCTGAGTCAATGCAGCAGAGCAGAAACACATCAGGTTCAGGCATGATAGAGTTTTACTCTCTGTTCATTCGGTGCCTTGGTGCTCACCAATTTAACTCATCATGCTCCATCTGCTGCAATAATTAATACAAAATTTGTTCTTTACCCTGTGGGTCAAACTGCTGGACAATACAGGATATCTGCGCTCATGCCCCTGACAGCTTCCTACAAAGCATTTAAAATGACAAATGCATTTTTATACCAGTCTCCAAGGAGCAGTGCAATTCTTATCTGACTGCCCACACACTCAGGAGAGATAATAATCATTTTGACACGGGCTACCTGGAAAAAAATCTATAAGTCCGTGCTTTTCTTTTCACAGTAAAGCAGCAACCTGCACCATCTGCATTAACCTGGCCCTGGTCACAGCTACGCATTGACAGTTTTTTCCCTTTTGCTGGCGGTCATGTTTGATAAGATTTTTAAATTTTATGACGCGCCACAATCCAGAGGCCAACTCCTCCTCAAGAGAAGAAGCAAAGATCTACATAAGTATTCAGACCACAAATTGGTCCAACTCTCTCTCAGTGGAGTTTTCTTGTGGACTTCATGGGGTAGAGGAGTTGGGAAGGACTGTGCTGTTTGACTCAGCACGATGGAAAACCACTATTAATGGTTGACATTGATGAAAGGTCATTGCTATCTCCTCCCACAGCAATCCACAATCACCAGGGTGCAGCTCGCCGGTTTTAACCTTTCCCCCATTAATCTTAACCTTTATACAGAAAAACGGGTGCGGACGGGTATCCTAGTTACCATTTTTATGGCGACACAACGTTAGACCCCCAGCAGTTCCTGCTCAATGTCATGTGAGACTTTGTTGACCCTTCGTGTCCAAACCAGTTACCACTTCTTTCTTGCTGGAACCATATTTCTGTCCGGCAGTCGTGTGGTTTTTAATATGGTCGAGGATCGTTTGAAATAGTTTGATAATATTGCTAATATGATATCTGAGTTCCAGTACTGATAACAAACTTTGCAATTTATGGTTCTATTGGGGGTGCTAGATGATGTCATGGCTGAGAGCAGTAACGTCCTGGACTCTTTTTATCACGAGTTTGGACGGAGCCAGGCTAGGACATGGGACAGACATGTGAGAGTGGTATCAGAGACAGCTAGGGCATCTTCGGTGGAATCAATGTTCTCGTCTAACTGTTGGGATGAAAATCAGGAAGTGGATCTCACAAGAAAAAACTTGAGTCATTGTTTGGTCGTTTCAATTTTACTTAACATCCGGATAATTCACTGGAAATGGGGAACATTTCTGCTTCATTTGCGTCTAGCTCCTCTGGCCTCTGATTTTAGCCTCTGATTATAGGAGGCTAATCCATTTTGGGTTGGTTGCATTGTCACTGAGGATGTGCATCGGTTAGCTGTCGGTCTGTGGCACAATGGGGCTCTGGCAGCCAGCCACTCGGCCTACATGTACATCCTGTTTGAGGATAAGACTCACCCGGCCTCCAGTCTGGTGCCACTCTGGTCCCACTGTGCACAATGCGTTCACAGTGATGGTGTGGCTTCTGCATTTGTGAAAGAATAGCGTCAAAATGTAATCTGACTCTAAATAAATTAATGTATCTACATGCAGAAGTGGAAAGAGGAAATTGAACCGATCTAAAACAAAGCCAATTCTGTGTTTGAAGCGTCAACAATGAGCTTTGAGAATCTATCGATCCCAGGGCATAGAAATGAGAAAAATGGTGGCACAGATGTTTTTCCTCTTTTCACAGATCCAGTCAAGCTCCTTTAGTCAAATCTTGCATGACAATTTGGGTTAAACAAATGAGGAAATGTCACATGTTTTTAGGTTGTGGTCCCTTGATGACCAGCTGTTGGTGTCATCTATATCTAATGAATTACAAACACTGAGACCTTCACACTAATGTCTCCTCCAGCGAGTTCTACTTGCATTACGTATAAACTGACGCTGCATACAGGTCAATACTAACTTCAGGAAAACGTTTTTTACAGCTGTTTCGCAAAAAGTTCATGATGAAACGGCATGAGAGATTGTTTTATCACCCAAACCCACTTCCTTTTAAACAGCCAAATGGACCAAAGCTTCAATCAGCAGCAACATGTCAGCAGGTTGCTTTTGTTTGCCCTGTACTGTTCCAACACGTAGTCCCCTGCATCCATCAGATTAAAGCAGGAGGGGCCAACTGTAGGTTTGAAAATCAGTGTTTATCACCAAGCAAATACAGATGAAGACATCCTGAATTGCAGGGAAGTGTAACCTGAAGCTGTGAATCACCTGCGAACAGAACGGGCCTTGTTTAGTTGGAAAATTCACCGACAGCTAAAGCAGACTCGCTGTGGTCCTCTCCCATGAGCACATTCAATCACCGGCTGCAGCGCTGAGCTGGCTTCATATGGAAAGGCCCTGCCTGGGCACGGTTTTTGTTTCTGCAAGATGTATACACACTGTCATCCTTGTGTGCTCAACATTTAGGTATAAGCAACCATGTTCCTGTCCACGTTTGAATAAACACAGGGCGAGGACAGTAGGTGTAGCCCGTGCGAACATGCCTTCGGGAGAACCTGCAGGTTCTCTGCAGGGCGGTGTTAAAGAGCAGAGGTGTGGTGAGTGATCTGCCTGGTCTGTCTGTAACGAGACAGTTCCAAAGTCAACACCATGCATCCTCTCTTGGTGGTGTTTGCAGAGATGGCTCTCTCAGATGGAGGGGAAACTAATCCGTTGTTTTCTAGGTTCCCAGTGCCACGCGTTTATTTCACAGGAAATCAAAGGGAGGCACCTTTTTCCTCACTGTTTTTTTTTTTTTTTCCCCAGTCGCACGAATCCGTTTAGGCCGCGAAGGCAAACAGACGCACTGTTGATTCAAGTGCTGCCCCACGGAGAAAAAAAAACAAAAAAAAAAAACTTGTTGAACTTTGTCCGCCGCCTATCACCTGAACACCTTGCGGTCGACGACAAGGGGCGCAGAGCCGGGGTTGAGGAGGGGGGGGGGACTTTGCGCACCTCTCGCAGCGGGCGCGGCGCAGAGCCAGGTCTGGACGCGGCTCCGGGAGACCCTCGCTCGGACGCGTCCGCGGCTCCGCTGCCTCTCACGACCAATCAGCGCCTTCCTCCTCCTCCTCCTCCTCCTCCTCCTCAGGCCCACGAACAGCCCGAACACTCCCCCCCCCCCTCCTCCTCCTCCTCCTCCTCCTCTACTACACATTAAAACATACGGACGCTCCGCACTCGGCTCACTCCGACGTCTCCAGCCGGCGGTTCTGCTCCTCTCTCCTGTGTGATTCATCTCGCAAACTGTGAGTTCACTTTCTTCCACCAGGCACGCATTGCACCTTTAAGTGCAATTCCGGACTAATCCAGCTCCTCAGATTTATTCATCTGACAAGCCTTTTTTTTTTTTTTTTTTCTCTTTTTTTGTTTGTCGGTAGTTTCTGTAATCGTGCAGGATCGTTCTCGGGTTCACGGCTGCACAGCTCGCGTCGTTAACGGGCTTGATGATCGCTGTGTTCCTCGCTCTTATGTGGCCATTTTGGGGCCAAGTTTGAAGTGCGTGTATTTTCCAGATGTGGAAAGTCTCCCTTCGTTTCTCTCCCGTGAGTCACAGCAGCCAGTGAAAGGAAAAACCGCGGAGCCAAAACGTCTCGATTTATTATGGAAACACAGGACATTGCATTGCTTAATAAGGGGGAAAACACCCGGTTCCTGTCGCTTATTATCCTGTGAATGAAATGGAGCGAGAGAAACTGCAGATAAAAGTGCAGTAGGTAGTGTAATGTAATGCAATACTGTGATAAAAAAAAAAAAAAAAAAAAAGATGGAGTTGTGCAAAGTGTAAGTGGCTTCTGGCTCAGACGCTCAGAGAAACATCCCATCAACCCCCAGTCCGACCAGTCAGCAGGAAGAAAAAGCAGAGCTTCTGGAAGCAGCAGATTAGGTGAAGTCACTCATCAGAGATGCTCTTCCCAGCAGACACATCTGCATTTATCCCCATAGACCTGCAGTATTAGGACCTCAGACTCCATTAGGACTCCAGACAGTAAACATCCATGAATCTTAAGGGATCTGAAAATGTGGCCATTATGCAGCAGTTATTGATCAGCCCCTTACAGGAAGTCCACTGGGTGTTTTCTGTCTGCGCCGAAACCTGACCCGCTCATTTAGCACAGCTGAACAAACTCTACAATAATATGACTCCCCCAGGCCGGGGTGATGATGTGTGATTGTTTGGATTAGGTCTGATCAGTGTGTCTGGCAGGTTTAATCAAAGAGTTTGACGAAATCCTTTAATATCTAAGTGTAAATAATACACCATGCACAATGAGCGGGTGTAGGATGTAATTACAGTGCAGTGTGTGGATCATAGGGTTAAGTATGGCGTATAAACTGTGACAGAGGTGAGGAAGCGGACGTTGGCAGTTTTGTCTCATCATGGTCGACCTCAGCCTCACTGCAGCAATAATCCCACTGCCACACCGATTTGTAATCTGGCTCTTGTGTAATCGGGGAAAAAAGAATCTGCATAATCTCTGTGGTGCAAAGGCTCCGCTCTCATCATAATCTAGAGTTTATTTCTTAAAAACCTTACTTTCTTTAACTGAATGCCAGGTTCAGTACTGAGGAGTTTAATTGTGCACAGTTAGTCCATGAGATTAATTTTACTGAAGCAGTCTGCAGTCAAAGACATGCAGTAGAAGTCACATTAAGTTTAAATATGTGAGTTAATAAAATAGGTCATGCCTGTCCTGCTGTGTGCACAGTGGTTGTCAGTCTTACGTTGGCAGAAGTTTTAATCACTCATTAAATATCTACTAATAATGGTTCAAATTTCCTGCATCAGTCTGGTTTCAGTTAAAAGCAGTGTTACAGGTTTATGAACCTTATTTTCAGAAATGAAGATGTTATGAAAAGCTTGTTCTTTATACTGGACTGAAGGGTCAAAGCAAGTGAAAACCATGTGTATCTGAGCTTTAAATGAAAATCAGCCTTGTTTTAGGCTTTGTTGCGATGCATTTTCGAAAATACTTTTTTTCCCAACCCATATGAGCATATAATCCTCCAGTTTATGTGAACATTCAAATTAAGAAGAAGTGAGACTGTCAACTGTCAGTAAATGTCAGATACAATTAATGTAAGAAACACACCCCGATTAATGCATCTGAACAATCTACACCTGACAGCATCTGTCAGCAATGAATGACTAATTATAGGTTGAAGAACTAGTTTGTCTGGTTTAGTCTATACAGTGCAAGCCTATATATGGTGAAAGAAATATAACATACCTATTTATAACCACTATGGGTTAGTCACGCACAGCTGTTACCCACAACTCTACAAAAACACGCTGTTCAGGAAACACGCAATGATGCTGATGACAAAAAATAACTAGAGGCAAAGTTTTGCAAGGCAAAAATATTAAAATCCCTCTGTGTCTTTCTCCCATTTCCCTCTGGCCTCCTGCATCTCCATATCCATTCTTTCCCTTCTTCTGGCTTCATCTCATTGTATTTGATCTTTGTCTTTCTCTCAGAGCCATCATGGTTTCTCATAAGGAGTTTGTGGGTGCAGGAAAGCAGCCGGGGCTGCAGGTGTGGCGCATCGAAAACTTGGACCTGAAGCCGGTTCCTAAGGCCCTGCATGGTAGCTTCTACACCGGGGATGCCTACCTGCTGCTCTTCACCACCCCAGCCCCTTCGTACAACATACACATGTGGCTGGGTAAGACATGGACACATAGTGTGCACCTCAGTATGGGGCAACAACTTTAGAAAAAGTATGTTGTCATGCTGTTTTCAAAACAGGAACAGGAGGTCTTGCACTGCTTTTTTGAGAAATAATAATCACAGAAGCCATTTTACTGCAGCATGTCCCTAAAGGCTATCGCTTGTTTTGTGTTTATTTTTAGCAGTTATATGATGTCCTGAGGTTTCCTCTTAGTTTTTGTATTATTTGAGCTCACCAAAGCAAATTTATATTGTAATAAAGAATTAAAGTACTGGATTGTGAAGTGGGTAAAAGTACAGTATTCTACTCTTTACTTACTTTACTGAGCCAATAAAAAGCTTTTGGTATTATGAGGCTTACAGGGCTTCCTCATGTGGTTCTCCTTTACACTATAGCTGTGGTTTTAAAGTGACGATTGCTCTGCTGTATGTGTCACTGAAAATGTCTTCTGTAAAAGTCATACCCGTTTGTGAAATTCCTCGGCAGCACGCAGTTCTCTCTCCGTGCTGTCTGCTCTCATCGAAGGCTCCGTTCAGCCCTGTACAGAACAAACAATGACATGCGACTTCAACTACTTTAAAGCCTAAGTTGAAAGCAAAAATGTCTCAGGCTCGGTACATTTTCATTTACATAACAAAAACAGAAACCTAAAGGAAACCGCTGCATGACTCACATCAGGAGTACCCCTATAGGCCGCACGAGACAGGCACCAGTCCCTGCATGTTTGTAGTGTTCGCTGCCAATTCTCCTCCAGTGCCAGCACACAGACAGTACTTTTAGTTCTCTGCTGCCATTGCAACCATCTGTAGAAGTAGAAATAACATGAGAACATAATTAATCCCTCTGTTTGGTGCGTTGTTAGTCATGTAAAATTATGGAATAGTTTTATCCATGCTGTGTGCCATCTGACTGTAATAGCAGGATACAAAGCGCCTCTGCTGCAAATGTGGTTTATGTGATTCAAAGCCTCCAGTCCTGACTCAGAGGTCCCATAAGGTTACTGCTCAAATTAAAGTGCTGCAGTTTGCTCTGCTAATGTAAAACAACTTTATGCTTTTTTGAGAAACTTGATCCATGAGCATCAGTGTGATGCAATTAGAGAATGAAAAGAACTGGGGAAAAGACAATTTGCTTCAAATGTCTTTTTCCTGCAGGGGACGAGTGTTCGCAGGATGAGAGTGGAGCGGCGGCCATCTTTGCCACACAGCTGGATGACTTCCTGGGTGGTGGGCCAGTGCAGTACAGGGAGGTGCAGACCTGCGAATCCAACACCTTTCTGGGGTACTTCAAGTCTGGAATCAAGTACCAGGTGAGTTGCACTGTGCAGCAGAGAGACCCCACAAGTGGCTGCACGATTAATCCAAGAGGTTTCAAGACAATGACTGGGTTAGGAAATAAGAAAAAACACATTTCTGCTAAACAAAATTTGGTTTACCTTTTGGAGCTTTCTCTAATCTTTGCTTTCTGACCACGATGCGGTTTGGCTCTATGGATGGAAATATAATTCTGTAGGCCTGTCGGTCGGTCCACCACTTCGGTCCACACTGAAATATCTCAATGACTGTTGGGTGGATTGCCATGAAATTTTGTGCATACACTATTGGTCCCCAGATGATTAATCCTAATGACTTTGTTAATCCTCTGACTTTAACTCTGGCTCCACCATGAGGTTCACATTTGTGGTTTTGAGTGAAATATCTCAACAATGATTGGATGGATTGCCATGAAACTTGGTACAAACATTCATGTTCCCTTCAGATCCTTTCGAAGATCCCTTAATTTTTCACCTAGCGCCATCATCATGTCAAATTTATTATTTGTCTAATATTTCGTTGAAGTGAACTTTAAAACAGTGTTTCTGTTGTGTTTTGAGTCTGCAGTTCAAAAACATAAAGTGAGCAATAAAGAGGTTACAGAATATTTCTTACACCTTCAACAGTAAAACTTATGATGACGAAAAAAAAACAACAACATACAAATGGAGCACCAATCTGTTTCAGAACTCTCTTTCATCTAAATATATCTACACGGTTTAATGATTGTCAACATCCCATGAACTTTGCCATGCAGTTAAGCTTATGAGTCTGAAGTTCAGAGGAAGCACAAGAAATCCCAGGGTGTGTCTGACTGACTGGCTGTACCCAAGGCAACCACACTGTTCAAACCAGGACATTTTAAAGAAACAACTAGGCCACTTTTTTACCAGCCATCTGTTCCTCATTGCCATGAAAACCATCCAAACCCCATTCTGGCTCTGGCTGGATGTAATTAGTCTTGTTTACTACTTCTGCAAAGTTGGAGGATGGAAACTCTGCTCTGCACATGTGTGGAAATACAGTCCACACACACTTACAGTGTTTCAGGAGAGGAGCAAGAGACAGAACTAAACCTCATTATCTCTTCATAGTTTTGGTAACTCCATGTGAGGAAACAATCATTCCATTAGAAGAAACAGAGCCTGCATTGTTGCCATGGAAAATTTTACTGCCTCTCTCCCGAGAAAAAGGCACACAGATGAACAGGATGAATGTGGTTTCCATTTTGAGGCCTAAATAGCCACTCCTCCAGATGCTAACGAGACTCTGAGCCTTTGTGGGTAAATGTTAAACCCACAATGGACATTAAAAAAAAAAAAAAAAGTTTTTTGTTCTCATAAGGTGACGGGTTTATCTCAGCTTTAGTTTCTACATTTCTACACAACTATTGAAGCAGTCACATTGTTTCTTCTCCAGCAGAAAGTCTGTCTGTTTCTTATTTGCAGCGATTCATTTGCATGTCTTGTAAATACCTGTTTTGTTTAATGGCTTCACAAAGGACGGCACATTACAAGACAATCCTGCCTTCCAGGTACACTGTACTCAGAACAGACATGATCCTCCTTTCCAGGAACAGGCATCATGTTAGTTTCATTTTTACCATTTGATAAGGTTTATATGCGTTGTTACCTGTCATTTATAGTACATGTTAATTTCATTATTTGGCAGCAGAATTTATAGCCTTTTGTTGTTTAACCGTTTTAAGTTGTGTAAAAGTCATTTCACCCTCACTATGCAGCAAATGTTGAGCTCTGTGTCTTGAAGAAATCATCTCCACACATCTTACGTCAGACCTCTCCATAGTGCATTTGTGACTTTTTATTTGGCTAACATTCGGTGGTTGTAAACTAAAACTGTGCACATGATGTAAAAACTGTGTATAAACTCACTTAAATGATTCTTTTTTGTCATAGAAAGGGGGCGTGGCCTCTGGTTTTCAGCATGTGGTGACCAATGACATGAACGTGAAGCGCCTGCTCCACATCAAGGGTCGGAGGGCCATCAGAGCAACAGAGGTGGACATGTCCTGGGCCAGCTTCAACAAGGGAGACTGCTTCATTATTGACCTTGGCAAGGTGAACTGGGTTTAATCTGTTATATAGTTGGATGACTATTGTATGTATGGTAATAATACTTACTATGTTCACTTAATTGTTAAAGTGACAATCCTTAAGATTATCGTGAAATCAAACCCAATATTTAATACTATTTACAATCAGAAGTTTTTCAGCAATAGCCATTGAATGTATTTACATCCTGTAATCACCTCTCTATATAGTAGTTTTCATTGATAGTGGCGGAGTCCGCCATTCCTGTGCTAAATTCCAGTTGCCTACCTAAGCATGAGGCATTCACATTTTCCATTTCCTGTATTTCCTTCTCCTGTAGGATGTCTATCAGTGGTGTGGCAGTGAATGTAACCGGTTTGAGAGGCTGAAGGCCTCTGAGGTCGCCATCGACATCAGAGATAATGAGAGAAACGGCAGAGCCAAACTGCACATGGTGGAGGATGGGGAAGAGTCTGCAGAAATCATAGAGGTGACACACAATTACACACACACACACATTCACTTGAGAGCAGAAGCTATATGTGTTATTGATGCATTTCACGGCCGTGAGTTAGTCAGCGTGGGAAAGAGTGGACACAACGTTGTCCTTTGTAATGTGCCGCTTATGTGCCAACACTGTGCCAAGGCGGCATTGTAAACCCTTCCTTTACAACAAGAGAGAAGGGTAAACTCCAGAGAGGCCTAATGAGAGAGAGAGGGGAGGGGGTTGGATTACAGAATATATTTGAAATTCATCAAGCTATTGTGTAATCTCAGAAAAGCTGTGGAACACAGTTTACAAAACAAATCTCTAGCAAGGCTGCTGTGTCTTTATCCATGTATAAACACATAACTGTAGGCATAAGTGATAATTATGACAAAAAGATGGGGGCAAAATGATTCATTCCTCTTGTTGTTTAGGCTCTGGGACCCAAACCCGCCATTGCTCCTGGTACTCCGGATGATGAGAAGGTGGACACCTCAAACAGGAAGAAGGGTGCCCTGTACATGGTGAGTAATAAAATTGACAGTCAGTTGAATTAAACTAAACTTATATATGACTTGTATATTTGATGTCTGGGGACATGGGGGATGTCAAAGAGATGTTTCACTAAGCAGGACTGAACTTAAGCCAGATAATTGGAAAAAATAATGTGCGGCATTCTTGTGGTTCTGATTTGAATATGAAAACCAAAACTTGAATATCATAGCCTGGATACAGATATTGAAGTTTGAAGACCGCATAAAATAGGACAATTTCACATACTGTGAGTTCTTGTATGTAGTTCATATGATAAAGTCTCCACTACTACATTCCACAATTACAGATAACCTTTAAAATATGCATTTACAATAAACTAAGTTTCAATAGTGTAACAAATTCAGACGTTTTGAGGATCCTGACTAAACTTTACACTTTGAGAGCAGAGCTGGCAACTGATGCTATCCCTTTGCTTTGTAGATCTCTGATGCATCTGGTTCGATGAAGGTCTCAGCCGTGGCGCCATCCAGTCCCTTCAAACAGGCCATGTTGTCCCCCGAGGAATGCTACATCCTGGACAACGGGGTGGACAAAAACATCTTTGTGTGGAAAGGTGCTAACGGCATCACTGACTCAATAATACAGCAGAAAGCTCCCAACATTAGCTTTCCTAGTTGTCCTCACTACTGAAAAAGAATATTCACTAGGTATTTTATTATTTTATTACAAATGATGGTCATCTCATAATGTCATTTCTTATCTGACTCCAACCAGGTCCCAAGGCCAACATGTCAGAGCGTAAAGCGGCCATGTCAGCGGGTCAGCAGTTCATCAAAGACAAGGGATACTCCAATAAGACACAGGTAAAGCCGAAATGCGCATAATCACTCTGACAGAAAACACAAGCAGCATCCTTATGCTTATTATGCTTCCACATAATGAGCGAGTAATTAAACACAAGCTAAAATCCCTCCCTGACCTGTGTCCCTCGCAGATCCAAGTGCTTCCTGCAGGAGGAGAGACGACTCTGTTTAAGCAGTTCTTCAGCGACTGGAAGGACAAGGACGAGACTACGGGCCCCAGTAAGGCCTACACCATCGGCAGCATAGCCAAAGTGGAACAGGTGCCCTTCGATGCCTCCACCCTGCACTCCAACAAGGCTATGGCAGCCCAGCATGGCATGGTGGATGATGGCAAGGGCAAGGTCCAGGTAAGAGTGCGCAAAAAGTTTTTGAAAAGGCCGAGATCAAACAGTGTTTTACGGTTGGTTAAAAAAAGGTTGTGGTCTTGCTTTCAGATTTGGCGTGTTGAGAACAAAGGTGAAAAGGTGCCTGTGGATCCCTCCTCCTACGGTCACTTCTATGGTGGAGACTGTTACCTCATCCTCTACAGCTACAGACAGGGAAGCCGAGAGCAACACATTATATACACCTGGTGGGTAAAAAGAAAGATCCATACAAAATGTATGTACAGTGTAATTTGTGTAATACAGTATGAATTACAAGCTGTAGCAGAGTGTTTATGCACATTACCCCACCACACCCAGTCTAACACCACAGACACACCAGTAAATGACAGTCAGACTGTGTGTGTGTTACTGTGTCAGGCAGGGGCTGAAGTGCACACAGGATGAGCTGGCAGCCTCTGCGTTCCTCACAGTGAAGCTCGATGACTCAATGGGAGGATCCCCGGTTCAGGTTAGAGCTTGATGCACTGCTCACCTTTACAATACGTATAAAAACAAGTTCAGGTTCTGAGTAATCCCCAATACTTGACAATATTTTCCTAGAAACTGACATAGACAGAGGCAGAAAGGCTCGGTTAAGGTGTCAAAATTGTGAATCAACCTGAAACTTTCATAAAAACATATATATATATATATATATATATATATATATATATATATATATATATTTTTTTTTTTAAATGATGAGTTCAGCTCACAGAGACAGAGGAGCATAATGTCTGGAGACCTCACGATAGCAGAACTGTGGATAAACAAAGTGAAGCTTCCCTTTTAGAGCTAATTGAGGTTCAGCTTCTCAAATCTATTAAATCTAATTATTACAGAAGATTGTACAGCTGACCAAGACCACAAATCACTGAACTTCTGTCCTGCCATGAAAAACCACCAACCTGGGACAACCAGCAGAGGGCAGTGTCACTGTTATGTTCATTTTGATCCCTCTCCACTCAAACTACTGCACTTCCAGACATACCACATAATAATTGCCACATCCCCTACTGAAATTACAACTCAATATTGGATCAGTTACTTAAGAAAGAGTTTAATATATTTAATTGTTGATACACAATTCCAGTGATGTATGTCAAAGTTAAATTGTTGTTATTAACTTAAACTGCATTAGAATGCAGTGACACTGTTACACGTGCAAAAAGTAATGTAGATGTTTTCACCGTAATGTACGACACTACTTAAGCAAATTTCAAGTGTCTGCTAAATGATTTTCAGATCATATAAAATTTTATGGAAACCAATGTCTGCAAATAAGGAAGGAAAAATATCTTTAAATAATCTCAAATGTATTCAATGCAATCAGCAAGTCAGCAAGAAATATGAAGTATAAAACATTTGTAGTTGAACTAAAACTTTAACTAAAAGAAGCTTTAAATGGTCCTGTAAATCTTCACGTAGGATTACTGTGAGTTTGACATGCAGACTTTTACAATATGACATACAATATGGTAAGCCCAAAAAGGATATAGTCCAAACACTTACTCAGTTGTTGTTTAATGACTTTATCCACAGGTGAGAGTGACTCAGGGCCAGGAGCCTCCACACCTGATGAGCCTGTTCCAGGGCAAACCCATGATCATCCACCAAGGAGGAACGTCACGCAAAGGTGGACAGTCGCAGTCCGGCAGCACTCGCCTCTTCCACATCCGACAGAGCTCTTCCCGCGCTACCCGGGCTGTGGAGGTGAGCTGTCTGCCAGTACACGGGCTTGTGTTGTTGTCACAACTTTCTAGGACATTGTGTAGAGATTTCCACCTCTTACCTGTCTGTCTTCCTGTGCATTATGTGTTTCAGGCCGAGGCCTCTGCTTCCAATTTGAACACTAACGATGTGTTTGTGCTGAAGTCCCCGAACGCCCTGTTTGTGTGGCGGGGCGTGGGTGCCAGTGATGAGGAGATGGAGGCTGCCAAGCATGTGGTGGGCTTCCTAGGTGGCAGTGCCACCCATTTGTCAGAGGGCAAGGAGTCAGGTGGGTGTCCTCTGAGGACCAATATACTGTATGTAATAAAACAATGTTTGTTCTCTTAGAATAGACAAATTATTAGGTTAGCAAGGATGTTACTTAATATTTATCCACCATGAAAATATACTATTTAATTATTTCTTTATGTATATGCCGATGATAATATTTTATAGACAATGCTTGTCTGATTTGGAAAATTATGGAGGGAGCGTCATCCACTCAGTGTAAACTTTATATTCATTAGGCTAATGGTTGTGCAGAAATTTAGAGGAAAACTTTATATATAAATTAGTTATACTTTATTTAAGTCATTGGCATAACTTTGAGGAATAAAAGCATCTCAAGCCTGTTTTGTTTGATTGTCTTAATCAAGGAACTAGACTTTAAAAGACAAAAAATAATTGCTACATGCTGTGTCTTGCCATGCAGATCTGTTTTTTCAAGGAGGTTACACTGTTTGGCCTGATGACTGATTGGCCTAATGAGACATAACCTGCTGCATTTCTGGTCTGGTTTTGATTAAACTTGAAAAGATGATGCATCTTGTTTCTGACTGGCCCAAAGAGCGGCTGCATCATTCTCGGCACAGGAAGTGATTCACTTCCTGTTCAGACTAACAAAGCACCAAATATGGGACAAACTACTTGGAGCTGATGCTTGTTTTGTTTTTTTTGTTTATCTTCCAGCTGATTTCTGGTCTGCTCTTGGTGGCAAGAAGGAATACCAGACCTCCAAGAGTCTGCAGAACATGATCAAACCCCCACGTCTGTTTGGCTGCTCCAACAAAACTGGGAGACTTTCTGTAAGTCACAGAGTGGAATGATAAGATTTGTTATTCTGTGGACCATTTTATTTGGTTTATCCTATCATCACAGTTATGCTAATATACTATAATATAAAATACTACACAAAGTCAGTCTGAGATTTCTTCTGCACTGTCTATCAGGTTGAAGAAGTACCAGGGGATTTCACTCAGTCAGACCTGGCCACTGATGATGTCATGATCCTGGATACCTGGGACCAGGTAAGATGAGCTTTCTGACATCGTCATTAGAGCTTGCAGAAAAACATTTTTAATGTGTGAAATGTCCTTTTGGAATTCAGAGACTAGATAGAAGCATAGATAAAAGCAGAACTGGAGACTTTTTGAGTGACTGAGTGTGTTTCTCTTCCCTGTAGATCTTCCTTTGGGTTGGCAATGAGGCTAATGCAGAGGAAAGGACTGGAGCTCCCAAAATAGGTTTGTTACACTAAAACCCTACAGAAAGAAACAAATGTACCACTCAGATCACGCTGTCTGACGTCAGATACTTGCTGCCGGAAAGCACTACAGAGTCATAGCTGTTGGGTTTAATTAAATGAAAAGATTTGAAAGGCATCTTGCATCCTAAGCAGGATGACAGTTAACTTTTTTTGTTTCTTGTAAGTTCCAAAACAATCACTTACAAATTCCCTTTACATTAAAAATCTGTATCTTTCAGTGTGTCACACACACTGTTAATATTAATCTGTTTACTTCTCAGTGGCTACATATTCAGCCACAACATCTTAAAGCTGCACAAATCAATATTTTTATATCAACAATAGTAAAAATGACCGTCTATAATGTGAAAGGTGTCCAACTTTGCAGTTCCCCTCAGCTCCATGGAGCATTTTAGCCTCTTTGGGGTTATTGTTTTGGTTTTAAGGCCTCATCAATCCCTTTTTAGTTGAGGCAGGCAGCTGTTTGCATCATAAAAGTTCTTCTTAAACCCATTTTGTAACACCACCTAACCAGTATGGAAACCAAAAACAGAGCTAAAACCGAGTGGATATTGGACATTTGTCAAGTGGACAGAAACACATCTGCAAATTAATGCTAATGTTTCTCTGTATCTGCTGGATGTGTAAATGGCCGACTGCCTTCACATGTTCACCATATGAGCTTACAAGGTGGTAATATGTCAATGTTTTTGTTGACAGCCAAGTGGGCAAAAAAAAAAATGATTTAATCGAAGTCTGTTGTTTGCAAAGTTATACTGTTAGATGTTCTGACTTTTGGTCTCCTGTCTCTCTATCCCCTCTTCTATGTACTTCCTGTCGTGCAGCAAAAGACTATGTGGACTCAGACCCCTCTGGTCGCAAAGGTCTTCCCATCACCACCATCAAACAGGGAGCAGAGCCTCCAACTTTCACTGGCTGGTTCCAGGCTTGGGATCCCAAGATGTGGGAGACGGATCCACTGGACAGAATCCGCTCCCGTTTCTGAACACAAAACCCCAGGCTCCTTCTACCTATCTGACTCCTTACCTGTCCCGCACTTTCTCTTGCCATTTTGTTTATCTTAACTCCAATCCCTAAGTGCCAAAACCAATGTTATCACTGTTATCAGGTTGAATGGCTGCCTCTATGCCTTGGTCACGTTGCAGTGCATCGCACTTCTGATGCATCACATCAGCAGTCAAATGACTTCCTGTAGCTATGTTCTCTTTTAATAGATAGAAGTGGTTTATTGATCTGTTGCATCCAACAGCTTGTTGCCTCCACGTCTCCACAAAGGAAGAGAAGCCATTTTAGACAGCTGGAAATATCCTCTGTTTCTCTTTGCTCTCTTTCACTGCAGTACACTTCAGAAGACAACATCATGCTTTCCTTTCTGTCTGTCTTCATTCTTTTTTTTTCATAATAAACCTGTACATCAGACAGAAACTGTTTACCCCATTTACTGCAATATTACAGTTGCATAAAAAAAATCATATTCTGTTCTTGTGAATTTTAAAAGGTGTAACGTGGTATGTACATTTGCCACATGTATCAATGATTTTTTAATTGACCCTGAAATGCTCACATGGATGGCTTTTAAATAAAACCCCCCTTATTTTAAACCTGTATTTTGTATTTGAACATTATCAAGGCTGATGAATAAAGGAATCCGACTAATCCCAAATGTGCACTAATACCCATTCCGCAGCACCAGCATTTACCGTCTGAATCAAACCTTCAGAAACTGTCGTAAGGTTTATCAGCCAGCTCTCACTGAGTTCCTCTCATCTCTCGGGAAGAGAGAATGGGATCTTGCAGCAGCTCGCAGCATCTGCCAGAGTAGGAAAGAGACATGAAAGCTCAGTTCACAGCTGTGTCGTCCTTCAGGATGTGCAGACACACAGGATTATCTGAAAAGAAACAGCAGCCAGCATTGCAACCTGGAAATGTCTATATCCTGCAATGATGTGGTGAATTGAGCACTGTGTAATTTAGTAAGTACAAACTCAGTGAAGAGCCCATTAGCCCAACCCACCCTGTGAGTGAACACAAAAGAATTACAGCGACAGTTCTTAAAGGATGGATAAATTAGTATTTTGATCATTTACTTTATAACATAAAAAAAAAACTATTACAAGCTGCTGAGGAGGATCATGTCATATGATTGAAAGCTCCAGAGCCCTTACTCAATGCACCTTGAGGAGAGCTTGTTTCCTCAGCTGCTGTTTCCAAGGTCAAGAGAAGAAGTTTTTGAACCGACCCTTTAAACGCCTGGACAAAAATGAAGTGTTGAACACCCGCATTTCCATGACAACCGGGCAATCCCTATTTTACCGATGAAGATCATGTGGTGGGACAGAAAGCTCCGGAACAGCTACTAAACGGACCTCGCTGTGAGGCTATTTCTGCCCAGACAATCCGCGGTTTTCTCTCTCACAGCTCCATCCTCTCAAGTCTCAAAAACTAAAAGATGTAAGAGCCCCAAAAACCAGCTCAAAGAAAACCTCCCCAGGTGGATGTGCGTCTGCTTCCGGTGGACACTGGAGGGTGGACACTGGAGGGTGGACACTGGGGGACAATGTGTTGAGCACTAAACACGGGACCTCTATAAAAACCCGCCTTTAAATAGCCCCGCATGCTGTGGCGGAACAACAGGGGCGCTGTCACAGGCATCCAGTGACACGGTAACCTGCCACAGACCTCCGCCCGCCCCGGTGTCGGCTGCTCGGGGATAAAGCCGAGAGCTGCTCGGTCATGTGATTCCTGCTTTTTTTTTTTTTTTTTTCTTCTCCTTTTCTTTTTTTTTTTTTTTCTCTTCCTCCTCCGAAGTTGAAAGGCAGGAGCAGAGCAGAGAGGTGGAGGGGGCCCAGCTCGCCTTCCTACTGGCCGTGGATGCAACGTTTTCGTCCCCCTTTTTCTTTTTTTCTTTCCTCTCCCCACCACCACCACCACCGCATTTTCTCTCAGTTAGTTTGTCGCTCGCTGGGATCATCTTCCTCCCGACCTTCCCTTCGCGATGGCGGGGGCAATTATTGAGAACATGAGCACCAAAAAGTTGGTGATAGTGGGAGTTATTCTGCTTTTGTTCCAGGCGTTTGCCTTCATGGTCGGCGGTCTAATGGGTAAGTTTTTTTCCCCCCTCTTTTTTTTTTTTTTTTTTCAATCATTTGTTTCTTTGTGTGTGCGCGCGGTCCCGCTGAAGTTTAAAACGTTTGACGGGTGAAAGCAGAAAGTTTGAAGCTGAACCGCTCGGTACGTGTCCTCCGCACCAGCGTTTATCGGTGTTTTCACCGGGTGGTGGTGGGGGGGGGGGGGGGGGGCTAACTTTGAGCTCCGCACTACCTGGGCTCCACCGAGTCGGGCTCAAACAAAGCGGCACGGCACCGTGACACCGGAGCACCGTGACACCGGAGCACCGCCGGTAAATCACGGCCCCGGACCCAGGTGCTCGCTGCCTGCAGGCGCCCTGCACCTCCCCGGCTGAAAACAACACGGCGTGGACGCACTTTGCGGGTTCATGTCTGATCTGCAACGCACGGGAGGAGTGCTCTGAAATGCATCCAACCTTTTGTGTGTTTTTTTTTTTTTTTCTTCACTTCTTTGATCCAAATGCGAATACCCCCCCCCCCCCCCCTTCCTCCTCATACCTCCCCCTCCTCCTCCTCCTCCTCACCCCCACCTCTCATATATAATGTCTGTCTGCTGTGTCGGGCCCCAGGCTGCATCTCTACCTTCCATTCACTCCCCCCCCCCCTCCCCACACACACTCCCCAAATCCCTATGGCCTGGCAGGCACAGCATTCATGTTTCCTCCTCTTCCCCCTCGTTTCATTTGCATCGAGACAGAAGGAAAAAAACAAAACAAAAAAAAAAGAAACACAAGTGCACACAGCTGTCAAAGTTGCATTTCGCCTTGAGGACTGGTATTGGAGTTGCTGTCAAGTTTCTTCAAATCCACCCACACATGCACAACAGCTACCAGCGCACACACACACACACACACACACACACACACACACACACACACACACACACACACACAGAGTTGCTAGAAACTGAATCCATGTGAAAGATGTCTATCTCATGTGCTGAATCTGGGAAACCATCCACAGCCGCCAAACACCAGTCAGCCCCTCCGTGCCCCTCATGGCTGGTGATGAATTAGCCTGTTTGGTTCGTTCCTGGCTGAGATGGTTTTAATGAAGCCACATTCCTTTGTGTTTGCGCGGTGGCCGAGGGCAGCGAGGGTAATTGAGTAGAAAGGGGTTTTTCTCCCCTTGTTTCCCGACAAACCCGGGAACACGGCATGGGGTCAGCAGGCTGAGGGGACGGCCATTATTCTGGACACACTGCGACGGAGACTGGAGGAGCCGGTGTGCTGCTGGACTCTCGGGGTCACTAGATAATTGAACTCCAAGGGGTTCCAGATTAACTGGGTGTAATTCAGTTTGGTGTGTCTCCTTTGTCGCTCTGTGTTTTTTTTAGTTTTATTTTTACACAGCTGTTGACACACTTACACAGTTGAAGGTTCCTTGAAGATAGCATTGGATGAGTTTTATGACTGTGTGGAGTGTCTTTTACCCAAAGGATGTGTAAACTGTATGTGGCGTCCGCCCCTCAGCTCTCTGTTACGAGTGAACAGATATGATTAGATGTTAAGATAAGTAACAGGGACAAACTATTGCAGTTTTCTGAGGCAATACAGAAATATCTAATCTAAAAGTATTTCTCCTCATGAGTTGGTGCTTGCTGGAAGCACCTTTTTGACAGTGATTACAGCTTTGAGTCTTCTTAGATATCTTATCTTTTTCATGAGTTGACTCTGAAAACTGGGCTTTCATGTTCACCCCTGTGAGTCAGTATTTCCAACAAGCACCCTCGACTGTAATTATAGCTTATGGAGTCTTCCTAGATACGTCACAAACAGCTTTAGGACTGGAGTATTTCTCCTGTTCTTTGGAGGTTTGCGTGGCCCAAATTTATTTATTTTTTGCTCATATGTGACTCAAATCACATGGAATCTTACCTTTTCAATTCTGATTTGAATAAATCAGAAACAGATCTATTTTTTATTTTATTTTTTGCAATGCAGCCTCAGTCTGAACAATCATATTGGAACTTATGTGACTTATACGTCACTATGCCTGAACCAAGTGTCTTGTGGCGCTGGCAGATGTAGTTAAAAGTGGCCCATGTCATCCGGAAATTCCCCCAGAAATTTTGGATGAAATCTGTTTCTGTGAATCCATTCACGTCCCGATCTCACCACTCCTGGCTCCGACTCCATATCCACACACACCCTGTACAGAAATAGCAGCCATTGCTCCACAAAAATAAAAATGCTTTCTCCTCATCCTCGGTATCATCTGCTCACACTCAATTTGCTGACTCACTGCACATCAACTTCTAAATGAAACCGTAAACACCAACTTCAGTGGCCTCCATGTATACATCCGCTTGACAGCGTGCTGCGTGTGATGTCTTTTGTTATCGTTCTTTTGAGCATGTGGGACAGTTCAAAACCCAAAGAAATGTTATTGACTTCATATACTTTCTTTACTTTCATATATATATATGAGACAAAGAAAAGCAGCACATTCTCATTTTTCACAAAAACGAGTGAAATTATGAATCAATTATAAAACTAACTGCTGATTCATTTTTTTTTTTTTTTTTTGGATCTAACTAATTGACTGATTGTTTAAACCCTACTTTGCTTTCTTACATAGATGAGTATATAGTTCATGGTAGAGTTTCTGCTTTGACATTAAGTCTGTGTGAACTTGCACATAAGATATTAATTTCATTCTAATGTTGAGTCAGTTTAATTGTTTACAGGACATTTAAATTAAATGTTATGTGCCTAAACGAATTTAGGGGGGGTAGGCACCATCCAGCTATACAGCAAGGAATCTCTGTACGTATGTTTGTCCTTCGCATATCTCAAGAACCTGATCTACTTAACACTTGGTGGGTCTATAGCTGGGGACCCAACGAAGTGCAGTGTCGAGTGAAGTCGATCAGATGAGCGGTTCTTTAGAACACTGCAAGCAGCCACACCGCAGTTCTCGACAACACTGCATATGTAGGGCTTAACATGTAAAAGACTTAACCCAATATTGTTGGTTGTACCTGATGATAAAAGAAAATAAGGGGGAAATAAATCCCAGTCCACAGTCAACCTGAGAGGCTCCCTGAACATGCTGATTGTCAAAATGTCTGACATCATCTCTCCTACAGGATGTTTAAAAAAAAAAAAGAGAAAAAGAAGCTGTGAGTTAAGCTCTTTGTCTTGAGGCTATACCTCGACTCTCAGACCTCTCCGATGTCGTTCACATCAGACCTGCAGCTTTTACAACAGGAGACCAAAGTTTTTGTGTCCGCATGACAATGATAGATGTTTTCCCAAGCACTACTAAAATCCTGGGAGTAGGGAGACTACAAACACCGGTCTTGTCAAGCTCATGAATCTCAATGCGTAAACAGTGTAATTGGTGCCTGAGAGCTTTCGGGAATTTTCCCTCCCCATCACTTCAGAGAGAAAAAGAGCCTTGCTACCAGGCATTTTCTAAACAGTGTTAAAGTAATTGCCAAAGTGTTTGGACTGGATTTGGCTCAAACCCAGCCTGTTGACTGTTCCTAATGGTTGCTAAGATATTAATATTGTCCATGCAGACTTTAATCCAGAGTGCTCAAGTTTTATTTATTGATTTTTTACTCAAACTTTTTCTTGTGATTTATTAGTTTGAGGGGAAATTTGGCTTGGCAGGACCTTGAAACACTTTGCTGCAGTATTTCAATATGACACCTAGTCTAACATCTCTCCCACTTTGTATTTGTCTCAACAGCTCCCAGCCCCACCACAGCAGTCCACTACTTGGCCACCAAGTGTGTGGACACAGTCAAGCACAGACAGGAAACAAAATGGTTCATGCCTTGGGGTCCCAACCAGTGCGACAAGATCCGGAACTTTGATGAAGCCATGGCCAAGAAGATTGAGGCCAACAACATTGTATTTGCTGTCCACATTCCTCTGCCTGACAAGGAGATGAGCCCCTGGTTTCAGTTTATGCTGGTCATTCTGCAGTTTGACATCGCATTTAAGCTGTACAACCAGATAGGTGAGAACCAAGGCTTTTTTATGGATTTCAAAAAAAAAAAGGGTGAGGTGAACATGGCTCATGTTTCTCCTCCTGGACATGGCTTTCAAGATGTGGGAGAGGGAGGAAAGTCTCACCTAATGTGCACATTTAGGTGATAATGAACAAGTAGTAGTAGTAGTAATAATAATAATAATAATAATAATAATAATAATGTAATGTAATAAATTAATTTTATTAATTGTATTTCAGTTTTTTTCAGCATGTGCTAAACGCTTTCAGTTTCTTGAGTTCCCCTCCCCCCAAGTTATGTCAATAAATTGTCTCTGTTATTTCTTAGTTTCACAATCTGAAGGCAAATATTTGCAGAGGCTCAATGTGACTAAGCAGGCCCTTGAAATATTCACATCCATTGTCACTTCTAATCTCTCGCATCATAAATTCATATGCAGAGTCACTCCAACTTTACCAGCAATACTCGTTGTTATGTTAATTATATTACCTTCCCTGCCAGACATTGTGGTAGGATGTTGTCTTGTGTTCTTATTTCGGTCACGGTGAACGCTTGAGGAACCCACAGAAATGTGTTTGTAGATTGGATTTCTGTTACACTGAAAGGCAGCAAACAAAGATGGATGTCCTGTTTGTTCTTTATAGTGCGTAGTCCCTTGGGGGATTTGTAGACGGGCTTGTCAGACACCTTTTTAAACAGGTATACAGAGAGAAGAGAGGTAATCGGGAGCTGTTTCCCACAACCCACAACCCTTTACGTACTATGGATTATTTATTTATTTATTTAAAATAGTCAGGTACACTACATTCATAATCATTTCTGCAGTTATTGTTACAATCCCATTGCACATAATTTCATTCATACATGTAGGCTATAAATTGTGTGAAACCTCTGTCCGATTGACGTTACAGTGCTATTACTATTTTCTTGGTTTAAAGTGGTTCAATAATTCCTCCCCCTTTGTGCAGTAGTCCTCACTTTCTAAAAATTTAAGTTACATTGAAGCTTTGACGAAAAAAAAAAAAGAAAATCAAGCTTGAAATTGCTCATACAAATAGTGACCAGTGTCAAACAACGCTGTGGTGAAATGTAAGACGGACCGGCAGCATCTCAGTGCTTGAACGAGAGGAAGAGGTAGGGGGAGGGAGATAACTGGTATCTCAACGCAGACAGGGTTTGGTATCCTGGTAGGGTGCTTGGCATCCTGAAAGAAGGGGATTAGAGAGGATGAGAGAGAGTCTAATAAGTGACTGGATCACCAGGAGTGCCTGGGAAAGAAGTTGCCTCTTATCTTCTGCTTCATGGCTTAGAATGTTTAGCAATGCATGACAATGTCAACTTGAGCTTTATATCAAGTTGTGTTATAAAGTCATGTCTACACTGACAAATGCCCATAAACCTTGATACACATCCACCTTGGGCCAGTTTGTAATGAACAGAAAAGTAATAGAAGTAATTGTAACACTGCAGAGAACAAAAAGTTTGAAACTTTGTTGTGCAATTTTATATGACCCAGCCTCTCTGGTCTGGCTTGTCTAAACAGTCATGTTACAGTGGTGGCCTACGCAGCATCCTTTGCTTGCTTACATTCTTGGCCTCAGTGGAAATATGTTAGGGGGCTGTGGGTTGTTTACTGCGTGGCTGCCAGACAGAGGAGTCAGCGAATCAGCCTGGACCACAGACAGGTCTTCTAGCCAGATGCTACAGACTCATTTTGATCGTTCTGAGCTACATGAGGTGCCGTGAGAACAAGTGGGTATAGAGTGAGCTGAGAACTGTAGAAACTGCATGTAGGAGGTAAAAAAGCTAGTGCTGCAGAAGCGGAATTCTTACTTTTAAAACTCACAATTTTCTGACTATTTTGAACCCATTCATTTGTGCTTTTTCTCTATTCACCTGAGACATGGTGTGTTCGAAAGGAGAACCTTTAAAATTATCTTGTTTCAAGCATACCCAATGAAACTATTATTAACATCCATATGTAGCAAGCTGAGAGCTTAAAGAAATAACCGTATTATTGCAGTTATTGTTGTCTTTGATAGATGGCTTTATTTTGGTAAAATACAGATTTGTTCATCTGAGGCTAACAAATTTAGTCCTCTGTCCTGTTTGATTAAACAAAGAGCATTGTACAAATCATTAAGCCAAATTTGCTAAATAGCAAAACTTTGTTCTCTTAATTAAAACATGTAGTCTTTGTTTCAGTTCTTTAAAAATATATACATTATAACATTTATTCAATACATTTGTCGATAGCTAAAATAAAAAAGATTTGATAATGATGTTGTAGGATTAGATTCCTTTTTGGTGAATAGATGCTGGATTCAATTTAAAAAAATCATCAACAAAATGGCGTCTGCTCATCTGTCTAACTCCTGAGCAGAACTCTTTCTGTGCCAGAGGTGGGCGGATTCTGTTGAGCAGCTGTATGACAAATGAGCACAAGGCCATCTCTTCCTTGACTACCTTATCTGTGTAACAATGCGCCCCAGAGAAGAGCTTCGCCCTTATTAACCACTCCACCCACCTGGCCCGCTCCACCCCGGCACCAGGCGCCCCTTGGCCCGGGTCCAGCAATAACACAGCTGTTGAAGAGGCTTAGTTTCCGTGGCGATGGCCGCTGGACTGGAGTGGAATGTTTGCATGAAGTGAGCTGACATTCGAGGGCGTCTGGCTCGACCAATGGCGGAGTGGAGGGCATTACAGAGACAGTCGGCTGCCAGTTCTCATCTGGTTCCCTCTCCCCCTCGTCTACTTCTTTTTTTTTTTTTTTTCTTTCTCACAGCACAGGCCACTGGGTTTCTTTCTCTTCATTCCAGCTTGTTTCATAAGAGGCACTCTGGAGGGCTGGAGGAGAGAACACTTGGCTTTGTAATGTGATCTAAAGATGCAGTTTTAATAGCTTGGCTTTGGATGTTTTTGTTGGATTCGCTGGGCTGGGCTTTTGGAGGCCAGCTCAAGGTCTTGTTGAAGTTTATGTCAAGTAGGAAGTAACCTAGATTTGGGCTACCATGGAGAGCAGACTGAATCACTGAATATGTTTACAAATAATCCTATCAATTTCACTGTTTCACACTCATTCCAGGTGACAGGACCACATATTAACACTCAAATGATCTGGCCTTGTATAAATATGTTTATCTAAATATCTAGAATATACTAACCAAACAGAGTTGAAAATACAGCCTTTTTAAATGAACAGAATGATCCTTATGACCGACATCCGGCCATCTTAACATTGTACCACTCTGGACCACATAAACATATGAAACAAAATAAAACCAGAGGTTTTCAGATTGTAGTAGGGAACGTCACCATTTTCAGTGCCACGGTTGTCCGTCATCAGGACTTAATTTTATCCTGTCACTTGGATATCAGCCAGCAGAGATTTGCAGAGAAGGTTTAACAGGCGTTGAAATACAATGTCTGCAGTGCATTTTTTCCATTTTGGGAGACTTAAATTGTCTGTTCTGCAAGCTCTTTGTAAATTATTTGGATGTAATCATTTTAAGTCTAAATAATAACTTTGAAGAAATTGTACTTTGATTTTGAGATGTTTACTAACCTACTTGCATACTCAAAAGTCTTAAACAAACAAATGTCTACTAAATGTTTGTATTGATGAATTGCTGGTGTGTTAATTGTTTCCAGAGGATGGAGCAATGGCCACCGTTGACGTGGGCCTGGCCTACAGAGACGACACAGTCAGTGAGTGGACAGAGATGGCTCACTCCTTTGAACAGAGGAAGCTCACCTGCAACTTCACTACTGCTAAGGTGTGGAAATGACATGTCCCTAACTATAATGTGTCTTTTTAGAATGCCAAAAACAACTTATTCCAGACAGACATTTTATATTGCCACAACAACATTACCTGGTATTTGTCAGTTTCTCTTGAGTGTCTGCTGTATCTTGATCATCAACTTCCACAGATGCTGTTGCAGATGATTAATGAAATAATTGATATGTTTTCAAATTCAACTCTAAGTGGCTGGCTTATTTTGTCATCACAGTTTTTTTAATTAAAAAAATTATTTTGCTGCAATTTCATGACATAACAAATTAAGTAATAATTAAGTTATTTTTACTGTCTAATGGAGTTAGAAATATTTCTTTGGGGACTTTGCTCCATCACTTTTGATTCTGCTATTTGTAATGATACTTTTCTGATGCCACTAGTGTTGGCTGATGAAACCCATGTAAATGGGAGCGATTCACAGTCTAGCTTAAGGGCAGATTTTTATTACCGTTGGACACCACACTCCAGCTGATAGTGGTCTATGGACACCTTGTTTAGCAGCCTGCCTGAAACTGTTCAATTATGGGGGCTGAATTAAGTCCTTAGGCTGTGCTGCTTAAAGTATCCGTTATCTCCTTAGATGAATGTGTTGTAAACCAGATACGGTGTGTTGCTGTGTGTTTTCCAGACCTTTGAGAATGAGGGACGTCACTATGAGTGTGACCTGCTGCCCTTCATGGAGGTTGGCAGCGTGGCCCATAAGTATTATCTTCTCAACATCCGTCTGCCTGTCAACGAGCGTAAGAAGGTCAACGTGGGGATTGGAGAAATCCGAGACATTCGTCTTGTTGTAAGTTGATTGGGACTTGTGTAATTGAAGCTTTTTGGTACACTGCTTAATGATGACCCACACAGCTGAGGGTCCTTTTTCAACTCTTTAGCCATTGAGTGATATGGTGTTAGCCAATAAAATAACATACACAACACAAATATTTGACACTGATGGTGTTTTCTTTCTTCTCCAAGAGCATCCATCAGAACGGGGGCTTCACCAAAGTGTGGTTCGCCATGAAGACATTCCTCACACCTAGCATCCTCATCATCATGATCTGGTACTGGAGACGGATCACCCTCATGAGCAGACCTCCTGTGCTGCTGGAGAAGTAAGCCATCATCTGTATCTCAGTGTTGTTCTGGGTTCACCATATTTATTGTTTTAGAATGATACCTTTTTGGCATTATAATTCCAGCTGAAACAATCATCCCAAGATGAATAACGTCTACCATTAAGAACTAAAGTTTACATTTATGGTGAAAGATGCTTGTTTGCCCTAGTGGTTTCATTATACGCCACGTACGTGTCGCTTCAGTACGTGTTCTGGGTGCATTATAGATTTTTTTTTTATATATAAACTATGGATGAAATGTACAAGTAGGGCATGCTAATTCGGTGTAGCGAAAGTGTCTGTGATCAGAAGGCGTTGTTCAGCAAGCGTCTGAGGAGGAACGTTATCCAGGACCTTCAGCAGGTCACACTCACTGGAAAAGGTGAGAAGGTCCACTTATGTTCTGATTTTTTAACAAATGAAGATCTTCCTCGGAAAATATATAAATATATCGGAGAAAAAAAGATTCAAAACTCTGATATCTGTGTTCATTCCTCAACCAAACCTCATGAAGGTTAGAGCAGCAAATGCAGGTAATTCTGCCTGAAGCGGATGGTTTGGATGCCAAGCTGTGGAAAGTTGAAGCCATGCTCAGAGCCCAGTGTTTGTCTAACCCCCTGCAGTGCTGGGAAGACAGATCAGTAAGAGGCAGCGCTCTGCGCCACAGGAAGCGCCTGGCGAAGCGTGAAACACGTTACAAAATCTGCAAGCTAGCACTCAACCGACACATGCTGCGTACACACATACAGGACACACACACCAGCTCGCCGAGACACCACATGCGCACACAGTCGATGTCTCTCTCCTTCCCTCTGTATTTTCCGGCTCAAGGATTCGTATTCCCAAATGACCAGCAGCGTCTCAGGAAGTGCAACTCGTACCCTATTTGTGGACAGCGGATGATTTTTTCATGCTGTAAAAGCTTTCCTGTCATGCTACTCCACAGAGGTGTCAGAGCGGTAGACCTCAGACTTTCCTCTAAACTTAGAGGACAGGATGTGAGTGGGAACTCTCAATGTGGAAAATGGCTTAGGGTGATATAATTCATAAAGTTAAGTTATAACACTTCCAAAAGCAGAGGTGGGATTAATAACGTATCGATGGCTCTGTTCATTTAAATGTGTCAATGAGTTAGCATCCACGAGGACCCAGGACCCAGGAAATGGCTCACCCAAATGGAGCGCAGACATAAATAATATTAGTGCTTTTCCTGCGAGCACATGTCAAATTGTCCCGTGTAAGAGGTGTATTAGGACCTCTACAATATTAACTTTGCAGATTTTCATACCAAGCCCTTTGTCTTTTTGCACGCCCGCACACACACACACACACACACACATACACATACACACACGGATATATATATACCCGCCTAATTTCTCCTGTCTGTGTTGGTGGGGCTCAGGACACATTCCATGCATACCAATCAAAAGTGGTTTCACTCGGTAGAACAGCGCTGACAAGCTCTCTGGAGAGTAATTGCTTAGAAGTTGTGTTACATTACTTCTATTACCCACAGCATTTTAAAGAATGTTTCCACATGTTTTCAAGTCCCCTTTATCTACTGTTTTTTTTTTTTTTTTTTTCCCCAGTCTCTCTCTGTTCCCTGTCTTTCACACACACTGTAGCTCTGTTTTGCCCTCTTAACTCTCTATTTACGATCATCCTCTCATCTACCGGCGGCATGCAGGGACCTGCTGCAGACGCCTGGAAGACTAGCTCTATTCTTGTCTTTCTGTAGGCTGATTGTTCTTACTTCATGCACCCTTATTTCTCTCTAAATGTCCTGATTTTAAGGTTGAGGGAGGTTGGCTGTAATAATGAGGCTATTTGGAAAGGTAGTGAATTCTTTAGAACTGGATAGGTCAGTGGGGACACACTGTGCTTGTAGCTGAATGGATAATCGAATCAATAATGTCCCAAGATCTAATGAGCCTGCTTCAGCAGACGCATATGTAGCCTTGTTCTAAAACATGGATTGTGTCAGTGTAATTGATGTAGTCCAGATTCAGGTGTAGAACCTGTCAATTATAGTCACACTAAATTTAATCTACCAACACTGTTGAACATTACCTCTTCTTCTTTTCTTTTTTTTTCTTTTCTAGTCTCATACATTGATCTGTCTTGAACAATATAACCATCGCTGCTGATACTTTAGGAATCATATTACTATGGATATTCTTTTAAAAGCAAGCATCAATACATCTATTTAAACACATATGCATAGTTAGAATTTATGGTGAAGGAAATTTCCTTCTTGTATGTTAAACTTCCCTCTTATAGGTTAAAGGTAAGTTAAGACAGGGCTTTACAGGACAGGTCATCTGCCTGTCTGTGTTCGCCTGTCTCATTCTGTGTTCCTGATGTGGCCGAGTTGGCTCTGGCACCTGGTAGACGAAGGTCCGCTAGAAATCTTCTGTATTCAGGTTTAGACACAACAGGCTGGCGCCTGGTTGTTGATGCTGGATAAGAGACTGTAGAGAGGCTATGCTGTTGCTAGGACAGCAAAGGTTGATGTCTTTCCTTGTTTGGATCCGATATCCAATAGAATCCTCACACATGCCAGGCTGAGTTACAAATAACCCTATTTGGATACAGCGGAACTTATCAGGTCTGGCGAGGGTTAAATACTGAGTTTAAGGACACCATCTTCAGATTTGGGTAGCAATGTGCTGTGATTCAAACGTGGTATTTCCCTTTTCTCCACTTGAGTTTCAGTAAATATTCCTGTTTAAGACATCCAAGTCTCCTGAAACTTCTTGTCTCGAGTGAACTATCTCTAAGATTTCCTTCACATTTATGATGCCACAAATGTAAAACATGATATAATCCTACTACCCTCAGATGTTTGTAATGTTGGTAAAAATGTATTGTTTTAAGACTGCTTTTGCTCCTTCAGGGTAATCCTTGCTCTGGGTATCTCCATGACATTCATCAACATCCCAGTGGAGTGGTTCTCTGTTGGCTTCAACTGGACCTGGATGCTGCTTTTTGGAGACATCAGACAGGGCATCTTCTACTCCATGCTGCTTTCCTTCTGGATCATCTTCTGTGGGGAGCACCTCATGGTACTGTACACGGCACCATTTTACTTGATGTTTGATATTTTTCTGACTAACGGCCACCCAGCAATCCCCACTTTACAGCCTAAAATAACTCAACAAATATAAAATAGAGTACATTGTTAGCATAAGGGTGCATGTACTGTATCTGCAGATATACTTTGGATCTTAATACTCATCCATCTGCAAGCCAAACATTTTCAACCAACCAATCAAATGACCTCCAGTGTCTTTAAAAAACATTTAAGTTTTAAGGTGTTTTATGGAATAATTATTATGAATATCTCAAAATCAATTTCTTCTTTTCACATTCTCATTTAATACAGATATGTGTGATTTTACAGGATGTCTCAGGTATGTAGATTTTTGTACAGGCTACCTGCTTACATATATTACATATGAAAAAGTCTCAGTCTTAGTCGCTGCTGCTATTTAATCCATTACATTCAATACAAATACAACGGGCCTTCAGTAATTGCCTCGTGTCATGTAGAGCTGCTGGCAAATAAACCATATAAGAATGTCATGTTACAGTGTCTAAAGTATCCATCCACTCGAACTTTGTCATGTTTGCGGTTTACAACTTGGAATTGAAAAGAATTGAACACAGTAATTTGGGGGTTTTGACCCATCAATGGAAAGATGGGTGGATAGACTGATCAAGCATTCCTTTTTTTTTCATGACAAACAGCGGGAAAAGATGGTGAGGTATAACTGATATCATCAGTGATGTTCCATATCTGCTGGGACAAGTACAAACAAAAAACACAAAATAATTGATTGCAAGTATTCAAGTCAATATTTAATACACTCCTGCAATATTTATAGCTTCTGTATGTAGCTCATCAACTTTGCACATCTGGTTACTGCAGTTGTCCCCGATACTTCTGTGCAAAACTGTTTACTGTTCACTGTGCAACTTCACAGAACTTAAACTTAAGTCCTGCCACAAATTCTGGATTGAATTGAGCTCTGCACTGTGACTTGGCTACTTCAAGACATTGGCTTGCTTTTAAGCCATTCCCATTGCAGGCTGGAGCAACTTTGGTCATTCATTTTTGTCTCCACAAGCCTTCTTGGGCCTTCGGCAGAGAACACCCCAACAGCATGATACTGCCATCACAAGCCTTCATGGTGTTGATGGTGTGTTTTTGATCTCATCAGACCATATAACTTTCTGCTACATTATTTCAGACTCCTGGAGAAAAAAATGTTCAGCACTAGCTTTGTCTGTATAAAGGTGGACAGGTCAGGACAACTGTTGCTGTCTGCTGCCTCTCCCATCTCCTCTTTCAGAGTTGTCACCGTTGCCTTCTTGCTGGCCTCTTTCACTAGGGTCCTTCTCTGACTGTTTGTGAGGATGACCTGTTTGAAGCAGATTTACAGCTCTGCCATATTCTTTCATTTTTTTTAAAGAAAAATAATGATTTATGTTACTGTAATCCAAGGTTTATATGTACATTTCAGTAACTTAAGCACAGTTTTGTTTGGAATTTTCCTTTGGTCTTAATGTGGCAATGTTTGGCAGGAAATTTACCGTACAGCAGTTGAACGTTGGTGATACCTATGTAGTTAACTTAATATTGCTTGTCACATCTTGATTAAACAGAGGTGATCTCAGTTTAATACATTATGAAACTTTTAGTTACATAAACAACAGTTGACTGGACCAGAATTTATTAGTGGAGTCATAGTAAAGTGGGTGTAATCAGTTATTTCATGTTTTGTGTTACTTTGACATTCTTGATCAGTGGTAAAATCCTACTTTACTTTGTACACTTTACATCTGCTTTGTTGTAAAAACAATAAAACATGAAAAGTCCAACGGGCTGAATACTTTCAAAGGCACTGTACGTTTGGCTAACATTAGCACTGAAGAATGTGGTATAGAAGCAGGCTCAGAATATAAGGCTATATTTACACCAATCTTATTAACTTGCTTTTTTTTTCTAGCTTGTCCAGACATGCCCGGTGGCAATAAATGTCAGGTGTGTACACTGTGGTTTGTAGCTTAACTACATTCAGAGGTGACCAATTAAAATCTGGACCAATTCTTTAACAATGCAGAGACCATTTTGTACATTAAATCAGTTGTTTTGAGGTTTTTCACAACTTTTGAATGGATGCATCTGTGTCATCAGCACTCATTCATATAAGGTACCTTGAAACATAAGAATCTCCCATAAAACGTGCTTATTTTGGCTACAGGCCAATAATGTTGTATACAGTATGACCTTGACCAAGATGGATCTTGGTGATAATGAATTCCCCCTGTGACTTATGAAATGCAATGCAGTATATCCCATCTTTAAGTCTGTTTTGTCCTTTTCTCTCAGGACCAGACAGAGAGGAACCGTTTCTCAGTCTACTGGAAGCAGGTGGGACCGATCGTGTTTGGCTCTTTCTGCCTCTTTATTTTTGATATGTGTGAGAGGTGAGACCAAGTTTTTTATTTCTTTAATATTTAGAGCAAGAGACTTGTTTTACAATCATCAGTATGCAATACATTATTATAATGAATCTTGTGAATTTTTGTATTGTTATGCTTAATCTCCACATGCTGTGCATATTATCTGCTTTTTGTAATAAAATGTCGTGATACACTCAAAAGAGGAAACCTATAAATGTGTTTCTGTTTTGTGTCACCAGAGGGGTTCAGCTGACAAACCCCTTCTACAGCATCTGGGCCTCTGATGTAGGAACTGAGCTTGCTGTATCCTTTTTAAACTATATTTGACAAGCGTATCAGAAACAGGTCACTCCATCCCACCTGCAAACAGCTTGTCTGACAGGTAGGATGCTAACAAAAACCCTCTGAGAGTTTGAAAGGCAAAATCATGTTTATATGTTTAGCAACTAATGAACACTTTATGGTTGTTCCTCTACAACAAATGCATGTCTTTACCAAAGTCATGACTTTTAAAGCCCTGCTTCAGTTCTTGCAGTACACGTAGAGAAAGTTGTTATAGGTGGTTTTAGCCTGAACTGGAAACGGATCCCTAGACTAATAAGATGAGAAATAATTCAGTAATGCCATATGTGAGAGCATAGGCCAGGGTCTCAGGATGATGTGTTTGTATGTACCAGTCCTTTGCCTTGCTTGTCAAGCTGAGCAATGCAAGATTCATCAGCATACCTCTTCAAGAACAACTGCCAAACACCCTCTTTTTTCCCCTCAAAGAGTTTGGTTATTTCCTTGACTGCTATTGTCGCAGATGGCATTTATAATTGTGGCAGGGATCTGTGCCTGTCTGTACTTCCTCTTCCTGTGCTTCATGGTTTTTCAAGTCTTCCGCAACATAAGCGGTAAGAGGACATCCCTGCCTGCCATGTCCAAGGCCAGACGTCTGCACTATGAGGTGTGTGTTTTCATGTGTTCATTATCCCCAATAAAAAACAAACAATTTTGGTCATGACAGTACAAAAGGATTTCTCTTCTACACAGCATGTTTTTCATGAACTGTTTAGTTACTAACCAACCACTTTTATCTCCCTTTAGGGTTTGATTTTCAGGTTCAAGTTCCTCATGTTGGTCACTCTGACCTGTGCTGCCATGACTGTCATCTTCTTCATCATCAGTCAGGTGAGTGCCATAATGTTATGTTATGTTTAAAAATACTTATGTGTGAACTGGAAAAAATAATAATAATAATACAAATATTTTACGAGCACAGTGTGCAAGTAAAGATTACAACCTACTGTAATCTTTTTTTTCATCTGTTGCTAATCATCAATCAAATGTCAACAACACTGAAAGAAGTATCTGTTTGATGGGCTGTAAGTTAACATTATACATGCAGACATTGCTAAAAAAAAAAGCCCACTTGTGTGCTTGAAAGGTGAGCTTCTGATAGATGTTTATCATCTGATAGAGCGTGTCGTGTTTATCAGGGACGTATTTGCGCAGGTCTCCCTGCTGTCAGTTCCCTTCACACGGATCACTGTATCCGGTGTTTATACCATTTATACCTAACAAATTGTTAGAGAATGAGCTCCGTAGGTTCTGTAAATTTGCCAGTAGATTAAAAACAGTGAGTTGGGGATGTAAGGATCCCAAACCGAAGCATGTGCATTCCTTTGAGGCGGCAGGTGTTCATGTTCCTGGACTCCCTGAACCGTCCACCTGAAAACCGTAACACAGACAGTATGTGTTTGTCTTTTGTCTGTGTCCAGGTGAATGAGGGCCACTGGCACTGGGGAGAGCACACAGTGCAGGTGAACAGCGCCTTCTTCACTGGCATCTATGGCATGTGGAACCTCTACGTCTTCGCCATCATGTTTCTCTACGCACCGTCACACAAACGCTATGGAGATGAGCAGTCAAGTGGTCAGTGCATCACTGGTAAATTCATATTTCTACTATCTTTTTAAATAAATGACATGGATGGATTGTTCTTTATATATTGCTCTCTGTTGAACATAAAATGTTCAGCCATTGTAGCAGTAAAGTATCAGATATAAGCTAAACAAGGAATTGAATATACTAGATAATATAACAATAGATAATGGTAAACGTTTTTTTCACATTTGCATTAAATTGTCTTAGTGTTGTGATGTTAGTTGGTTAGATAGGTCTGTTAGTTAAATTCACTGTAGATTAACACTGTTGTTTTCTGTTTGTTTTTTGGTTGACATCTTTGAAATTAAAAAAAAAAGCAGCAAAATAAAGTGCTGTCATGATATAACTAATTTAATATTTTATATTATTACAGTTAGTTTGCATTTACTTGCATAAATAAGCCTTTTCACTGTATTAGTTATTGGTTAAATTTCTTTAGGGTCCCAGTAGCTCTCACTTCATTCTGATGGAAAGTAAGTGTCTTTCTTCTGCTGTAAAGCTGCCTATTCATCCAAAGTTTGTTTTTTGGAGGAAGGGAGGGGGTGGGGATTCAGAAGCACCCAGATTCCCAGGGGAAAGAAGGGTCTCTTTGGCCCGAGAGGGTGATTCTAATGGACATCAGGCTTCCTTCCAGACGGAAAGGAAGGGAAAGGGAGGGGGTGTGGTAAAGAGCAGGGAAGTAATGAAAACCATCCATCCATCTCCTGACGTCAGTGACACAGGGAGAGAAAAAGAGGGTTTGAAGTTCTGGAAGCTTTCCCTGAAGTGCGTCAACCAGTCTCATGGGAGGGGCACCTCTCTCCAAGTTTCAGTCCGTGTTGATTTACTTTATCAGCTCTTCAGTTTCACTTCTGTTGGGAATTGTTTCTCTTGCGGTTTTGTATTCACGTTATATTATTAGTAATTTTAGTGTCAATGACATGTCATGCTTTATGTGTGCAGGAGATACTGGAGCAAACAGTGGAGAGGACATCCAGCTGACTACTACCATCACCCATGTTGATGGTCCCACTGAGATCTACAAGATGACTGGCAAAAAGGCCCAGGAGTAGATTTCACACCGTAAGACTTTAAGACCCCCCTCTACTACCTACTGCTCCAGTTATCCCTTCATATATGTAATCAACTAGGCTTTTCTCTTTACGTCCCCTGGCCCTAAAACCGCATCAACAATCCACTTTGCATGTACCAACCAGTCCCACAGTTCCTGTCCTCCTCCAGCACCAAACCCTCAGCTGTGTGACTTGATACGTGCCACCCTGATACCAAATTTCTAAAGGCTAAATATTCACTTAACACTATCAGTCCTTTTCATTTCATGGTGGAATTTTTTTTTCAGACATTTCATACTTTATGTAAACTTTGTTGTGTTTGTAAATGTTGCACAACGCTTTTGACACCAAAAAAGAGATTAGCGTGTAAAGAGAACCATTTCTTGGTGGTCAGAAGTTGCATTTGGCAGCCGTCACACTCCTGTTTTTAAAGTACAGTGTGTTAAAGTAAATCATGTATACTCAGTCAAGGCGTTAGAGCCTGTCACAAATACATATTCTTCCATAGAAAGTAGATCATGTTGAGTACTGCTGTCAATCTTAGTCTTTCAAGTGGTGGAGAGGTTTTATATCACTGGGGGAAATGTACAGACCACATAGCCACTTTGGGTAATGCATACTTTACGTTCATTACAATTCGTTACAATGTAGATATCTATTTTTTATAAAGTGCTTATTTTCAACTTCACAAAATATATGCATCAAGCTCTATCAATGTTTTTGGAGTTGACTGTAGCCTATTATACATGGTTCATAGTTGTTTGTTTTTTCTTTTTATGCTAATTTAAATAAAAGAAAACTTGTACTTGTGTTTTGTCATTTGTTTGCTGTGAATAATTGTATCACATGTTTTATATACAAGTCCTTATTTTTAGTCTTATTTGCCAAATAAAAAATAGTTAAATTAATGTCACTTAAAGATAGTGGCCCTAACTTACAGTTCTTCATACTATGCTGCATATACTAATCATAAAATTTAGACTTTTTGTAAGAGTGGTACAGTGCACAGTTGAAACACCTTGTCTGCAAAGCATTTTTTAGACAAACTTTTCACACTTGGTGCAAGCACTGTATGCCTGAGTATGAACATGTATCCATGTAGGGAGAGTGCGCCTCTGCAAGGCTCACAGAAGAACAACAGACCTGCTTTCCCTTTTCAAGTCAGTCAAGCTGGCCAGAGAGAGCTGCTGTGAGACAGGAAGTTGTGTTTTTTTGCAAATTTTAAGTACATTCTGAATGAGGGAAATTTGAGAAATTAACTTGACTTGCATTAGCCCTTATAGTGCTTCATCAAAAGGTGGAAAGTAATACAGTGAATACAATTCATGTCTTTTTACTAGTATTTCCTCTTTGGGAGAGTTTGCTTTTACTCTTACTACATTTCAGAGTATAATGTTAACTCCTCCGCATATATCTGACAACTGCAGTTACCACTTAATCTGCATATTAAGCTTTTACCTTTTAAACATGAAATCACCTCCCGCCTGTAGGTATCTGGCCATGTTTCAGCTCCAGTTTCACAATACCATGCGTACAAGATGATCCTTAAGACCAAAGATGTGACCTAGTTTTCCCAACTTGTAGAGGCACATTTAACTCTCACACGTTACGAGTTAATGTAAATTCGAAACAATAGCACGGTTAAGTTTTCTATCTTTTTTTTTTTTAACTTATTTTCAATAACATACAACAATCAGACTAACTTTAAGGTTTATAAACCTCAACGACGGTATTTATTTTGAAAATCCCGCCGGATGTAGTATTTTGATAGCGTCTCGCTTGCCGCCGGTGAACTTCCGCTCCTCGGTTGGCCCGCCTCCCTCCTCTCGGCCGCGCTCGGCACTTCTCGTCGCAGAGCGTCCGAGCGGCGGAGAAAAAGCGAAGGGAGAGGGGGGCGGCTGGTCGCGCTGGGAAGCGAGGAGAAAAGAAGAAAAAAAAAAGTAAACGCTAATTAAATACCAACAACCGGCCGTCAGCGGGAAGTGAAAGCGGCACGAAGCGGCAGCCCCGAAGTCTCCCGCGAGGTCCTGCTCTCTACAGCCCGCGCTGGAAACACATCGGTGTAGTTGTGACATTGCGCCGCGAGCGACACAGCGGAGGGAGAGGTCTCCTCCCAGCCTGTTGACGGATACAGTTCGGCTTCAGTGAAAAGGAGACGCGGCGAGCCCTGACTGCACGTTACCCCGGCCAGGTAAGACCGCCAATGTGTCGATAAACTGTCACGTTAACGGCGGACGCACCGCGCCTTTCACCTGAAGCAACAGTTGGTCGCGGTCCGTTCCCACTACGAGACGTGTTTTACTGTGACTGCTGCCAGCTTGCACTGTCTTCATCCGTTTATGCAACACTGAGGTGGCACCGCAGCGACTGAATCGCCCGGCAGCGTTTTCGTTTTCCTCATCTGTGAGCCCAGTGGCCGCACACTTCAGTGGGAGATTCACTGCTTCATGAACACAGTGATCAACAGGTAATGGCCTGAGCTGAAGGTTTACTCAGCCACAGTGCTGCCTGGGCCTTGATTATTCCCCACAGGCCCCACCTACTGTGTTTGCCACATAATGACTTGTTTTGGAAAGCAAATAGATTATTCCAGAGCAGAAAAAGCACTTTTATAGATATGCAAAACCAGCCACTTCCTTCACATTAGTCCGTTATGCAATAGGTAATCTCTTGCAACATTGCCGGTGTAGTCCAACATGAACCAGCTAGATTATGAACCCGGCGTGATGGTTGAAGTGGAGGCCCCGCACAGGGAAGATGTTTACATGGAGCATCAACAGCTCTGTTGATGTCCCCCTGGCCATTAGGAGGACAGAATACAGACCGGCCATTGATAAGGCCAACTCATTAGTACCCCATTCACCGCCATCAAAGCCTCCTCTCAACACCCATCAACATGAGTGGGTCGCACCACCACACTGGAGGCTGAGGATCACACATTTCCTGCCTTCACGCTCATGACCGGGGTTCAGTTCTGTGTAACATGCATTAGGTTGTTTAATGAAGGAGTGATCTGCTTCATGGCAGAGGAAGTGCCTCAGAATTCAGAGGAGATGAGGTGATGCAACATGCCAGTATGAAGATGTGCAACAACATCTGTGTCAGTGTCTTTTTCCCAACAGTACCCACTGGTGCCTACTGCTTTACATGTATTTGACAAATTCATGTGTGCTTATGACCTACGTATACTGGTACCGCTGGTTATAGCAGGAATATGCAGCCTTCTGTGTTGATTTTATGAGAAAAATGAAGATGATGACGTCCATGAACAGCTGCCTTGTCTAATGCTGTCAGGTCTGGTCATAAGGCTGTCTGCTGCAACTCCTTGGAACAAACACTAGCCCCCAGTATTGGCAATATCTGTACATTCACAACAACTTTTAATTTCCTTCCCTCCTGTAATGGATAGAACAGCCCACTTCCTCAATTAACTCTTACTGGGTGTTGTGTGACCTTTGACTTAAAAGTCTCACAGTTTTTTAAACTCATTACCTCTCTCTGCCAGCTTTGGTGGCTTGGGCTGCATTTGGAGTTGTGTGAGTAGGTTAGTCCGGATAGCTGGCAGGATTTAACGTGACGTGTGGTGCATGTAAATTGATTAGTAACAGGAGGAGAGGGCTAGGTGGTCCAGATGGGAACAATGTCTAGCTTAATGCAAGGATTAGATAGAAGGAAAAAAAAAAAAAAAAGGATAGGGAACTCCCTGTACATCTTGAGATTGAGGAGAGGATCGATTATAATCTCCTTCCTCTGTCTCCATATGAGTTTAAGTTGTGGAGCAATGGATGAACTGTTGGGATCATGTGGGAAGTGGCACATGCAGCTCTAACCAATGCTGTAGTACCTTTTCGGCTAAAAGGCTCTCTGACACAGAATGCTGCCCGACTCGATCGGCAGCTCTGTCGGTGACTTTCTGACAAACAGCCAGTTTGGTGCTGGAGGAAGACGCCAGTCATCAGCCAGGATCTGTTTCCTCATAGTGCCGTCTGTGGATTCCCCGCGGGTCTGTCATTGCACACAGTTTGTTGAAGTAGGAGTTGGTGTGTGTACGTGCCTGTGCGAGCTTGCTTTAGTGTCTTTTGAGTGATCTTACTACTTCCTTACTGGGCTGAGTGATTCGCATATTTTTTCGACATGTGAACACACACACACACACACACACACAACTTAAGTAGCCTGTATGTTTCTAAAATGTTTCCATCTCCTCAAAGAATACATTCACACTCTTTCCTCTCTCCGTTTCTGACACTATTTTAACTACATTCTCATCAAATCACTGATATTTCTGTCATGTTTATTTTAGGGATGGCCCGGTCACGTGTTTTTGCCCGCGATACTGAATGCAGATCGTCTATGTGCCATATCAGCCAACAAATGTCCTGTACCTATTCTTTCTATATAGCAGCTGATATAGCGGCATTATAGGTCAGTTTGACTGCTTTGTAGTGTATTGGGATTTCAACCAGGTGGCAGCGTAACGTAGGCTATAAGTGCTGTGTGACAGTACAGGATGCATGCACAAGAGGTGTGTAACACTTGGATTACACTTCACGAGTTGTGTAATAGTTTTTAAACAGAAGTTTGGATTTGACTTTTTTAAAAACGGAAGCGCCCTTAACTTCATCAGGTCTGGATAGCTTATTTGGATTCATTCTATGTTCCCGCAGAGGCATTTGCATGCGAGGAAAAAACTTTCTTCATGAATTTAAGGCAACACGGGGTGAGTAATTGATATGTGGGTTGGCCGATAAATTCTAATTTTCAAACTGGCGATTGTCCTTGCATGCTCTTTAGCTTGCTGAGCACCAGTCTGTCGCTGAGCAGCAGCTCTCAGTCGTTCTTTGGAGGCAAACCATTAATTTAGCAAAATAAAATGACAAAAATTGCCCCCCCAAAAAACAACTAGCGATGAACTCAGCCAATCGCCGATAGCCAATATAATGATCCAATCCCCCAACCCTAATTGATATACAAATCATTTTGTGGGTGAAGTGCTCCTGTAGGTTAATTTGCGTGCAACAATGACACCAATTCAGCTGAGAGTGGGCTCAAGGTTTTTGCGTCATAGAGGGTTTTTTTGTGATTGGCAACTAGAAAGCATTAATCCCGATAGCATACTTTTACTTTTCATTTAACAGAAGCCAAACTTCTCAAATGTTCATTATGTTGTTACCTAAACACAAGGAGATGTTTCTGTTTCTAAATAAATTCTTAAACTGGCAACATTTCAGTCAGTAACTATATGATCAAAGAATACGTAAACTATATTACAAATTTGAGGAGACATTTAATGCAAACTTTCAGTTGATGCAAACCATAGAGTTCGGTTGTATGGCGATATACAGTGAGAGATATGTATTTGAGATTACACCAAACTGCTAACACTGAGTGTGTGTGTGTGTGTGTGTGTGTGTGTGTGTGTGTGTGTGTGTGCACTCTGCATTGTGAGTGTTGGTAGTCACAAGGCCAAGCCCACAGTGGTTTGCTTGAATTGCACCCTACTGAGGAACAGATGTACTTAGAGGAGTGGTGGTGACATTGTGGATATACAGTCACACCCATCTGTTGGTTTGGCAGCAGAATTACTTGTTTTCATGAAATACCAAGCATTATTGGATTATTATTTTATTGGCCTAAAAATACACCAACTCAGTAACATATGTACTTTAAAGCAGAAACATTTAAATGTTTAATCACTGGAGCCAAACTGTATTGAATTTAAAATGAATCAATTCAATGTTGCAACACAAAGGTAAGAATAGATGGTAGAGTTTGTCACTGCTAGCCTCATAAAGTAATTCGCTTTTAACGCTCACCTACTTATCAGGTTGACATCAAACTCTCTATATACATATTTATCAAGCCACGCAGGAAGTCTTGTCATAGCAACCATCTCAGATAGGTAAGAGGTCGTGTAACTGACCTAATTTCCCCTCATTGAGCTCTTGTGATTCATCGTCATGGCTCTCAGTTTCTCTCTCTGTCTTTGCAGTCAACTGTTGTGTCTGTCAGTCCGAGCGGAGGAGACAGTTGACAGACAGAAAGGTAAAACTGGCGTGTCCAACCAAACAAGGAGCTCCTAATATCCACATGGGAGAAACCATAGAATGCTTTATTACCACAACTTCTTCCTAACAGCTACAGAGCTCATCTTAAAGCTCCTACTGATTTTATACTTGAATCAGTGTACTATGGCTTAAAATAGAAACTGTTTTGCAAATAAATGTAATTTGGTTTATGTCAAATTATTTAAAGCCCAATCCTCACAAGAAACAACTAGGGCTGCTACAACAACAGTTACTTTTATTATCAACATATGTCTTTTTTTTTTTAAATATCTTGAAAATTACATTTTTGTGTAAACCGGCAGCCCAAATCCCAAAAATATTCTACTAACAATAATATGAAAGAAAAGAGCAGCAAATCATGAATGTTTTGCACTTTTCTTAGACTTAAATGTTTATTGACTTATCAATAAATTGACCTATTGTTTCTGATCAAGAAACAGTTGTGATGTGTTCACTGACTTTTTATCAATAACTCATGACAGCCTTTGGTATGTTGTGACTTGCCTACCAAGCACTGGGGCCTGTAATAGCACGTTAGGAGATAATACAGAAATCCAAAACACCTCTCTTATGGAAAACACACTATGTAGGAATATTTCTACAAAGTGAAACCAGTGTGCGGTTTCTGACCACACGCATTTTGCTGCATGACATGATGTGCAAAATTTAAGATTAGGTTGAAAATGAGTTAACAAGTCAACTCAACAATGCCATCTTGAGTCTGTTTTTTGTAGTCCTTTTTGTAGTTTGACAGGTGAATTTACTTTTTGTTTGTTGAAGTAGTCAAGCGGTAGTTCTTTCTTTGCTGCGGAGCATTACTGAACTGTGCACAAGCATTACACATTATTTATTATATATCTTAGCTGTTATAAATGTTGTTATACCATGACCATCGACCAATCAGATTGCATTATTTGTGTATTATTACATTATTATTATTATTTTGACCTGTTTTGTAATACTGCATAAACTAAAATTAACACTTACCCTAAATAAAATGAGTGCAACACTGAATTCTCAAAACATATTTAATTGTGCATGCATATCAAGAAAAAATTTAGTTAACTACGTTGCGGAATAATACCATAAAACCAACTCCGTATTACAAACCCAATGGGGAAACACACATTGACAGCTCAAGACTTTGTTTTTGGTTCAGGTTGTGCTGTACACGGCTGTTCATCCTCATCTCTGATTGGACAGAGAGAAGGAACCAGATAAGATAGGTGTGTTTGGGGTGTAAACTATGTTCAAGGTTGAATTTCCTCATTGACACTGATCTGAGGTTAGATTTGCAACTGTCCCTCAAACTGTCAAGGTTACTAAATGAGCTGAGAAGCTGACTGCTCGTGTAAAGTTTACAGGCAGAAGCTGGGAGTGTTTGCTGCAGATGTGTTGGTAAATTAGCCCAATTATCAGACTTGATTAGAGTATATCATAGCATTATATCAAATATTGAATCAAAATGGGATGATTCCAAACATGTAATTATCTCATTTATATTTTTACTATTTACTTATAATGTTTATGTATTATAATGTTTACGTGTGTGACAGAAAACGGTAGTCCTTATTTTTAAAATATTATAGTAGCAAAAGCACTTAAAAGGTTTTAACAATAACATTAACAATGCTTCTGTTCTATTCAAGTGTCCCAGTAAGCCGGGACATTGTGACAGTGAGGTAGCATACATAATACCAGGACCCTGAAACTGCAGCAGCTAAATGGGATTCAGCCATCATAAATGTTATATTTCACACCTTTTAACTGTAATATGTTGGAATGTCGTCTTTGAAAAAGGCTGTGACCTTATGTGATGTGCATCTATCTATTAATTATCTATGACAGAATAATTGATGATAAAATAGCCAAATTTCCAACTTTAACTCAAACTTTTACAATTATGTATATGAATGTACTTTAAAGTGCAATATTGCAAATATTACTTATCTAGAGCTCAAACATGCAAACATGGTGCAGTCCAGCTTCACAGAGCTGTGTGTGCGTGCATGTGTGTGTCTTTGTGAATGTGTGTGTAAGTGCAGGCAGGAGAATAAAGTGTACATGAATGAGAAGGACGGGGAGTAAAGGTTATTTATAGATCAGTGGTAACAAGTCTATTTTTAGGCCCATTATCATCTTCAAACTGTCACATCCAGGGACGTATCTGTCCTCCACCTGCTGTTAAACTTTACTGTGAGATAGGACGGGACACCTGCTGCAAAGTAACTGGTTAGGATTTAAAGGAAACAGACAATTGTAACAGGGGGTTATTGCCAAATTTTTAAGAACAAAAATACTGGTGAAAAACCTCAAGAGTGATCAGCAGAAAGATACATCTCCTCCTTTTTGGTCTGATGCTCGTTTCGTCCTCAGTGGTAATGTCACTGCAGCAGAGAGGAAACACTGGTGCTCTATGTGTTTCTTCACCATTAAAACTTTGTTCGGCGTTTACATATTTTATGAATAATAAATACTGTGTAGCATCGTAATATTTTGGACAGTCATAGAAATCAACTCTGAAACAAAGCTCAAGGGCTCAGGCTACTTTGGATCTTGAAGTTAAATTACATCCTACAACATCCTCATCCACACATCTACAGTAGCTTCTTTCTGCCACACGGTGGTGCACTCTGACTGCATCCTGCCTCCGTCTAGTTGCTGGTTGCTTACTAAAAGGTTCAGTGGCACCGCTTTAACAAAGGCAAACACTTTCCTGGGTCACCTATTGACAATTAACATCTTTGTCGGTCTCTCTGTCTCCATCCTGCTTGATAACACACACACGCTCTCTCACACATATACCATCTGTCACTTTGGCACTCAAATTTAATAAAAAGCCACAGTCCAAACATACTGTGGGCTTTTATTAAATTTGTTCATTACACTTAGTTCTGTTTATTCTCATGACGGAGAGAGAATGTGTGTGTGTGTGTGTGTTGTGTATGTTGCACCTGTGACGTGAGTCCGTTTTCAGTTATTTGTCCTTTCAGACAGCCCAGATAGGGTGTGTGCACCCGTGTAGTTTCTATCTGGATTATTTACTGGAAGGACTCGTTAATAACCTACACAAGCAGAGTGTCATTAACATGTAGGGCCGACAGGTTATGTTCAATCTCTAGTTGCTGCTATGTCTCGACCTGCTGTTTGTTGCTAACCTACCTGTAGTTACAAAAACTTGGTGATGCTGCTAATAATAATATGTATATATATTTTTAACTTTATATACATTTTAGACTTTTTAACAAAGGGCTTTATAGAGAGGAATTAAGATACAATCAGACAAGACCCTAGTACAGAAATGAAGCCAAAAACAATTACATCATTTCTGAATATAAGCAAAGCTAAAAAGAACAAAAAGAAAATTAATTAATTAATTAATTAATAAGGATATGTCTGTAACATGATTCTAGCTAAAAATATGTTTCCAAAATTAAATATTTTGCAGATGCTGTCTTGGTTGACACAGTATTAAAATATTTACAGACTGAGTCCTTTACATCTTGAAAATAATAATTTTCTCAAAACTATGATTTTTTCTTTGTTCATTTTCTGATATAATGCATCCTGTATGTATATGTTTTTCCATGCATGCATTTCAGAATAAATGAAACCTCCTTTGCACATGTGATTACTTAGTGTTTCCTGTGCCCTTTCCTCTACAGTATAGTCGAATGTGTAGGAATGGTATGTAAAGCCCGTCCTGCTGCGTGGTTGGACTGGGCAAAGTGCTTTGAAGTACTCCCACTCTCAGGAAGACACACCTTTTTGTAAGGACACAAACCCTCCTCACTTATGGTATTTCTTAATAAGGCCGTAGCCCAAATATGGACATATCCTGTCATTGAGGGAGAGAGTCAAGCCGGCATAAACACGCTTCCTGTCAGACAGGTAAGGAAGAATAGGAATGGATACGACTGTGAGGTATAATGTGTCCTGAATACGAATATGCTGACAAAGGTCAGGATTGTTTCAGCACCATGTGCTTTTAAAGTAACTGGAGGAAAGTTTAAGATACAGCAGGAGCATGCATTTCATCTTAAAGGCTCAAATGACAAATGAATCATTCATAACGCCTATGGTGGAATCAGCATGTGTGTGTGTGTGTGTGTGTGTGTGTGTGTGTGTGTGTGTGTGCGGGCGGGCTGGAGAAACAGTGTCACTTTGATAGATTCTTTCATGTCTTTAGCAGCCTTTATGAGCCTATGGGGACGCTTGCTGGCATCCCAAACAAAGGCCGGTGTGTGTGCGTCCTCACTGAGGTCTATGCCACCTGTGTGGCATAGGGGTTCGCATCCACAAGTGTCCCTGCTCAAACATGGTGTTTGAGAGGAGAGACCGCACCCCTTTTTGTTGCCTGACAGTCCTTGGGCCCCAAAGTTTTTGTCCGACGCCACACTATGTTTCTCTGTTTAAAACAAGCACAGACAGGTGTCCGAGAGATGCACAATCACCGCCTGTCTCCATGCTCACAGTCTCAGTGTCTCCTCACTTGCTGAAATCAGGTTGTCATTCACACTCTGTCAAACTGACTCACAGTTAAAGAGCTCCAAGGCTTGTTTGACTATGATTTATACGCTCATTTTGTCTGTTTTCTGGTGCACGGTGGAACAAGGCCTCACATTTTGTCCAGGAGTGGTTCTCGTACAGTGGCTCCTTGTGCAGTTACCTCTCTGAACTGTAACAAATAGGCAATGTTCTCTCTCCACGGGCTTCTTATTGAAAAACTAGACAGTTACTTGTGTGGAACATGTTTTTTTCTCACCAGGAGCAATCAGCCTCAGGATCTGCAATTCAGACATTTCATGCTGGCTCCATTCGGAAAAAGTGATTACATCTCTGTGTACACACATCCCTATATGTTGAGTCCTTTACCACAGTAGAGGTCTGTTTGACACTTTCTACTTTGACAGTTTAGAAAGACGCACTTTAGCCAAGCAGCTTTCTGTGCATTATCCTGTTTTCACTGTTTTGTTACTTCTTCTGCAGAGACTATGGATAAGACAGGTGGACCAAGTGACCTCACAGTTGACCTACTTGTCCTGAAAAATGAATAGAGCATGAAGAGACAGGAAGTAAAGGGAGACTAAGGGAGGATGAGGAGGAGGCAAACATCATTTCTGCTGGGAATCGGGGTGGGCTGCAGAGGAAGTGGCCTCAGTCTGACCCACAGTGTGTGCCTCTTCCTCCACCCGACATGTCTTTGAAACTGTTATATGAACGGAGTCGCAGTGGTTGGAGGGAGGTGCAGCCATTCATGTGGTTTCTGATTAATAGTAACCCAGACCCTTTTGTGTGTGTGTGTGTGTGTGTGTGTGTGTGTGTGTGTGTGTAGGGGTGGGGGGTTTGTAAGTCAATCTGACTGTGTGTAAGTAAATGCGTCTGAGAGTCTGTCTGCCACCATTCTTGATGTATTCTAAATAATAATTTGAGCTTGCATGCCTTGCTCTCATGAATGTCTTGTAAACACTGAATTTACTGACGTGCTTTGATTTGATTAGTTTTAAAAGTTTGAAATGATGTAACTATGGAAATTTCAGTTCATCTCCGTTTCTGCAATCTCTGTCTCTGTAAATCTGCAGATGTTTAAAAAACAAAACCAAAAGTACTTTTGACTTGAAGTAGCATGACTGGTAATTCTGTGGCCTGTTGTCACATTGAATGTCCCATCATGCAACAGTCTTGGTGACATCAGAGTTGTTTTTTCTTTTTTTGGGGGATTTTGCTGGGATTTTATGCAGTGATGACATTCTCTCATGCATTTTTCCTTTTATGTGCTTCTCTTCTAAAAGGGGCGTTCCACCGATATTACACATGATGCTCAGTTGTTACACAGCACACACAGTTGTGTAGTGTCATCTGTGAGTCTTAAAGGGAGCTTTCCAAGAGCTTTAAAAAAACAACCCTGATCATATCATCAGCTTATCTCAGTTTGGGCTTGAAACCTAATGTTTTATTGCCATGTTAGCGGCATGATCTGAGGGTTGAGTGTCTGTCTGCTGTGCTGTGAGTGTTTTAGCATTCTTACGTTAGCATTTAGCTCAAAGCACAGCTGTGTGTTTACTCCTGCAAAGTAAATGTCTAATGAAAGATTCTAACCAACTGCATCATGATAAACGCAGGTTTCAGTCATTTTCTGAGCTTGACCCTTATGAGAAAAAAAAAGTCAGGAATGGATATTTCATCCTGTACTGCTTCAATTTTGACCATTCTTTTTTAATCTGTCTTCTTTAGTCTCCCGGCTATATGGAAGTCTAGCAATAAATCGCTGGAGCACTCCTTTATTTGGATCTTATATGGATGAGTGGAATATAAATTATTCAATGAATGAATGAATAATGAAATAGTACCTGCAAATCCATACTTCCATTCTACATTGTTGTCAGATAGGTGGGATTTTTCACATATGACAATACAATGAGCACTTACAAAGTTTTACAATAACAGGAAAGTGAATTGCCACTTATTACTTCAAGCAAACTTTAAAGACTTTTTGCAACTCTGTTTGTCTCTGAACAACATAGGAAAATGTAGCACAGTCAATGCTTTACTGAATGTAGTCATGCCATGATGGTGCTAATCAGTTTAGAATTAGCAATTTGTCAGTAGATATAAACTTTAATAATGCTTTAATTCGCTCCGGGTGTCCAGATATTGAATAATGTCATGAATGTGCTTTTATCACAATGACTGTTGCATTTTTCCAACTATAACTCGAGGAATTAGGCATCAGCACATTTTGCTTTTCTTTTTTTTTTTCCCCACAAACTTGTTCCTGTTTTTTGAGTGTGTGTGCTCGCATGGGTTACTACTCATGCAGCTTGTGGTCAAGTGGTCACATGCAGTAATCTCATGCCTGTCATTCCTGTCCTTGTTTGTTCAGAAATGTGGATCATCGGGTGCTAAACTACACGCAATCAGTGCTACAGATAAAGACACTATAAGACCACGTGACTTGTCGTTAATCGCTCCTAAAGTTATCACACACTTCCTGTAGGCTGAAAGAAGGCCCAGGTGTTTGAGTTGCTTCTTTTCATCATTGTGAGGCTTGTTTAAGCTATGAGAAAAGTAACACATTTTCCCACTACACTAGAGGCTGTACAGTGTGTGTGTGTCTTGGAGTGTCCTATTGTTCAAAAGAGACCAATGCTCTGTCTTTGGGGAAGCTTATGACCCTTTCTGTTTCTGGTTTTACCTCTTATATCCTCTGCGCTGCCATCCTGCTATCTTATCTAAGTTCAGTACAGAGGTTACACACAAAAAATGAAACTGCTCAGACTAAGGAAAGAAAAACGATACCTTTACTGTCCAAGTCGGCCTTTTGAACTCTGACCTGTAAGGACAAAGTTCAACAGTTTCTAGGTAAATAAATTTCACCTTCAGAGCGACACACTTGAGTAACCCTGGCTTCTCAAATATCCACAGATTTAATGAGGCGGTGGCAAATCGTTGACAAATGTCTTGTGCAAACGGGTCATATGAGTGCTCTGAAATGTGGATGCAGTTTCAGATATGCTTTATTTGTGATAAGTGGTAACTGTTGTAGCTGTACAAACAAGTAAGTTATTAATCACAATACGTGTGTTTATATGAATGCACAACTCATACACACACACACACACCTATACCTACGCATTTATATATATTAAATGTCTGATCTATGAAATATCAGTAAATAACGGCCATTTTCCCAGAGCCCAAAATGTACATCTTCAAAGTGTGGGTTTTGTCTAATCTACAGTTTAAAACCCAAAGATATTTAATTTACCATCATATCAGAAAAGCAACAAATAGAAGAGAAGCTGGAATGAGCAAACATGTAGCATTTTTGCTTGAAACTTGGTTAAAAATGTTAAAATATGATATCAAAAGTTACAGATTGCAGATTATTTTTGATTAACTAAAGCATTAATCAATTTATCGTTTTGTAAAGTTTTTTCCCCCCTTTTGATAGCACCAACGCGACATTAAATGGATGTGTGATACGTGATCTGGACGTAGAGATGTTCAGATACCATTTCTTTACTTCCTGATACTAATTCCGATTAGCTTTGTGTCTCTCTTTACTCTTGGCAGTAGAAACTGGATCCTCCTAATTCAGCTGCTGTTCTGTTTGGGACTATCCTGTGGAGGAATTTTGCTGAATTCAGTTTGGAGTTTCACTTCTATATGAAATGAAAGGTGTTTTTTTTTTTTTTGATGAACTTTTCTGATTATATAGAAAGCTCTCTTTGCTCACTGTTCTCCCTCTCTGTCTGTCTGTCTGTCTGTCTCTCTCTCTCTCTCTCTCTCTCTCTCTCTCTCTCTCTCTCTCTCTCTCTCTCTCTCTCTCTAACCCTCCTGACAGAGGAAATCATGCAGCCTGCATTTTTCCACCGCTAATCCCTTTGTCCTGTTTAAACAGGGTTGGTAGCTGCTATTGATTTCAGAGTTCACTGATTTCAGAGTATTTTTCTTAATATTGTCTTTTACCGCTCCAGTGCAAACGTGACTATTGCAGGATTAAATCTATTAATTCCATGCAAGAACATTAAAATATTAAGCTTATATTAAGATTGTGAAATGTGGTCATTATCTTTAATTTACTCAGCATTATTACTAGCTTCAAACAATGTGTGGATACCTAAATATCATAAAAGGCAAATATCCACTCACAGAAATGGACTTTGCACCTTCTGATACACACACAAACACATACACGGACCCCCATACTCAATTATGTCACTCTCTGACTAATCCTATTTCCTCTCTACTTGAAAAACAAACTCTTTTATGACCTTTACGTTGTTTTCTAATGAACTGTGTGACGTCCAACCTGTTATCAATGATTCCATCCATGCAAGCTGCTGTTAAACCCTTCCTACTTCAACTTCAGTGTCATGTATGATGGGCAACCTGCAACACAGCAGGCCTTCTCTATTCCACCTAGTAGTAAAGTACATGTGGTCGGCCCAACTCAGGGGTGGAGGCTGGAAACACTGAATGGTTTGTTTATTGTTCCATATAGGCAGGGCAGTGTTGGGTGAGAGATGGAGATCCATTGTGTAGTATCTCCCTGCCTTCGTCATGAATAGTAGCTTTCAGAGGCAAGAGGGACTGAGACGAAAGGCAAAGCACTCACAATAGCTTTAAGTTTTATGGCGTTCCTGTCGCCGGCAGCAGATTTTTGGCATGCGACCAAGTGCAACATACACACAGCTGCACAGCTTGCTTTCCCCAGCTGAACTCTCTCTCCCTCACACACAAACTCTTATCTCTCTCTCAGTCTCAGCCACAAGCACGCGTCTTCTTCTGCAGCCCTTTGCCCCACCATTCATTCCTTCCCTGCATCCATTTCCAGCAAACTCCGCTCGGCTTGCACTAAGCTTTCTTTTGTGCAGTTTTTTTTTTTGACAACAATGCTGTTTGTTTTCCGAGGGGCAGAACAGAGAGACGCTGCCTGGCAGCCTCTCTGCCTAGGTCGCCCGTGTCTCCTGCATGTCACCCTCTGTGCGTCTGCAGTGACGTCTGAAGGGCATTATCTGCCATAGGCGTCTGTTTGTTTTGGGCTGCTCTGGGCTTGATAATGGCCCATTACTGGAGAACCAGAGGATCATAGGCACCTCAGTGGAAACTGCAGAGACCTTGCTAATCTGGATGATACCCAGCTGGCATTCATTTTAGTTATACTTAGCTACTGTAGGAGTAGTTTTTAGCTGAAACCCGCTCCACTGCAGCCAGCAGCAACACAGACCTGTTGGCTATTTTTAGTGCATATTCTAGCTGCTAATGATTTCACTGAGGCGCTGGCTGCCCTTTGTGTATGTTTTTGTGTAAAAGCCAGGAGTTGTGTCTGAATACATGTTGAGAATCAACATATTATTTGACGAAAGTGGCTCATTACCTCCAGACCTTCCCTTGGAAGGAATGCAAAGAATTCAGTTGACAGTTAAATAAATGGAAAGAAGAAATATCTCAGTCATTGTTGTCACCCTTTGCTCTCATTTCAGTCTTTCTTTGTGCCTCTTGCAATTTCTCCTCGTCGTACCTTTCTTCGTCTCTTGCATGTTAGAGGTGTGAATTAGCCCTTTGTGGTGTTTGTTGGCATTTTAGCTGGATTCCTCTGAGTCATTTGGTCCATGCTTCACTACCTGCGTTACACTGTTAATTGGACTGTTGATATAAAAAAAATGATGAAATCCCAACACTGTCTTAGTTATTAGTACTTTGTTTATAATGTAATGCATTGTTTAATTTGAGGGGAATTGTATGCTTTTTTGGAAGGCAGACATGAAATGAGGGGAGAGAGAGATGGTCACCTGCTGTACTCAAATGGGAGACGCATTTGCAGTTATGGGTCTTCGCCCATAACTGCAAATGCCTAGACCTCCACAACACCCGAAATGTAATGCATTGTGCTATTAAACCTGCACAAATATTTAGCAATGGTTTAGGAAGAAAGATAGCATTTATATTTTTGAAGCTCACGGTGTTCAGTGTTATATTCTGGTGTTCCCAAGCCGACCCCCCTCCACACATGCTGCAGGTATCCATTAGACCTTCACTTACCTACACTACACTTACACAACATCCCCCATAACATTTAAACCACACTGCACCCACATTTAGGATTACACAACTGATCATTTGCAATCTCAACAATCGGCCAACAGGGTGACCGACCCTGCCAGCTTAAAATATCTTACTCAGAAGTTCAGGAGACATATTTTACCACCCGGATCACTCATGTGTAGAGAGAGGTGAAGTAAGTCAAGGACAGACTTTTGGCCGTTGTTTTAATGATGTTAAAAGGAACCCATACTTTCTCTGCAAGATCAAGTGACCGTCCATGTGCATTCATCCATAGATTAAACTAATTATTAGTTCGGGAAAAGGATAAAAGGACAGCCGTTAAGTTTTTTAAGAGTGCATAAGTCTCTGCTGCACCATTACTCCGAAAGTCTAAATTAGGCAACATTAGTCATGTAGATGAGTGTGTGAATTGTGCTCTGTGTAGAGCAGAGCCTAATCAGAGGTTGCCCGGCTAGAGATTGTCTTTTTTTACCAAGTGAATTCTCTCTTCTGCTTCATCCTTTCATAGCAAAGTGTTACTTGTCCCTTCTGTTATCACAGTTATCTGTCATTATGTCGTGCAGTCAGAGTCCCTGACACACATACTGCTCCTCTTCAATAATAGTCATGTTCACCCAGTCCTGTTCTAAATAGCATCATGTTTAGGGACACTGATTAGCTTACTTTGGGTGCTATCTCCTGGATGTGCTTACCCTATCTAACTTGAGATGCAGTTGTTTTTCTTTTGTAGCTTTTGCTTGTGCTTTTGAATTAAGTTCATAATAAACTGGGTTGACTTGTAATTCCTGCATTACAATTTGTCAGCCATCTAGTCTGTGCTTGAAACAAGGAATCATTCATAGTTTATTTGGACAGGAATGAGCCTCAAGTAATTGCACATGAATTTAGGATTTAGAAATCCAGCAGAAATGAGTCCAGTCTAGTCTTCTGTCTAGACACTGTGTGACTGTGTTACAGTATGCTTGATTGTTTTTTTCAATCTGTCAAGCCACAGAATTTAAAGCACCGTGCACTGTGTGTTTGCCAGATTCTGAGAACTTGCTGTACTGTATGGGGGTTGAAGTTTAACTGAAAGGTTTTCATGTTGATACAGAAAAAACACAGTTATGTTATTTTGTAGCTCCACATGTTTAATCTACACAACTTTCCATTAACCTTTGCACAGTCCAGCAGCTTTTCCTGGAAACGTCTGCTTACACAGGAAAAATGGATACCCTTCAGCCAATCACAATCCAGCAGTCTTGCAGACCGGCATACAGAACAGTGAATTTCCCAGTATTCCCTTTGTACTGAGAGTGCTGCCAGTGGCCTGGGCGGGGGCCGTAAATGTCACTTATCTCAGTGGCCATACCTGCAGCTCTGGGGTGGTGCTGCAGCTCTGTGACTCTTAGTAGTCTCTTATAGTTCCCTTTAAAGCACACAGTCTGGTTTTATGTTTCTCTCAGCTGTATGTTCTTTACTGTGGGCTGTACTTGCGGCTGAGAAACCTAATGCTCTTTTTTTTCATTATTGATGTGGATTTTTTTGATGAATTGATTTCAATTTCAAAGTCTTCAAATGTTTTCTTTTGTCCAACCATCATCACCAAATCCCCAAGATATTTAGTTTACAATGACAGAAAAACAGAGAAGAGCAGCACATTTTTCGATCAAAATATTTGATTTTGTTAATTGATTAAACAAATAGTTGTTTCAGCTCCACTTTAAACTGTGCAAACTAAACTGGAGAGAGCAGAGATATAAAGTGTCAGAGAATAAAGTGCATTTGCAACGGTTCTTAGCTTGTTACATTATGCCAATCAGGGCTTTTAGGGTATGAGGTCTAGCAAATATCGAGTAGTTGTTGTTTTTTAATAATTAGGGCTGTTTCCTAGAGTTTGTGTTGCAGATGACTTGTGATGCACGGCCCTCTAGTCTCTATTATTTTCTGTTTTAACCTGGTAAACAAAATCACCATGGTGTTTTCAGTGTCAACTGCATGACAGAAACCAGGGCAGCCACTCTCCTTACAAGTCCTTTCTCTTTTCTGGTGGGAAAGTTGTGATGTCACCCCGGCAGTTCTTACAGTATGAACAAGTGCGAGCCCACACCATCTCCTCCCTGCCTCACCCTTTCTCTTTCACAGACCAACACACTCAGCAGGCAGAGTCTCTCCCTCTGGCACATAAACACAATCCTACTTTACTCAGCAGCAGGACTGATGACTGAGCATTATTGAGTTTGATAAGCACGGTAACCAAGTGGGAACAGGCCAGTGTTTATAGTAAAGCAGGAGGGGACTGCACAGTGGCACTGATCTGATCTGATCTGCAACAGACTCCAGTGTGGGGTTATGTTTAAGGTGTAGCAAGATACGGTTTTTCATTCAGCTAGAAAACTGCTGACTGGCAGCAGAGAGTATGAGAAGGTTACTTTTAGCTTCGCCTGCAGACTAGGAAACTCCAACTTGCAGAGAGAGACAGACAGAGAGTGCAGGGGGGAGGGTTGTACATGAGAGGAATGACAGAGGTGTGTGTGTGTGTGCGAGTGCACAAGGGAGAACAACCAATATACTGACTTGTGGCTGGGGCCCAAGTCTTTGAACTCTCTTTTTGTTCAAACCACCAGACATCTGTCTACTCTACAAATATCGTCTTTCCACAACTCGCTGTTCTTCACTTCTCAGCTGGTGATATAAAGTCAGACAGACGCCTGGCAGTAGATATTGAAGGGAGTTTTTAACATGATCACCATCAGTGTTACTGGCAATACAATGTCAACTTTTGGTTCTTGTGCACGATCATTTATATCTGCAGCATGTGCATGAAGGCCAGCCTTGTATAATGTTAGTTTAGCATATTAGCATGTTGACACTTTTTAATTAGCACTAAACACAAAGGACAGCTGAGGCTGATGGGAATGTCACTAGTTTTTCAGGTATTTGGTATAGATAAAACACCAGGGGGATATCCATAGTTTTAAAAAGTCATCCGCTGGGGAACATAAATATCTCTACCAAATTTCACGGCTGTCCATCCAACATTTGTTGAACAATTTCAGGCAGAACCAAAGTGCTGGACTGACCTGCTGACACTGCTAGTGTGGCTACAAAACATTTTGACTACAACAGTTAGAAACGTAACAGGAACTTAGTACCCAGTGTAGATTGTTCTGTTCTCCATCCATCCTCTCTTTGTTAACAGAGTAGTTCACAGCAAAATGAATAATCAGTTACTGTCTTCTCACTTCTGTGTGATAAACGTCAGTGATGTTTTTCAGAGCGTTAATGACATGGTGAGTTCAGGCAGGAAAAGGTTTCTTTGGCCTGCCTGCAAGTGGACGTTCAAGTGTTGTTGTTTTTAATGTTTACATGTTTTTTCTTATCCATTTCAAATCTGAGTCCCAACAGGAGGTAGAACAACCAATCAGCTTGCTCGACACGCAGGTTACCATGACACGTTTTTGAGATTCGGAAGGTGTGTGCATCTGCACCTCTGCGACCTACAGTTACCCATAATGCCTTTCTCTATGTAGGCCTGCAGGCACATTTAAGTGTTTGTCTTCACAGAAGCATAATTCTACATTTGTTTCACCCCGAGTTAATGATGCCAGCTGTTAAATCTGCAGCAAAATACTCTACAATGGCTATTATCATTTTTCCCCAAATAGTGCACTATGGGTGCTAACTGTGTTTTTATAGGTCTACAAACCACAAAGGAGAGGGTAGAAAATGAGTGACTTGTCATTTTAGGTGAACTAAATGAAAGGCTTTGGAAGCTGAAAAAGCATGATCTTTGCCTACCTCTCATCAGCTCATGTCAATTCTTAAGTGCAGCTGGCAATACTTCAGCCTTAAAGCAGTTTATTTCCAGTGGTGTTTCTTTATTACAAAAGCTACTCCATTTTGAAAAGCCACAGATACTCACTGAAGGGACCACACATACTGTAGAGTTGACAGGACTGACTCTTCTTTTAGTCTTTAATGGGGGTCGTTTGTGTTCGTCAGCATCAAATTTAAGAGTTTTCTTTGGGTCTGAGCTGTAGTATAGTAGCACTGTAACACACACACACACACACACACACACACACACACACACACACACAGTTTTTCATCTCTGAGTGTTGGTGTTAACGGCACTGAGTCATAATGGATCCCTGTTCTTGGCACTTTGAACACCGTACTAATGAATCGCATGTGTGTGGGTGGATTTGTGTGTATAAGGTAGAGCGGGGGGGGGTGGGGGGCTGCACTGGTCTGTGCACTAGGTGGTCCTGGCTGCTCTGTGTGTGTGTGTTGTGATAGGGTGGGCTGTGAAGGGGGGTGGTCTTTTTCTGTTCCTTGGAGGTAACTTTTTTGCAAGACTCCTATATGTACATGGTGGTGCTTAATGCCAAACACTCACGCTCACACAAAGCCGTGCCCTCCCGTAGAGTTTCAGTCAGACCGGTGCTGCTGGTACTGGCTGGCATCACATCACAGGAGCTGCACAGTTTGATAGAGGTGACTCGGTTTGGATGGTTTGCCTGTAAAAATCACTTCTGAGTGCTGGTGGGATTTAAGTGCCTCTTCCTGCCTAGTCTTCTGATTTACCTGCTTCTTCCTTCTACTCCACGTGCTGGTTCAACTGATATTTTGGCGCCAGAGCGTGGTAGACGATTAATTCTGTCTTTACCTCGTCTTAAATTACAGCTGTGGAGGTCTCTTTTTTTCCCCACAGCATGTCACGCTCTGTCACGTCAGAAGTGGAGTCAGCCAAAGGAGTCAGAGGGATAGCTGGTCTTAATTAGTAAAGAAGCACATAACACAACAGTCCTTAGGAGAAAAAAAAGTACAAAAATTCTCCAGGGAAAAGTAAAGGGAAAAGCTTGTTAATCAACATTAACAACATTAATTAACAAAGCTGCATCACTTTGATTTTAATGTGATCAATGAAAAAAAGTAAATTAGTTAACTATCTAAGGATCCCTTCAGTATAAGTTAATTTACAATTTAGGTATTTCTACTGAAATGTGTCCATTTTGACTTTTTTTGCTACTGTAGGCCGGCTCTTCGCGTCAAGTGACTCCCATCTCTCAGCTTGTAGCGAGTCTTTTTTGCAGAAAATGTATTGCTGTTTACACTGTCAGCTGAGATAGCAGTGTTATGGATTCTTTCCTCTTTAGTTTCTTCACTTCACTGCAGTCCTGCCGTGTGAAGGCTGTTTGTCTCTTTATTCATCAGCAGCTTCTGCACTGTGTTTGCATATTGCACTATTTCTTAGAAAGTCTAGTTTGCTTGCTGGCACCAGGAAGTCCCTGGCAGCAGTAAGTTATCTGGTCAGAAAAGTGTTTGAAGCGGAGTACAAAGTAGTTGGTGACCAGTGCCCCAGTTGAAGGATTGGCACAAAAGCTTTGTTGTACTGATTACAAGTCAGCCAGGAAAGTTCAGAGTTCATTACTGTTACAAATGACTGACCTTGTCACTGATGTGATTACCATCAGGAATCTATCTTTTGAGTCTGAAAGTAGTCAGCTTGGATTCACATCACTTCCAATAGAGACTATCTTTAAGTCCAGATGTACATTTTTTATGGTTAAAAAATGTTTAAACAACATCATAAAGTACTCTTGCAGTATAATAAAAAAAGTCATCTTCTAGTACTGCACCACATCATTTAAAACTGTGTTGTCAGAGAAGTAAACATGACACTCAGCCTGCATTCGTTCCATCTAAAGACCTCCATCAGGCTATAGAAATAAATGCCTTCACTCATCATGTATGGATAAAAGGATTTTTTTTTTTGCCCTCTTCACCTGAGGTCCCTCGCCTTTATGACTAAGCTGAGAATGTTTCCTTAGGAAGATTGCCCACTTTTACATTGCAATGCAACCCTTTCATGTCTCACTTTCATGTTATCACTAACATTTTAACTCTTTGAGTCACCTCTGGCTGTGTTTCCTTTGGAGTGATTATTTATCTTTAGATCGAAATAAAACTCTCTAATCAGGCACCCCCTAGCAGGAGTCAGAAAATGGAGATTTTCCTTCCCTTCCCTTTTCCGTTTTTTGTCTTTATTCCTCCCTAATTGTTCTTGAAACAAATGAAGAGCAGTGCGATCCAGCTGCAGCACCAGAAGCTGTCTGGAGATACTACATCCTGCAGGTCGTACTGTGTGCAGACAGGGTTCAACAAAACAAACATAGAGTCGGATATGTGCTTTGCTATAAAAAGTGAATGCATGTTACTCTCAACTGTCGCATTTACTGCACCTTAGGGTGTTATCCTTTTTATTTCCGGTTACTGTGACTGAGGCCTGATTACACAACACTGTACACTTAAAATTGAATCAGGTATTTTGAGCATGTATGCACCAAAATATTGAATGTTTAAAAGTCCAGGAAACATTATGAGAATATATGGAACAAAAAGGGGATAAATTGCAAAGGCATCTAACATATTTAATTTTCATTTTTTTCAAGTAATAAACCTTGAGCCTGATGATGTTTTTCTCTTGTGAATTTCACAACTAACTTCTGAGAAACTGTACTTGAAGCTTCCTGTTCCCTACTGAGAAAGAGAGGTTTTGATGAAAGCGAGGCGTGTCAAAAGAAGACGTGTGTGTTGCAAAAATGTTAAAGGAAATTCCTGTGTTTTTGTATGAGAAACACAGACAAATGGCAGTAAAAGGAAGTAAGAGCGAAGGGGAGAGACGCTGGAGCCGGAGCTCCCACATGGTCTGTAGGATGTGTCCTTGCTTGTTCCCATCCAGTCTGTAAATGATTAGCAGGAAGCGGAATCACGACTCCGACCGACTGCAGCGCTCTAACACTTCACTCCCACAAATCAACCTCTCAGTCAGTTTTCAATACTGAAATCTTTACATTTCTGTAGCTTTTTGTTTGAATATAGATAGCCTGCAGTCTCAGATTTTCAGTCATTGTTGTAGTTAAGCACCTATCAGCCGAGCTCTTAGTGTACACACTGAAACAATGTGGCATTATTGTGTCATGTGTGGCAGCGCTAACTAAAGGCTTGCTAAAAGGACAAAAAGACAGAAAAATCAAAATGTACTGGAGTTTTTCACCACTTCTTTGCACAAAAGAATTGCATATGCATGAGTGTGCCTCAGCTTTGTGTGTAGTTGATGAAAATGCCTTGTTGGTGAGGTCACTTTTGGGAACAACCCTGCAGAGGAAGAGGAAGTATGGATGAGGAGTCGTTATTAAATCAACACACTCACCTGCAGTACATGTAGTTAAATCACTTACTGACTGAATATTAATATAATGCTCTTCCCTGCACAGACTGTGGTACTGGCCCATGCTCCTGTATTTTACTGCTTGTTCATTCTGTTGATACACAATGTTTTTTGCAAGTCATCATCACACCCAAGTTCTTTGTGTAATCTGAAACAGCTGTGGGCTTTTCCTGCTTTGAATTGTTTTTAAAGCATATATCTGAATATATTTTCATCATTCTTAATTTGTGTTTAAGCCTCATTACATCTTTGCTGAACATGCAAAACCTACTGTATACCTATGTCTTATTCTCTAGAGTGTTATTCAAGCGTTTCTTTGTTGTTCTTCATTACAGTGTTGTATTGCCCAGGATGTCTTCGAAGGCTCACAGTTCTAACAATATCGCCCATGCCCGGCGGACGGTGCAGCAGCTGAGAATAGAGGCGAGCATTGAGAGGATAAAGGTACAGTGCAACAATAAACCATACAGTGCATCCACTTCAAATGCATCTTAACTGTCTGCACTTGACATTGTGGTACTAAATCCAACATATTATCGGTTTTGTGTGATGCATCTGCCAGCATGATTTCATTGGCCCATCTGTGCTCTCTATAATCAGTTACTCCCTGACATCTGATCCTGTTCCAGCTTATTTCAAACACGCCGCTGCTCAACCACTTCTTAAAAAAAACACTCTGGACCTTTTTTTTGCCCCAGAACTACAGGCTATTTGTAAGTCACCTTTTATAGCTAAAGTCTTACAAAAAGCAACCACGCTAAGCAGCTTTCAGCTGTCTTAGATGAGCACAACATTTTAGACAAGTTTCAGTCTGGTTTCCGTCGGTTACATTCAACAGAAACAGCTCTTCTTAAAGTCTCAAATAATCTGTTAATTCAGTGTAATCCAGGAGAATGTTCTGTATTGGTACTATTAGATATCAGTGCTGCTTTTGACACTGTGGACCACTGTATATTGAAACTGTTATACTAACATTGCCTCCATTCTATAAAAGATTGGATGGTAGACAATTGTCTTCAGCTAAATACTGATAAAACAAAAGATCTTATTTCTGCCCCAGATGGCGTTGTCCTGAAGGTGATGTAATGTAAAGGCTGTTTTATCCTCTTCTGTTAAACCTACCCTCCGTAACCTGGGCGTTTGTATGGGCCAGGCATTGAGGCTTGACCAGCATGTAAATTGTTTGGTTTGATTCCTGCCTTTACCAGCTGAGAAAACCAGCTGCTAAACTCAGGCCCTTTATGTCCATAGCTGAGATGGAGATTATACATGCATTTATTTCCTCCCTTCTTGATTACTGTAATTCCCTTTTACCTGTCTCAGCAAAACATCCCTGAACCGTTTACAAGTAGTCCAAAATGCTGCTGCCAAACTAGTGAGCAGGTCTCAATGTAACACCTGATGTATTTACATTGGCTGTCCATCGAATCCAGAATCCAGTTCAAGATTCTTGTAATCATGTTCAAAGCATGCAGACACCTGCCTACATTAAAGAGCTACTGCAGCCATACAATACCAGAAGGAATCTGAGGTCTTCTCTAGAAAGGTTATATTTGAATAAACGTATTATTATTATTATTATTATTATTATTATTATTATTAATTAATTAATTAATTAATATTCAACTTTTTAAGAAATCAATTAATTTGTGTTTTTACAGAATAACATATCACTGAGAAAATATGGATAAGGATTTCTTCAAAAGAATCAAAACATATTGGTTGCTCCAGCTCTGACTGTACATGTGACTAATCATGTGATCACTTGAGAGCTGCTCTTAAAAGTTACTTCTCACTTCTTTATAACTAAAGTTGGTTCTTTGGAATACTAATTGTTTGAAGTTTGATAAATACAGGCCCTGTTCACTGATTGTTTGCCAGTAAACTAATTCCCTGTGTCTTTGTCTTCCATTGTTTCTGTAGGTATCCAAGGCCTCTGCAGACCTTATGAACTACTGCAATGAACATGCCAGAAACGACCCTCTTCTTATGGGCATCCCCACTTCCGACAATCCCTTCAAGGACAAAAAACCCTGCACTATATTGTAGTAGATGCCACTTAGCCTTTATGTGTTTTTTCGTTTTGCTTATTAATGTTGCTGTATTCTTTTTGTTGGGAGGAGTGAGAGGGGTGGGCTGCAATCGTATCATTACCATGTGTTCACCTGTTCTGTCAACAATTCCGCAATTCAACCACCATTTTTTTTTTTCAAAAACAGGAATTCGTAATGAGCAATGAAAGCCCCACTAGCCGGTACTATTCACTGAAAGAGAATAAACACTGAAAAGATATTGACCCTGGCAGTGCCACTGTTTAGTTTGAACTCTGACCACTAACAAGACTTTGGCTGCATGAGTTGTGACGGCATCAGGTACATAATGTTGCTTAAATAATAATCAACAGCAGATCTAATTTTCAGAGTATTGTAACAATATTGGCACTCCTCAGTGATGGATTGGATCCTTCCTCCATTGGGCTGTGACTGTTATTGTCTCTCTGGTTTGCCTTAAGTGGATTCATGCAGCCAAAGTTTCCCCTCTGTCCTATAAAAGCGTATTGATACGATGGATATTAATGGCTCTTATCATGTGGCTTCAGACGTCATTAACACCAGTATTTTACAGATTTTGTGCAGTAAATCACTGAATTTGGGGGGTCAGGGTCAAATGTTACCATGATGTATTTTTGATTGGGGCAGTAATGCCACAGTATCTGGTGTGAAATTCAGATAATCGAAATATTCTGCAACCCGTGGAAGCTGCAGCAGCTCTGACTGGTCCACAACAATCCACATGCCATTTAATCCATCGTTTTTTTGTCTGGTATTTGCAGTATGGTTACCACGATACAGTGTTGTCTTCAGCTGATTTAGTGAACCATCATGTTGAGGATCATCTTTGTTCAGATTCAAGGAAAATGCTTTATCACATTAATGCAGTGCAGAAATGTTTTTTTCTTTTTTTTTTTTTTTTACTGAAAGTGTCAGCTGACATTGTGCGTAGAGCAACACTGTGTAATCACGAAGCTGGGACCAAGCCAAACCAATGATACTACATTTCAAAACATCTAAATATGCGTCTGAATTAGACCATTTTTAGCCGGTCCTTTTGAAAACGCTCTGTGGTACGCTATTTTTAGGACGCTGGCGTCACGAAGCCCGCCAGCAAATGTTACGCAACACTGTGAGCCACGCCTACTTGCTCATCACAACAAGTGTGTTAGTCGAGCGAATGTGCACATCATTCGTCGTCTTCAAGTGTTTTTGGTACAGGTGTAAATGGTAGTGTGCATTGATGATAAAACCACTCTCCCAAGACTGCTTTTTTCATGTTTTTCAATTAAACTATAACATTTGTGTCGGTGGGGGTCTTCAGTCTAATGTGTCCTTCATGTTGTGATTTCCTGGGGGAACATATCTGCTATGGTGAATTTAACAAAAAAAGCAGAATCGATAGCATAAATTACATTTTTCTTACACTCTAAAGCCTTATGTTTGCCTTGTATCATGAAGAACTCTTAATGGGAGTACTTTCTTTAAAAAAAATTATGTTTCTATCAAATGTTTTTATGTGTGGGATGAAAGTGATTTGTAACAATATTGTGCCATCTGTTCTCGTCTACATGTCACTTGCAGAACATGTTAAATTGTGTTTCACTTACCTGGTGCTCCGCTTTTCAGCAGTTTTGGTATTGTTGCCTTCTCCAAAGGGTACTTTCAGGTCTTCAAATCAGCAAGATCTGGTGTTATTATCCAGTTGTATTTTTTATGATTGTCTCTAACAGTTGGTTCTTCTTACTTGCAATAAATCATTCCTGTATGCCTCTGAAGGAAAAGTTCAGATAACCACTGCCATGTCATGATTTCTGTCCATTCAGTGATTCCGTAACGGCCTTATTTTACCATTGATGGATTCATTTAACTGTCAAAATCTGCATTTTGATAAATGTCTTTATTAATATACCAACCTTTGTATGAAGACTTAACTAAAATTAATAAAGTGAAGCATTCCTACAGTACAATACTGTACTGATATCTCAATAAAGATGTGTTTATTGATGTGCTGCACAGTCGGAACTTGCGATGACCACCGCTGTCTTGATACCACCTCAGATTTACAGTATTTAATATAGAAACCTGATTTTGGTCTTTCTGTTGTTCAGATGGAGCCTTGCCAGCGAGATCTGCCCACAGTGTATCTGGGGCCATTTCCTCTCATTAGTCGTTTATTTATATCTCACCCGGGATAGGAGAGACCTCGGGCCTCTCACCATGGCTGTCAGAGGACCAGAGAACACAAGAGGGCTAAATATAGAAAGTACCAAACCCTGATTTCCGCTCTTGGAGAGTTGAGTAACTATTTTGGGTTTCACGTCTGCTTAGCCTGAGAGTCTGTTTTCATTCCCTGTTGGTGGCCACCCGGGTCTCTCTGACCTTGTTTCTGGCCAGCTGCTGCACAAACAGCTTGTTTAATTTTCCCCTACACAATCGGAAGATCAGACAGGAATAACACTCACTGTCACCTATTGTAACAACTGCAATAAACACTGAATTGGACATGACAGCTCTCACACCTAATAATGCCCAATGATGAAATAACATTGCCACCTATTATTTATTGTCTTTCATTGTGGCTGCAAACCAGGTGCATTAGCATTGTGTAGACTGAACACCTTCCTTGAACGCCAAAGACAGCACACACACTGAAATAGACAATAATGCATGCTTTTTAACTGAAAAGAACTCGAATATGACACAGACTGCCTGGATATTCTCTGTAAGCATGAATGCCCCTGAAGGCCTGAAGCATGTCCCACACCAGAGCACAGCCTCTGCAGTAATCCCAGTTTGTCATTGTGCAGCAATGTGAGATTCGCAGGGGGGCATATTGCCAGCGGCTGGCCGGCCGGTTCACTGACCATGTGCCTCACTGTGAAAATCTGTCCTGGCAGTTACAGTGTCAGTGTGTTGGAATGTGCTGATGTGGGGGAGAGGAGGGGGAGGGAGGGAGGACAGGAGGGTGGAGGCTGACAGAGCGGACTGCAGTGGCACCTCTGTTCCCCAGGTTTGCTCAGCTGCGTGTGGAAACACATTGGAGCCCATTTTAACTTTTTTGGCCTTTTGAGGCTAACACTCCCATAGATTCCAAGTGCCATATTTAATTTATATTATCCACCCAGAATCAGTAGGGGAAAGTACATTTACTCAAGTATTGCACTGAAGTACAATTTTGAGGCACTTTAATGGAGTATTTCCCATTTATGCTACTTTATTCTACTATTCAACATTTCCGTGGCAAATACTTTTAACTGCATTTATTCGAAGGCCATAGATACTACTTTGGTTTTACATCAAAACATACGATCAACTTATTAGACATGATGCATTTATATATATATATATTAAAGGCCCTGCATACCCACCTAGGTGTAGCTGATTATGCTTTGAATGTGCTGATTAGACGTATTAAGGATAGAGTTGTGCAAAGCTATGCTGGGATTTAAGTGAGGTCACCATGTGCTAAGTATACATTTGAAATGTGTCCCACAAAAAAACTCCTATAAAGGATGAAATATAGAATATTGACTTCTGATTTAACACTCTGAAAGGGGTCACTTTGCATCGTGAGTACTTTCATTTTATACTTTACTGGCATTTGGCTAATACTTATGTACTTTTACTTTGACATTTACTTTTAGTATTTTTACATTGTCATACTGCTACCGATACTTACATAAAGATCTGGATACTTCCTCAACCAATGCCCATAAATGAGCTTCTTGCAGCCATGATTTGCATGTGGATTATATTTCTACAATAAAGTCCGGCTCAGTTTTGATTCGAGAATTTAATTAGTGAATATTTAGATTTTACTTGATTGTGGGGACATTTTCTGATTGACATCTTAAGGCTGAACTGAAATGACAACCTGATTTAGGTGGAATATCTCAAACAATAAATTTGCAATCTATAATTAATGGACCAACTCAACCCTAACCCTAACCTGACGGCATCAGTAAAAAGTTTGATGTTTTGGTTTGCAACTTAGTAAGAGAACTAGAGACTTGTTGTTGAATATCAAAATTGTTACACACAGTATAACTTCTATTCTGTGGTGGATTTACCCTTTATTCTGCAATACTGTTATCTTAACCTGACATTTACCTTTTCCCTCACACCAAGCTTAGTGCATTGATTTCTGTATGGTCTTAATCTTTGGCACAATGAGTATGAGTATAATACAGTTCTATACACAATACACCATTGAGTCAGGCTATACAATATGTACCCCATATAGCATTATATAGGATAATTCAGAGTTCACCATGACTTATCAGATCCTCAATTCTGCTCTATTTTAGCAACACAAAGATAATCTCTACTTGAACTTTGACCCACAATACAGCACCGCCAGCAGGCACTAATGAGCGTATGCAAACCTTTTTTGGATTGGCTTCACTGGAAGGCCAAGTGGCTTTGTAACACTTACATCAGCCCGTCCACTGCTCCGATCTTAAAATAACCTTTTCCCTTCGATCACAACAATGCCACATTACATCAGTCAGCGTCACACCCTGCAGTCACACGCCAGACAACCTTTCACACAGTGCCACCTGAAACCACAGGGACTGAGAACCTTTTTTGGGGGCATGGGAAGACTTCAGGTGCCAGTCATTAGCTGTTTCAAGAGCATTTTTACATCATATCATTATGAATCAGTGTTTATTTGAACCACTGTGCATCCTTATATAGACCACATACAGTACACCTAATAAACCTGATTATGTGTAATATCCTGTATTGCATTTAAAGATATTACACATTGCAAATTAAGTTCACTTCTCATTATTAATGTCTGCAGTGGGGGCTTCTTGGTAATGTAGTGAGGAGACCAACTTGCTCCAGTGTCACTGAGTGACATGCTGAATCTTTACCAGGTCCTGGGGTGCAGCTCTGTAGCCAGCATTTGATGTGACCAACCGTTCCTTCCATCCATTTTTTGTTCTTGCTTAACCTGCTGACAACCAAGCAAACTACATTAAATAAGGATAGGGGCATGGTAAAAATAAATGGTGCTATATTGTTTCACCACTTACTGATGTTATCTGCCAGATTTTGTAAAGCATTTAATTTAGCACTATTAAACAATGTCACATGATCTCTCTCACAAGCTGTTCTGGGTTGTGCAACTCAAGGACGGCCTCTGCCTTTATCTCTTCTCGTGATCATGACTCTGCCCTTTCAGAGGGGATTGCCTGCCTTACACCAACCCAGTGACATCACCAAGTCCACCTAAGGCAAAGAGATGGGGAGTGGAAGGAGCCGTTCAGACCAGCTTGCATAAGAGATTGCATGCCAACGCCTCCTTTACAAAATTTTCCGAGCAGTTCCAGTCATGTGCTCTGCAGCAAGCCACGCCACATATTCTGGTCCTGAGGTTAGAGGCAGCCAGCAACACAACTAGCCTGAGAACACCTGATGTAACCTCGCTGTCTCAATGGTACACATGCAACCCCTAAATAAGGAAATAAGGTCTTATGTGTCCACGTTCCCTCTTTAACTGTGCAGCCTGCGTGCAGTTGTCACATGCTCTAGGTTGTCACATGACCCTAGGAAGTCACTTGGTGAAAATGCAAACTAAACTGTCCAGCAAATCACCGAGAATCGGTGAAAAGAGAACCTTTTGGATGAATGAACATGGTCCTGCTGACCGAGGCAGAAGCCTGTGCAGAGAGAGCGCTGAGGATTATTGTTCTCTTCAGCTCAGAGATGGCACTGAGGCCACAGAGGCCAACATGACCCCTGTGATCCGCACGTGACTCCTCTTTAAAACTGCAACTGCTAAAGGTCAGAATTCAGCTCGGCGTTGCTAAAATTTCCAGAAATAAAAAAAAAGAAAAAAAAGGTGCAGTTCTGGCTCCGAAAATACTTTTTATTGACAGCAATACATATGTATTCAGATTTTGCAAATAGTTAAGGTAAAAAATGAAACATAAATACACTTAAATATCATTAGAAATAACTTAAATTGTAACAAATGAATTATTTTACTTGTGGCAAAAAACCAGCTGGCATAGGAAACACCAAATACACAGAATGTCTTCACTGGATGTGTAGCCCTTCCCTTTTTAAATTATGACAATAGCAACGTCAACATTAACAATTTAAATCAAATAAGTGAAATTGCAAAAGGTCCAGTGTTTCAACAAGTGCTTAGTTTCTGCAGAGAGAAGCCAAGGCCTTGGTCCACTCAACAGCTCCATTTTCTGGTTTCTCCCCACTTTTCTGACTCGTCACAGAGGCTTTACCAAACATACATGATATAATCCTTCTGTACAGTGTCCGGCTTCACATTAAAAAGCACACGCATGCTTCTTTTTAATTTCCACCTCATGACGATACAAGTGCCTCGCCGTCCCATCTTGGTTGCCAAGGCTGACAGACGCACCTCCAAACAGTCCTGTCCAAAGTGGAAATCCATCCCCCGGCTCTTATGTTTTCTTTTAAATACACCCCATGTAGACAGCGGGTCTTTTTTTTTCGCCTCCAATTTTTTTCTTTCCCCATCAGCAGTGCTTTGGAATTTGATCTCTGGGTGGCAATGTGTCCATCAGGGTTCACACCACTCGTCCTGTGCAGATAACAGTCCTTTCACGGGTTATTTCTCGGCTAAAAGTTCATCGCTCAGGCAGGTTGATGATGGGCACCCACTGGTCCATACAGCGGCTCTCTCTGCAGAATCGGTTCACTTTGCTCAACGCAGGGTCTTTCCGTGATGTAGAAAGTGGGCTCTGAAAATATAAAGAGGATAAATCATATAAATGCACATACATCCATTTATATGGTCTACAGTGTGCTTACATTACAAACAGTCCCTGTGTGTGGGCAAACACGAGGTATTTTCCCTCTGCTGAAATTCCTAAGAAGTCATACAGTTTGAGGGAGGAGTCTTACACAGTTGCACAAGAACAAGTACTGGCAAGTTCTTCGTTCAAGAGGAGTTTCACTCACGTGCACATGTCTCAACCTCTTGTCTAAAGTCACAACCTCACAAGACTCAGGACGGAGTGAAACATGTGGATCGATGAGAAAAAAAAGAGACTTACAGTGACCAGGACGCAGTGGAGGTCCATAGGTTCACCCCCACTCTGTTTTCCACCTCCTCCGCCCAGTATTTCTGCCAGGCGCTGGGTGTTGTTGACTCTCAGGATGTTGATGTCATTCTCACAGCAGAAGGCCTGAATGAGGGTGAAGTGGATCTGCAGGGCCACATCTTTCACATCTTCATCATCAGTGGCCAAGATGCACAGCACCACATTATCAGGGTCTCTGAAGGGGGGAGGGAAGAAAAGAAAAGAAAAGACATGCTCTTAGTCTATTTACACTGCAACAAAGCACAGTCCAGTCCATGAGCCGTGTGAACCATGTGTACTGGAGGACGTGTGAGGGGGCGTCCAGCGACATAACCTCGTACTTACACATTGAGGGACTTGGCGGCCTCGTAGACTCCCACGGTGATGCCGCCCTGTGGCAACGCGCTGGTGAGGACTTCTTCCAAAGCTTTCGCCACTGAATCCATTCTGCAACACAGAGACACACGATATGAGTCGGACATCGAGGCGGAAACTTCGCGTCCCCCCCCCCCCCCCCTCCACGGCCGTTAGCCCGGCCGCTAGCTGGCGTGAAGCCGGCCGGGGTCCGAGCCGCGGCGGACAGAAAACCTCCGTGACAGCCGCGGCGAAGCGACACGGCGCGTTTGGGACGGACGCGTCGGTCCCTGTGCCGGGTCCCGGTCCCCTGTGGGCGACGTGCAGCGCGGTGACAGCGACGGCGTCTCGACTGGAGGACAGTTAGCCGGGGACAGACCCCGGGGCTTCAGCTCGGACGTCTGTCTCCGGCTCTGGACGTGCCGCGAGTCAGTTGGGATCAAAAAATAATAATAATAATAAGTCGGAAAGTACTTTAGTCGTGCGTTCAGTCTCTTAATGCATGTGATGTTGCTGCACGCGAGCAACCGCGACATCGCCGGCGACGTTAAACACGCATCGAAGTGTCGCAAATCCACTTTATTTACCTTTCTTGAGAGTAATCCCCGCTTAGTTCCTCAAATGTCATGTTGTACATAAAATCCAAATCCACCATAGAGCGAAGGGGGGGGGGGCGAGTTATCCCGGTATCTCCTCGACTTAAGCACGCCAAGTTATCCGCGGGGCCGCTGCGCTGCAACTGAGAGATAAATCTGGCAACTTCACATTAAAAGTGTCCGGGGACAAAGCGTGCCACGGGAGGGGGGGGGGGGGGGGGGGGGGGGGGGCTTTGCATAGCGGCGGCCATTGGTCGCGGGCGAAACGCGTCGGCTCGTCCTCTCCAGTAGGATTGGAGAGACTCACAGCGGCAGGCGGGTTACTACCGCAGCTGCCTGCCGGCCTCCGACCGTCCGAATAAAATAAAACATACGTCCGCCGCCCTGGCTGCAACGCGCCTCTTTGTTATATATTACTACATTACAGTGAGGTGGTAATGAAATGACTTGTGCACGCGGCTGTGTCCTTCCCCAGACCCTGCACGGAGACGCAGCTCCCAGTCACAGTGACGGCGTCTGGCTCCGTGACAGCAGCACAACGCTGGAAACAAACACGGAAAGTGAACGAGTGTTTGAGTAAAGTGCGGAGTGGTGCAGAGCTTACCCTCGCTGCCGGACAGGACGGGACGGGACGGGACGGGACGGGACGGGACAGGACGGACAGGACGGGACCGGCTTCAGGACGACTGCATGGCAACGGGACGCTTCGGGGGAGAGCCGCCCTCTGATTGGTCCGCTGCGGAGCGTGCAGCGGCCCGCGCGGCTTGAAACGGCGCGCGAGATCCAGAGGACTGGCGCGAGGCGAGGACAGGAGCGTGGGACACTGGGTCAGTGTCCCTGCCGGAGACCGCGTCTCACACTGGACTGCCCCTTATTATCCTTTATCTGCTCCTGTTTTAAGTTTATATCTGAGCATTAAAGTGAAGTTAATACAGCACTTCTTCCTGTGAGGAATATGTCCAGAGCTTGCATCACCTGGCCACACTAGATTTCGTCTGGTCCATAATAATGATGATCATGAATCAGATAAGATAGGAAAACATTAAATGATTCTTCAGGATACTATGTACATTATCATAGGCATGAGCAAGCTATCATACATCAACATAGACAATGGTATGTTGAGACAGAAACAGTCACACATGAAGTAAGGAGACAAGTTGCAATAACAATGTAAATGCATCAGTGTCATTTGAGTAAATGAAACTGGGGAGAGGGTCAAGTGTCTTGTAACAAGGGAGCAAGGTTAGTGGCTCAAAATACACTTATTTGCTTGTTTCTGAGAAGTATATTACAACAGAGCCCTTACGTAATGGACATTTTTATGAGTGTTATGTGATTTTGCATCATGACATTGCAGATTTATGAAGTGTGTTTCATCAACATAACTGGTTACATGAACTAGATGGGTTCAGAGAATACAATTCATACAACTCTCATACAAAGAAATGCCTCAGGGAAGTCATGCTGTGGATGTTTTAGGGTGTGATGCTGCCCCTTGGTGGCTGCAGTCAAAACTCACTGAGAAAAGACATGGCTGCACAGTGCACACACAGTATACCGGAAATGCATTGCAAAGAACATTAAACATGACAGAAATGCTCTCTTGGTTTTACTGTTTGGGCCCTTGGACTCTAATAGAACCTGCCTAAGGGTAAGTGTAGACTCCTTCAAATCAAAACTCACTGTTACAGATGCTTAATAGATTTTACACATTACCCATTTTAACAAGCTTAAAGGCAGGGTATGCAATTTATCTTAGATGCATTTTTTGTTATATTTGTTGAAATTCTTTTTACCCCCCTGACAGCAATTAATAAATCAAATGCTCTGACATAAAAAAGAAAAAGAAATTCAGTATCTGTGTTGCAGGCCTGTAATAAGCCTGTCCAATCATTTCATTTCTAATCTGATAGCCTGTGTAGCCTACTCTGCCCGCACGCTCACTTCGCTTGACCAGATTCTTCCTGATATCTAACCGTATCTAACTTTACCGCAACTAGCAATAAGTTACTGCATCAAACAAAATTTTCATGGCAGCTTGACAGCCGTGAGTACTAACGATAGCCATGTTCGTTGTGTGTGTTCATTAGGATAATGTTCGGTGTCTTCTTATGTGTTCTTCTAGCCTGGGAACCAGACGAATCTGTGAGCTCATGTTTTATTTGCTCTGGCAGATACGTCTGGCCCCTCTCCCATTCAGACTGACTTCCTTGGTACTGGCAGCGCTGTTGTGTCGGGCGAACCATTCACAAGCATTTATCTAGTATGATGACTGACAAAGACGAGCGCCGTTCAGGCATCTTTGTAAATAACCAAGATGGCTGCGGAGCGTTCCCCAGCCGGCTACAGCGGCAGTATTAAATGGACTGGACGGTAAATTTTCTCTAAAAGAAGAACAAACAACTGCACTTAAACTTTATGTTGATAACAAATATGTGTTTGCCGAGCTTCTGACAGGACGTACCGTCCAACAGGACGGCGTTTCGTTGCTCTGATTGCTTGTCTGCGCCCGTTGATAACGCCCTGTGGAAATCAAAAATGAACTGAGAGGTTTCAGACTAATTTGCATTGTGAATTAGTCTGACGATGCCAGGCTAATGTTCCTCAGCAGCAGTCAGACAGTGCACAATCATGTGTTTTGGGGGAGAGGCTTTGGGGAAGCCTGAAGGGAGGGATGGATTTTTTCAGTTGGATACTTTCAAACGCTAGCTTCTCTTGCTGGTTTCTCCAGCTTTAATATGATTTTTACTATGTGGTTGTGGATTTACTCTGATTTAATTCACATATTCACCACATGGTGGCAGATGATGACACTGAATGAAAGACTGTAGGAGGCAGCACTGGTACACCTCACACACGACCCACATGACCTCTTTCCTCCAATGTTTCCCTGCTTATTGCTCCCTTAAAGTCTTTTTCTGATTATTAACTCATAATTTCATCAAGTAACTTGTAATGGACTACTTTTGTGTGTTTGTTTTTGTGACCTTTTAAGGTTAGTTTGTTGATCTGTCTTGTATCCATTTTGTATATGGAAAGCGAAACCCCTGATGATGCAGCATCTGGACTTTCATCAGAAAAGTGCAACATAGAATGTAGAGTAACTTAACATCAGACTGAAAAGCAGTGTTTGAGTAAAATGTATTTAAAGTAACAGTATAATTGATATATAGCATTATATTGAATATAATATTCTAGTACTCTTTCCATCCCTGAACATTTGTTATTAAAATTATTTTGCATGTGTCACAACATGTTCAAATGTGCTACATCTGCTGGCTCCTGGGCGATTGGAGAACAACCCAGATTGGAGAACTTAACACATGGGTTAACATGTGAGCAACATGTCTGTTTTTTGGATTTGCATTTTGAGACTTTGGTAATCTCAGCATGGGGGTATTCTGAATGGCAGGCTTTCAGAGGTTCAGCAACTGCTGATGCGTATTTTATTTTATTACCTACTTTGTACACATAATCCAACTATGATTAACACTGTTTTTATGACAATAAACCAGTAAAAGTGTGATAGGAATATTCCCTGATCCTGTATAATTTTGTCATCACTTCAGATATTGAACATAAATACCAGCATTTTAATATTTATGAAATGTTTCTCTTTCATTTGCAAAATCAGTTTTGCCAAATCAGTTTTGCAGCCAGTGTTAATTGAAGATCACAATCATTTATCACATAATATCTGACATGTTTTTGAGATCAGCCCTTAAACTGTAATTTGTTCCAATATGTTTTGTAATATTATGTAGACAATTGCATTAATTATCTGCAGAACCAAGAACCTTAACACCATGTAGGATAAAGCTACAGTTAGTGTTTATTTATATACACCTCTTGCAGACACGCAGTTCACAGTTTACCTATGTCATGTTTGGTCCCATTTTGCGTATATCTTATTCTCAGATTTCTGAATCTGTAATCTGCTATGGTGCATTGGAAACAAATGTTATGGAAGCAACCCACTCTAAATAACAAGCATGTATGTAAGTTCATTGAGTTACACATGACTTCCCAGGGGCTACTCCCTTTGCCATTGGTCAAATGCCCACTGTAGGTGTCAACCAGATATTTACATAAAAGACTTTTACCTGGGACCAAACCTTGAAGTGTAAAAACTTTCACTAACTACAAGGAACTTTTAAAACCCAAGGTGCCCAATTCTGAATGCTTCATAATCTTCCTCTCTGTTTCAACCTCAAACTCCATCCAACAACTCAATTTGCCAGAAATTCCCCTGAACAAAAACAACAGGGCTCCAAAGGCACATGTAAGTATTGACTGGTTTACCAATATTAGGAGTTCATTTTGGCAGTAGTCAGAGAAATAATTTGGTCTGGGCAATGTTTGGAGATTTCCATATCTGTGTTTCAAAAATGGTGGAGGTAAGATCCTGATTAAAAGTCTTGCATATACGAATAATAAATATATAGAAAATAGGTTGCAAGACAATAACAAACACACAGTATGGATTACAACTTGGATAGTCTGTTACAGTCATTAACTAGACTCAGTGCTCCAGTTTATGTTGCTTTTACCTCTAACAGTTGTGCATTCACAGAATTATTTAGGAGTACTCTTGGTTCCTTACGTTTTGTTCCTGTTCACCTGTGGAATCCTCATCTTCTTTCTGGAGATATATCTGGGACAGTTAACCGGTCAGGGTGGAATCACATGTTGGAGGAAAATAGGTCCTTTATTTGAAGGTAAAGCTAACTCAATTAAATATGTAATAACGTGGACTATAATTGATATAATATTTAAATTTTGTGTTCAATTATTTTGCAGATAATAACATATTTTTTCCACAGGTGTAGCCTATGGCAGTCAAGTGATTATGCTATACCTGTGATGTATTATATCATCATCTTGGCTTGGGCTTTCCTCTACCTTTTCTCCACCTTCCACACTGTACTCCCCTGGGCCAGCTGTAACAACACCTGGAACACAGGTACACATATACAATATACTTATGACATGAGAATTAAAAAAAAATCTATAATGAAGTTTATATTTTTTATGTAAACAAATCCCATGAAATGACCAGAAAATGACTTGATCCCACTAACAATTGTTAATATTGCCTGTATAGCCAAAGTCTGATACAGCCACTGTGACATAGAGATCCATTGTTGTCCAAAAACAAATAAAAACACATCAATGAGCCATTGTATTGCACTGGGTGACTGATGTTCATTCATTACTATGAACATGGGCACTGTACTCAATCCCCCAAATACCGTCATGCTGCTACAAAGTTTTGCATGCATTACGTATTAATCTGCAGCTGAAAATAGTCCCTAACAAATGCATAATTTACTTGGGTTAAAATGGCAGTACACATTTGTGTCCCATTTTAAAAGATTTGCATCTTTGGTAGGTAAATGGTCTTGAGGCTGGGCAGCAGAGCAGGCTGGGGAAATAGGTTAGAGAGATGACCTAATGCTTTGTTGATTTTGATCTTTTCATGGTATTTCTATATTTATTTACCAGTCCTCCTCGTCCTCCATGCAGGAGCAGTAGTCTAAATTTGAAAAAAGAGGAAAAGGTAGGAATGCAAGGACGAGTTGTTGATAGCATTTCTAGGTGCTGATGGCAAGGCTAAATTATGTACTATACATAAGGGGTTTTCTGGGTTTCTGTAAAAGTCACAATGAAACAGAATAAAGTTTTGTTACTGGGCTAACGTGACAAGCCATTTCAACACTCTGGCCACTGTTCCAAAAACGTCAAACCTCTGGGGGCTGAAACCTCTCTCTTTATGTAGATCCTCTGTCATTCAGACATGGATGCCCACTGCTAGCTGTTTTAGGAACAGACACTCTACCAATTAACAGCAGAGGGGCTAAGAAAAGGCAGAAAATGCTATAAGATTTTCCTCCTGGTGGTTCAGAGAGCACAAACAACACAAACAGGTTCCCTGTATGAGGAAAGACCAGGAAAGTCAAGAGGGTCTACTTGTCAGTGAAGAAGATTCAGCCAGACAACCAAACTTTCATGACCGAGGTGTTTCTACAGCCATGAGTCATGTATTGCATCTGTGCCAGGTGGGTTTGGCTCAACAAAACTTAAGGCTAACGCAAATATGGTATTTATAAATGGAGTTTGGCATTAAAATCAATTGTTTAACTAATGTTGAATGTTGTTGTTTTGTTAAATAACATTGTGATTGAGCCATTTCATTTTTTGTGTATAAATGATACGGCGGTGCAGTGTTTAGCACTGTCGCCTCAAAGCAAGAAGGGTCCAGATTCAAACATGTTGGGTAAAATCAAATGCCATCTATGGCTCCTGGCGTGGTCACACCATGGATCAGCAAAGCTTGCGCAGGTTCTCTCCGAGTGCTCCGGCCTCCTCCCACAGTCCAAAGACATGCAGGTTAGATTTATTGGTGACACTCACACTATTACCCGTAGGTGTGAATGTTAGTGTGAATGGTTGTCTGTCTCTATGTGTCAGCCCTGTGATTGACTGGTGCCAAGTCCAGGGTGTAGCCCGCCTCATGCAGTAAGTCAGCTGGGATTGCCCCCCCCCGCGACCCTCTAACAATTAATGGTATAGATAATGGATGTTAATGAATGATCAAATAACAGGGATGCATAACTAAAAAATAGAAACAACAGACAAATACATACTAAATATGTTTCATTGTTTTGAGGTGTGGATGTATGCTGGGAGCCAGGTATTATTCTCATATGCTGTCTGCACAGGCTGTTTGGCATCATTGGGAAGCTACAGCAAATACAAGAACAACTGCTACAAATAAGGAAAATAAATATTTGTCTCCCCTATTACACTATCTGTTTTCTACATGACTCAGTATACATTATAATCTTTTTCGTAACAGAGATGCCTTTGCTCTGTGCCTTTTGAACAACATGACCAGTTTTATTCCTGGCAATATTCTCTGTCCTTGGCTTCATGTCTTATGAGTTGGGTGTCGACATCTCAGCAGTGGCTGAATCAGGTATGATGCTGCATGTATGTATGAACTTTCATTATACTTTGTTTTGTTTCTCATTTTCTCAAAGAGTGACTTCTCAAACTCTCAAAACGTACTCTAAACAGTATTATGTTGAGTGTAATTAGCCTAAGCTGTACAGTACTGTATTAACCATTATACCTAACATATTTTGGCATCTTGTTTGTAATCTTTGCAGATCCTGGACTGGCTTTTATTGTATTGCCTATCCTCGGGCAGTAGCCACGATGCCTTTACCTCAACTCTGGGCTGCCTTCTTCTTCATTATGATTATCTTCCTGTGACTGGACAGTCAGGTAATGTGTTACTAATAAACTGTGGTAAATAATTGTAGGTAGGATATGAACTTAGGAAACATTGCCCTTGAGACCTAGGCCTATACTTTGTTTAAATCTAAAAATGGAGAAAAAACTGCCCTTGAATAAATTCCATTGATGCTTAAATTCTCATGTTATTGGTCAGATTAGGCAACTTTTGAACTCTGAAGGGGATTTAAAAAAAATGAATAGTGGCTCTTTCCACAGAGACTGAAAGTGGTGACGAATCCATCAGATGACCTGTTCAGAGCACCTTTGAAGAAAACTCATGAAATATGTGCTCTGAACATGACCAAAAGACGCATAGTTTTTAACAGGTTTAAATGGTGTGACATTAATGTAACAGCACGTCTCATTTGGTTGATATGAGTCTGGTTCCTCATAGCTGTGAACAAAATAACAACTGCAACACATTCTGTACATTTTATTGTTAAATTAAGACTTTCCCCAAAACACAATATCATATAGTGCATAAGTCTTGAAGACTCTGAAGTGATTATGAACCTATTTAAAATATATATAATGATTTGATTTAGTATTGGAGGAGTTTGTTTAACATAATTGTATATGGTCAAATGTATGTATATATATGTCCAATGTATGCCAGAAAGAGAAGATCTGCATTGAAATTTCTGAATTTATTTCACCTTTAGCCAATAAATAAATAAGTTAAGTAAGTAAAGTAAGTAAAGTATTAACTTCATATTCACTGCAGGTGAAAATAAAGCAGTTTGATTGCTCATTCGAGCAGCAGATAATTGTCATAATTTAATACTAGTTTACAGGAGAAAATCAGTTAAGGCGTACTTTAGAGACAATGTTGAGCTTTTTGTGAACATTTGATATTTGGGCCCGACACCCAACAATTTATTCAACATAATTAAAAATCCCTGATTTCATAAAACCATCTGCAGCCTATACTGAACTTGTTCAGTTCTCTGATCCGTCCAGCAGAGGGGGATATATGTTAAATATTAGCTCACCAAGGCAACTGTCCCGTCTAGTCAGTAGCTGTTATTATGTATATTATTGGATCACCGCTCTCTAGCCTCCTGTGTTTATCAGTGGGTTTAAGTATTTGATTGAATGTATGTTGGTTAATTTGTTGCAGTTTTCAGACTTTTTGTTGGCACATGGGCAGATATTTAAAGATGTAAGAGGTTTAAAAACCAAGCCCATGTCACTGTAAACGGTTGAAAGATATACAGTATCTCAGTGTTTGGTGAAAAATGCCAAAAGCTTTTGAACATGTTACTTTGCTTTTCATTTAATTACATTTTTCTCAAAGGATCTACTTTACATGCACCTGTAGCATACAAATTCACAGATAAACACACAAAGTAACACACATCACTTCTAGATCCAGATATAAATCCACTGTTGGCGCTTTGCCTTCACTGTGCCAGAGGGACAAACAAAGCTGTTTTAAAAAAACAAATAAAGCTTCTAGTGCTTTGCAGTACTTTTAAGTACAGTATCACAGCATGCATGATATAATAATGATGATGGCATCATTAATAGTTCCACAGGAGATTCCTCAAATACCAGCATCTGGCGAACATCTGGCATTGATCAATATTGTACACCACAATTTGAGAATAGGAAATAATGAGTTAATAATGATAATATTAATAACAATAGAATAATAACTGATGTATTTCACTTAAATGTAGCTTCCATTAATTAAAAAAAGTAATGATTCATTATTATGGAGGGAAATATGAAAATATATTTTATAAGTCTGTAAAATCAATAATTTATCTAAAATGTGGGTTTCTAATTTGCATAAAAAAGTCCAAATGTATTGCACTGACTTTTATCTGAAGGTTTCAGTGAATCTTCAGCTTTTAATACACAAAATTTAAGTTACAGCATCTGTTAAAAATGTTTGAAATGTTACACACTTTTTATTTGATTCTACTGTAATCTACTGTCTTTTTTCACTGTTCTTTATCTGTTTTTTGACCTTGATGTCATATTTCAAATATCCCTGAGCACCTACAATACTAACATCTCCCAAAACCTAATACTGAGTTAAAATGTCACAGTGACTTTGAGGAAGAAAAATCTTTCATATTTTCTCAATATCCACCTGATAAACATAAAACTGGGGGTAAAAAATGCAAACAAATGCTCAAGTATCTGACAGGCCTGCAATTTATCTGGGGACATTTTCCAATAATGTACTTTTCTTTGCAAATTTAACATGGACCCACCACTGGGAGAAAAATGGGACAAGGTGTGGAAGCTGAAAGCCTTAAGACTGTGTGACAACCATGATAAATGCAGCAGGCACTGACACGGCTATGGAAAAAGACAAAAGATACCTTTGTCTTGTCACAATAATCCTAATCTGTTTGAAGATGGGGCCACATTAGAGAGAACGAGGGAGAGAAAAAAACATACAGGAAAGGATGCAGATTCCTGGTCAGCAGTGATAAATGTTGCTACATCAGAAACGGGGCTCAGTATGATGTTTCTCTCTAATGGCCTGATTGCTCAATTAATTCTGCGGGCCGTTCTTTGCCGGCCCCCTTTAATGTGGAAACAGCTATATTTTCTCCCAGATTAGTATAGATACAGGCTGACAGTCTGCACTGCTCAAGGTATTTGGGAGGTATAATTCATTCATAATGCCACAATGCGCCTCATCTATCATCTCAGGTTTTTCATCCGCTAACTTGCCGCTTGCTCCCTCCTCTCATTCCAAGCTCCTGGCTCTTCAGGGGCGGGTGGGGGGTGGCGGCGGGGGCTAAACTCAACCCTCAATGGTGTGTGTGTGTGTGTGTTTGTACATGTGTGCATCCATATATGCGATTTAGCAATATGAGATGTGAGAAGTGTTAAGAAATGAATTGTGTGTGTTTGGGGCGGAGGGGCATGCAAGGTTGTGAGGTCGGCAGCTTCTCTTCTCCTGATGAATTAGCTGGCATATGCAAGCGATGAATTACCAGGCAACCAGAGTCAATTATCCAAAGAGAAAAAACGAAACATGGACCCTGCGCCTGTGGCCCCAGGGTCCCTTTTCCAATTCAGAGAGTGATTTTCCCAAAATGTAGAGAGGAAGAGAAGAGAAGCAGCCTTGAAGGACCGAGGGTGGGATGATGAGGAGTTGGGGGGGAAAAAGGGAGAGAATGAATGAAACCACAGTATATGTGTGTCCCCCATCTCCTCACCTTTTTTCCTCCATCGTTCTCTCTCTCCCCGATCAAATCCAGAAGGCAAAGCGCAGTGTGAAAATGCAAAAGGCTATTATCAGGCCTTCAGAGTGCACAAATGCCACTTATGATGGATGAGTGTGGGATTTAGAAAGGCCTCCTGTCAAACACCGCCCGTTTCCCCTCCTTAGCCGGCCCTCTCTTTTTCCTCACTTGTCTCTTGTATCAAAACCATATCAGGCCCCTGGTTGAAATAGGCCTAAGTGGAAGACATTTGTAATATATTGAAGTGGGTGTACACATATAGTCACGGTGTCCCCTGCTGTTTTTGCCATTTAATCTAACCTATTTTTGAGGCGAGAGGCAAAGATGGAGTGTTTCTGGTTTATACCATTTCTGAGAACAAGAGGAAAGGTGTAGTGGTCACATCATAAGCTGTCCAAGTGACACTGGTTCAGAGTGACACTATGGAAATTAGATCATTAGCAGGAATCTCAGTGGGTTTTAAATGTTTGTGGATGTGTTTTTATGATTGAATTTCACATACAGCACACATCTTACTTTAGTGTGTCAAAGATGAAGAGAAGGAGAAAATGAACTACTTTATGAAACGAAGCAAAGTGCAGCATTGAGAAAAGAGAAATCAAGAGATTTCACACAACTGCTTTATTTTTTTTATGCAAAAGCAGACAATAACTTGGAATCTATTATATTACATTCACTGACTTCAGTCCAAATCAGTGGATGAACCTGGCCATGAGTGTTTATCTTTCAAAGGGTTGCTTTTGATTGACCAATTTAATCTCAATGGTTGCACCAAACTGCTTTAACACCCTAAGAGAAAAGAGGATAATATAAGCTCATAGTGGGCGAGCACAGCCAAACGTCATTAACAGTTTTAAATCCTAAACTTCATGACTGCCAAAAGAAATCACAATACCATTAACAAAAGATTCTTAAGTTATAAGAATGAATGCAGATGTACAGTAGAGTGAATCAAATGCTTGGAAAAGAGTGAAATAAGAATAAAACAAAAGCCAATTATATCCTAAGGTTTAGCTGGCACTGAAAATGGCCCCTGCAGTATTATGAAAGTAACACTTTAAATGAACCCTTGACAGAAGTTGATAAAATGTAAGGCTCAACACCAGAAAGGCGAGCAGAAATTTTGCAATGAATTTATTCTCAAATACAATACAGTTATTCCCAACCAGTGGTAAGTTAACCCATGCGGTATGTCTGCAGGTACCAGGGTGTACTGAGAAAGATTGTGTAGCTTAGCTTATTTGAAAAAACAGAAACCATAATTTTGTTTAAAAAAAATCCACATATTTGTGTTCAAAAGGAAAATAAACAAACAAATAAGATTACAAATTGGTATGAGGCTGATCTATAGAATATTTTTACAATAACCATTAAACTACCAGCTAACATAGGCTCATGGCACAGGAAATACCTCCCACCAACCTGAGTCCGTTATAACACTTTAAGACTACACGCTGTGATTGAGAGTAATGTGAAAACTAGTTAATGAAAGTAGTTACTAGTTAGTGAAAAAAATTACCCTGCAAACTAAAATTTGAATAAAGACACACTATATTTGTTTTGTTACTTTTCAATTTTCATTAAAGATGGCAGGGACTGGTCATTGTCTTGTATGTATGACCTGTCTGTTTGGCATTTTCATACCAAGAAAAGCACATGTGTAACTAATAACACTGAAGATCCATTCCAGTGATCCAGCAAGTACTAAGAAAACAATCTATTATACAATCCACTTCTAAGACAAATTTGCATCCAGCACTTACTATTAGAAGTTAAGCAACGACCACTTTGTGAGCAAAGTAAATAATCTACAGCTCCTGTGAAAAACATACCTGCTCATGTCACCATAACTTGGTTTCATCCATATTTATAAATTACCTTTTATAGCTAAGGTTTTAGAGAAATTGGTTGCTAAACATCTTACAGCTGTCTTAGATGAGCACAAGTTTCAGACTGGTTTCCATCGGTTGCATTCAACAGAAACAGCTCTTCTTAAAGTCTCATTATCTGTTAAAGCAGTATAATCCAGGATAATTCTGTATTGGTACTTTTAGATCTCAGTGCGGCTTTTGACACTGCTGAGTACCATATATTGATTGAGAGGCTCAGGCAGTGGGTGGTTATCTCTGGGTCAGCTTTAGATTGGTTCTCCTAATACCTGTCAGACAGAACTTTCTCTGTTACAGTTCATAACTATTCCTCATCGACAGACTCTCTGTTCTGTGGTGTTCCCCAATCTTTTGTCCTGTGCCCAATGCTGCTTGCATTGTACTTGCTTTCACTCAGGCAGGTAACAAGTAATCAGTTGTTATGTGGACGATATTCAAATGTACATTATGTTTTTGCCTCAAAATATTTTAAAATTGCTCTACTGTATTGCATAAACTCCATATAAAATTGGATGGCAAACAATTTTCTACAACTAAATACTGATAAACAGTAGTTCTTATTTCTGCCCCAGATGGCGTTGTCCCGGAAGTCATGTAATGTCTTGGCTCTTTATCCTCTTCTGTTAAACCTACCCTCCATAATCTGGGCGTTTCTATGGGCCTGCTCTGAGTCTTGACCAGCATGTAAATTGTTTGGTTCGCTCCTGTTTCTACCAGATGAGGATTATTGCTAAACTCAGGCCCTTTGTGTCCATATCTGAAATGGAGATGATTATACATGCCCTTATTTCCTCCCATCTTGATTACTGTAATTCCCTTTTCACCTGTCTCAGCAAAAAACATCCCTAAACCGCTTATGAGTAGTCCAAAATGCTGCTGCCAAACTCCTGACCAAATCCCCCAAAAGGTCTCATGTAACCCCAATCCTGTTTTCTTTACACTAACTTTCCATGAAGTCCAGAATCAAGTTCAAGATTCTGGTAATCACTTTCAGAGCCTTGCATGGTCAGGCACCTGCCTTGCCTGGGAACCAGAGGAATCTGCAAGCTTATGTTTCATTTGTTCTGGCAGATCCATCTGGCCCCTCTCCCATTCAAACTGACTTCTCTGCCAATTTATCACAAGCGTTTATGTAGTATGAGGTGGGTTTAAAATGATAACTGACAGAGACAAGCGCCGTTCAGGTGTTCAGGTGTGTCATGTGTTTGCTGAACTCCTGACAGGACACACCGTTCGACAGGACCGCGCTTTGTTGCTCTGATTGGTTGTCTCTGTCAATTATGCCTCCTGGAAATCAAAAATGAACTGAGAGGTCCCAGACTAATTCGCAAATGCATATTAGCATTATAGCACCTGCCTACATTACAGAGCTACTGCAGCCATACAACACCAGTAAGAATCTGAGGTCCTCTGATCAGGGTTAGTTGGTTGATCCTGGCTCTAGACTCAAAACTCAAGGAGAGTGTGCTTTTGAGGTTGTAACTCCTAAACGTTGGAACTCCCATTGGTTTTAAGAACTGTGGACACTGTGGACTCAAGCAGCTCAAAACCCATCTTAGATTGGCTTTTGCTTAATTTGTTGTGTTTGATTTGTTTATGCCCTGTGTTTTTGCTGGATGTCTGTTTCTAATATCTGTTACTGTTTCTTATTCTCTTGTTTGTTTCTATTGTGAAGCACTTTGTGACACCCGCTCTTGAACGGTTCTATATAAATAAACTTATTATATCCATAAAATTCACCAAAGCTAGCTCGTCAATGCCATTCTTTTTAGCTGTAATCTTTGCTGTCCAAAAACTTCCACAGCGTTCGCTACTCTCTGTCCTGCTCTTAATTCAGACATTCTGAGCTAAACTCTGCTCCTGGAACAAAACCTGGAAGTTCTGGTTTCACTTTGGTTCTTTTTAAGGTAAGGCAGTAAAAAAACCCATGTACTTACAATGTAAGAAAAAAGAAAACAAACTCTGGATCAAATGACTGTAATAGCTGTACAATAGCTACCACTGAGGTCACACACACAGGTTGTGTCCTAAGTATTGTTTCAGGGCATTTCAGAGACTAAAATGTGATGTTAAAATGATATCATAATAAAATTAGCAGATTTAGTTTTCTACTAGAATTATAGTCCTGTCACTGTGGAGACATTTCAACCATCATGTAGAGAGATTAATAACTAACACTCTAAAAGTTTGATGGAAGGGTTGTGATTTCACTATGGAAATTTGATCTCATGACCTCAGTATTTCTAATGTCCTGTCTACAGCCCTGAAATGATGGTATAAGTTTGGTACAATGTGTGTAGTATTCTGTTTCTCATGTCTTTATATTTGGACAATTTGCACTGATTTCAGTACAGCATTTCAGACTACCTAGTGGTGCTACTCTCTACTGTCACAATTTTCCTCTGGGACTATCAGCCCCTCCTCTATTACCCCCTCACACACCCTTACATCCTCCTACACACACACGCTCACACACACATCACCTCCCTCCGGCCCCGCGGCGACATGCGCTCCACAATGGAGAACAGAGTGGTTTGGGAAATGATGGCCATTTATAACTGCCTGACGCTGTATCCCACCACCTCACACACACACACACACACACACACACACGCACACACACACCCACACACACACACACACTGAGAGTTTAGTGCGGAGTGGTAACGAAGAGATGGGAGACAAAGGGAGAAAGCACCCTTCTCCTGGCTAATGTCACAAAAACATTAACACATAACTGCACAGATGAGCACTGTGCAAAAGTGTGGCATCACATCCAAACAGCGTGTTTCTTAGATGACTGGGGGATATGTGTGTGTGTGTGTGTGTCTGTGTGAACGCATGCAGGAATGTGTATGTGTATGCAAAATGAGGGAGTGATTTGATTTTCTAACAAAAAACAAATATCATATCCCAATCTTCATTAAGATGCTCAGCAGTGACAGGTGAGGGGAGCTCTTCACTCTGTGCCTCATTACTCTCTCATTTAACTGGATTAAAGTTCTCACCTTTGACATGCAGGAATGGACATGAACATTTAACTTCCTTCGAGAAATGCTATCATTCACATTTTTACAACATATGAAGTAGTTGGCAGTTATGCGCCAATGGTCGTAGTAGGACATATTATCACATGGTTTGAGAGTGCCAATAAGTCTCTATCCTAAATGACGATTCTTTGCTTAATTTGTCATCATTACAACAAAGAATGTGTCTTGCTGTTCTGACAGCTGCGTACAAACTGCTTGCTGTTCACTGAGGATGGACTCTCAAAGACGTCGGTCACTTTCCTTGCTGGGCATTATTTATTCAGAACAAGGCGTGAAGGCAGAAAATGTTGAAATTTGGTCTGGAGGAGCAGAAAAGGTGAACATTTTATTTTCTTGAGTATCAGCAGTAACTTTCACTTTCTTTTATGCACAAATCTGCTTCTCATTGGTTTACAGAAATAAGACACAGAGTCAGGTGAAAGGTCAGAGCACATTTGACAATCCATATTCTGATTATGTCAAAAATACAATTGCTGACAAAACAATCTCACCCAATAGTCTATTTTGTAGCTATTTTGAGACTTTCGATCATAACCAATAATCTTCTTCAACAGATAGTTTGCCAGTTGTCAAGGAATTGTAGATTCCATCAAATTTCCATGTTGTCTGAGCAGTTTAAGAGCTTACCATTCAGCCATGATATGTGATCAGAAGCTGCTTCTAACAGCTACTAAATTAACCTTTAGGTGATATTGTTTTACAAACTGCTTTTTTTCAAGATCAAGAATGAACACTGAACTTCATGTTGCAAAATAATGTTGTTGTTTTTTTTCTTCCAGTAACATCTATTAAGTGAAATCTACAATACCTAATATGTATCAATATAGTAAAGGTGGAAAGATTTTGCAAAAGCAAGTGTGATTGAAGTCACAATACTTTATTTTGTCTTTTACTCCAGTGTGAACAAACTACAAACTCAAAACCTGCCAAGACTCATTATGTAGTATGAACAACTTTAAGCTCTTTTCAGGACAGACATTTTGACTTGTCGTAGCAGGAAAAGCACTACTTTTGAGCAGGATGAAGAGGTAAGACAGAGATGAGAGTGGATGACAGAGATCCAGTGTTTTTATGTTAATTAGGCTGCCCATGGAACACTTTTAAAAAAACTAGTTATTGCATGGATGTTGGTAGTGTGCATACATTTGTAATTCTGTGAATGCATGTGTGTGTGTGTGTGAGTGTGTGGCCTCAGCCTGTCACTGTGCTGGATGGGCTGTCACTTTCTTAATTGCCTGAACGTGACCCCGCCCCGCTCTGCTCACCTGGCTAATTACTGTGTCTTTCCAGCCAAGAGATTGAAATGAATTTGACTCCATTCAAGCTTCATTGGCATGAAAAGTGAGGTTACTGACATTGTCATAATACAGTACAGTACAGCAGGTTTGTCCTTCTAGTGATAGTTTCATCGCTGTCTCGCTAACAAATGCTGATGGTAAAAGACGTGTCATGTTAAACTGATAAACTGATCTAGTGTCAAAGATTATTCCAGCATGTTTTTCAACAATAAATTCAAGTATAGGTGGTTTGTGTGAAAGAACTTGCAAAAACACTGGTTTGGTCCCTTAAAATTTGTACATTGAAGAAATGGCAGCAAGTTCAAGAACACAACCCTCAACACAAGGGGGGGACAAGTTCTACTGAGGGCGGAGAGGTGATTAAAAAAACAAAAGGATGTGAGATGTGAGCATATTGAATTGAATCAGATTTGAGCCATGCAAATGAAATGCTAATGTGATGCTAATGAGCAGAGGGAGGGAGGGAGGGGGAGAGTGTCAGGTAGGAGGTAAAGTTTGGTTAGAGAGCGAGATGGCGAGACAGCAGGCAAATGGGAGACGCTTGGGTGAGCAGTGAGCGGGCTACCCATGATGCCGCGATGAGAGAGGGAACATTAAGCGATAGAAAGACGGCGAGAGAATGAGACTCGGAGGAAAGGCCCTGTGGGCTAATGAATGCTGATTAATTCCCACTTTACATTTCGTAACTTTAATATTTCTTCTTCCTGTCGTGCACGTTCTCCATCCAAACCATCATTGTGTCTGTCAAATCAGTTGTATTCTTTGCTCATTAAATCGTACTTGCTAAAGCCTCATTAAACTCAGGTTCAAGCCATCTGAAGCAGTAGTCACCCAATCATACTGCAGCAACAACCATTCAGCCAAGTAAATCCTGGCCTTGCTGTTCGTTGTATTTGGAAAAGCTCCTTCGCCGGCTTTTACTGTGTTTAATAGATAATGTGTGTTGGGGATGTGCACCATTAAAGCGCAATATCAACTGACATGACGAAAACCGTAAGATGCTGCATTATTACTTGATCTTCTCAATATTTTAAAAACATTTATTAGCTCTGCTTTGTGCTTACATATTACATGTTCATGTATTTAATCATCACACATCAGAGATTGGGCCAGCTGTCCCAGAGGTAAAAGCATAGAAAAACTATATACACTGAAAACAAACAGGGAGGAATTGGGACTTTATAGGAGCAGAGCAGCTAATTTCCCCCCTGGAACCTCTGTTCGGTTAATCTGGGCCATAATCAGTTGGTATTAGTTTGGTCACAAAGAACTTGCATGCTGTATGTTCAATCATTATTCTTTGACAGGCAGCCAAAAGAAAGCTATACTATCAATTTGCAGAGCCAAACATATTGGTAGATGCTAACACAGATTTAATGTTAACAGGTTAACCTATAACCAGAGTCCAAAAATACAACTGTGTTATAGCAGTGTATGTTATCAATCATTTATTCACAGTTTATACACGTGTACAGTAGATTTAAAGCAATTTATGGATGTTATGTAAAAATTGAAATTTGTTTTTATCAAATACTCATTAACTGTTTATATACCAGTTATGAATGCTTCATATGAGTTAAAACTGTTACCAAAGCTGTGTCTCATAAACAGTTAATTAGTTGTTAATACAGTGTTTACAAATGCTGAATCGGGATGGTTAAAAAAAGTTGTGACACACAATATTGGCCACATGTAAATAAAGACTTTCAGCAGTTGACATTCATGTTCCAAATAAAGACAGATTACTGCTGCAAAGCACATACTGAAGAAAATGAAGTGAAGCATGCTTTACACAAAACGGAATAGTGAAACATTAACACCTCTCTCTTAGATTATTTGTATTTCATTTTCTACTTTATTCAACTGAAATAACTAACAAAACCTATCCTTCTCATCAATACCATCAATAACTAAACTAGACTTGAACAGTTATTCTCTTTATACTTCAGTCAGTCTGTTAGAGAGACAGGACCGGGGCTCTGTTAATAGTGCCACTCCGTCTTTTCTGACACAACAACACTCACAGCTGCTTCATCTGCTCCTGTCAGTGTCTCCAAGTTAAAGACCTTCCGAAGAGACAAAGAGCAAATATCTTTTTGTATGCCTGTCGGGTTTTCCACAGCCTTTACAGTCCAACACATACACATGCACACATATGCATTCATCAGAGCTGGGGGGTGGAGTGATCATCTGCATCGCCCTGATGTGGTGGAGGTGAGAAAGAGCATCTCAATGGCAGACGAGCACGGGGAGGGAAAATGACAATATTTAAAATAGGAGACACAACTCCATTTCTCTTTGAACAAAATATTAATGATCTTTCATTTGGATCTCATCACAGATGCGGCCGGGGGAAAATTGCATTTTGTGTAGCAGAAGTCTGGGGAAGACATGAGACAGGATAATAGCCAATAGGTGTTTGGAGAGAGGAAGTCGGAATGAATGAGAGAGAAAGACAGAGAGAAACAGAATTGACAAATTCCCATGATGGGTATGCCATGAGAGTAGGGGGGAAAAGGAGGGAGGTTGAAAAACAGGGGGAAAAAAAGGGCCGAAAGATTGGAAATTGAAATTTATGACATTGAAAATGACTATGACGGAGACAGAGCCAGGTCCCGCTTTGCTCTCCCCTCTTTGGTAGCAGTCAACCTTGCAATGAGGGCAGATCAAACAAAAATAGGCTGTTAGGGGGGGCGTGGGGGTGGGGGGGAGCTGAGCACTGTGGATGGGATGAGAGAGGGGGAATGAAGTAGGGAAAGCAGCGGCGAAGGTGGAGGGATAGAGGGATGGGAGGGAGGTATAGACAGAAGTGAAAGAGGACATTAAAGGAGGAAATGATGATGTTGTCAGTGAGGGATGTAAATCGTGGCGGCTACATAGTCAACAGATACAGTCGGCTGCCTGTGCAGGCCAGGGCCTGTCTCAGCTGCAGTGGCACTGACAAATGGAATATTTTCAGAGGACTTAATCAGAGGAAAATGGGCTTTCATCTGCTCGCCTACCCGCTCTGCCGCTCGCACAGAGAAATGATTGCCTGTCGCTCTTCCTCTCCCTGTCTCTTTCTCTCTCACAGTCATTGAACGTGGCCACTGAACCCTGCAGAGGTTAAAAAAAGGGGAATTTATCAGTCGTGTTTTACAAAAGGATATAGGGACATTGAGACGCACGCAATCACACTCCCTCCATAATGGACTTTGATGGGAGGATGCTGGTTTTGTTTTGCTTAAATGTTTTCACAATCTGAAAGGAGGCATTTTAACAGGCAGTATAGACAGATTAAAATGCTTGTACATGCTCATGCACACAAACTTTTTTCTTTCTGAGGTTTCAGAGCCGCAGGTGACTCGATAAACACTAATAAATCTTTCTGCTCACCTCAGTAATCAGTCATCCATCAGCCGTCCAGAGGAAAAGGCAGAACTTTTTGTGTTCCGTGAGAAAGTACAAAGTGTGCCACACTCAGACTGTCCTGATATATTTCAAACGCACTCATCATCCACTCAATAAAACCTATTACTTGTCATAAAGGCCTCATTTCCTACAGTTATGTTTGATGTAGTACCTCAGCCGCCCCGTCCGTAGGCCCACAGCAGCAGCAGATACGCCTCCACAGAACAGACAACAGTGACATGATCTATTTCTCCTGTGATGAATGTACCAATCTGCTGCCCTGTTGCCCTGTCCGCCTAATTTGTTATGATGTGACACCATCTAGACTCTTTTCTATGATGATGAACTTGCTACTAGTGTGTACCAGCAGGTAAGTGGGATGAAAACAGCAGGATGCTCTGTGATGCCAGTGAAGCACTTGATACCAAAATGATACCATAAACAGTTTTTACCAGAAAGCTGTTTTTTTTTTTCCCCCTGAGGATACCTAGTTGTGGTTTGGGGGTTGCATCTAAGCTTAGTTGTAAAGAAGGTGGAAAAAGTTACTTGGTAAAGTTTGTCAATGTTGCGACAACCACCCTGCGTTAATAGAATTCAAGTTTACTGCATGTGCCCCAAGCAGAGCCTGACAAAAACCATAATATATGACAGACTGATAGCAAACAGCAGGGCTCTCGAGGTACTGAAGGAGTTAGAGCAGCTGACCCTCTGTTGTGGTGTGAAGTAGCCAGAGGATGGACAGCACTCAGAGGGTAAAGAAACAGGAGATGTCGAGCATTTTGAGGACACTAAGGTCATGTCCTCTGTATTTTTTCTGGAGGTTTGCGGATTTAAGCAACCTCAGGGGAGTTTACATTCCACTGACAGGGTTTTTTTTTTGGGCAGGAGTAGTTGGGATGATCCAGAGTTAGATGCATTGGATGTAAATGTTCTGAAAGACTTAAACATATACAATTTACAGCCAATATAACTGAAGAGTTAACAGAGTTAACATCCTGGCTGTAGTCCTCCTTGTAGCTATAATGATTTATCAGAGAGAGTTTGTGACAAGATACATCAAAGTTTGTATTTATATTATGGTTGGATATTTATTTGTTTTATATAGAAACATAAAAAGGCATTCTGTTTTGAAGCCACACCCACTACTTACATCAGTGCTTGTATTGTCAATATTAAAAATTAATAAGGCGCTTGTGGCCTATCACCATACACAGTACGTGGCTGTCATTAATTATCATCTAAATAAGTAACAAGAATGTGATTTGAAGGACAGGTGAGTTGCTGTTCATTTGTTTTTAGCTGATGTGTATTGGAAGCATTTACTTTAACTTCCCATACAGTGTGTCAGTACCAGAGGAAGGCTACGAGCATCCCTCCATCCCTCCATCCAGCTGGGGTGAAATCTCATGGCAACAGGTGCCCATCTGCACCGTGGTGAAGTCAGGGCAGTGGGCCATGACAGATCACAGATCAGCTGGTGGAGCAGATCAATGATAATTACCCAGCTGACATGAGTACAGTTATAACTTTACAGGATCAAGAACAGGGGAGGAGGGAGATGAAAAAAGAAGGGATGAAGGGCTGTGGGCCACACTTAGCTCTGAGCTGATCGATACCGTGTGAGATATGGCTGTGACCAGCCCCGAGGCCCGGCCTAATAGCAGCTCAACAAGCCATTACCGCCTTCCTTCACAGGGCAGTCCAGAGCCATGGTTTGTGTGTGCTAATGTGTGTGGCTTTTCAAAGCTGCCAAAAGGAAATCAGTTTGGTTTGGCAGCTCACACATCAATATCAACCTGGTAAAATGCCTTTACATCCAATCATACCCCATAGAAAGGTGTTTAAAGTTATAATACTTAAGATGTAAGTCTTGGTTTATTAAGCGACACGACTGGTTTCTGATGGTAAACAATAACCACAAGTGTCAGGTATTAGTAACACCCAAAGTTAAATTTGAAATGTATATCAACTACTCGGGGCAAATTACTAAAGAGGACTAATCGCATTACACTGTGATACATTTGATTAAAAAAGTGACTAAAGATGACAACAGTTTTTTTCTCTTTCAAATGCCCTTTGCAGACTTTTCTCTTCCTCGTGTCCAGTATGTGCATGTATCATTATCCTGTATTGGAAAGCAGGACTCCAACAATTACAAAGTAAATTATTAAAAAAGTAACAGAATGCAAACACACCGAATGGCTATTACTGGAAAATGCAGACCAACACCGGATCCTACATTTCCCTTAATGCAGCTCCATAACATGATGAGCCCATCAGGGTTATTTTCTCAGACTTGATACAGCGCTTCCAGAGCAATCTCATCTTGCATTACACAACTGCTGCTATAACATGGCAAGTAAACTGGTCTTCCTGTAAAATCATTGGAGTTCCCCTTAATGTGCAAGATGCCATTTGAAGTGTACCTGAGATTATTGCTGCGTTTTAAAAAAAACTGTGAGTGTAAACTTTCCAGCAGGAGGACTATTGCACGCAATTGCACTGACATTGACAACACTGCTCATTGATCAGTAACAACATAAGCACTACCTATGCACAAACTGTGCATTTGATACCAGTTCAGTATTCCTGTTATTTTGTGGATTGCACAGCTCTGGGATGACATGTTCATTCAAATAACTGTTTATTTGGGAATTGGGGAGTAACGCTGGGAAAAACTAATTTTGTCCTTCTATATGTAGTTGTTTTTAAAGCCTATGACCAAATTTATGGTTTGGGTGCTTGTTCATCGATGGCCACATCTAGCAAATTTAAGCTGGTGAAGCGTCAAGACACAGATTTGAAACAAAGAAAGAAATAAGAGAGAAAAAAAAAGACAGACAGGGAACAGTTGAGAGTGTGGTCATTGACAGCCCAGGGCAAATCATCTTCATCTCCAAACTTATCCTCTGAGATCTCTTCTCTTGCCCCCCCCCCCCCCCCCTCACACACACACACACACACACACGGTTCATAGGTTGGCAGATGATGAGGTCTCTCTTCCAGTGACTCCTGGCCAGGATTTGAATTGTTCAGTCTGAATGTGAATCCAGGGGTTTTGGAGTCTGTTGATAGCTGCTGCTGGAAGGAAAGGTGCTGATGACCTAGTTAAGCTTTCTGAAAATGTCCAGGTGAATGACAAAGTGACATAAGTAAGTGTATAACACAGATTCTCAGACAGGATTGTTAGATACCCTGGGACTGTGGTATTTTCTGCATGAAATGTTGTGCAAAAGATGCTTGTCAACATTCTCACAGAAGATATTTTAAAGTTGAGGCCTTTTCTAATCAACTACAAAATTTCCATTATAATTACCACTGTATATAATAATTACACCTTTTAAAGTGTGAATATTAAATATAGATATATATAATATAGATAAAGATGGATGATTGGAAACTGTCCCATAACCAAAATGCATCAGTTCTCAATCACTGCAACAAAAGTAGTGGAACCATCTGCTGTACTGTATTATATTATAGAACTGAAATTATTTGCTTTTTAATCAACTCGTTGAAAACCAAATTTAACAAATAATGATGTTATTCATTTTAGTCACTAGCAAATATTGCTGTTACAGTTTAAAATGTTCTTTAAAGTTCTCTCTCATTTCAAATTGAACACTTTGGATTGGTTGTTGGTCTGAAAAGCATGATGTGTAAACCTTAAGTTTTTTAAAAGTTAATTTACAATGATATTTGAAGCCTGAATAAGAATCAGAACAGCTAATATCTACTTTAAATATTGTAACCAAACAAAGATGTTTAGGAGAAACAATGGTTTCATTTCATGGACAATGTCAGCAGAAGTTAATTTGATGTGATCTGATCTGGAAGGATAATAGACCTCTAAAAAGACGAAAGATCACCTTTAATCATTGATGACTTTCCATCCTAAACCCTCACTTTAACTACTGATGATTTTCAATAGCCTGATTTGGACCAACCTCCCACACACACGCACACACACACATATTCACCGACCCCTCCATCCACTAATCTATAGCAGATAAATGAGGCTGGGCTAACAGAGTGGGGCAGAGAGAGAAAAGATTGACTCGGAGACAGAGGCCTAATTAGCAGAGACTCATTAGGAGTCTTTAAGAGGCTGTGATTAGGGATGTTTGTTCACACAGCATGCTGCTGCTGCTGCTGGGCTTAATGACTTGGACTGATCACTAGCTGGTTTAGCCTACAGCGTGACGGGTGGTTGGAGGAGGGCTGAAGCGTGAAAGAAGTGCATGGCTGTGTGGCTGTGATCCAGCCAGTCATTTGTCCGCATTTTACCGATTTTAAACACAGGAAAAAGAGCATCTATAGGCTGTTTCGACGTCATACACCTCGGACATTTTGCACAGCGTGCTAAAATCATTACCAGACGGGTGGGTTCAGGCACAAGATAAAAAAAAAATGTCATGTCCAGACATTCATTGTAAAGTTTAAATGAATTTTGGAACATTTGGGGGAAAACACACTTGTTCGCACGTGTTTGCGCATTAATGCACTTTGGCTTTTGTGTGGATTAAACATACAAAACATAACACGTTAATTAGTGAGCCTCTCAGGTATTGATTCAGATTCTGTTACCTCTGGACAGAGCTGGCAGCAACAGTTTTTGTCAAAATGTTGCACTATTTCTTTAAGGTTGGCATCAGGTCTGGGTTTGCTGTAGTTAAAGTTAACACAGGAATCTTGGAGGGACTTCTCCACAGTGGGATTCATAACAACCGTTACTGTTGTTTCTCTGGTGTGTATGTGGCAGAGCACAGCCTGCACCTTGTTTCAGTGTTAGCTAAGAGCTAATCAGGGTGCTGCATTAGTGACGCGTGATGCGTCCGTGTTTTTCATCCAGTTGAGAAACACAGAGGCCTTTAAGGCTCTCTCCCCCTTAAGGCTCAAACACATTTCAATAATCAGTGCATCCCCCACCCTTCACCCACCCCACCAATCTAAAAGTTTACCACTGAGCCCGAGCTCTTGGCTTTATAAACCTCAAACCCCTTCACTTAAATCTGATAAGAGTCCCAGCACTATTGTGATACGATTTCCCCCCTCGGAAGTCCGTCCATGATCCCGCATTTCCCTGAGTCCCTCTCGTTCCACTTCCTGAACTGGGGTGGATTGTCTGGAATAGACTTCAATCCTCCTTAAAAGAAGAGAGCAGGGAAGGGAAGAAGGGGTGGGGGGATGGAGGGGGGAGGAGTAAAAGCCGAGAGGATCATGGATGCGAGGGCCAAAGTAGAGGATCCGACAGAGCAGAAAGTAGAGTTAGCAATTCCGTCTCCTGTCCTTGAATTTCTCCAGCTGCTGTCTCTGATTATCTCCAACACTCTCCAACTTATGCCTATATGTCATTAATCCATCCATCCATCCATCACTGTGTGCGTAGCTCCATGCACGTCTGCCCCGGGCCTCTGGGCAGCGCTGCAGCAGTGTGCCTCGGTGGTGTTTGCAGTGGCGCATTTGGTTGCAGCAAGCGGTGGGACTGATCCATTTGTTTGTTTTCCGAATCCAGGATTTGCAGAGATAGATTAGACAACAAAAGCATATGGAAAAGATAAAGAACACTTAGGTAATGGATTTTGGCGGCCTCTCTAACACAGCAGAGAACTCATCCTCTTTCCATCTCTCATCTCTCCTCCTTTCTCTCTGCTCTAAATATGTTTGTTGTTTTTTTTTTTCTCCAGCAGACGATTTCTGAGAAGAGAAGGAAGCTTCAGCTGTTTATAAGGATGGAGGGGTTAGCTTGGAGAAGAGCGGTTAAAAAGTAACAAAGGAGTTGTGCACCAACCAGTCCTTGGCCTTTGGTTTAATGTGCTTTCCAGCTACAGTATATATAAGGTGGCAAAAGTGTTGTGTTGTAATATAGGTGGATTTGCAGTGCTTTCATACTGCAAAAGAACTGCGACAAGAAAGACATTATGTTTTTATTGGGGGAAAAAAAGCCTATATAATACTAAACCTAACTGTTCTTTGAGAAACGTGGGGTTGTTATGGCCTTCTATCACACAAGGTCCTGGCCAGAGGTGCTTCCTTTTTTCCTTTTTAGGTAAACATTTTTAAATATTTATTTTGCTCACACTCAACCCCTTCACACATAATCTGCAGACATAATAAGACACTACACAACATACATACGGAGACACACACACACACACACACACATTTATATACACTTATAGAACATCCCAACACAACTCTCCCCAAAATAAAATAAAATAATAGAATAACTTATACATAAGGCCACAGGGTAAAAATGAAAAAAATATTAAGGTATTAATGTGCCTTTAATTAATTTATGCTCAGCTCCAACCCAACACCGACAAACAGGAACTTGAGGTGCTTAGACAAGAGGGCCATCTGACAGGAAAAACAGAGCTGGTGTGGATTAGAGGACGCAGAGTGATTAGTGCGTATCAGAATGTATGTGTATGTGTGTCTGCGCTCATGCACTATGACGTGAATAATATATTGCGTCTTCTAAGCCCATCTAAAGTGTGAGTGCGTGGCGTTTGAGCTATGGAAATGTCCTTAGTTCTGAGTGTATTTAGCAACCAGGCCGTTTGCTGGATATAGGTATGCAGGGATGAAGTGATGATCGTTGGAGTTCAGAGTGACCAGTTCTGCAGGCTTTGTGGTGGAAGCTTGGGTCGGGGTATTTCAAGTGATGGTGCACATTTAAGACCTTTATCCACAAAGACTAAACTTCCTGACCCACAATGGCATAAATTTCTATGTCTGTTTTTCTGCAAATGACTGGGGAGACGCTTGGCAAATTGTGCCTTCGTTTGCATAGATTTAAAAGTTAGGGAGGTACAGCTCAAGGACATTTCAACATGTGGAGGAGTCAGGGATTGAACCACCAACCCTGTGATTAACAGTATACCTGCTCTGCTGCATGAGCTATAGCCAGCACATCTTCAGCTTTCTCTCCAATGTGAAAACACAGATTGCTAGGTTCACATCAGTATTTTTTTTGTCATTATTGTATTTATAATTGCTAATTTTCATGAAAAGAAGAAAAACTATTAACTTCATGTGTGAAGGACTTTCATTTAAACCAGTGTTACAATAGTTTTAATAATGAAGTCTGCACCTCTGTGCAATTTATGCCATTAATGAAGAACCATTAATTCACAAACACTTTGTGTTTCATTACATTTATGAAAGAACATTAGCTCTGGTGCTTGTTTAGCGTGATTGAGTTTAGAGTTTAAACAATACTTGGAAAATGATCATCACTAATAGATCCAACAGACTTCATTATTTTATGAGGGGATCGAGTGCATGAAACACACACATACAGGCAGACACAACCGCACATGTGGATGTACTGTATATACGCACACACACAACACGTGTCTTTTAAATAACAAGTAGCAAACAGCTTCAGTAACCCAACTCCTCTGAATTATCACCTCCTTGCTTGTGGCTGTTTATGAATACAAATTGAATTTCTGCTGCAACCTTGTCGCAGTCATGGCTCATTTGATTTATTCCTTAATGAATATTTCCCCTTTCAACTCAGGAGATGGGAAAACATTTCCACACTAAATGAGACCTGGCTTTTATTGTGGCCCATTCTTTCCTACATCTAGAAGTACATTACACTTATGACTGTGTTGCTGCTTTCTATCGAACACGGCTGTTCCATTTAGTAGGGGGCAACAAAGGAAACTGAGACTTCAAAGAAATAGGTTGTACCTGCAGTTTGTAATGGCATATTGTGCAGTTTTTCTCTCTAATAGCTGTGCTCCTAACTTTTTTCCTTTGTTATTCTCCTAAAAGACACCAGCATTTCTCTGTCTTACAGTGAATTAAGAAAATGTCATATAAGATAGAGACAGATAAGGAGATCTACACATTGGATTCAGAGACTAAACCCACCAAACTGACTGTCAAGTGTGACAAAGATGCTAGTAGCCACATCTCTCAGCAGCCACTGTTAGACAGATTCCACAGGAACACCATTTACCTGTTAATGTTGTGTAGAGAATGTGCAATTGACCGTATACCTGCTAAATAATGCAGCAGCTTGTTTGGGGCCATAAGGAGAATTTAAATAGTATTGATAGGCTAAGCTGCCACAGTGTAGGATGTATGCAGTCATACCCACTCTGTATTGATCAAAGAACGGGCTTAAAGCAGAATAGTTCTTGAACAAATGAGGAAAAAACAGGGAAACAGAAGAATGGCAGCGAGGAGGAGGAGAAGGTGACTGTTATGGCGCAGGAGGTAGAGGAAGAGGCCGAGGGGAGGAGGAAGAGGGATGATGTGGAGAGAGATGGAGTGAGAGTTAGACAAGGAGACGTCGGGGCCGTCCATCCATCCAGCGCATCGCCGGGGGCAACAGGAGGAGTAAAGTTGTTAACGAGTGTGTGGACAGTGGTGTCAGGCAGAGCCCAGGTCCATCAGGGAAATGAGACGCCCGGGTTCTATTATGGCCCCAGGTGCATTATGGGAGGACAAAAAGGAAACTTTTGTTGGAAATAGATTATATACAATAAAAAGAGCAGAAGGTAATTCATGCGTTGTATTTATTTTATTCTGACACGTTTTTTTTTTTTGTTTTTTTTAAATAGCTCTTTAATTTGCTCCTTTCCATGTCTTTTTTAAATCTCTCCTGTCTTTCTATGGATACAGAACTGGCTCACATTGTGTTGAATTGTGTTGTGCCTTCTGAACATTCTGATCAACCTTAAGCATTTGAGGCATGAATGATGCTTGAGGCTGTATTTATCACCAAATAAATAAACATTATGAAGTATGACATTACTGTAAATTCTCACATAGTTGTTGGGGCCTTTATTTATTCAGAAAAAAATGCAAAGAATATTTTGCCTCATGCTGGAGGTCTACAGGTCTGCAGATGTGAATCTTATTTATGGCTATAGGCTGTCATCCAACAGCAGATACACTACCTGTACCACTATAAAAATAGTTACAGTTATCATGTAAATGTTTTACACATTTGTGATGCAGAACGTTTCTTTTGCTAAATGCAGCCAGTTCTTGCAACTGATAAATAAGGAAAAACTAAATTTATTTTTACAGCTGAATAAACAAATTATTGTCAGCCACAGATCAAACTGATAAACAAGATATTTTCTTAATGATGTCAAACCACAGTACTGTAATAGAACAAATAGCCCCAACTCCAACATGGGGCCATTTTAATTTGATTAGACTGTTAATTGCAGCCTACCCTTACAGGACCACACTGGTGCTTTTGTGTGTTTTAGGTCATTAACAGTTTCTTTCTACACTTTTAGGAGCTTTTGAGTTTCCTAAAATCAGATGGGTTATATTTTGTATACTGGACAGGGCACATTGCTTCAAAGAGGGCACCAAAGGAAGACGCCAAATACCACAGTCAAGATCATATTAGATCCTCATTAGATTATGTGAGCTGATACTAATAGTTGTACATGATCTGAATCTGTTTTTCTCTGAATATTTAATATGTGTTCCATTAAAACCTCAAGAAGGTTTCTGACGCTTAACTCACTTTGTGCTTGATCTGATGAAAATATTTGTAGGGGCAAAAGATTACAAGAACAACAAAGTGTAACATCTCACGTCTAAGGCCAATATTTTTCTTGTCCGACAAACATCTCTTAGGTTGTGTTGTTGTGAATGCTGTTGGGAATTAACAGCACTTAAAGCTGGATGCATGACAACAACCAACTTATCAAAGATACATGCCATGCATCCTTTAGTTATTATGAAGAAACCTCGCATTTAATCTGTTATGATCGGTATCAGTGAAGAAGAAAAACATGTTTCTCTGACCATTAGTGTGTGTGGTCTGTTAGTGTATGTACAGTGCAGCTTCTGAGCAGCGGCCTCAGGCTGTGTGCTTAGTGAGGATTGTAATGGGACAGCTTTAAAGGGGGATTAATGCAGTATGGCCAAATAAGAAAAACACAGAAGCAAACACAGAAGCAAACAAGTGCTGTAATTAATAGGATAAATACAGTGTAAAGGTTTGTAAAAATATATTACAGATTAAAGACTGACTTTATTTATGTCTGCTCTAAATGGTGATATGCCACACTTCAATAACGATCATGACTTTCACCTGGAAAATGCAATTTTCTACGGTTAGCCTAACAGTTATCTTAAATGTTGGTCTTTACAGAGTTAGTTTCTCTCTTCTTTCATCTTCAAGTATGTCAAAGGATCATAAGTTCACATTTAATTTCCAATATTCTAATATATTCTAATATCTATTCTAATAGCTCAGCCTATTTTAGCCACCTCCCCTCTTAGCCTCTGATGTTCCCTCTTTGCATGATAAACAGCTTTTCAGCCCTCAGAATATGTATGTGGTCCATATTTATTCATATGTTGGATATATGAGGGCATTCTGCTTTGGGTGTGGGAGAGGAAATATATAAATAAGAAAGTAAATAAACAGTCAAAATAAACAGCCAGAGTAATAAGGTTAACTATTTAGGGTTTTTTGATATTGATATTTGCAGGGAGAGCCATTGGGATACTTAGGAGTGTGTCCAATACTTTAAGTAATAGCGTTAATGGCGAATTTGAAGGAATTTAATTTTCGACATCAAACAGCAGCGCCTTTGGAAAGCCAGCACCCTCCCGCCTCCACATGTTTGGGGCTCTGGGAGCTTCTGAACTCGCTTCCTCTCAGAAGGAGGAAGAGGAGGAAATCATCTCCCGGGTGGTGGGCATGGAGGGAGGCAGGTGGCTAAAAACTTCCAAGCAGAACAGCCTATCGACTCGCAGGGTGACGCTTGTTAGGCTCAGGCCCAGAGGAGGGAGCATGGCCAGTAAGTAAGGTTATTGGGAAATAATTAGCCTAGCCTGGGAATCAGCGGGGATAGCAAAGTCCTCTGGGGTAGAAACGCCAGTGCCCCTGGCCTCGTTTCCACAGCTAATTAACTTTGAAGAGAGCCTATTAATAAGGTTGTCTTCATAGAAAAAGCCTGAAACTATGTGCAGAAGGAACTTTCTGGTGTGGAGGAGGCTGGAATTCAATTTATAGATGAAACACAAAGAAACACACAAGGCTGTGCATGTAATTGAAAATGAGGCGTGGTTTTTTTTTTTTTTTTGGGAGGGGTGGTGGTATTTCTGAGCTTTTTGTGGGAAGTTCTCTCTTATACAAGTCACACACACTATTCAGAAACCTTATCAACCTCCCCCTTAGCGTCGGATTGTCCTCAATTCCAACGTAGAATTTTCCCCAGATCACTTGGTCCCTACTTCCACCTACTCAGCGGACGTCATCCCCAAGTGGCCACACGTCCCCTTACCTGTCATCCCAGAAACAGCTGGTGTTGCCACTGCTCAGGTCCGCTAAAAAAAAAAAAAAAAAAAAAATCCAGCCTGATAGCCTGAGGCTGTGGGAGAGCGACGCAGGCCTCAGCACCTAATCACCCCCTCCCACGACAGCACTCATCAAGACAGCAGCTCCAACAAATCAATCTCCCTCTGACAGTTCATTTAGACTGAATTAATTTGGAATTAGGGGCCATTACTGCAATTGGCAGGCGTGGATATTCCCCTAACGCGGGCTGTTATCCTGCTTTGGGGATAAAGAAAGAGCCAGCTTTTCTTTTTTTTCCCTTTCTTCTGTTGGATCGACTGGATAAGGTGTTTTTCTGTGCTGATCAGGGCTGAGGGAGGGAGGCATTGGATTCTCAGTTTAACTAAATCATCATTGTTCTCAATCAACTGTCAGACTCTGATTGCTGATTGTTTTTTTTTTTTTCCCGTTTTTTCTCTTGATACCAAATGGAAGTGTAATAGGTGTTTAATGAGGGTCGTTCCTCCATCGACTGTCAAATTGTTGCCAGGGGCCAATTAAAAGTCTGAAAGTCCGCTGTAATAGCAGAGAAAACAATGAATCGGGAGAAACACATGACACAAAACAGAACTGAAGGACTGATAAAGTACTTTTAAACTCTTTCTGATGAGGGTTAGAGAGGGATAATAGACAATAAACAATAAAAACATCACACTAACAGGGGTTGTTTCTTTTGTGGCTTTCATATGAAGGGGATTTTCAGCAAGTCTACAAACCACAGGTCTGCCAACATGATATATGCCTCAAACAAAATAATGAAAAAGCCCAGCGAATGAGACAAAAACAGCAGTATAGTTGATCTGCGGCTGATCTGCTGGCCGAGTCGCTCTCTCCTGCTGGGAGGCAGCAGCTTGAAGTTTACCCAGGGTTCACGACCCTGTGACCCAGAGGTTTGACCGAGACAACTCAGCTCCATGGAGACGCTGCTTTGAAAAGATAAACACTCTCTAACATCACACATACTACTGCACAGAGAAGCACACATAGACATGTAGCTAGACTAAAGAAAATAATTCAACTTAAAACACAAAACAATGTGACTTTTTGGGAATGGTTTGTTATTTGCTGTGGTGTATTTTCATGGACAATCATCAGATTTTTTTTGATTTTTTAAATTTCTTAACAAGTCAATATAAATGGGACGTTAAGCTGTGGGTCACTCAGAATAAAAGAGCAAGGCCATCTTTCTAAAGTTGCCATTTTCCTCCAATGTTCAACAATCACAGAAGAAGAAACTCCTCTCAGAAGAGGCTGAAGGACCAGGAGCATCAATAGACCACAATGCATTGCAGTCACAATGTCAGGTTGTGTTTTAAATAAAAGGATATGGCCCTTATGCTGTGTACCAAATCGTTTATTACTTCCTATATACTTCACTATATAGTGCATTCACCAGTGTGTTGTCAAAAAATCCCACAGTGCACTATAAAAAATACAATCTACACAATGTGCACAATTGGCCTTATTCACAGACAACATTTTGACATGTCACAGTGGGAAAAGCACAGGTGTAAATATTAAAGTTAATGATGGCTGAATTCCATTTAGCTGCTTCAGTTTCAGGGTCCTGGTATTTTGCATGCTGCCTCACTGTCACGGCTTACTGACACACGAAACCATTGTTAATGTTATTTGTAACACCTTTGCTTTTCCTACTATGACAAATCAAAATGTCTGCTGCAATGCATGCTGGATGAAAGAAATGACCCGAGTAGAGTCAGAAAGTGTTTTTTCATTTAAAGTTTAGAGCATAGAACTTCCTATAGTGAGTAATGAGCAGTGAATGGGTGTTTTATTTTTTAAATTACTATATTTCACAGCTGCTGAATGCAGCAGGTTCTTACAGTAAGGCATTCCTGGAAAAGTAATTGCTAACAAAAAGTATTTTTCACACTAAGACATGAATAACACTGTATACACTGTGTATATTGGGCCATATATTGACAGATTTCAACATTCTTGCTGTCCAATGAAAACTGTGCCTCTCCAAATTTGGGGATTTTTTTTATTTTTCAGATAAAATCAAATATATTGTGTTAAACCATTTAAAAACCAGGGCTGTTTTTCTCCGCTCATTACAACTTATCGTTAAGGAAATACATTGTTTTCACAGGAAAGCAACAATATTCAGGCAGAGTTTCTATATCCACTTTTCAACCTCTGCCAAAAAAAAATATGGACCCGGATAGGTTGGCAATGAGCAGGTGTTTTCTGTGTGAAAGAAGTTGTAATGAATAACATTAATTATGGCTGCATTCCAATTAGGTGTACAGGTCCTTATACCTGGAAACGTGCACACAGACCCACACAGGCCATGCATTAAAACACCAAAATGGAATGGAGCAATTATTAATGTTATTAATTACACGTGTGTGCCCTACCAAAATCACTCACGGATGAGCTACAGGAGTTTTATTTTAGCCAATTCTATTTTCATACGTCTAGTTTGGAATTCAGCGTTGTAAACATGGCCGACGAGTTATGAGAGGTGTGCACAGGGGGACGAGGAGGAGCTCCTGTGTCCAACCATGAGATCAGAGTAAATATTAACACTGACACACTGCTGTGGAAATACCTCAGAGACTTACAGGGGCTACGAGGAGCAGGGCAGGAGGATGAGTGGGAGGAGAAGAAAGATGAGTGGACGCAGACATTTAGGTGAGCCAAAAGGTAAACGGCAGGGCAATGCACACACATAATCCTGAATACACACACGGAAACACACACACACACACACACACACAGATACACTCTTCCCCCATTAACACTCCAAACCCCAAACGCCTTTATCCCACTGATGACATGTTCCCTCAACACTTACACAGAGCTCACTGAAGAAAATACACACACACACACACACACACACACACACACACACACACACACACACACAGGCCTTGGTCATTACATTGTTACTTTCTTTTTCATTACATGACGCTCATATTTGAGTCCTCTCTGAAATGCACAGATGGACAGTAACTTTTAAAAGCACTAGAAGTAGGCATTTTTAAGACCCCTTTTATTTAAATTTGGGACAACATTAGGAGGATGTATTCTTCTGAGAGAAGGATGTTGTGATCTGAGCTGACGATAAAAGCACACGAGGAGGTTGTGGGTTCGAGGATGATCACATTACGAATACATGCTAAAGCCCGAGAGCAGACAGTGCGGCCTTCTATTTATTATGTTTTCGGAGCTGGGCAGAATGTTCCATCAGCCTGAGAAATATGACAGTGATTCCACCGACACACTCTTAGGTTTCAATGCAGGTAGACAGGGATATGTGTGTGTGTGTGCGGTGGATATGTGTGAGCCAACTGTGTCTGTATGAATGCCAGAAAATGATTTTGTATATATAATGAGAAGGGAAGGAGAAAGAGAGAGAAAGAAGGCAAAAAAGACAAGGAAGAAGAAATAGAGAAGAAGAGAGATGCGGTGAAAAGAAGTTCATGTTACGTATTTGCAGTCGGGGTGTAACATTTCAGCACCGGACTGATAATAGAGTCAACACACTCTGCACAGGTTTAGGGGCAAAATGATGTATATGAGGAATGTAAAGGTGTCAAATAATAGCTCCTTTCCACCACAAAATAAAACACACTCACTCAAATACAATTGACCCAATCCGACAACAGAATCAACCACACATTAGTGTTGGATTGAGTGTCTACTTCACAAATAATTAGGAACACTTCAACTAGGCTGAGTAGGAACAATGTTTTAGGCAAGAAGAGGAGCCACAAGCACAAAGTTACGTGTTGTGTTTTCACACTTTTCAAGAAAATCTCCAGTGCTGTATAAAACCTTGGAGAGGCCAGAAAATACAACTGGTTTACTTAACATGCATAACAACATGTACTCTTCTGCTGCGGTAGCCCGTCTGCTTCGAGAGTGGCCGTGTTCCACGTTCAGAGATGCTCTTCTGCATACCTTGGATGTAACGATTGATTATTTGAGTTACTGTTGCCTTTCTATCAGCTCAAACCAGTCTGCCCTTTCTCCTTGGACCTGTGCCATCAACAAGGCATTTTCACCCAGAGAACTGCTGCTCACTGGATTTTTTTTTTTCTGAGCACCATATTGCTACTGCACGAACAAGATTTGTAGATTATTAGCAACAGAGATGAAGACTAATCGCTGGATTTGTTATAGGAAATGTTCGAAAATCCTGGGATTTTCCACTTAGGTTTAGTTTAAATCCACTCTAAGATACACAGCAGTTTCACTTTTTGCCTTCTCAGATACTCTTGACAGCATACGGCAATACCATTGATGAACGATTAAAAAATAATTAATAATTTTGTGGAAAAGAAAAATCATAAAAACATGCAAGAAAGTCATTTTCAGATCAGCATTCTAACATTTCTTACACTGTTTATTACATCTGCATGTATGTCTGATATTGTACAGAAAAATGTTTTGTGTTTTGGGGATTTGTTTTGTCTTTTTTTTTGTGAGGGAAAACCTTTCCTGAGTTCCTTTTATTTTCATCCTCATAAACATAATTCCAAATATATACAGTATACAATTCATACCATCCCAAGGCAAGTAGGGCTCTATAAAGTCTTTCAACGTAACTTTTCCAGTTCAGTTGCAGACAAACTCCCAGTGTGCTCCGCTAACTCCTTCTGAATGGTGACCCTTGGGAGCAACAGAAAGGGGTGTCAGGGGAGAACAGAAGTGGAGACACGGTGGAGGGAAAGGGGAGGCACAGCAAGATGGGAGATGAAAGAGATATATGGGTGAAAGGCGGCAGAGAAAAAGCAGAATTCAAGGGGGGGATAAGGGAGGGTCGGATGGGGGAACGAGGGAAGGTCGTGGTTCTCAGCGGAGGGTGCATGCTCTCTGAGGTAGGAGTGTGGAACCACCCAGGGCCTTGTAATAGTTAAATCATATCAATTAACCATGGGACATCAAGGGATTAGGGGTTAATCTCTCCCTTGAGAGAGAGAAACAGTAAATTAGGAAGGAAAGAAAGGGGAGAAAAAGAAGAGATCATAAACGGCCGCGATGAAAGGGAGATGGCTGACGTGATGAATTACTGAGCATGAAAAAGCATGTTTCAGATAAATAAATAAATAGCCTGAGGGATAACTTCTTGTTCACTTACGCTATCAACAATGACGTGGTAAATTACTATACAGCAAATGAGCAGTGCAGCGCTACATTTGCATTTCCATATCAGCAGTGATTGGACCAGAAGTGGCATTTAGGGATTAAAAACAACACAAAACAGGAGATAATCCCACAGCTCGGCCACACCCGCCTGGGAGCTGATTTACGCCATTTTCAATTTGGATGAAGGCTTGGAAAAAGAAAAGGGGTACGAATAATTTACCCCCTCTGTCCAAAACCTCATTGCCCCCCCATAAAATTGTCCCCTCAGATTTAGAAACATCCACATTTGATTGAAAATGAAATCATACACAATAAGAGATGGTATATGTGGCAGAGGTTTGGGGGATCTATATTTGGGGGGATTGGAGGACTGAGCTTTGGGGTTTGAGAAAGAGGAGAGGAGCCCCTTTTTCTTTGGTGTATATGCAAAAATGGCTGAAGTGGGTAATGGAGCCGTGAGGTAAGAGGATTAAGATCAGCATTGGGTCAGGACTGATAGTGAGGAATGGGGTGATAGAGGGACAAAAGGATGAGTGGAAGAGAAAGGAAAAGGGGGAAAAAGAGAGGAGAGAAAAAGGGAGACGTGGAGAAAATTAGACAAGATGGGTGATTTGGGATGAAAAGATATGAAATGGAGACTTGAGAAACTGTCCCTCTCATCCTCTCTCCTTCATGGCCCACAGACTTTGCTTCAGACTCATGAGTGATCATTTGGGATCTGCGCGTCCCCCTGATAGGGCCCGGCAGGATAATGCTTAACCTGATACTTGGACTGACAATGCAGACAACGGGGGGGTCGACAGCATCTCCACTGCCAAGGGAAGAGCTTGAAGGCTGCAGGAAGGTATGAGCAGGCTGGGAGTTCAAATACTGAGCGCTGAGGAAGCTGGAAATGCAGGATCGAGCATTTGAAGATGACAGAGAACTATGAAGAGCTTTAGAGGTTAGAGTGAAGTCTAAAATACAGCTTTCACAAATTATTTGATATTCAGAAACAGAATTCCCATCCCTGTGGTCAATAACAGACCAGATACCACCTGCCTTTGCAAGGAATTGTTTGACATTTTGGGAAATGTGCTCATTCACTTTCTTGCCAAGAGTTAGATGAGAAGATCAATACCTCTCTCATACCTGTACGGTAAATATGAAGCTACATCCAGGAGATGGTTAGCTTAGCTTAGCATAAAGTCTGAAAGCAGGGAGAAACCGCTTGCCTGATTCTGTTGAAAGGTAAAAAAATCTGCCTACCAGCACCACTAAAGCTCACTATTTATCAAGTTACATCTCATTTGTTAAATTTTTACAAGAATTGAATTGTGAAAAGGAGACTTCAGGTCATTGTTCCAGGCCAAGAAATAGTCCCACACATAAACTGTTATTTTTACACTTTGGTTTTTGTACAGATTATACAAAAGAAATATACTTTAGTGAGCTTTAGAAGTGCTGGTAGGCAGATTTTGTTACCTAACAGAGAGATAACTCTCTCCTGGCTCCAGGTTCATATTAAACGGACAGATATGAAAGTTGTATTCAATTTCTCATTTAACTCTTGGCAAGAAAGCGAGTAAGCATATTTTCCAAGATGTTTCACTTTTCCTTTAACAGCGAAATCTTCAGAAAATGTGTGCTAGAAGACTGAAAACTGCATCAAAACTTGGAAAAGGCCAAAGGTGTCTGAAGTTTACAAACTTCTTCCGCATAAGTATCTGCCTTAGTGGACCAAGTTGTAGCCTGGAAACCAGTCTGCAAGAGCTGAGGAGCCTCATCTAAATGTTCCCCTGACCAATGCGTCTTTGCTTTAGCCAATTAGCTGCCATCACAGGATCAGACTCAACTCTTATTTGCCAGCAAAAGAGGCTCAGCTGCTCGACCCCGGCAGTAGCCTCATGGAGCCACGTTGCCTCCTTGCACCCCTCCCTGCCTCAGTCACCCCACCCTAAGTCTTAATTCAGACACTTTGAAGTATCTTGGTCTGTGGTGAGGAGCCACTCAATCAATTACGAATGAAATAATCTCCTTATGATATTTCGAGGTTTCTTCAAGTAGGGTGGTGGGGGTGGGGGTGGGGTGGGGGATCAGTCTCTCAGCTGTGTCTAAAGTGACAGGGGGAGAATCAGCTGAGAGGATGGTGGGAAATTAAATAAGAAAAAAAAAGATTATGTCTAAGTATGTCACCTCCGAACGCTGCTGTGAATCTCTAACCTGATCCATGAGGAGGTGGTGGTGGAGTGGAGGAGCGAGAACGGATTATTGCAAGCCGCGTTAAAAAAAGGACCCATGGTTGCTTAAAAAGCTTTTGCTTACCACTAAGAGAGAGCCCACACATATCAAACAAACATGGATGTGATGTAGCTGTGTGTGACTTGCAGAAACAAGCAAAGACAAAGAGAGGTAATGTGTTATCTTGTTTGGAATCTGACTTTATCTACTAAACACAAAGATACTCTGCATATTACCATTGTCAATTGTTTACACTCTCAGTGACAATATGAGGAAAGGCAGGCAGACATGAACATGGACATGTGAAGTGTTTGTTGTTCATTTTAACTCTAAAATAAGAATATGATGCTCAAAGTCACATTGGATCTTATTTATTCAGTCTTTAAAGTGGCTTTAGGTCATCCTGTATCAAAACATCTCAAAATTCAAACCCTTGACACCTTTTTCAAACACAGTTTCTTTAAGGTTAGTCTGGTGGAGTTGTTTCCCTGCAAAATTAAAATGTGAAAAAACAGCCAATGGGAGTTTAGCTTGAAGGGGTGAAAATAGAAAAAGGTACTGAAAAAAGAAGGTGGTGGAAGATTTGACAAGCTCTCTTACCCATCTTTGTTTTACCTTCTTTTCACCTGTGGACACTGGTGATTGTGTTCTTGTGAAAACTGAGAAATCTCAGAGAAGATGCAGGGAGAAAAAGGTATGGTGTCCTCTTAATGTGTGTGGTGAGTTTTCAAATCTGACAGTAAGGTGAAGTTTAGTCTAGACACTTGTGTCAAGGTTTTAAGCATTTACTGCAGTAATATGCACTTTAGTTTGACGCCGTGGTTCTGCTCATGTAACACTCTGGACTCAAAGCAAGCTTCACACAGACTGTCCCTGAGCTCACAGATCTCCCACCTGAAAAAACATTTGATGGTCATGAATTGGGAATTGTATGCCATTATTAGGTCCAGTAGAGAGATGAAAGGAAACAAGCACCTGAATGATAAAACAGGAAAAGGTAGCTATATAGCGGTTGCAGCAGTGAGGATGCAGTGCTCAGGGTTGTTGTGTGTAGACTGAGTGAGCAGCATATGTTTATACAGACCGCCTTGCTTGAGACATAGGTGGTGGACATAACTTCAATGCCTGACAGAGTTACAGCGAGGCTCCATTCCAGGCACTTTGTCTGAGCTCCACTCACTGGGCAGAAGTTGGGCAAAATCGTAGTCTGACTGGTGTTTAATCAGACTTTTCTAAATGTCCATTTTCTCAATGCCATGATATAGTCAGGTAACAGAAGGGGGGGGGGGGGGGGGGGGGGGGGGTGGATGGGGATGGAGATCAGGAGAAGTCAGGAGAAGGGAATTGTGTACAGAAAGATAAATGAAATGGACAAAGAGGGATCAGATGATAAGAGAAACCGCTCAATCATCTGAAAAAAAAAAACATTCATACAGTAGTTTAGGAAAGTTGTATTCTGGGCTGTGGAGAAACGTTCCCACTTTAAGTGACATAAATCATTGTCAACTGCAAGGCCCGGGGATATTTCTTACCAGACTTACTTATTGACCTACTTATTGTATTATATATGGAATGCTATAGTTTTGTAATTATTATGATGTAACTTTTTCTCTATCTTCCATCATTTTGCTATTCTTTGGGGCAACAAATACCATAAAATAAAAAAGCCAAAAACATGACAAGACAACAAACAAGACCTCCCTCCAGCCTCCCCGTCTCCCCTCTCTCACCCCCATCAGTATTGCTCCCACATCTTGCCTCAAGCCCTTTTGATTTTCTCCATGGTTGACTGTCGTTTCTGCTGCTGCAAGCTCAGCCATCAGCATGCATTGATCGCTCCCCTTCATCCTCAGCGTCCCCTCCGTTATACCTGGCTATGGCGACTAATTCTCCCGTTCTCACCCTTCTTCATCCCAGATTGAGAGGGTCGGAGGAAAAATCAATAACGGTGCCAAGTGGGGCGGGGTCAGGGGTCAACGAGGTCCTTGACAAGTGTGTCAGGGGAAGGAAGGAGCGCGAGAGGGGAAAAAGTGCTTGTCTCTGTGTGTGCGAGTGTAGGAGTGTGTGTTGCATAAGGAGTGGTCAAGAGAAACAGAGTGAGCAAAGGCCTCATGGGTACAAGTGTCAGGCTTGTCATGGATCAAATTTATGACCATTGATTGGAGCTGTGTGTGTGTGTGGGGTGTGTGTGTGTGTGTGTGTGTGCGTGTGTGTGTGTGTTCGATGGTGATGAATGTGTGTGTTTGTTTGGATCATGGCGGCGTCTGACAGGGGTGAGGAGTCATCATATAAAGCCCATTATGGCCAAAAAAGCCAATGAAACAAATGAATCCCATGAGATGTCATTGCAAAGACCCTGCCATTCCTATATCCGTTTGTCCGTCCATCCGCTTGTCTGAATACCTGCCAATTTTCAACTTTAATAGTGCCAAATAATAATAAATAATAGAAATTAGCTGGTTGAAGTGTGCTTGTTTTATCGCCCCACACTTAAAGGAATAATTCCACATTTTGGGAAATGAGCTGAAAAATTTGCTGAAATTTGCCTTCTTGCTGAGTTAGATGAGAAGATCAATACCACTCTCACATCTGTACAGTAAAAATTGAGTGTGGGTTGATTAGTGAGCTTACGAGGTTACCTGTGTACAGAGCCGGGTTAGTTGTTTCTCCGTGGTGCCATTCTTTCTGCTAAGCTAAACTAACCGCCTCCTGACTCCAACATCATATTGAACGGACAGATATAGTGGTATCAATATTCTTATCTAACTCTTGGAAACGAAGAGAACAAGTGTATTTAAAGTTGAAACTGCCAGTTATAATTAATGAAAAGAAAAACGTTTCATCCAACAGTGTTAAAATATCCAGAACTGCTGTTTAAATGTATTAAAAATACAGCTTGGTAGCGCAAACGGCTTTACCAGAAGCTCATCTGCGATAATGTCAATCTCCTGCTGCTGCTCAATTTGGCTATTCATTCCCCACTGTTTAAATTCCACATCAGTAATCGTTCACTGTAATCTTCCCAGAAACACATAATCACAGGCTTTTACTGCCCAGGAATTAGCTCACACTGCTCCCAGGGGACTTTGTGTGTGTGACTTGATGGCAGCCATTTAATGACTGACATCTACTTCACGATGAAGGTAATTATCTCAGCTGTACTCCATATGAAATGGAAAATAAGAGAGACTGAGACAGAGGAGACTCAAGGTGGGCTTTCACTGCCGAAATCAAACTTTTGTCTCATGCTCACAAATAAATGAATGCAGGCGAGGGTTGTGCAGTGTTTGAGCTCCAGAGGTGTCCACAGACACACACCTCTACTGTACATCCACGCCACACACATGCAGTGGAAATGGGAACGGAAGATGAAGCCTTGAAGAAATCCATTTGCAATTTAAATGGAAATGTAATGAGCCCATGGTGGCAGTGAATTAGCCTGCTGATCAATTGATCATGTCAAGGACAAATAGGTAAACAAACATATCCATTAGCCTCCTGCTCCACCTCCTCCCTCTGCTCCCTGCTGTGGAGGATCACTGAGAGGTGAGAACATGTGGGTGTGTTTGTCTGTGTGTGTGGGTGATACGGCCTAAAGTGCGCTTTCATGGGGAGACTCCTTAAAAAAAAAAAAAACACTAAGTGCTCTTCGCAAACACATACACAAATGTAAACACACTCACACCCACAAATGCATACCCCACTGTGACCGTCCTGCCCAGCTCGTTACACAGACAGTTGGGCCCAGCAAGGTTCCTTTCAGAGGCGATGGAGAGAGCAGGGGAGGGGGAGGAGGAGGAGGGAGCGACGGGGCATCTGAGACTCAAACAAGGAGCAGGACGAAGAACACAAGGGAGAGAGAATGAGCGAAGAGACTAGCAGAGGACAGTGGGCTGGAACCAGACCTGCTGCCTGGCCTCACCCCAGTCTGTCAGAGTATGTGTGTGTGTGAGTGTGAGGAGTACCAATCGTGCCCAAGAGTGTTTCAACAGTGATGTAACTGTTAATTACTGCTCTAATAAAATGCTAATTTGGCGATTAAACTATGTTGGTACCATAATTCTGTTCAGCCTTAAAGAGCAAAGTCATCAAACTTTAATTTTCTATTTCTTTTTCAGGAAAGAGGCTAGAACTTGGAGAAAGCCAAAACATTGATCTTCCATAAATCATTTCAGTCCACACTAAATGAGCCACATCTCTTATCAGTCACAGTTGCTTGTTTCTCTAAAAACTCAATCACCACAACTAATACATCTTAATAAGAGACTGATGAAGAGCTTCTTTTGTTTGAATGACTGTAATAATAACTTGATTAGTCAAAGTGAAAAGAAAGATCTGTTTCATGGAGAGTCATTATGGCAGACTAACAGACAATGTATAAAAACTGAGGCTGGACAAATTAAAGTTTTGACCTGATGGAGGCGCAAGATGAAAATGTAAGATTTCACCAAAGTTGTTAGGATGTATCATCTGGGGACCATGAATGTTCAGTAGTTGTTGAGTTAGCTGTATCTGGACCAAAGTAGTGGACCAACTAACCGACTGACAGATTGACATCCACTTAACCCTGATGCTGCAACAAAAATACACCAGCAAAAATTTATCTAAAAAAGTATGTTAAGAATTTGATACCACTTTCTAATGAGACACCCTTTATAAAGCTTTTATAAGTTGTAACTAGCTTTACCAACGATTGATAATAATTTACAAATGCTTTATATATCATTCAATAGCCATCAATTAATTGATTCAATAATGAATTAATTTTGCTTTTAATTATCACAAAAATGTATGGAAGTAAAGTGTCCAATTGACCAATTATATATTAACTATTATTGATGCAGATTTGATGCCTATCAGAGAATATTTATCAATGCATTATGAATACTCACAACTGCATCATTACCAGAAAGGATCAACTTTTTTGGGATTGCACAACCCTCAAGTTGCCCCTTTTAAAAGCTTATAGCTCATATATAAAGAATTAGTAAATGATTTACCATTTTAATAAAGACATGCCAATAAAGCAATTAGTAACAATTTATAAACATTTTAGAAATGGTGCCTTAGAGTAGTACCAAAATTCTCTTGCTGCTTTACTCACCTTCAGGGTAAAGATGTTTTGTATACAGTTTTCAGTCATTAATTATGATAACTGTTTGACTTTCTTAGGTCTCAAATACAAACAAACAGTCTATTCAGGCTCAGTAAAGATAGAAGAGGTGGAGACACAAGGGAAAATGTCAGCTTGAGCATTTCTATCAGGACTTATTTCATGCAGGCTGCCTGTTCAGCGAACAGAAAAAAGTGCCGCCATCTCCACTTCCAAAGCAGGATGGGATATTACCCTTAGCTTTTGAGGGCAAGGACACACGGAAAGGCATTTGGAAAATTATAATATCCTAGCGTGTACTGTATCTTGCAGTGTGAATGGTCTATTTCAGTGACACCAAAACAGAAACATACTATCAGTTCTGGCTAATAGGAAATATGATGCACTTTACACAAGAGCTTTTGGGGGAGGGTAGATACTTGTGTAATTAAACAGCATTTCTACACATTACCTGGGAATTCTGCAAAAATACATAGTTATAATACTCGAAACACAAATCTGACATGCATAGGAACAAAAAAATAAAAAAGTGCTGATGAGGAAACAGCAGGTTAATACAGGATGAAGAGAGGGGAAAAAGACCCACACAAAAAGAAAGAGCTTTTTAAAGAGGACCATTTGTAAAACAAGGAGTTTAAAGCCAGATTATAGGGCAACAATGACACAATCCCTTATGTTCATTCCTGTAATACGCTGTGAAGAGGAGGATTTATACTTTATTGTGGTGGAATGCATCCAGGCTGCCTTGTGTCTGCCTCTCCGTCTGCTTGCCATTTTGGGAAACATTTTCCTCCTCCTGAGGCCAGGTGTAATCCCTGCATGGAGGAAACAGAGATGCCTTCAGCCAAATGCTGATCAGCCTTATAATGGTTCAAGTATTACGAGTGATACCACCAGAGGGAAAATTCCTTCAATCCAGACTAAAGCTTTCTCTACTCTGGCTGACTCGGCAGAGTAGTGTGGTTATGGTTTGGGTGGCTGGTTGTTGGATTTCTCCCCCGACTACTCTGCTTGTCTCCTGGTCTGAGTTGGATTGCATTGGGTTGTCTTAATTGTCTCTAATGACTAAATTGTCCCAACTATTTGCTTCATTAACTCTGTGTTAGCTCTATTAGGAAGGAACGGAGCCGAGAGGGAGACGGTAATTGAGACCATTAATGAAGGCAACATGAGTGCTATGCTGAGTGAAAGTAAAGGAAGTGTGATGCTTTTGTTTTTTAATCTTTGACATATTGGTTGGGTATTTTATTCTGAAAGGATCTCAGATAAATTACATTTCAAAGGAAAAAAAATGGGTTTTCCAGAGGGTAAATCAATTCCAAAACAAAATTTTACAGTCAATATTTACCCCTAATGCAGCAGGTATCAGCTAGTCTCACCACTTATCCCTCACAGCTCTGACTGAAACCATCAGACTTGAGCTCCCAGTCTTCTAAACCCAGCTCCAGATCAGTGTGTGATTGTCCACAGTGGAGCAGATACAGTGGGATTTTCTATAGAAAAGACAGATGTTTTAGAGGAAGTAAAGGGATTCTGGCTCCAAAGAGGAGCTTTAGCTTTGTCATCGCTGTTAAGGTTTGGCCTCATGAAGCCATTTCTTTAATTGGAATCAGGGCAAAGCAGGTCACACCTTGTGTCAATATAAGGGTGGGTATCAGAGGAAGGGACCACACCTGAGTCAAACAGGATGTGTCATATACAATTTAAGACTCCTTTGAATCTGTGGGGGCGATAACTGGTGATAGTTAGGGCACATTTTGACTGTGATACTTACTGTCAATGCAGGAATCAAACCAGGACAAAAATCTTATCAATTTAAAAGGATAAAAATTAAATTAAAAATATAACTACTGACATAGAAATTAATCATTTGGTAGACATGGAAGTAAATGTTCAAGGAGTCCTAAGACACTGTATTTTCTCATAGAAGGTTTCTATCTAAAAGAAAAATGCTGGACTTTAATATAATAATATAAATATATATCTACAACATGTCCCATTAGACTCCAGAGAACAGCTGTAAAAGCCTGATGGCAGCTGTAGTTGCTGAAATGTAAACCCCAAAAAGTATGTTTTCTAATGACAGTGTTATTAAAACTGTATCATCCAGGAGGTCTACGGTAGAAAATACATTGTGCTACTGAGGCTGGCTGAGCAGCGGTTAGTCTGGATGTGTTTCAGATACATGGACTGTGTTCATTTTATGATATGAGCATTTTCAATTTCAAAATCAGGAAAACTGTAACTACTGGCAAAATATGTCATCAAATCAAATCACAAAACTAGAAACGGCTATCACTCTCGAAATTATTTGTTTTTAAATACACCAATGAACTCTCAACAAAGTTATTTATGTTTTGTGATGCTGACAAAATCACATCAGTCAGGTTTGTAAGCAGTAACAGAACTAGATTTTTAATTATGATCTGATTGGAGACATCACATTTTTTCATATGCCTGTTGAATTAAGATATGTGGATATATTTGTATATGTGAGCATACATCTGTACTCTCTTCCTCTACTCCTATGACCTTGCTGCTATCTGTTATACAGACCCTCAGGCTCTCTTTCAAATGCTTGCGGTAATAAACCTCACTCTAATTAATGAAAAGCTCTATTTGTGCATTTTAATGTCACACATCATTTCTTCAATAATACGTCTGCATTTGGATCATGCATGTGCATATATGTGGTTAAAATATGAATTGCATCTTTAAATGAGAGGATCATGCTTCATTATGCAGTGAGTTATAGTTAACACATGTGAAAGTTCCTCCATGCAGGTGAAAGCTTGTCAGTATTACTTAGCTCTTCCAGGAAACTTAGACCCTCCCTGTATGATCTCTCCCAGTTCAATCCTACAGTGTGTGAGACTTTTTTTCTCTTGTTCCCTCTCTCCTTTTCTTTCTCATTCTCTCTTCTCTCTCCTTCTCTGCCACTCTCTCCAGTTTTTTCCTCTCTTTTTTTTTCAACACATAGGTGGATTAAGGCAGAGGGGCTTTTGTTTAGATAAAGCGAAGGATTAGGGAGAGATTTGCCCCCATAAAGTTGTGGGCTTAATGGGCCTTTTATCCCTGCATGTCCCTAAAGCTGTGTTGCCTCTGGATTAGGACTATACAATGGGGCCCCTTGTGCAGAGGGATCCGGGCCAGAGAGAGCGAGAGAGAGAGGAGAGAAGGCAAGGAAAAGAAATGAGACAGAAGGACTGAGACAAGGGAGAAAAGAGGGCAAGAAGAAAGAGAGGAGGGGATGGATGGAGTGAAAAAGAGGGGGTATTATACAGCTTTTAGAGGAAACTGACAGGTTGAAAACTTTTAGAGGAGGGATTTGCAGAGGAGATCCTGAGATCTTGTCACCAATAAAAGGGATTTCAGGAGGATTCAGAGGCGTGGTGCTGACAATAAACTGCAAAATTATCGCTGTCTTTTTAAATTCATTTATCTAATATATTCGGAAAAATAAAAAAATAAATAGGAAAGCGTCTTACTGTGGAAGTGCTGCTAATAACGTGTCTAAGAGGTGGCTCCTGGCAAATTGCTTTGTTATTCTTGTCAAAAAGGTCTCCTGCAAGAAGTCGATTTTAAACTACACATCAAAATGATTAATTGCTGTGGGATGAACAGATGCTGAAATACCCTTGAATGGTGCCGGGGAGGCTGAGGCTTGCTGGATTGCAGACCTAATGTATTCATGAAGTTGCAGAAACATCATTAAGAGTATTAATTAGCTATTAGAGAGCAGAATTCATCGGCATTAAAGATCATTTTGTTCTTCATACCTCCTATCAAATACAGGCTGAGACAAGAGGAGCAAGTTCAGTTTAGGTATCTGAATGAATTGAGCAAATAGGGAAAAAAAGAAGAGACCAAAAAGGGTTAAACCTGACAGGAAATCAATAAAAGAAACAACAAGAAATCAACAAAATCCATCCTGGCCCAGACGTTTCTTTAAAAAGAAAGACTTTTCTGGGATTAAAATCTACATGAGGTTACGGGATTTTTGCCAAATTAACATTTTTTTAAATTTTGTGTTGTTCGTCAGCTGGAGGTCATTGTTTACCCACCTTGTATTCAGCAGTGCATGGCTGGGTACAGGGGTAAGGGGAGCTGTTTTTTGGCGTTTAAGCCCTTCAGATGCGCTGGACAGCTCTAGTCGCTCTAAGGAGCTTTAGGTGGAGAGGCGCTGAGAAGAAACTCTTTCTCGCTTTAATTGCTTTAGAGACGGTCCTCACAAAGAGACAGTGGCCAGATTTACCTCCCGTTTAAGTTCTTATTTCCATTGGTTCACAAGTTAATCCTCTTTCTTTCTCAGACCTCGGAGGGAAACCGAGTGATAGGAGCCTACCAAGGCGACGGAACCAGAGAGGCACACGAGTTTTTCCAGGCAAGGGGAAAGACTTTGAAGCACACTTGGAAAAAAGTTTTAGGTGACGGTGAAGAAACAGATTTAGGAGGAAAGACGCACCAGGGAGATTAAATTACAACTACATCAATTACACCAGTTAATATTGGGCTACTATTATTGTTATTATTAGGCTTATAATAATAATAATATTAATACTAATTATATTATTATTGCTATTATTATAATAAGCCTAATAATAATAATAATAATAGGCCCAAATATTTTTTATGGCCCCAATAACACTTAAAAAACGTATATAGGCTACCAATAACCACAGTTAAAGATACACTTATTTAATTTTTTTCCCCCTTTTTACTTAATTCAACGTTCAAGCAAATAAACACATCGAATATTTAATCCGCCTGAAGTTACCAGAAGGCTTAACTATAACAGTGAAGGACTCACGTTTTTGGTTGTGTTTAGAGTCCTCCTCATTTATTTCTCTTCATTCAGTTGAATAGTTTTGTGTTTAAACATTCAAAATCAATGCAATAATTTAAAGCTAGACTGCTGTACGGAGCCCTCCAAGGGTCGTGCTTAGATATGAATTAAAGTACAATTTAAATTTCAAACTTTTTTGACATACAAATTGGGCTTCAAGACATTTTTTTTTCTTAAACACCTCACTCACCTTCTCTCTCTCTCTCTATCACACACACACACACACACACACACACACAGACAACTTTATGATAAAGGTCCATAAACCACTGATTATCTGAAAAACTGTGCATTTGGATGCCGTTTTGCTGTGCGTCAAAACGCATGGACATAAATATTCTCTTTTACATGAAACCTTTTGTCTTCTGTTCAACTGTGATCAGAGTGAGAAACATGGTCAGAGATGAAACTACGCTATAGGCCAAGCACTTTCCCAAAGAATCTCCCAACACAATATGCAAGCTTTACATTAAAAGGCTACTTTGCGCTGCCCTTAATTCCCTACCTAAACGGTTTTGCTCCGGGAGAAGAAATCTTCTCTAAAAACCCTTCAAGAAGAGAAGGGCATTATTGCCCTAATCCTCTTACCCGCAGTCATTTTAAGACAGGGGTTTTTGGAGGCTGAGATGGCGTCTTGTCTTCCCCATCCCATCCCAAATCCTTCCAGGCCGGGAGAGAGTCTAAAGGCAGCACCCTGGCATCTATTAGCCATCTCTCTAAAGTCTCTGTCTCCTCCAGTGGCATGGAGAAAAAGCCGAAAAGCAAACAAACTAAAGGTCGGTTGCTTTTCCTCACAAAAACTAAGGAAGGGCAATCGGATTCATGCTCCAAGTGCATGCAAGCAGTTTGAGGGTAGTGGATTTGAAATAAACAAAGAAAAACAGTTTTATACACATGCAGTCAGGTTCACCTCGTAGTTGTGAATGTTTAAAATGCGTCGTTTTTACCCTTGGTTGTAATGTCATTTATATTACAGTGAAACGCCTCGACAGTAACATTTTACTAACTTGTTCAACGTTTGAATTTAAGTAATATAAAATGCAAAAACAATTAACTAAATTACAGCAGACTTGCAAAGAAATATATATATATAAATGTATCCTTTTCTTTATGTCGACCGCAAATTAACAAATGCCAAAAATTGCCAAAAATGAACCATTAATAAAAGCTTCGATCTTCACACTTCGTGGGATGTTTACCAATTTTCAACGCACGAAACAAAAGCGTGCGGGCAGACACGGAGGGATTTGGCGGACGCAACGCGCTCGGATTGATCGTGTTTGACTCCGGGAGCGTCCGCGCGCGCCGCTCCGCCGCTGGGCGCGCGGCCTGAGTGACGGCGCGGGCAGCCAATGGGGAGCCGGCGCGAGCCCCGCGAGGCTCCGCTTAAAATCCCTCCGCCGGGCTCTCGCGCACCAGCAGACGTCGGCTCCCCACTGGCGCGCGAGACACGGCGAGTCCGGAGCACGAGAGGAGGGCAGGTGGAGCGCGAGCGCACGGGAGGACTTTTACACCGAGCTGTCATCTGCAGGACACACACACACACACACACACTCACACACTCACACACACACACACTCAGCTGCGAGGATCCTGTGTCTGCGCCGAGTGACGGGAAACACGAGGGTCTCCACAAGAGGTAAGAGAAAAAAAATTGAAACTTTTTAAACATCTCTTTGTTCACTTGTTTCTCCGTGTGTTTCTCACGTTTGAAATTAAACTGTGTTAAAACGAACGAAAAAAAAAAAAAAAAAGAAGAAAAAAAAAGCTCTTTAATATTCACGTGAAACCGATTCGCGTTTTTCATCAGCCGGCCGGTTCAAACTCCGCTACCACGAGGATCGCCTTCACTGTGTTTGTGAAGTGAACCCAATATATGCGCCTCGGCTGAGAATGTATTTTGGGATCATAAATGTGTTTTTTTTTTTTTTTTAAAGTTTCAGCGTGACAGACGCAAAATGTCACCTGGCGCGAGGACGAACAAATGCAGGATTAAACGAAAACTAGAAGCTTGTCTTAACAGACATCTCGTGTTTCATATAGAGGAGCCCGAAAATGACCCAAAACAAATATGGACTCCTGTTCTTCACTTCTTTTGGCTACACACACATACACCTTGTTTTAAAGTTTACTATAAAAATAATTATGATAGAAAAAAACTGAATTAAAAGCACAACATCATGTAGCCGAAGTTGTTTTTACTTTATTCACACTTGTGATCTTGTCTCACCACGAATTAAAGATAGGCCTGATATTTGTCACGGTGACAGTGGGATCCTAAAATGCTTTCGCCGACTTGATAAATGCTGGCGATAAAATATCAGACGTTGAAATACCTTTAAATTTCAATCTGGCCTCCGCATCACAAATATCCCCCATAATAACAGCTCAGAGGGGGAATCACAGACACGTCCCTCGCCCTCTGACAGTTTACACTCTGACACAGCAGAGAGCAGACTCCCAGGTCGACCCGTGCCCCTGGGGGCTGTCAGCAAATAACATTTTTCCTAATTTAGTCGGATCAAAGAGTTGCACTGTACATGCCAATTTCCATAATGACGGTTTGATAATGGGAACGCTGAGCAGGGCTGCCAGCAGGGCCCAGGGCCTGGAGCAGAGAGAGGCTTATGAATGACAATAACAGCACTGACAGGCTCACGGCGATGAGCTATTGTGCTGCATTTGATATGGGCAGGAGGATACAGGCTCCAGCCAGAGATGTGGTGGTAAATCTGGTAATCACGAGCAGACGGGCTCGAAGCTAAAGAGTTCACCTGCTAAAAACACGCGGCTGAGATCGAGGCAGTTCTCTCTGCAGATGCATTGCGCGGTGCAAAAAAAAAAAAAGAAAAAAAAAGTGAGGTTTAAATCAATGGCGGACCCCCAAACTTCCACCAGCGCGTGCAGGCCGGCAGGTGTAAAACCAACAACGATCTGCACATTTTGATAAAACGTCCACAGATACACGATGCATTTCTTTTCCTTTGTACATTTCGTGCGATTTCAGGGGTTCGATCCGGTTAAAACCTACACCTTTATTTTCAGAGAAAAACGCACAGGAAAGGAAAGGGGAAACGCAGCGGACACAAATCGTTTGGCCTATTACTAGAACACGCACGCACGCACTCACGCACGCGCACACAGACGCACACACGCGGGGACTCCGACCCGGAGCTAACCAGCCAGCCCCACTGTACGTCCGTCCGTGTCAGCGTTGATGATAAATGGAGGGCCTCGCAGTCGAAACCTATTTGCACTTCCATTAGACGGGGAGCCAAATGGGGATCAACATGCATATTTTTACCCGCGGAGAAGCCATACATCTCAGCCAAAACGTTGCCCCGGGGCGATGGGATAAGAGGCCGCCAGAGAGGGGAAGGGGAGGGGAGGGGGGAGGAGGAGGGGGGGCCCCATTCAACTCAAATACTTGGGGGAGTAAAGTAAATGTTTAGCGAAGCACCTTCTGTCCCGGCGAATTAAACTATTCCCCACTGCCCTCTGATCACATTCATCAGCCGCCGCAGCCACTTAATAGGCTGGGAATGGGCACTGCGGGCATCACACACACACACACACACACACACACACACACGCACGCACATGTACATGCACTCACACACACACACACAAGCGCACACACAAGCTGCGCGCAAAGACACACACACACACGCACACACTCAAAAGCTGAGAAGTGGGCAGAAACAAACTGCCTTTTGCAAGAACGACCACCCAGCCTTTTCTGTTTTATAAAATAGGTTTACAATGGCCGAATTGGCTTATGAATCTGAAATTATTATTATAATATTATTCTTATAGATTAATTTATTATAAAATTACCACATATAAACACAAATGCAAAGCTTTAAAATAAGATTTCATTGTTAAAATAATTCAAAGTGTTAAAAGTGATAATGAAAAAGATGTCAACCAGTAATATATTTATCAGTTAAGTTTCAAACTACAACTAATATCCTGCATAATTTAATTTCAGCGCATGGAGAAATGTATACGGTTCGAAAACAACCTGGAATTACTAACCAAGTACTTGCAACCACAAATGCTTAATAATCTGTTGACGTTTACAGCATACACCAAGAAATCGTTTGTAAATTAGTACAATTAAATAAAATAACGAAATCATTATAATGATACCCCGAAAGTTTTGTCTAACGTAGCCTATCTTTACCCTACATATAAATCCAAGAACCTAACCAGTTCCCTGGACACTCTACCTGTCATACAGCAGAAAGATTTATATCTTTTCCCTGTGGTCTCTCTGTAATAGTTATAATAACTGTTTGGGCCTCCGAGATATTCCCTCCTGTCAGCCTCCTCCGTACTAATACATATCTAATCGTGTCCTCAAGCGTTTCATCTATGAAAATCTCAGTCGTGAAGGAGAACTACAAAATAGAGTTTGGGAAATTGCTGCCATGTGACAGACTCTGACATGGTGGTTTTCCTTCAAGGAATGAATCTGTCCTATCATTAAAAGCTGCCAGTATCGATACAGGCCTACATGTTAATTATAAACACCAGAAAATGACCCCAAATGAATGACAAGCTTTGCTGTTAAAAGGTTAGAAAACTGAATTTGCAGTCTTAAAAAACTCCAGCCAGTAAATTTGAACAGCCCTCACTCTCCGTTATAATATAGCCTATTAAAATATAATCCTGCTATCCGGTTGCAGGTTTTGCCACCGAGACCCGGAACAAATCTCCTTATTTCATTTTCCAACGCATTTCATCAAGGCCCTGATCTGTCAAAGCAACGTTTTCAGCGGGGATTTGGCTTCTCCGGGATCACGGAAAACGACGTGAATGAAACTCATGAATAAGGCATCCGTCACGCTTCATTATGGGAGGGAGCGATAATTACCCCAATTAAAAGTCTTTTGTATAATTAATGGATTGAACAGGGCGATAATTGGATGTTAATGGATAACACGTTTGTCTGAGTGCGCACATTCAAATCCACCGGCCCCCCTTGATCGCGAGGACCTGCCGACACCTTCCTAATAAAAAGCCCGAGTGTCTCAGCCTGTCTGTGGATCCCCCCCCCCCCCCCCCCCCCCTTCTAGCGTCAAAACCCCTGGCTCGCCTCCTCTGCCCGGAAATCACCCTCTCTTCCTTTCCTCCCCCCCCGCAGGTAGCGGCCTCTCGCCATGCAGCACTACGGGGTGAACGGCTACTCTCTGCACGCCATGAACTCCCTGAGCGCCATGTACAACCTGCACCAGCAGGCCGCGCAACAGGCGCAGCACGCACCCGACTACCGGCCGTCCGTGCACGCGCTCACACTGGCCGAGAGACTTGCTGGTAATTGCGCTCATGCACACACACACACACACACATGCACACATGCACACACACGCCTCCCTGGATGCGGTGCGCAGGAGGTTGCACTTCCTCCAGACACATGTGTAATTGTTAAATAAAGTATTTCACCGTCACGCAGATCAGACGGAGGTGTCCTATAATCCCATCATGCCCCAGTAAAATAAACTTGCCGTGTGTTTTTTCCTTTCCAACGGCTGCGCATTTCAAGACATCATCCTGGAGGCTCGCTACGGCTCTCAGCACCGCAAACAGCGCCGGAGCCGCACGGCCTTCACCGCGCAGCAGCTGGAGGCGCTGGAGAAGACTTTCCAGAAGACCCACTACCCGGATGTGGTGATGAGGGAGCGGCTGGCCATGTGCACCAACCTGCCCGAGGCTCGTGTGCAGGTATGCGCAAACTCGACGGAAAAACACCGCGGGCTCACTGTTGACACAAAATATACTGATATGGTTGTGTGTGTGTTTATAGGGGTGTCTAATGCTTAAGTGTGTTATTTCTGTCATTTCAATGCCGGGTTTGTCTTTGTATAGTACCAACCTAAAATGTGGGGCTGGACCCCTATTCACATATTTTTTGTTGGATTTAATTAAGTAATGAGATGACTCAAAATCAACGTAAAAGAAGAAATATTAGGCCTATTTTATTTTTCTGCTGCATTAATAAAAACTGCGCAGCTTTACACATTTTGAGTTGAAAACAGTGACTGTGCATTATTATCAACACAAAATAAATAAAAAAAATAAAACATATTTTTAGGCTGTTTATCATGCCTTGCTCACACTCCATGAAGCGTTTCACTTATGCCTACAGAAAATCAAATATAGGTTATCCATCTGAATAAAATAAATGCTAAAATATAGTGTCAATTAAAATACAATTAACATAGACTAGTTAAAACTTATTTAAGTTTGCTTATGATAATTTGATTTAAGATAATAACATTTCTGTTAGAGCCTGTTATTGCTGGCACTTATTGACTTTTTTGGCTTTTCATAATGCTTCTCAATCATTTAATGCTAACTGAAATCACTCTCCTCTCTGCCCTCAGGTTTGGTTCAAAAACCGCAGAGCCAAGTTCCGTAAGAAGCAGCGCAGCCTCCAGAAGGAGCAGCTTCAGAAGCAGAAGGAGGCGTCAGGTGAAGGCGGAAGCGAGAAGGAGGACGCGCCTCCCTCCACAACTATCCTTCCTGACACCCAGCTCCCTCCTTCATCCTCCTCCTCTTCTCCTCTGGAGCCAGAGGGTCCTGTGGTCCGTCCTGCGCCGCTGGACATGGAGCTGAACGTCACGTCAGCAGAACACTCTGGCAGTGAGTCGGCGACGGAGGACAACGCCACAGATAAGGAGGACGAGAGTAAATCTCAGAGAGAGGAGATGAAGTGTGAGAGAGCAGTGACACCGGGGGATGTCTCTCCGGCTTGCAAAAGACTCAGCCCTAAGCCAGGTAAGAACATAGGATACCGGACTTCTTTTTTTGTCATCTGCAACAGTTTACTCATCAGCTGACTTTCATAATGAAATGTATCCCCTCTTCTCTCTGTCCAGACTCTCCCCTGGACTCTCCCTCCGTGACCCCCTCCTCCTCCAGCAGTGGCCTGGGCAGCACCGGTCCTCTCTCTCAGGGCCACTCTTACTCTTCCTCCCCTCTCAGCCTGTTTCGTCTGCAGGAGCAGTTCCGCCAGCACATGGCCGCCACCAACAACCTCGTGCACTACCCCGCTTTTGACCTCGCTGCCCCATCTTCACTCCCCTACCTGGGAATGAATGTTAACATGCCCCCCGCGCCACTGGGCTCTCTGCCCTGCCAGTCTTACTACCAGTCCCTGTCCCACCACGCCCAGCAGGTGTGGAACAGCCCACTGCTGCAGGCGTCAGCTGCAGGCGGCCTCACCAGCCACAACAACAAGACCACCAGCATCGAGAACCTGCGTCTGAGGGCCAAACAGCACGCCGCCTCGCTGGGACTGGACACAATGTCTAACTGAGAATCAGACTGTATGGAGGACAATGTAAACTAGGCCAGAGCGTCGGCCCACACATCATCCCATCCTACTGCGTGTCTGTGTGACTGTGATAGTTCTTTAGGAGCCGTATACTGACCCCCTCTCCAGTAGACGGGCACAGGACATGCAGATATGTCCGAAAATAAAACGTGCCAACATGCGCTGGACCTACAGAACTCCATTTAACAGCTTTTTAAGACGGACCACACTTCCACAGCTTGTTTGACTCCTCTAAGCTTCCGTTGCAGTTCAACTTCCAAAAATACTACCTTGGAAAAAGAAACCCATAAGATGTTGAACATTGCTCGAATAATGCGACGGATCAAGTGAATGTCCCGACTCAGACGCTGTGAACGTATTCCTGACTCATATGATGATGTTTCCAACAGACATGCTGGACCTTCTTAACATCTGAAATAATTCAAAAAAGCAAATCACCGAAAATGGTGTACACAGCTGATGATGGATGCACTCAGTTTAAAAGACAATACAAATAATGTTTACAAGAATAATGTGAATAAATGAGGCACTTTTGAAGGAATTAGGCTCGCTGGCCAGGAGGAAGACTGTACTGCTCGTGCAGCAAAGAGAACATTTCTGTCACAGGACATTGACATTTCAATTAAGCAGTGAGGTTATGTACATAGCATGTACTACATAACAGCACATAAATAAAAATAAACTTCAAGCCATGTTGTCCTCAAAAGCATAATTAAAAGTGACTAATTTACCAGTTTAATGGCCAGTAATATGCCACTTTGTACAGAGGCTGGCTTCATAATGAGAAAATTATTTCAGTGACTAAATTCTCGAAGCTTTTAATTACATTTTGCCCTGGGCTGAGGGAGCTGGGGCAAATGCAATTATGAACATGCATACCATTTAAGACCTCCTTTATAAATTCAAAAGGTCTGTGCACTAAAACGGTCAATTAAGGTAGCAACATGATTGACGTCACTTTACAACAAAATGATATGATAAACGAATTTGGACTTTGATAAATGTCTTGACCCATATTTTCTCAGCAGTTATTCTCGCCCTAATATTCTCTTGAGGAAACATGCAGCTTTTCATTGAAACTCAGACTGACTGTTAGCACTTGATAAGGAGAATTACACACGTTTCTGATGTTTTCTGTTAATGTGTTCTGGAAGCTAACGTCTTCACATAAAAAATGCACATTATTTTAGTATGTAAAATACAAAAAAGTCTATCTATTAATGTTTACTGGTAAGGTAATTGTAAAGTTCCTATTATGTTGTATAATTGATAATGGAGTCTGTCTCAGATAAAATTCCTTTAGCTGTCAGATTGTAAGATTGTATTTGCTGAGCTCACCGGCAGCCCTGTCTACCCCTCCTCTCTCTGTGTAACGATCCTGGCTTGAATTAATATTTTAAATGTGTTCACTTTCTTCCCTGGAATTGGCTTGAAAGAAGCAATTGAACCAATTTGGATTGCTGGAAAACTGCCACTGAAGTCAAAGAAAGTGAAAAGATTTCCGTGAATAATTGATCCGAGTCCTCTGTGTACTACTGTCTTGACTCTATTTGAGTTCTGTTGTTGCTATTATTCTAATGCTGTTCCCCCCACTGTCTCTGTCAAACTACTTGGTCCAGTGGTAGATAGATTTATAATGGTGGAGGAGAGTGTGTGCGGACCATCAGCAGTGTTGTTTCCTTTACTCCTCCCTAACAATGTAGACTTTATCTAGTGTTGTTGTAAAATAATCGCAAATAAAAACATTGCTTGGAGATCTTTATAATGAAGACTTCTCTATATGTGCTGAATATTTACACAGTATGTAATGAACAAACCTTGACACAGGTGGTGTGTTACAGTTAAAAATCTGCAATACAAATGTAATTGAACAGCCCAAATATAGAAATACCTACAAGTAGATATATGCTTTAAGATGTTATGTTTAATTGTGTTGTTAATCTGCCTTTTAATAAGTAAGCATTTCAATTATAAAACCTATTGATCGAGAAGAAAAAAAGAACTCTGAAGGAACGTTGGTTTAAATTCCTTATTTGGCAAATGTAAAATATGATGCAAGTTATATATTAAAAGCATTATCAGTTCAGCTTTTCTTCTGTTACAAAATTGAGAGTATGGGAGAAAAGGTGATTGTGAGAGGAAAAAAACAGCAAGGTGAAGAAAAGTATCAGGACAATGAAGGGATGGGAGGAAGGTCAAATTAAGAAAACAATAAAAAAATAAATAAAATGTATGAGACTTTGCACAGAGCCAAAGAGACAAAAAAAGAACAACACAATCGGAAAAATAAAAAAGCCACATGGAGACATAAGCCATCCCCAATGAATAAGCAGGCCATTATCCTGAAGAATGATGGCCTGGGGCGGTGATTATGCTGCTATTATATCTTTAACAGCATGGTTTGTCAAAACGCACAGACCCCCACCCAACCCTGCCCCCTACACACACACACACACACACACACACACACACACACACACACACACCACACACACCACACACACCACACACACACCACACACACTCAAACACATACATGTGGGGCAATTGGGCATCTCTGCCACCTCCTCCGAAATGTGCCCTTGCTCTTCGGTAAACTTTACATGTGCTGTAAGTGCATCGCCCTGGCTGCGTGACATTGCTCTGTTGTTAATTGAATCGGCCCTTAACATACA